>JAILWY010000012.1:14800000-16034166 GCA_022113835.1 Atopsyche davidsoni
GAAAGTATTGGTAAAAATTACTGTAGTACTCATAGTGTCATTACGTTTTGGATTTATGAGAAAATTTTTGTTTTTAGGAGTATGTTTAGTTTTGATAGGTCAGAAAAAATCGCGCGAAGAGCTTCATACAATAAGATTAAATGAAATTTACTTTTTGAAATTGTCTTAGCGTCATTTTATTATTTATTGAGGCAGCCACGAGTTCTTACATAGAGTAGAGCAGTGAAAAAAATTCATGCCCCATCAAAAATTGCAGTAACAGATGACTACAAAATACTGAGTGTAAAACTTGTAATTTTTTTTTCAAATGTGGTAATCCAACAAAATATGAAGCAAAGCAAAACTTCACAAAAATCCAACAAAATTAAAAAAAAAAAAGAAAAAAAACAACTATTTGAATACTTTCCGCACAGTCATCTAATGATTTCTGCGTGGTCATGCATGATCAAAAATAAATTTAAATTATTTTCAAACTCGAAAGATGGCAATTTAAAATAAGTAGTTTAAACCAGCAACACCAATTTTGTGGTAACATTTCAGCTTCACTAGATAAAATGCAATTTGATTAGTACTACTAATATCAGTCAAAAGCTATCTCTCCCACTACCTCTAGGCAATCTTTCCATCCCTCCATACAATAATTGTAAAATTAGTAAACCCTTTTTCACACACGTTTACTTGAAATATTTCTGCTGTTCGTAACATATGTCACCTGTTAAGACACCCAAAACAAAAAAACAAACACCAGCCGGGGCCTTAGTTGTGCAACTGAATGTGAAGTTTATGTCTCCAAATGCCGATTTATATAGTCATATATCCTGATAGTAAAAAGCCGTTTTCTGATTTGTGCTCCATACTTGCGACTGTGCTGAAAAATCCCTGTAATAACTATCACGAAGAGATGAAGGTGTTCCATATGATTTTTTTAAGGAATAATGATATAGACAATATAAAAAACCTAATGAGTAAATGATTAAACGAATTTATTGAAGAAAAATCAAATGTATAAATAAAGTACATATTTCTGTAGCTTTGGTAGAAAACAATATGATTTATACGACGAGAATGACATGCAGTATTATATTAATATCTAATTTATCAAATCACCGATTTATCAATGAACAATTGCAAAGACAATGCAAAATGATTTTATTAGGACTTGTAGATATATTCTTTGAATCTAAATTTAGCAGACAATAATAAGGCTTCATTTAAGACCGATGTTGTTTTTAAAAAGTTTCATTTGCATGAAGTAAAAAGTAACAGCTTCCACGATTTCCCATAAAAAAGCAAAGCTTATTTCAGCTCTTTTTAAATTATGAAAATTCATACTGTGTAGCACAGAATTCATGAGATATATCTATTATATGTGTATCGTTTTATGAATTTCAAGTGAATTAGTATATTATATAATTAATAATTTAAAATAAATTTGGCTTATCAAAATACATGCCAGTGCTTTTACTCATGTATTTGGTGATAGCATTAAAAATACATTGTTGTATATTTAACAAGTTTTTGTTGCCTATAATATAGAAATGTGGAAACGGTCATTTTTGAAGGCACCTGTGCTGTAGAAAATAAAACAAAATCTGCATTGATTTTGCATATTCATAAATTACTAAATAAATATGGGTCCAAGTAGTCAGTTTCAAATAATACTAGATATCATAGCATTCAAAACAAAATAGTTGGTGACAGAGTTTTTCAATAACACTAGTATTTTTGACAGTAAATAAAGATTCAGAAAAATAAATTGATTTACTCCAGTTAATGCTTTAATATCCCAGATATAATAAAACACTACAAGCATGTAGAGTAGACAAATACTATTAGTTTATAATGAAGTACCATTTAAAATAAAAACATATGGCTCCAGTAGTAAAGAAACTAAACAATTGTTAAAGTGTACATTTGTTTACAATAAAAAATACATTAAAACATCCTATTTTTAATTTAAATATAAACTTTAGATATTACAATCTATCACAAAAGTTTAATATCACGGATTTCATGTAATTGCACTTTTAAAGTTAATTAAATGGTTTTTTATATACGATTATATCTAATGACCTGTCTCAAAATAACAGAATCTTACAATAGCGAGTTGTTCATGTTTATTCTTTGATTAAACATCAACAAATAATTATTTTATATAGATTTAGACAGAAGATATTCATTGAAGTTTGTTAATAAAATCAATCAAGGACAAAAATAAAACTATATCCATTCAATATTGATGTAATTCAAATATACAAAAATGTATGCAATTCGATTTGCAGATTGATGGAGAAAACATCAGCACCTTGACATTTTTTTTTCCTTCAGAATAATGAAGGTTGAACAGACACGGTATAATTAATCTAAACTCATATTATAAAAAATGGAATGTGTTCTTTATAAGTAATTTGCACTATTATCACAACATACAAGCATACCTTATATTTGGTGTTTAAGAAGAAGTCTTTTCAAGCTACATTTTCATTATGGAGTAAGCAACATGCAAAGTTAACACTAATTATATTGTTCGTCATGAATGTCAATTTTATTTTGAAAACGACAGCAGGGAACAAGACGGCTTATCTTTATATTTAATATTATCGAGAGAAGTTTTTAGACAAGAGAAATCCAAGTCATTCAAGTGAGGGATCTCAAGTGCTGGTAGCACCGAGAATGACGCGTTATGGGACAATGAATTCATCATATTAGTACATCATTTAACTCTGTGAATACATCAGAAGACAAATAAATATTGAACATATCTAATGCATATTTTTAGATGAATATATGAGAAACAAGAATTAAACTTTTCACTTCAAGAAATAAATCGCTAATTAATATATTTTTTTAAAAACATTAACATTTTTATACAAAATACATTCCAATATATAAGGTATCTTGTTATGTAAAATCAGTACTCATAGTATAATAATAAAAACAAAAAAATGTGGATTATTCTTGCATACATATAACTAAAATCTAACAAAATATTACTTGATAGATCAGCAGATGGTTAATGAAACTGTATTAGAGATTTTGATCTTGATATTCACATGGTAAATTAACAAAAAATACATCATTTTTCTTATTAAAAAAAATCAACAGTTTTATTCACTTAAAAATAAAAATGATCTAATAATTACACTACATTTGGGAAAAAAAACAGAATGATTAAAATAGTACGAAAGCTTGTGCTTGAATAAAAATATAAAGTGGAATTTCATATATATTGTGAGTTATTTATATAGTTGGTATTGTTGCAAAGAGTGTCATAACATAAGGACCCAATAAGTAAATCCAAGTTATAAATTTAAAGGTTATATTATTTCAAGGGCACTTTAAAGATTGCTGGTTTTGATTTAGTAGTTCTTTAGTATTTTTTAAGAGAATTAATTCGTTGCATAATTTCAATTATATTTTAAAATGTATGCCAACATTTTTTTCATTAAACTGCCACTACTATGCATATACTAAGAATTTTCAAAATAATGTGGTATTAAAATTCAGATTTTTTATATAAGAGAAACAAAGCTACTTATCAAACTAATAGATTTATCAACTGCTAAATAAATGTGTATAAAAAAATTGTGGCTTAATATAAAACACAATATTTATGCACGTAAGTATACATTTATTTTGGTAAAATTTAATTTAACTAAATACAGAATTTTAATCCTTCAACAAAGCTTCCGCAGGGTAAAATATTTCCACAGTTATCATCAAAAATAAAATTAGCTTCAGAATTATATGTCTTGGCAAACCGATAACAGAGAGGGTACTTATATGCCTGAGATATCTTACCCGACCAGGAAAATGTAACAGTGTACCATTCTTCTTCGTTGAAAATAAAGGGCTCAGGAAGATCTATGTAAATAGAGCTATCATAGGCAACAGAGCTTGAAAAATTTATAGAGACCTGATATTTTTTGTTGGCATTATTTACTAACATGACATTGATTTGCTCAGAGTATGTGGTACGAGATTCACTAGAGTAGGTAATTTCCGGAGATTGCCGAGTTGGAATGGAGAAACTATTGACAAAAACTGTTTTTTGACTCTTGATACGTACTTTGATGGTCTGGGACATATCCTGGATGATGAGAGGATTGGCAGTCCTAGTGACAGGACGACAGCAAAATAACCAATCAAGCTTCACGGACATGCGGGGAGAGGTTACCGGGTTCAGCTGAGAGCAGTTGTGAATACTGATGATCGAATCGACTGCATGATTAATGATATTCAGCTTAAATTCTACAGAGTCATCCAGCGTTTCTTTAGCTAAGATTGCTTTTATTATGTTTATCTCTTCTTCTGTAAGAATTTCGGTGGAGCTTAACCAATTCACATCTTCCATATTCAATGTCAACAATCGCAGACACCCCAAGACATTGGCTTCGATGAGCATCTCCCGTTTGTTAACAGGGGTGGGAGCAATGTCTCTTTCCAGACATTCGTTATGTGCCCATTGGAATGCAACTTCAGTAAGATTTTTCTCACATATATTTATGGAATACTGCTGTAAAATCTTTTGCAAGCATGATCCTGATATGTGGTCAAACTCATTGGCAAATATAGTGTCAGCGTGCTTACAAATCAGAGCCATGCAGTGGGCTACTAGCCCTTCTTCTTGTATCCATTCGCAAAAATTGAAGATGAAGAGAACATTCTCTATACTCGTTGTGTCTTCTATATATTTTAAACATATTTCTGATAAATACGGGAGCATATACTTTTTAGATGCATATAATAATCCACAAGCATTTTCCAGAGAGTTAATCACCACCTTATCTTTGTAAATAAAATCTAGGAGTAATTGAAAAACATCAGGTTCAATGTCCGGGACAATTATTTCAGTAGCTTGTGCCAAAGGGCCATATAACATAACTTTGAATACAGGGCTACTTATAGCCAAAATGAGTTTATGAGCTTTTATAATTTCAGATCCGACGAGGAAGCTGCAGTCGCTCCATTCTACAGACTCAAGGAGATTACTTATCCGGTCACAGAGTGTTATTTGACGCCCTTGAGAAGGCATGCAAATGGTCGTCATCTGAAACAAAAGCATAAAGAGGTTATAAGAATTTATTATAATAGGGAATTTTGTGTACAAATATATTTTGATCCATGCATGCCTTAAACAGTGAGTCAGATATTCACAATATTATTTTATGCAAATAGAAAATAATGAATGATTAATTTTGTAAACAAAAACCGGTCTTGACTATTTCTTAGAATCTAAGAAAATGTTGACTGAAGGCTTGGATCAGTTGTCTTCAAACTGTCACTCACAAACAAACATCGGTACATGGTGGTTATTTTTGGGGACTCGGATGACAAATATTTAGCTATTTGTTTCGGCAGATGACATCCGCCATCTATTATAGAAAATATTATTTTTTGAGAGATAAGTGAAAGATCCTTAAACCAAGATCTTGCGCAATGTTCAGAAGCAAAATGATACCATCATAGCGAAAAGATTAAAGACCATTCCTTCAATTATTGAACTTGTATGTATGGTCTTTTGCGACATCAGAACCACAGAAAAGATCAGAACTGTCCCAATTTCCCATGTGTATATTTTGAGCAGAGAATTTTGTTTATAAATATACACACTATTCAAGTAAACATAATGATTTATAGCATTTAAAATTGTGTGGCTTGTGATATAATTTCCATTTCAAAACTACTTCACACAATTATACAGTTTGGGAAACACTGGCCCAGATCGTATTTAATTATACAATTAAAATGCAAAAATACAAATATAACAAAAGTATTTTTTGAATTTATATAAAACTAGAATTCCTCTCAATACATAGATAATGTCGTAAACATGTTATTGATTAAGTTGGTTGAAATATTGAAAGTGCTTATGAAATGTTTTTATGAAAAAAATAAATTAACAGTTGCGAAAGACAAACAATAGTAATTATCATTGTATAAACATTTCTATTTTGTATTGAGTATTTATATACCTAGTTGCAAAAGATATAAAAAGTATGTAACTCAGCTTGAGTAGCAGCTATCCGGAATAGTGGAAACATTACAAAGCATCAGATTTTCATATTTAACAATACCTTACGACAAGACGGTTGCACACTGTCACTTACCTTGAAAAGTAGCAGTAAAGCATAGTATTGACTTACAATCAATGAATACGACTTGACAAGGTATAAAAATAATCATCATTATAGAATTGAGATACTTACTAATATCATGTTATAGATCTAGCATTATTTTCACAATTGAAATACAAGTGCAACAGTATAAAGTACCCAGGATTTTTAATTCCTTGATTGAATATTTTTGAAAAATTATTTCTACATAAAAGTCATAGGACCTCGGGGTGAATTATTTAAGGCCACGAAGTTACAAATATGTTTCGAATTCCCATTTGCTAATACTATTTTGCATATTTCAATAAAATTCAGCACAACTGAGTGCTTTATGTTGAATCGAAGATTTTGTTGAAAACTGTTTTGTTTGCAAATGAGTTTATAGATTGAACTTGTAACATTTGTAAAAAATGTAACATTTTATCAGATATATGAATTAACAACTGAAATGATAGCCTTTTAAACAACAGATGAGAGATCGACCAGATTATTATAAAAAAAGTTGAAATAGAGCATGAAAAACTAGTAAATCAACAACTCAACCAAGAAAAATTATTTTTTTATGTTTTGCACCGCACACAAGTGGTTTATTGTAAAAAAGATGGACAAACTTCAATATGTATTAGAATAAACAGGTTTATTTTATTACTATAGAACAATGACGAAACCAATAGAGATAAAAGGTAAAATATAAATATTATCAATGTTTGCATCGTTAGTCATGAGCTCAAGACAGGTATACAGAGCCAAATTGGCTAATTAGATAACTGGGAAATATGGAGTCTAAGATCATATTCACATTTCACAATAAATATGGAGAGTATTTTGAATCTAAAGGCTACGAACAAAAAAAGATGCAACTACCCTGAATTCTAAAAATCCCTTCACTCCAAAAAAAATTGATGAAAATAGTACTATTTGAAAATTGAGATATTCGATATTCACTACAATTGAATGAATATAGAGTGAAAAAGATAAAACGACAACTACATATATTAAGATACCTTATGTTTTAGAAAAAAGTCCTCGTAAAACACTTGATAAGATTCCAGCCACTTAATCCGACACTGAAAGCAAGCAATTATACTATATGTTTAGCTTACAAAGTAGGTGAACTTGTCCATACTGAGGTCATATTGAGGAATATTTACGAGAGGAAAACAACAATACTGCTGGTAATTGTGTATGCATAAGAACTTAGTGTTTATTATATACAAATCTTATTTTAATATCAGCAATGTGATTTAAGCAAGTTTAATCATAATTTACATTTAATGTAGCAAACATTCTGTTTATAACTATGATTTGAACAAAACAGTCTTAATTATTTATTTACAAAAAAGTTTTCCTCATTTCTTTTTATTTTCCTCAAGACTATTTAAAAATATTAACATTAGTTTAGGAAATACCTATAGATTTATGAAGAGGAAATCGTGAAAAAATCAAGCAAAACTTGTTACTTTGTTTGTTGCATACATAATAAATTATAATTTTAAAGCAAAATGTAAAGAATAATATTTATCATTAAGTACTAATTTTAAATTAGTAATGTAGATTAGAGAAGAGAATATATTACAGCATAACTGTAAATCTTGGGTGAACGACACAGTATTTTTTAAATGAAATTAAAGGATATGTGGCCACTAAAAATTATCCTAAAATTCTAGGATACTTGTACACAAAAAATCAGTGTGATAAAGTATAACAACCAACAATAAAAAGAGGATTACTTACAGTGTGTTCTTGGTTAACCAGCTGCTAATGGTATACTGATAAAACCTGATTGTTGCTCAAAGGAAAGATTTTTTTCTGATAAGTGAATATTGAGGGGCAATGAACTTAAAAAAAAATATGTATCCACCTATTAGTAAAAAATGGTCTATGGAGAGCTCCCATTCTGACAGAACATTTTTACGCATATACCTGACAGAATGAACAATGTCAAGTTGAGAAAAAAAATTAAGTTGACAAAAAGGATTCACACAGTAAAATTAGGGGGTAATTGGTTTATAAATTAATCAAAAGGTAACTTTTATCATCTTGATAGATGCGATGTAGAAAATTTCTCAAGGGGGTAATGTTTCCTGGGCCAACTTACATCTTCGGTGTGAAGAGAAGTCTGTATTTTGGATAGCATTGATAACAAATCCAATTCTAATCGGGCCTTGAACTTGCTTTGTCAAGGTTTGACTGCCTCCAGCTTATTACACAACTATGAAAACCAGACGCTTCCAGTTTGTTTACATATCTAACTTAATTGACATAAACAAAAAATATGCTAAAGTACCACAGATTTATCAACCAATAACTTTAGTACATTAAAAAGGAAATCAACCGGTCTCTGTCTAGCAGGACACAGATTGATTTTTTTAAATAAATAAATAAAATATCTGACCTTAGCACAATAACACACCTATAGAGAATAAAATGATTTGAATGGTATATTTTAAACCATAAACAATGTACAATTATAATTTGACTATTGACGTTTATTTATTTTAATTCAATTGTAAAACGCTTTTATTAAATCAAAAAAATAATTACTTATTTTTGAATTGGATTATCATTATATTTTATATATATATATATAAATATATATTAAGTGATTTTATTTCTAGGTCTTTGTTTTCATTAAAGCATGAAATAAAAAAAATAGACAAATACTTTTTAATATTTTTATATATATATATAAATAAATATTTTTTTAAAATGTATTATTTCAATTACAATTATAAAAAATATTTTCTTGCTGCTCGATGCAAAGATAAACAAGCATCAGTTGAAAAATTCATAGACCATGGGCTGCGCATAATAATTTGACGTTTTATTATTTGACAACAAACATGGAAGTTAAAAGTGACGTGAAGTGCTATACTAATAAAATACAAGATTTATGTAGAACTTGTCTAGCAAAAGATGGGGATATGCTGTCTATATTTCAATGTTCTGAAAACTGTTCAATAAATATTCACGAAATGATCATGACATTCTGTTCAGTACAGGTTTGTTTATATTTTGATATCCTATTTAACTGATTCAATCAAATTATAAAAAATCTATTTTATTCATTGCAAACTTGGAAATGTTTATGCCATTTTATAGCTTGTATTTGCTGCAAACCGATAGATCCGTTGTATTTTTTATTATATTAAACGAAAAGGTCTCAGTTTTTGTTGTAGATATTAATTGTAGCCTTTTAATACAAATATATTTTTTTTTGTGATTTTTATTTATATTGAAATTACTTTGTGTCAAAAATATTGAATATATATATAACATTTCAGATAACGAAAGAGAATGGGTTACCGATGCAAATATGTTTATCCTGTTTGGCCGAAGCAAATAATGCTTTTTTATTTAAACAAAAATGTGAAAAGTCAGAAAAAGAACTCCAGAAGCAGGTTTCTGTCTTGCAATTCACAGAAAATGTAAGTAGATTTTTAAGTCAGTTCATAATTTAACTTTTCATATTTATTGTAATATCTTGATAATGTTTTTTAATATTAATATAAAATATACTGCTTATTTGATTTTATGACTATATCAATAAACATAACCATTTGCTTGCTTATAGATTTCAAATGATGTAAAGGAAGAATTGAATATTTGTAATTATTCTAATGGTGATACAAGAAACATAGATCAGCAAACAATCAAATATGAAGACAATTTTCTTGACCAAATTGAAAATCCTGAATGCAATCTTATAAGTAATTGTTTCGTTATTAATAATCTAAATGAAGTTGATATAAACAATTTGAAACAAGAAGATCCCGATCTCATGAACTCTTCCATATTTGTTGGAGATAACAATAGTCCTTTTGAGGATCATGACTTCGATGATGAATTAGCAGTAATATCAAAAAAACTTAAAAAGCTAAATAAAAAGTCGGATTCTACAATAGCAGCTTCCATGAGGCGAAAGACGAAATTATCAATGCGTTCAAATAGAATATCCAAAAATACTAGAAAATTAAAAACTAAATCAAAAGAAAGCAATATTATTAATTGTCAATATTGTGAATTCACAACTAAACTTCCATCACAGTTGAAAATACATATAAACATCCATACAGGTGAAAAACCTCTCGGATGCGATCTTTGTAATTTCAGGTGTATCCAATCCTCTTCCCTACAGAATCACCGACTCACTCATACAAACGAAAAGCCTTACAGCTGCAGTGAGTGTGACTACAAATGCACAAATTCTTCTAATTTAAAACGACATATGAGAAGACATACAAATGATAAACCCTATTTCTGTGATCTTTGTTCATATCGTTGCGCTCAATCATCCCATTTAAAAGAGCACCGCCGCATACATACAGGAGAAAAACCTTATTTGTGTGATCAGTGTCACTTTACCTGTGGATCAATATCTAACCTGAAAACGCACAAGAAAAATAAGCACACCATTGAGAAGAAATATTCTTGTGACGAATGTAGCTTTAAAGCAAAGACAAAAAGTACCCTTGTAGCTCATAAAAAAAGGCATTCAGGTGATAAAAAGTATGCATGTGAGTTTTGTACGTATAAATCTATTCAGTTGGCTACATTGGAGAATCACAAACGCATGGTTCACACACACGAGAGACCATTTGCTTGCGAGCAGTGTTCTTACCGTTGCGTCAGCTCCAGCCACTTGAAGAGCCACCAGAAAACGCACTTGTCTGTAAAGATGTTTGCGTGTGATGTATGTGGTTACACTTGCCATACTAACTTTAAGCTTAAGACTCACAAGATGACGCACACTGGAGAGAAGCCATATCAATGTTCCATTTGCGATTTCCGATGCGCTCAACCTTTTTCATTGCGCAGGCATCACAAGAGAAATCATGCCCTAATATCTAAATAGTTTTAATGTTAAACTGTCGACTCAATACTTAATATTTTAATGAATACAATATATCAGATGTGCATTTAATTTTGATGTATATGATTTTGTTATTTCATGCTGGACAAACAAAGAAAATCAAATAAAAAAATGGCAATTATATTATAAAGACTTTTTTTATCAATGAGTATATCTGATAATTCGCTCAAAAGATCTTGAAATGCAAGCTCACGTTTCGTTTAAAACTTTGCATGCTGCCGATATTGTAAATCACGGGGAAAAAGTAAGGATAAATGAATAATGTTAATTAATGGGTGTCTTAAATTTTATTTTTAAATATTTATATTTATTTCAACTCATGCTATGTCGATTGCAAATGAAATAAAAGAAAATATATGGTATTGATTGTTATTTATTATTTTATTGTTTTTTTCATTTCAAATAATATAGCTCTCTTATACTAATTATATATATACTAGAAATGTAGCCCGTCACAGAATGAGGCGCATTCGATGAACGATGCAATAGTGTTTGAACATAATAAGATGAATAATGCTTTAATTTTGTACCATCAGTTGGATGAAGGTGCGAAGTTCTATGATATACTTGGCCTTGAACTTTGAAGCAGAGTGGCCCACTGTTAATTTAGCTCCCATTGATGCAAAAGATATACTGTTATTGTATGATCTTATTTTTCTCTTGAAATTTCCATTATAAATATCCTTTAAATATACTGGGGAAATAGGCCTTGCTGGTAGTTTCACTTTACCTTTGTGATAGTAATCGTTGAACTTTCCATCTGATGGGTTTTCTGCTTGATAATGTAAAGCATTGCAGAATCGACAGGTCACATTAATTAATCCGAAGACAAACGCAGCGTTCGCTGTGCATCAGTTTAAGTTTTATCAGTAAAAAATGAAACATACACACACATCCACCCACACACAATGGCTATTATTATAGTAGATTATAGTCAACAGATTTTGATGAGTAATGGTAATGATATCGATTATGTTTAAAAGTAAAAATTAAAAAATCGACTAATTTGAATTGAATTTCAGTATATATTTTGAGTCGGAATAAATTTTTTGAACAGATTTGACTAATGATGAAAAAATCCTGTTTCATCCGTGAAACTTGGATCGAGTGTGGCGGTCACCCATATTTCCAAAAAATCACCAAAAACATTCAAATTGTTAATAAATAAATATTTAAATCCATTGTGGTATAAGGCTGTCGATACTTTTTCGCCATAGTACGTATTATTTGATTCAAAATTCAAAAATTCATACTCGAAACATCGCGAAGTTTGAGCTTAATAATTCAACCCTGAAAACTTTATCCGTGAGCAGGGCCTACAAGCAGACGTCTCATTTGCAAGTTTTTGCATTTCGTTAGTGTCTGTCGAGGGTGGGTTGTCGCCGTACAGCCCCCACCCTGGAGAGGAGCTCTCGGCCTTCCCGGTGCAGTGTGGTCCGACGCCTCGTCGCGAGCGGACGTCCCCAGCCGCGGTCGGTAGACGCTTCGCGAACGCGACTCCGAGTCGGAAGCGAAGCTGCGAAGTTTCAAAAGTATCCAAAAACGCTTTCACCGAGAACTATACGAGTCACGTGTATGATTGTGCGCCACGCAGTGTAAAAAATAAAAAAAAAAACAACTTTTAAATGCATAAAAAAAAAAATATTTAGTATATTTTGTAGTATAGGCTTAGGGTATTTTAATTACATTAAAAAATTTTTTGAGCAAATAAAAACCGTTAATTTTATTATATCTCAAAAAAAACGTTCTGAGCGTAGGTATTTAAATAAACAGCAGAAATAAAAATGTAAGTATGTTTTTTTTTAATTATATTTTTATTTCAACGCGTGTTTCAATTAAAAATGAGAAAATACATTATTTCGGACGTGAAAATGAAGAAAAATATATTATTTTATTATGAAATGAATACGTTTTCAATTTTCTACCCTGAGCGTCTTCTGAGTGATGCGAGAACAAATACAATTATACCGCCTACCTGTTTTGATAAAAATACGTACAAGAGAAGATTTAATAAATTCTGGAAATTCGATATCCGACATTGTCTCACGTTGGGATGAAGACGGCTCAAGTATCATTTGGAAAAAAAAAGGTTTCGAAAATATAAAAATTGGCCGCAACATAAATATGACATATTTGTGATACTTTACTTTTATACATATCGATGAACCCAAAGAATTGTAAGCAAGAGCTGTGAGATTTAAAATCTCATTTGATTAAAAAAATATATTCTCGTAGTCTACGAGTTGTTTTATATCTGCTTGCGAATCATGGTTTTCGGGTGAAAAAATGAAGATTTTTCATTGCCCCTTAAATATCTTGTTTAAAAAAGGGCAAAAATCTACATGAAAAAAAAATCTTTCTAATATTGTTTCTCTGTATACAAGAGCGCAGATTTAACAAGTTTGTCACAGCGAAAATGTTTATAATTGCTTACTCACCTGTTCAGTTTCATTTGCGGCCTCCGACTCTAAATGCACAGTATCCAAACTGAATTATTTGATATTTGATTTTTTGGATATCTAAATAAATATAGAATATTTTAAACTTAAAAACAATATTCCTAAATCACCTAAAGTAATAATTTTTAAAAAATATTTTTATTAATTAATACGTGGTACTTTTTATTTCACACTTGAAGACTAGACCCTTGAATTATCCCATTTTGAGTTATTAATATATTATGCATATAAATTATTTCCAGTGCTGAGGGTGGCAACTTTTATAATTGAAAATCGTCGATGCAGTAGAAAATTTTACCTGAAATTAGGGGACAATAAAATACTTCACCTGACCGACCCACTAAGATGCTAGGCTCTCTGGCTTTGTGTCTTGACCACGAGATCAGTAAATTCCGTGTCTGAAAATATATTAACTTCAGGTGCCTGTCCCAGAGAAGGTTGGTGACCATCTCACAAAACAAGTTTCTATCCTGGGCTAGTCTTAATGAAATTGTCATTTTTGTTTATCTGTCCATATTGATGGTACGATTAATGTATGCGATTTTAAATAAAATTTACCAAACATTGTAAAGTAAAAAAAAGTTGTAACGCTATACGAATTATTGCTATTCAAGAAATCGGTGCACGTTTACAAGATTAAATTCTACCATTGAAGAAAAAAATGAACTGTAATATTTATGATAATTGTTAATTATTTATTGGTTTACTACGAGAATTAGTTAATTTTTTTTTATTAATTATCAAATGTGCCAAATTATTAGCACTGGAAATATAATTTCACCATGTTCAATAATTGCATCAATAAAAAATAATATTATACATGTTTCGAAGAGGTAGATTACGTTTAAGTAAGAAAATCGCTAGCGTGCTGTATTTGATGATAAAATCAACAAATTATTGAAATTAGGGGATATTTTTATTACTACATTACATGGTCGAAATTCCCAACGTTCCGCAAAGAACAATATTACCTTCTTATATACCTGTGACAATCTTGATATTTTTATAATCGATTGGCTTAAGAGCTTAGTGTCTAAGGTCTAACTATCAGTCTTCATTCTATATAAATAAAGTCATATTTCATGCTGATAATAGTGGACAGTAAAATATAGTAATATTGTGAAATAAACCTTTTTTATTTTGCCCAATAAAAATATGTAATCTAAAATTACACTGTTAACGTTTTTTTTAATATACGATATCAAACAGCGTATATTAATATAAATTAAATGTCACGGACAGGTTCATGCAAAATGTCCCCCTCCTCTGTCTATTGTTATTTTTTATCCTCGTACGTATTCGTGATTCCCATTTTTCAATTTTTACATTCAACTGAGCCCCAATGGCACATTTGCAAAAATGTCTGTACTTTCGTCCCGATTTCCGTTTCCCTTTCTTTCGGATTACGTAAAGGGTAGTGTACGTATTTCGGAATTTTACGAACCGTGAATCAAATAACGCTCTCACAGGAAATGCAATGTCACAACAATAATACAGCGAGCTCTATCCGGTCGGGAGAATATTTCGTAAATTGACACGCCGATTGATTGATTTTGACAGCAAAACGTAGGATTTTTAAATGAAAATAATTACAAAATGATCATACAATTTTCACCGATGTGCGCTTTTTGTATTTTATTTTAATGTATGATTTTTTTGCAAGTGATTCACACACGAATCGACAAAAAAAAAACCTCGACGATAAATCTATGAATTTTTTTCTATTTGCCCAAAAAAGAAAGGAGAAAAATGCGGATTAATTAAACAGAAAATGGTTTTAAAAATAATTCCGCTCTAAGCTTTAATCTTGGTGCAGGAAATCTGAATAGGGAATTTATAAACCATACTGCACTGTAAGATAAGGTAGTCGCGATTGGCAGTTGCGGGAGGGCTGGCGGTTTGGAGCAACAGGAAGTAATATGGCTGTCAGGTTTCTTATATCCTTTTTGGAACCAGGGAAACCACAGAAAGCCCAAGTCGGCGAGAGTATTTTCACATATTTGTGTTATCCTTATAAAATATAGTTTTTACGTGGTTAAAGAAATTGTTAAAAAAATATTCATGGAAAACCTAGATCTCTTTCGTCGGTTAGCATGTATGCTATAATTAATATATTATAGCTGCTAAGTTATTTATTTTTAAATAAGATTTTTAGAATTAATTAGTAAAAATAAGTCTTTGTGGTTAATATTGTTGCCTTATCGGTATGATCTGTTGGTTGGAAATTAAATTATATACTTGCTGGTAATCTTTTTATTTCAAAGAAGATTTGATGTCCATTGTTTCTTGAAGACATTCAAAACTTAATACACTCAATTTATTTGTGATATTTTTGATATCCAAGAACTTTGTTGACTACAGAGGAAATGTTGATAAATTGAATTGGCAATATCGATTATATTAAATAATAAAATCCGTAGATTATTATATAAAAGAACAGGTATCCATATCAAGTTTTTTTGTTATATGTTCCCTTTGCTTTGTTTTATTTATAATTAAAAAATAAATAATTCGGAAAGCATGAAATATATCAAAATTTGAACCAAATAAGTCATTGAACAAAAAAAAAATCAAATGAGAATATAAATTATTCGAAAAACTGATCAAAATACTTACAATAAAAAATAATTATAAATACGTTAAAATATAGTCAAAAATAAAACAATGTTTCTTGTTCTCGTGTACAAAATTAATCGTGTGGCATTTTATATTTGATTAAAAGTTGGTATTGCAATGTGACACAAACTTCGGTGAAACAGATACAGAGAAAAAAATTTATCACTTAAATATAAAGCAAAAAACCGATGCATGTACGAATAAATGAAATTCAACATAGCATTAAAATTGTATTTAATATAATCATGGGAATCAGATAGAGTTTGAAAAAAATTGTAAAATGTATTTATTAATTATTTCTCACCATTCAAAACATATTTTATTATTGGTATAAATTAATTTAATGAGCTAAAAATGTACGATAATTAAATAAGCTACGGAAAAATAATGCCTTTCGCCCCGATTACGGCTGACAGGTTTCTGAAAGCCCATTATATTAATAAAAATTCCCAAGTGAATATTAATTTTCCAAACTTGGCGGCTGCGAGTGCTCAATTGCCAGTGGAATAAAGCAGAATTGTCGGAAATAATAGAGCGGGAAGCATAATGTTACATTGGCGCCGAGATGGCAACACCCTGGGCTAGTTCTTGTGGCCGGCCTGACGGGGGATGCCACCCCCGACCCCTTTCCAACCTAAAATGAGGCTTTATTCATTTATCAAGGTACCATTTTCGTACAAAAATCCTGCATATGTAAACTGTAAATATAATATTTGAGATTAAAAAAATTACATTTTATTTTTATTGATAACATGCAAAATTATCTTGTCGAGGGACAAGGCATTTGATTGGTGAAGATCCATTATTATAATGATAAAAGTAGCTTTGTATTTTGTCTTCACTTTGAGTTTATTATATTTTTTTTGCATGACTAGTTTCGACCAAATAGACTAGGTCATCATCAGATTATGCATCTGATGATATATGAAAATTATCAGCAATGTTTCATATTTTAACAATTTTCGCCTAAGTAGCAAAAACTGACATTTATAATTTATTTACATTTATTAAATATTATTCAAAGTAATTGCATTCACTTGCACCTCTCCTGTATGTACTCGAGCTATAAATTATTATCAACGTCGAGCGAAAGAACTTAACGAATCATTATAAATCTGCATCTATAGAAAACTTGTTAATGCGGATTCGAGTTGGACGCAAAAGTACTTTTTCCCATAAAAATATATGCATCCTCATTTTTTTCATGTTATCTAGCTAACTAAAAATAATCTTATTAAATACTCGTATAATACATTATGCTATTATTTTTTTTTATTGCTACCAGTCTTCTTTACATGTATAAAATGTATCAAATTTATTAATGTCATGTAGATAGATTCGAAATCAAAATTACAAATGCTATAAATTTAACACTACATTGGCAAAAAAAACTGTCGGCAAAATAACGGCTGTACTGCCCGTAAGGGGGTTTATATAAAAAAGACTGAGTATACGATATATAATACCTGCAGCGTGATCAGATTTTAATTTTACCGATAAATTCGTTAGAGTGTTGGGATAAGAGGGTAGTCTTTTTAGTTATATTCATACGTTATTTATATCTACTTATAGATAACAAAGCTCACTGTAGGCATAGAATATGGAGCATCAGCACTTTCTCGAAGGCACTAAGTTTTACACGAAGGAACTACGGCCTGAAGGGTCTCAGATTTTCGCACGCGTCAAGTCTCCAATATTTGCACGTACCGCGCCCCTTCAATGCTCCTGGTTTATACTTTGTATTCTGAAATATTATATTTTGACGTTTCCGGTGGTTCCTACCAAACGGCACGTTTGTAATATTATATGAGATGGTTTTACAAGATGCCGCTAGATAAAAATGTGTTTTCAAATATTGGATTCGTAAAAAGCAACGAGTTACGATACGGCCGAGGCTTTAGTATCGGGAGCGAATTGCTTTTAGTCGACATTATATGACAGAATATCTAGAAAATAACGTAAATAAATTAAAAATAATATTACGTAATACAGTACCAATACGTTTGTGTTTAGGAGTTCCAGGTTTTCAGGTTCAGATACCGGAAAATCTTAAAATTCACCAGAACGCGTTTACACGTAGATGAAACTAAAAAAAATCACTTCAATATCTCACATAAATAAATCGTCAAGATATTTCATGAAATTTTTTTTTCTGGTAATGTAGACCTTAAGTGCAATAATAAGTTCGCATCAAAGGTTCCAACATAGTCATATAAACCTTTTAGGAATAAATGCTTATAGTCCATGGAATACCTTGTTTACAATTAGTCAATTATTTAATCTTATTTATTTTATTTGGCATTTAAATTGTTTTTCACTATTAAAATATTTGACTTTTTATATTTTATATTGATAGTGTAATAATCATTCGTGTACGTAGTCAAAATCTAAGACATTTTTTATTCTTTCAAAACTAACACATGATTGGTACTTCGGAACAGATTTTGTTCATTAATTTATAAAATGTAAATACTTTAAAAACTCTTTAGTTAGTCTAAGTAGTTTAAAAAGAACTTTATCAAACTCACAAGATATGATGGTTTTCAAAAAGATTTCTTTCTCAAATGAAATTCAAATTAAACGAGTATCAAAATTCCACAGTAAACAACATAAGCACAAAGCGTTGAGATATGTGAAAGGTTTTTCAAAAAAAAAAAAAAAAAACGTTTTCAGCGAGAGCCTCCTGTAACCCATAAATATAAGCACGCGTGTACGCTTACCCGATACAAACCATTCTCTCATATTTGCCGTGTAACGGGCCACATTATTCATATTCGGAGATGGGAGAGCTTTCTCGCGGAGCTTTCTGGATGTCTCTCGGAATCGTAAAGCTCACACTATCGGAGATGCGACATTCCTCCCGAAAATAAAACTGTCGTTTATTTGGTACGCGGCCCGCCTGCGAGAGTGTGACTATTGATATCATTTTGTGATAAATTCATTTTACAACTGGCGGAATTGGTGCAGCTTCCGCTTTATAACCCCTCAGGGCCAGGGAGAGCAGAAAATACGACGCGATCAATTCGTTCATCGCTGTTAATTTATCGACTGTCTAAAATTCAGCGCAAATTTACTTTCTCAAAAGTTTTTTAAAACAGGATTCAAGAATACTTAAAAGCATTATTTTAAAATAAACTACTATTTTTTTTCATTTTATAGTTTCTATTTATATTAAATTATAACGAGCAAATATTAAAAAAAGCTATAATAATTTTTAATTAACTCTTGTAAAGAAATTAAAATATAAATCTTGTTGAGAAAGCTATTCAATAGAAAAGCAGCTCTGTCAATAGCAGAAAACTTTAAAATTCTGTACAGCGTTCAGAAGAGCAAACAGATGTCTGGCATCTTTTTAAGTGTTTATCAATATAATGTAAATATTATGATGAAACGTAAAAGCTTTTAGGTATGATTTTATGTTAATTAATCCATGCCATTTTTATTAAAATCACTATTACTCTATAAGAAGAATCCTTATGCATAATCAGAAGAAAGTTAACGTAGTACGATTTATATAATAGTTTTTAACATGAGCAGTGATTTTTGGTAAATGGATTATCTCACCATGCTGCGATAACCATGGGGTGTGGATTCGAACAATGTATTCGCAGGGTAATAAATATTATAAAAGTTTTGAATAGATAAACACGCAAGTTCTAGACAAAGGCAGCAGCCGTGAATACGTGAGTCCAACATTGTAGGTTTTCAGGAGAGCTGTTTTAAAGTTTGATGACTTTAGCATTCATTAATCTCCCTCGCACGCAGCGTACTTATTTATTTACACAAGGGATAAGTGGATAAACTAACACACGCTTTAATTTTTAACGGTATTGAGTTATACTAGCTAAGTAGTTTCAGTTTAGTTTTTATACAAACCTAATTTATAAATAAATTTAAAATTTAAAATAAAATACATTTTCGTATTTTACGTTAATAATTTGAATATGTTATATAACTGATTTAAAATCAAAGGTTCCCCTAGAAAATGAACCTAAATTAGCCAAGTATTGTTTTTAGATTAAAATGAGAAAATGTTGTAGTACTGTTATTTTAAATCAACAATTTTTTGACTTAAAAATATTGAAAGCTTTTAATACAAAGTTTTATCAACGTATAAAATATAAAGAAACACCAAAACTTTTTTTGATTATTTTGGTCATCGAGTGTTTGCTAATATAAAAATTTATATATTTTAATATTTTTTGCTGTTTCAAGGAAATAAATCTTAATTTTGGTGTATTCAATTTATTATACTCGGAATTTTTCATTTAAATTTGTGTATACAATTTGTTTTAGGTAATCAATTCACTTATAAAAAGAAGATAAATATCATAGAATTTTATTTGCATCACAAGTAGGATAAAACACATTGCAGATATCGTAGCCCGGCGTAGAGCAAATCAATAAACTGTTGCATTGCAAGTGAGTCGGGAAAAATATGAAGATTTTTCTCGTCGTTTCATATGAATAAATTGCAACCAAATAAAAAACAAAAATCTTATAGTAATAAAATTCCAAAAGAAAATGTTAATTGGGTCTAAATGAATTTCTATCAGAAAAATAGCTTTCAACAAAGGTTTGAATGCATTGACAATGATAAATAGCTGCTAGAGCTTAATATCTTTATTAATAGCCATGTTTAAGAGGTAAATTGCTAAACTGAGGTAAATCCTCGGATATTTCACGAATCGTCAGACATAATTAATTTTAGATATTTAATTTCAAATTAAGTTTATTGAGATTGTAATTTAACCCGCTCATAATTCATGGAAAATTTCTCGAGCCTTTCTAAAATTTCAAAAAGGAAATTAGCGAAGGAGTTCTCTGTAAGAATAAAAATTGCTCAAGGCGTATTCTTCGGCAGATTTTGCTCAGAGATAGGTTATCAAATGAAAGACAAGCTCCTCGCTCACAGCTTACTTCTTTACTTGATTTCTGGAAAGAGAAATTTTTTATTTATAGATGAATATTGATCTTTCTTCTCAGTCATTGTCTTCATTATTGTGCATTATAGTCTTGTGCCAATTACAAGAAGTACTATCAAGTAATAAAATTACGAGCATTTTAAAAGTTTTGGTAACATTTTTCCCAGAGTCAAAGAAAGTTGCGAAAATCATTTTTCAATCTTTTTAATTAATTCGATATGACGAATAATGATAGAAGCAAAATATACCACAAGCAATGAAAAAAAAATACGACTCTCTATCAGTATTGAACTTCTAAAATATTAAAAGTATTGCCATAAATTTTTATGTACCTATTAAGGAATCAGAATTTAAATTACAGAGATAGGATACCGTTGATTTCAACTTCAGAATTGATTTGTTGGCTTCCGGTAGAGACTCCCTGAATTCTAAACTGAATTTTTAACTGACAAGTGACTCTTCAATCGGCATCGATCTGTTCAATCACAGATTCACGTTCCAGTGAATAAAAATAGTAATATACTCGCTCACCTCTTACTCGAGTGAAAATAATCGTAATGTTATATTTGATAAAATCTAATCAATTAAAAAAAGGTCAAATTGTTTTTCAATTATAGAAATATATTCGATGAAATAGTCACTAACCTCCAATTAGGAGAAGCTTTTGAATAAAAAGAAGTAATATATATTGTTGTTTCATATGTAGAATAAGATTGATAAAAATTCTCGCTAAATAGAAGTGGCTCGCTAGCATAGTTGGTAATGCACCGGCCATGTAAGGCGTGGGTATGTGGGTTCGAATCCCAGGCAAGTCACGATTATATTTTCTGAAAGTTTCTATAATTGTTTCAATGTATGAAAAAATGTACTTAATCATATTAATACAAATAAAACCTGTATAGGTAAAATTGCACTTACTGAGATGAGACGGTCTTCACAAAAACTAGATATATATATAAGTAATATATAGATGAACAAGTTTCCTTCGAGAGAACATATAGTAGGCTAACAAGATGTACGTATAATA
Source organism: Atopsyche davidsoni (assembly GCA_022113835.1). Taxonomy (NCBI): domain Eukaryota; kingdom Metazoa; phylum Arthropoda; class Insecta; order Trichoptera; family Hydrobiosidae; genus Atopsyche; species Atopsyche davidsoni. The sequence goes on from JAILWY010000012.1 coordinate 14,822,017, forward strand.
TGATTGGTTTTTGGTTGTTATGCCGCATCATGTTTGATGGGTATGTCCCTCAACCTTGAATCATCATTAAGCATGATGTGGTGCACCAGCCCGGAGACACCACCGCGTCTCCAGCCGACCGTGGAACCCCACGCACTCAGCATATTTTAAGGTAACGCATAAAACATAATACCCCCGGAATTATTCCTCTCGGTGGAAATTCTCATTCCATGGTTGACGTTTTGAAAATAAGAAAAATCGTCCCCGAAAATCACGAAATCACAACCCTACAAATTGAGATTTTTACGGGCAGCTTAAATATTCGACGCAGCGCCTTTGCTTTATTGGCTTTTTACGGGGTATTTATTTTATTTATTTATGGCTTATTTCGGTTTTATTATTAAAGTAGGAGGCGTAATCAATCACCAGCGCATAAAATAAATATTTTGTATCTCTTAAAGATTTAATAGTTTTTTTCTCAAAGAATAAATTCACTGTATTCACTTTGAAAAGTTTTAGTGGTAATTTATGATATAATTTTATTTATAATGCAAAATAGATTATATCAACTATGAGTTAGTATTTATATGTTATTTGTAAAAAAATACATACAAATACTCTGATGAGTTTTATTAAATAGTAGAAATAACAGAAAAAAAAATCACGATTATCGTAGTTCTATCAGTTTTAAAATCAATTACGTAGTTATTTTTTAATTTTTAAAAAGTTAAATTTTACATTATTTATTCGTTTACCCATTTGATAAAGCATATTTGTCATAAATATGATGTTTTACAAATGATAATAAAAGGTTATATATACGAGTTCTAACAATAGCTCTTGTATTACATCTATGTTAATGAACGGATATTTAGTTATTTATTAAAGTTATTATTATATTGATAAGAAGGCGGTTGACATACTGCAAAATTAAGTTTGGATTTTTAAAATATATTATATTTGAATAAAAAAACAAGAAAAATTAAATAAATGCGTCAATCTTAATTTCTGAACGTGTTTGTGAGTCAAAAAAAAATAATAACACGGCTTCTGAAGGGCTGGTGACCACAGCTGTTCGGGTGATTTTAAGACAGGGGAAGGTAAGAAGTGTCATCCCCACGGAGCGACTATTCTCAATTAAGCCCCTTGTTTCTTTGTTTTCGCGGAGACAAATGCTTTCAAAGTTATTCTCTTTCGTACATTTATACACCCCGCCGAGTGGCGTGCGTGCCATATGGGGCTGCCAAGCCAGGGTGGGAAGGGATGGCCTCCTATCTCGTATAACTACAACGCTTAGTGATAGAGCCTCGCGTATATAAAGTAAGACTTAAAAAGGTATCTTTGGGCTGAAGAAAACAAGAGATCACGACATATACTATGCTGAAACTATGCCACCACCATGAATTTTACTAGAAACATGCCACTCTTAATAAACAAGTCTTTTTATTGTTATGAATTTTTCATAAAAATATTATGACACAATATTTCCAGTTAAATTAAATTAAATTTGTTTAAAACATGCTCAGAATGATGAAATTTGGCAGACGATTTATCACGCTTCGAACATTTTTGACGATAAATTTATTTTTACAGCGTAGTTTAAAACAGCCCTTTTTTATTATTGCCCAAAACATTGATAGTATCTCAATAGAACTGTACCAAATTCTTCACGATTTGTCGCGAGTCGTCCAAAAAGTTGATCAATATTTCAGCATAGCATAAATTATGGAGAATATTGATATAAGTAACAGGACAAAAAAACAGTAGAAGGAAAAGCAAATAAATACAGCATCATGTCGTTTTTAATAAGAGATGTTTCCAATTTCCGATGTTTTTAGTAATATTTCAAAAGTATTTTTTTTTAGAAAGATGATTTACCGTTGAAAGTAATGATATAGGTTTTTAATAAATATATGAAAATGGTAACCCAAAAAATATTTTTCATTTGATATTTATATATTTTTTAGCAGATTAAAACTAATAGATAATAGGGGACCTTGCATTATGTAATGATAAGTACTTGTATGTTCACGATTAGTATCAACTTGCTTATCTCCAGGGGTTGTTTGTCTCGCGTAATTTAGGTTCCTAAACTTTGGTCGACAATCGTTTTCAGCAGCTCTCACATATAATTCAAAAACTTATTCAGAAACTGTGATGTGTTCTACATCTTAGTGTAATTATTCGACTTTGGGTGCTTCCTTGTTTTTGTTAATGTATAAAGCCCTTTACGGGGCTGTGTCTCTTGTACAAGCATGCTAATTATAACTAGTAGTACATATATTAAATCTGCGATGATTGAAGCATAAATAGAGGCCTTAGACTCAACACACTTTGATAAAAATCCATATACTATATATAGTATATGTAGATATTTATGAGCTTAGTATTAATTTAACGAGACGAATCTCAAAAGGCAAGTTTATTTTAAAGTATTGATTTTTGAATAATGAATATTAATTGTCAACATCATAAGTAACTGTAATTAAATTATTGTTGTATATATTTTTCATATTTTAAAAAGATTAGTGATGTTTGCTGTATTTTTTTCTTGGCCTCGCCCAAAAATAATAAAGATAATGTTAAATATACCAATTTTTATCAAATGAAACTTATTAGTAATGTCAATATAATATCAAAATAAGTTATATTGAGTTTTGAAAGTTGGGGGTTTATTAAAAAAAATTCAAGATGATATAGAAAACTTATCGCAATTTCTGGTAATATAATTTACACAGTTCGCATTACTCAGCGAAAGTTTTATTCCAACTTTGGAAACTTAGTCAAAGTATTTTTCTGGTGGCAGACTTGTAAATTTGTTTTGTAAATAATGGAAAATATCTGTATTGAATTGTTTGCCCAATAAAGGAGACTTTTATGGAAAGAAAATGATGGTTGCGATTCACAATAATAGCCTAGAAGATATTCAAATTGAAATATTATACGGAAAATGTACACGAAGGCGGAGTTCACGCAATCTTATAGCTTTTATGAATTATTCATCAGTCTTTAGAATTATTTCGCAATTTTTTAGCGAGTCGATTCAAGAGCTTCTTATATTATTTCAATTGATTTAAATAATATGGAATATAGGATAGATTTTTGGCTGTGCGTTTTGTGGTATAAATCTTCATATTTTGAGTTTTACGCACACAGTGCGACTGAGCGCTGTATTTTCATGTTTCTGTGGGACTTCGAACATTTGCATTTCTAAAAAGAAAGCCTTCCTTCCCCAAAACAGAAAGGGAGAAAGTGGAAGCGGTCGACAAAGGTTATTTTTTTGGAAACTGTTCTCACGCATAAAAATATTTTTAATTTTTTTTCAGCGATTTCTGTTACATAAGTAATTTTCAAGATCTGATATAGTGGTTGCGTTGTTACTCTTAGTATTTAAATAAAACCTAAATTATTTAAAAATATATTTTTGGGCTGGTTTAACGTTTTCAGATAATAGCTTGACTGAAATTAAAAGCAATTTGAAATTCTGTATAAGGAAAATCTTTATCTAATTAAGGGGAAAATTGTTTTATTAAATTTTACTTCATATTTCTATGGATATCATTATGTAAATATCTAGCAGTTATAAATCGGCTACCTGTTGTTTCTCCAACCGTTTCAACTTCTTTGTATGATTTTAACTTTCTACCCTTATTTATGCTTTCCTTTAAGGTATAAAGTCAATATCTAACTGAAAATTTCCCCCTTCTCAAAATTTATCCACTGTTTATACACTTCTCTTAAGAATATTTTAGCTTGTTTTCTTAATGAAAATATTAGTAATAAATTAGTAATTTCATCACTATATAGTTGATAGTCTATACACCCTTAGAAAATGTAACATAAATATAAATTATTATTTCTACCCTCGCAATATTCAGTTTACGAAGAAAAAAAGGGAAATTAATCTTAGTGAATAATGTAAAAAAGTTATTACTAAATTTTATTTTCGAGTTAAGTCTTTTTTAAAAATAAAACAAGGCAAGCAGATGGGAAGATTTTAAATGGTTAATATCACTGTCAAATGTTATTTATAACGTGTTTTTTTAAAGCCGATTAGACATGTTAAAAAACTTTCTGGTTATTTATTCAGTGAGTGTGCTTAGGGCAGAGGACGCGATTCTATTGAGCAACTTTCATGACAAGCTTTTCTCTTCTCATATTTATCTACCGAAAAGGTAGTTCGACAGCTTACTCCTATAACTTGATTATTCAGAAGCTCAGCTAACAAATTGATATGTTGGATGAATAATTTGAAGATTATCAGTAAATATATGTAATCCACGTATTTCAAAATGCATTTTTTTTGAAAATCATTAAAAAAATGTAAAAATTAAAACGACGTTTTTTTTTTATAATTCACAATTAATTAAATGAGTTTAGTGTGTATTTTAATGAAATGTTATATTTTAGTGTAAAAGTGTTAAATCATAATAGTCAAAATGAGTTAAATAAAACATGAACGAAATCGTATCGCACTAACTGTCCGTTCCATGTCGGGAAAGAAGAGTGTGTCGAAATGTACTCAAGTGGATACCGAGCTGGTGGCCGTGTCATACGGAGGGGGCGCGAGCGGAAGCGGAAACGAAGCCCAAGGGGCGCGGGCGGGGCGTCCCCAACGCCACCAGCGCCGTCTGCGCCGCACCTTCAGCGATGGCCACGCCAGAAACCCCAGCGAAGAGTTCCTTCTCAACTCCTGCACCCTAGACAGCTCCTTCCTGGACGATAGACCGGACCAACCTTACCGCTATGACCCCAACAAGTACTCCGACGATCATCTCGCCAAGACCTACGGCAACCCGTACCCGCACCAACCAGAGCTCGTGTGCAACTGCGTACATCCCGATTACTATTACAACAGTAGCACCCTGCCGAGGGAAAAACGCCAAGACCCATTTTACCTAAGCGATCAAAATATATCCGCTAGGCCCGTTACGAATCGCTCTAGCGAGGAGCTGATCGTGAGCCAACGCAGTCTCGACAGAAAATTTAGATCGAGATCTCAACTCGGATCGAGCGAGCGCAAGGGAAAGCAGTACACCAGGCCTTGGGATAGACCGACAAGGGCTACCAATAAATTTGAGCTTAATTTTTTACCCGTAAGCAAGGAAAGATCGCTCGACGGAGAAGACTACCAAATTAGAAATTACAACAGAGCCTGCTCGCCTAGTAGATGTGTTCATTCCATACTGCCAGTGCCTCCGCCGAGGGTCCACGCTCCGCAGTGCGGGAAGTACTTAGGGTTTTCCGGAAGCTTCGATCGGGACGGTTTCGATTCGCACGGCTTCGTGAATAAGTTCGATAATGGATGTGAGGGTTTCTATGATGATGAGTATGAAGCCGGTAAAGCCTGTGCCAGGTCGCTGCCCCCGCATTTCGGTGATGATGGCCGGCGGTCGGATTCGAGGCTGGAGGGAGAGTCCAGGCCTCGGAAGTCGTTCGGGTTGGGAGGCAGGAGGGTCATTGTGCCGGACGGGTGTGAGACTGACGAGACCTTCGAGATGCTTTACAACGTTAGCGGATGCCAGTGTGAGAGATGCGACCATGCAGGGTATCCTGGTGGATACTGTCACCATCAGGTAACTATTCATTGAAACATATTTAAATTTATTTATAAATACAATAATTTTTTTATATTTGAGTGCAAGTAAAAATAATTTAGATTTACTAGTAAAATAAAAGAAATGTATATATTTTAAAATTTAACGGTGAAATACCAAGCTATAAAAGCGTTCATAAAAAAACAAGAAACTTAAATTCTCAAGAAAATTGAATATCGATTTTAATTTGAGATTGAACTATCGGCCGCTAGTTGAGTTTTTTGGAGTTGCTTCAATTCTCAAATCCTGATTCCATTTGCTTTTCGCGATTGTACTTTTATATTCAGCTGAAAGACTATTTGAATTTCTGTTTACGTCTTATAAAGCGATAAAATGGCGTTTTATGTCTCTAAGTACAATAAAAGCCATAACAACCCCCTTTGTAGGTATTTTGTTTTCGGGTTCAGTATTTATGATAAGGTTCCATCATTTGTTTACTGGCGTTGTCTCTGGAGATCAGAAGGGATGTTTATATACTATGCCAAAAGCTTGACAATAATCCTTAATTTATATTATCTTAGCTTAAATCCGTACGATTTTGAAAATAATAAAATTGTTTATTACTCACTTACTTGCCATTGTACTTGATTTATGGTTTTTATACTAATATAAAAAAAACAATATAAAATGCAGTTAGCTGCATATTCTATGGATTTGGATTTAAACTGATTTTAACATGCTTTATAAACTGTTAATATTTTAATTACTAATATCATTAGGCACATTTTTTCACACATTGAAAATGATTTAAAATAAACTCTCAGAAAAATATTATCGTGACTTGTGAATCCTACACAAGTCACGATGATATTTTTCTGAGAGTTTCTTCAATGAGTTAAAAAATGTGCCTTATCATATTAGTAAGTAATATAAGCCTGTAAAGGTAATTAAAACGCACTTGAGTGACGTTCAATCCACAAAATAGACAATATTTTTATTAGCAAATACTTCTAGTTTGAATTTTATATAAGTCTTGGTTAGTTACAATAAGTTTAAGTGTTTCAATTCGGTTCAAAATAACAATTTTATTTATTATTAAATATTGCTCGCTCTTGACTTCTATATTTTTAAGTCCTAATTAAATTATTTATCCAATACGTATAAAATATAATATTGAATTTAGCATATATTATTGATTTTTGTGAAGACCGTCTCACAGGAAGTACGATTTTGCCTATACAAGTTTTATTGATTGATAATGATTAAGTGGCCATGTAAGCTTGGGGATGTGGGTTCGAATCCCACACAAATCACGATGATATTTTTCTGAGAGTTTCTTTGATCAATTTTCAATATTTGAAAAAAATGTACTCAATCATTATCATTGAATTTAACATTACAATGCGGACTGTAGAGGGGAGATTCTGTGTCGGTTAGTTAGAATCAGAAAGATTGTTAAGCTGCCGGAGAAAACACCCACTTCACAGACACCTACGTACTATGCTGATTTAGTTTGTTTGTTTGTGTTCCAGGAGTCGGTGCGGCCGGCGAGCAGGGGTAGCGGGGGTGGTTGGGCCGGGGCAGGGGTGGGCAGTGGCGTGCCCCCAGGGGCGCCTCCCCGGGCACTCGCCCCTCGCCCTCCCTCCCTCACGTCCAGCTCCACCGGCACTTCTTCCAGTAAGTATATACTTAATTTAAATACACACGTTTAACCAATCTTTAAAATCTGATTTATTTTATCACAATGAATATGCAACGAAATGACTAATTGATAATGATTCAGTACATTACCAATTATACCAACGAATCACTGGTACTAAGCAAGTCAATTTTCAATTTTCAATATTTGAAAAAATGTATTTAATGTTGTTGAGGGTATTGTATAACCCTCATCTAATTTCAACTAATTGTATAACCCTCATCTAATTTGACAAATTTTTTATTGTTACCATTATCCTGTTATTTGTATTTAAGCATATGTTATTTCTATATTTTGCTAGTTTAAGTCATGCATCTGATGATGACCCGGTTTATAGGGTCGAAACTAGTTATGCAAATACAATATTTAATCATTATCAATCAATCAAACCTGTATAGGCAAAATCGTATTTCCTGTGAGACGGTCTTCACAAAAATCAATAATAGAAATGACTAATGATATTCTCTCTTATTCAGGTATTCCATGATTTTGTTGTCAAATAAAAAATATATACACATACGCAACTGCTCTAAATAATGCTACTAGACTACTCTAACAGACTACTTCATTTCGAGTTATTATGTAAGCTTAGATATCAAGTCGTATTTGTATTCATCAGTCTAAGCTCTGATGTTAAATAAAAGCTTTGAATTATTTCTATCGATTTTACTAAAAAGACGATTCTTTGATTGAACATCACGATTATTTTCTGGGCATGCTGTAGTAGCTCGCTTAAGGATTCATTGATTTTTCCTCTAGTAACATGTTGCTGCTTTCACTAGTGTGTCAGCGTAGAGAGGTTTTTATTTAATATATTTAAATTTGGTTTTTAGTTAATATCGTCTCTCTAAACAATACATAGTAACTAAAATATTTTACTGCTTTCACTATATAATATGTTTCAATTGAAATATTAAGATATCGTTACGTAAAATATTTAAAAAAATTACGAAACATTGTTTTTTGAACATAAGTAAGTATGATTATTTTGAAGCTCAGAAAGTGTGTGAATCATGTCATAATAGTTAAAATAATATTTTTTAAATATTAAATTATATAACAGTATTTTATCGTAGTATATTCAGATAATACAAAGGACGTTATCTCCTCAAAGCCATACGGTTGGTAAACTCCAATAACGCTACGCATGTAAGTACTCGTACTCGATAAACTGGAAAACAATCATACCAGACGATCAACTTGTTGCTCGGACATAGGATACCTTCTGAACTTTATACAAGCACATACAACGTTAATCGCCAAATACTTGGTCCAAGCACTCCTCCTTAAAAAGTATCGTTATTTTTTTTCTTCTTAATTATATACAATATTCATATATATACTTAAAAAATACATATTTAGAAATGTGGATTATAAGACCAAGGACAAAATGTTTATTAATTAGAGTGTGTCCCGGCTTTGAACTTGCACGTAACTACTTGCTCATTTACAGTGTCAGTATAGCTCAATTGGAAAAGAGCACTAAGCTGCAATTGAGATGAAAGTGCAGTTTTGGAGATATTCCTTGAGTATAAAAAAACGTACTGTAGAAATAAACGAAATTGAAACATGAAGAAACACTAAACTATGATATTAGCATAGGTAAATATTTTTTTTTATAAAAAATAAAATCAAAGTTTAGTGCAAAAATAACATCTGAAACAATCATTGTCCATAATGTTGATTTATACTAAATTTAAAAAAAGGTAATCGTAAGACGGTTTTGATATTATAACCTTTTAAAATTTTGAAACAGGCTTAAGTTAAAACATTTGACGAATTTAAAATGGTGTATAAATTAAAAACTTTCCCTTAGTTGCTCAGGAATAAATATTAAGCAAGTCAAAAACATAATGTAATTACGCGCACGGATTTTCAGGCCAAACTTTTGAATGTAAAAATAGACGGACAAGACTTTGCTTGTCTTTTTGAAAATGTCGACAAAGCTTCGTATTTATTGTAGACATCAGCATTAATATATTATATCTCTGAAGGCTTCTATAGAATCTTTTCTTACAGAATCATTATCTATGAATCGCATTACTTTAATTAATGACTACTAAGACTAACTTAAAAGACGTCTATCATTCTTTTACGATCGTTAATATCGAAGGAATTGTTTGCGAATATCTAAAGAAACAATGTGAACAATAGCCGAGTTAAATGACCTTAGCAATTCATTACATAAAATAATGGGTAAATCTATTAGATAAGTTGGAATATAAAAAAACAAAAACTAGTTTTGAGAATGTCGCTTCATAAAAATAAAGTGAATAATTAAATGCTAGAACAGCTCTAAAAGTACTTGTGAAACAAAGCTAAAAAATAAAAGCTTTGTATTTATGTAGCATAACGACTTTAAAAAGCTCGCAGGCTTCGATTATTTTTCCTGAATCTCCTGGTAGGTTGTGGCTTCCTCACCCTCAGCATCCGGTCTGCGGCTCCGCAAATCCGGTCAGCGTAGAAGCCTTAGAGAATCTCTTTCATAACGTGAAACGGGTTACTTTTCTGTTATCTCGAGAGGCAGTGTCGTACTCTCCGCTGCTACAGAAATTATATATTTTTCATTTGCATATTATACGGTGGTTTTATGTAATGTAGAATAAAACAACAGCTTACGTGATTTATATTCTGAAAGTTTTCACATTTTTTTGTAAAACATAAAGGTACGTTTTGAAAGACAATAATAAAGAAAAGGCCATTTATAACTTTTTATAAAACATAATATTTTTTACAAATATTTGCCATTTATTAATATAGGAATGTTTTTATTTCGGCTTTAAGAAGAGCAATTTATTTAAAATTTTTCAATATAAATGCTTTAGAGAAAGACTCCTCGATGACAAAGAACAAGCAAGTCTTTGAAAAGAAATCCTGTAAACCCACGTGAATTCTATTATTTTGATTGAAAGAATATCGCAAAAGTACTCACAAGATAAAAATAATAAAAAACGGTACCCAAATATAAAAAAATGGTATTTGTACCGGAATATAAATATTTCAGGTGTTTTATTAAGGAGCTAACGATGAGAATCTTTTGATTTTAATTCAAAGCTTTTAAATATTTTTGTGATTTTCCATTTTTTTATATTATAAGTGACCGGATTCGCCAACCTACGTTGGCATTCTCAACATATTATAAAAAAAATGTAAAAATCACTAAGGTATTTAATTTAAAATATTAAAAACGAATTCCACCAAGTATTTTATTCCAAAAAGTTCTTACGCATTTAATTAGATAAATTGCGTGTATAATCTTTTCATTGGCCATTTCTAAAAGTAATTCTCAAAGATTTACAAAAATAGTATTTTTTTAAGAATATTGTTTTTTATTCGAAGGCTATACGCATTGATTTGTCATATAGTAGGGATGAGTAATACGTTTTAACGCAAGCCGGAAACGTTGCCAAAATAAGAGATGAATATGCTCTCGAAGTATGCCGTACCTTAATAATTATTTTTTTCCATAGAAAACTGATAACATGAAAAAAAATCTGTTTACTCCATGTTTGAAATATTAAATATAACAAATATTATATGATATTAAAAAAAAAACGAAATCATAATAAAATCAGACGGATATATAGTAGGCGTTTCATAAGTTTCTTGTTTTTTTGATCAATGAAAAGAGAATAATTTTAAAAGAAATACAAAAAACGGTTTATTCAATGTATCGTCCCTCGCTGGCTACACATTTTTCACAATATCGCGACGATAGAACGACGTGTTTTTGGACCGAAACCGTTCATCCAACCAATTTTCCACTTCTTCGAAATTGCCCAAGTGTAGCCCAGCCAAGCCATACGCCATCGACCGGACCAAGTGATAATCAAAAGGGGCAAGGTCTGGTGAATACAGCGGATGCAATAGCAAATCCTATTTCAGCGTTTTGATGAGCCAATTTTCACAAGTAGTTTTCGATGGAGCCTCTTCAAGCAAACGAAGTTCGTCAGCTGCATTCCTTCAAAACTAACATCTTTATTATTGTGTTGCGATAAGTGTTGGTAGTATGACTGCTTATTGTTGACAGATGTCTAAGGTATTCAAAAATATAAGTTTAGACATGTATATCGACTAGGTGTACAAAACAAAAAACGTAGCGCACCTAGTATATATACGTATAAATAAACTTTAATACTTGATTCGAAGTAAGAATACTTGCCGAAAATGCTGTTTTTTTGGCACAAAACTCAGCATCTTTATTGTTAGTATAAATATTATTGCGTTGCGATAAGTCTTGGTAGTATGACTGCATATTATTGACAGATGTCTAAGGTATTAAAAAATATAAGTTTAGACATGTATGTCGACTAGGTGGCTAAAATATATATACGTATAAATAAACTTTAATACTTGATTCGAAGTGAGAATACTTGCAGCTTTGCAATTTATGGGGCACATTTTGTTTAATGGCCAGTTTCTACGAAAGCACTCACGGTTTATATAGAACAATTGGAATGTTCGAGATCTATGGAGCTTTTCTCCCGGGAGTTCAAAGAAATACTCGAAAACGCAATCACACTTTCATAGAATATAGTTATACGCGCCTCGGATTCCATAGATTTTAGAGCCGAGCCGCCGGTTCACACTCTCATTAGCGGGGCTCGCGACTCTTGTTGCAGCCGGGAGGATAATTTATCAGAAGTGCGGCCGTTAAGTGGGGGTTGGAGCCACCCCATTGTGACGTCGCTCGCTTGTTCGAATGTTTTATTCCCCGGCGCCCTCGCAGCCCCGCCGTCTCTCCGGGGCTGGGATGTGATTAAGTTTGCTGACATTTCCCGGCTCGCCTGAGGTATGCTTTTATTTTTTAGAATTGTCTTTGTTAGTTGTTTAATGAATGAACCAAAGCTATGTAAAGAAAGGATTATATAATAATGCTGTTGGGCAGCAGCACTACGCATACTTTTCCTTCCACGAACACTGGTTCAGCATGAGTGAAAAGTTCAGTGAAATGGTCGCTAACCTCCTCTGAGGACATACGAGCGCGGTCCGATAAGTAATTAGCCTACAAAAGAAAGACGAAAACCCATCTGAAAAATACGTTTTCTCGAGGTCTGCAAAGTAGGCCTCCGTGGCAGCGATGACCTCCTCATTCGACTTATATTTCTGCCCGGCGAGTAACTTTTTCAAGTTTGGAAACAAAAAAAATCTCACGGGGCCAAATCTGGAGAATACGGTGGATGGGGGAGCAGTTCGTAGTGCAATTCGATCAATTTGGCCGTGGCGACGGCGGAGGTGTGAGCCGGTGCGTTCTTTTGAGTCGCGGTCGAAGACCTCAAAAGACCACGCGGTCTTTTGAAATGCCTACTGTTTCAACTATATAGCGCACCTTCAATCGGCGGTCTGCCAATTCGTATTGGCGACAAAAATTCACGATCTCGTGGTAGCCATTTTCGGAGCTCCCGGGCGTGGCTCATCAAAAACCGACGTGCGACCTCGTTGAAATTCGTTAAACCAGTTTTTGACGGTCGCCATCGAAGGAAAAGAGTCACCGTACACAGCATCTAAGCGCTCTTTGATTTCGCTGAGCGATTTCCCTTCCAAAAATAAGAATCGAATCACCAACCGATATTGCTCTTTTTCCATTTTTCTAAAATACGCGTACACGTCCGCTTCGACACGCGGTCAAAACAAAATTACGAGTCCAATTCGGCTGAAATTTTGACAGTAGCCGTCTACAAGAATGAACCATACGATAATAAATCTCTCTTGCGATACTAGCACCATCGGACAGTGAGGCTCAGTACTTATAGGACCGCCCTCGTATAATTTTAAAAATTTCACAGTCAACTTTCCGATAGTAAAAAAGTCTTATAATAATGATATTTGATTATATTCCAAACTACTTCGTAACTAGGTAAGATTATATTTCAAAAACAAAACCGAAGAACCACATCCACACGGTATCACATTTTATCCACACGGTAATTTATTTTTAATGATATTTTAATTCCGTTGAATTTCATTCATTATGTTATTAAGATCAAATAATTGAAATTATGAAACATTTATCTACTACCAAAAAACTATTTTATAAAAAATTCTAATAAAATGAATGGTATTAAACTCTGAAGATTTCTTGAAGATTACTTGAAGATTTCAATGTAAATTTTGACATTACCAGAAAATAATATATAACTTTTATTAGATAAATGAGAACCTCTAAAAAATTCTAAAAGTAAATCCTTTTATATTTAATAAAATTTCACCTGCCGAAATCACCTCTATGGTATATTTAGTAAAATTAATCTATAATTTATATATATTTTTTAATTTTGACAGGTTGTTTTTTATGTGATTAAGCATATTTTTTCACACATTGAAAACGATTAAAGAAAACTCTCAGAAAATATCATCGTGACTTGTGAGGGATTCGAACCCACATCCCCAAGCTTTCATGGCCGGTGCATTTTATTGGATAAAATGCACCGGCCATGAAAGCTTGGGGATGTGGGTTCGAATCCCTCACAAGTCACGATGATATTTTCTGAGAGTTTTCTTTAATCGTTTTCAATGTGTGAAAAAATATGCTTAATCACATAAACATACTAATACCTGCATGGGTAAATAAATACGCATCCTGATTAACATTAATCTAAATTAATATAGGTTGTTTTTTGATAAAAGAGGTAGTTAAAATTCACTTTCAATAGTTTAATAGTATCTTTAAAAAGCAACTCTACAATAAATCTTACTATCTGAAGAAAAATTTAATTGCGTAAGAAAATTTCTCATCATTACGTAAAATAAATCATCAATCTTAATAAAATATTGTATCTGTTTTCATTAATAAAATATGTGAAAAATAGAAGAAAATTTTCAGAATGATAAAATAATGGAATAAATAGTAATGACGTAATATTAAAGTATCGATCTTATTTATATCAATGTACTCGGTTAAAATGTGTCTCAATCAAATCGATGCTTCAACGAAATAATCAACATTCATAGTATATAGGCTAGGGATTAGAAAAATAACAAATTTGCTTTATAAATAAGAAATGAAGAACTCACATGGAAACTGTCCAAAAGTAAAAAACGCCATCTTGGCACGTTGAACGGAAGATTGTAGTTAGAAGTTTATACTGTAAGGAAGCTTGAGTTATTGAAGAATAATAAAATAAGGTCAGTTATATTAATTTAGAGAAATTACATTCAAAACAGAAGAGTATAATTATTAAGATTATAAAATTAAATGATATTGTATAAATATATGCAGCAATGGAGTTATCTGTAAAATGTTGAAGTATTTTTTTAGGATTCAGGGTAAAATAATTATTTATTAGGCGCTTCCAATAATACATTACTTACATTAAATTTAATGGCCCAAATAAATATTCCCTTCGACCTTTTCCAATTTCCCATGGCCTCTTTCATTATTTCGTTTCAATTACCGACGCATTTTTGTCACTTAAAGAATTCCGTAGATATTTTTTTAAGTTCTTATATTTACCGGTTTGAAGAGAAGTTATTGTACTTGTTTGCCGACAGTATTAAGCCTTTGTCCCAGGATTGCATTTGGAAAAAAAACCTTTGGGAGTATTTCATTAAAAGATAGCGAAAACTTTTCAGCTCCGACTGTTTTCTCTCTTATCTCCGCAATTTTCCTGGATTTCCTTTTGTAGGGGGTGTAATGAACCATCATAATCCAGTCCAAGTAATAAACATCCGATACTGAACCGTTAATTCCGTTTTCAATTTAATGCTTTTAAAAAGCTGAGGGGCAAGAATTTTATCGCTTATATAACGTTAAATCTAAAATTGAATTTTGTAATTGCGTTTAAAAATAATTATTTGACTCATTACTTGCGCTTATTATTTAGTTTGAACTTTGACCTTTGAACTTTGGATTAATTTATAAATATGATTTCATTTACGGGACAGTGAAAATAATTCAGATAGTATTAAAAAATAGCTTAAAAAAAACTATTTGACTATATATATATATTTTATAGCCAAACCTGAAGAAACATAATGGTATATTTATAGATAAAGACTTTTCCGTTATTTTGTTTTTGTTTACATACACTTTAAATATTTATTATATTCAGTATATTGTAAATTTTACGGGTTACCCACGGTTGTGTATTTAATTTTTGCTTGAATTAAAGTGGTTCCAGTGTTAGCATTTAAATATAATTTTATATTTATATTTACGCAGCCGACATTGCGGTTTGAACAATTAAGAATAATTAACTTCAGGTGTTTTTGTTTGTTAACTGTGATTGTCCTCGGATAAAACAATGAGGCAAACTAAATAAAATAAGTTAACGTTACCTACAAGTTAATTAGGGTGTGAAGGGAGGCGAGCAGGTAAATTGCGTCGGAGGGTATACGGAATCTGACTTCTAAATTGGCTCAGGCTTACACTGTCAGAAAAAGATCTTGGTTTCAGATAAAGCTAAAAGAGAATTGAAATAATTTTCATCAGAGAAATATCAGAAAATTGCTTTAACTCGTTTGTGCTATGTTATGCTACGTGTTCTTTAATTAAGTAAGCTTTCTGTCGAACATTAATGCTTTAATAAAACCCATGATTAATTAAGCTTTCTTTTTATCAATTAATACCTCTGTGTTAACTTTCTTATAAAAAGTTTAAATTGAAGTTATTTCTTTGTTGTAAATATTTTGTTAAATCGATAAATTTAACCATTTTTTATAGTGCAGTATACTTAAAAATTAAGTCTACAAACAACTTATATAAATTGTCGAACGCAAAAAACGGTTATGATCATTTTTTCAGACAGTCTATCTATCTGAACAAGCTCTTGAAAGGTGAAAATATTATATACAAACAATAACGATCGTAATCTTCTAACCGTTTTGCATAATCGTATTTATTTTTATAATATTGAGGGTTATAACTGAAATCAATGAGTTATGGATAATCTTATAAATCATGTTTAAAATGTAGTGCCATACAATATTACAAAAAAGGCTGTACAAAATTACAAAAAAATATATACCCAACACTTTTTTTTAGTAAACGTTATTGATTATGAAATTCAATATTTTTGACAGAGAGTACTTGGTGGAATTCCATTTAAGAATTTTTGAATAAAATACTTGAGTGATTTTCCACATTTTCGTTTTTATTAGTGACCGGTTTCGCCAACCTTTCACGTTGGCATTATCAAACAGAGACTCTGTTATATATAAGTATTTTATTCAAAAATATTGTTATTGATTATAAAATGGATTCCTCGAGTGAGTATTTTTACCTGATGTAAATATTGTTTTAACCTTGTTACAGAAGTGGACCTGGCCCAGAAGCACTGGTACGCCATAGCCACTGTGTTGTTGGTGGCGGGGGCTGCAGGGGTTGCAGTGCCCCTGGCCTTGAGGGTGTCCGCTGGTGCCTCCCTGGACGAGAGGATGGAGCTGGCGGCTGCCCTGCTGGCCTCCTCGCCCCTCATAGACGGCCACAACGATTTGCCGTGGAATATCAGAAAATTTCTACACAACAAACTTAAAGACTTTAGGTGAGTAAAATGTTAGAAATTACTTTGAGTGATCGTTTTGAAATCAATTCGTATGATTTGTTGATTTAAAATTTTATTTTATATTTACTAATCATCAAACTTTTCAATATTTCTTAAAAAAAAATAGCATAAAATTTTAAACGAAGTTTTAATATATTTCATATTCTAAATTTACTCTTGTTTTCTAGAACTATCTAAGTTAGAGTGAAAGTATTAACTTTATATTTCAATTTAAATTACCCGTTTCACTGAGTAAAATAATTTTCAGTGTATCCTTTTTCATGGCTGCTTATATTGTTTGCAAAACTATAACGTACAGTTAAAATTAAAATTAATGTATATTAAAGAAGTTCACAGGGTATTGAAAAATTTATACAAGATCACGTAAAGAAACGTCTAGACTACATATATTTTTTTCCAAATCAGTTATAGTTTTTTTCACTTTTTAAATAATACTATAAAAATAATTATTTATTTTTTGTTGGCAGTTTTAGGAGATAAAGTTGTCTTTTATATACGATGTCAATATTTAATATTGATTATAGCAACTCAACAGATAAGGAATCCTTCGGTAATTTATGTAAATGATGAATCATGAAATCAAATTTCAATCAGGTGTCTTGCCTTGATGCAAATCTATCATCAGAACTTCCTTCCAAGAAGCAAAGTTCAGGCCAAAACTTGCAAACTACGGAAAGTGCAAACTATCCTTTCAGAGCAAATTCACAGAGGCGGTAAAGCTCGGGTGCAAGTTACAAGAGAAGGAAAAAAACCGACAGAAAAACACGACAAAAGTTTACTTTAATAATATTTAATATTGATAGCTTATTTACATTTAAAAAAAAAACATCAAAGTGTTTGCGTTTGTGCTACGTTTTTTGTATTATATTGTACGACTACTTTATTGAATCCCAAATTCAACCACACTATTTGTATGAATAAATCTCTATATAAATATATAGATATATATATATATTTAAAAAAAAATAAAATTAAAATGTTATTACCATAAATATTTGTTGAAGTTTGATCTTTGTTCATAGCAATTAAATAAAATAGAATATGAATTCCCATAAAATCAACTGAACCCAGGTCAGAGCCTGAAAGTGGGTTTTAATTACATTTGAAAGGATTCTTTTGTACTTATTAAATCTCAAAGGCCTTTTAGGTTTTTTCCTGATAACATTTTTCTCCGAAACTTTAAATTAAAACAAAGCAATATTTTATTATATTACTAGATTTCAAAATGTAAGTGACTTTAATATATTTTCCAATGTACTTTTTCACAAAGCATGTGCCCGTACTTTTTTAAGTTAATAATTTATCTCTTTGTAAATTCCTCTACTATTTAATTATTTCCTGGATTATTATTTATTTTCATTCAAAGTTATTATTCTGAAAATATGAATAGGATATGATGTTTTTTGTGTACATATCCTGATTGTATTTAGAATATATTAACTCTTATTTATTTTCCATAGGATACTTGTTTACGAAGGATACAAAGTATACTTTTTACATTTCAAATTAAAATTTGTTTTTGTAAAAAAACTGGATATGTCAAGTTAATCAAAATAAAGATATAATACAAATTATTGCTGGTAAGAGCTTTGCGTTATAACTTTAAATATATTTAATAATGATAACAACATATTATTTTATATATTACTATTGTATTAAAGCTTTGAGAACGGTTTACAAAAGAATACGTTAAAAAATGTACATTTAACTTATACTGAAAAAAATAGTTACTTGACAAGAAGTATTGGATAAAAGCTTGATATCTTTATTCTTTTTGTTCTATTTTCTTCTTAAAGTTAAGACAAAAATATACTCAAGAAATAATATTCTAGTCGAAGTTTCGATTTCAATACTATTTGCATTATAAACGATCATCAGTAAATTAGCTTCATCGACTGAAAGTTACTTCCTATTTGTTGGACAGAGAACTTTGGCTGGGAACTAGTCCAGGTTTCTCCGGCACTAAATCGAAAGGAGATGACAAACTCACTTCAACCGGACTTTCCAACAAACTAAGATGTCTAAAGCACACAAACTTCCTAGAAAACACTAATAATGCCAAAGCCCGACATGATAATGCTTTTCTTGCCCAAACTGGCTGACAAATGATTAAAAATTATGATCAAATTATTAAAAAGGACTCAGCGTACAAAGCATACGTAATTCAGTTACATCAATTATTGTATTGAGTGTCAAAGTCTGAGTGTTCGTTGATTTCTTGTGTCTCATTTTTAGCATTGATATATTCTATGTAGAAGTACGATATTCACAAAAGATTAGAATAAAATATTGTTTTTCTGTAAAATATCGCTTTCTTATCATGATAATAATGGGTGTACTCTATATCATACCGAGTTTAATTCACTTCGCCCACCATGTCGCAAAACAGAGCTGGTCTGGCGCCGGCGTGATTGCGCACTCAGAAGTCGGTCGTAATTAAATAAAATTCACCGAGAGAGCCTCGCCCTGCGTGGATAAATGCGTAAAGATAAATTTAATGTAAAATTTGCTTGGCGGTTGTTTTAGGTTTAACGAAGACCTTCGCAATGTGCCGCCCTGGTCTAGCAGCCCGTGGAGTCACACGGACCTGCCGAGGCTCAAGAAGGGACTCGTCGCAGCTCAGGTAAGCGTCGAAACACTATATCAAAGTATTATAAATAGATTACTTAAATTTAAGAAAAAAAAAATTAAATAAATAAAATCGGAGCAACGAAGATTTATAATTTTTTTTTTTTAATTTTGACTTTGACTTATATAATTTTTTTATACTTTTGATACATTTGTTTCTCGAACAAATCCGTAAAATATCAAATTTACTAAGATAAAATTCATGTTAATATTCCAAACACGAAATAAAAAAAACTTTTTTAAATAAGCGACAGCTTTGAAATGCTTTGTCCGATATGATTTATTATTTTCATGAAGTATCAACAGCCATTTTGTATTCGTCGCCGGATGAGAACATCACAAACTTCTTTCATTTTCTTGTCCTGCCCCGGCTAGCTGTCATGTTTTTTCGTCAAACTTATTTCATCAATCCGACGAAAGCCGACGGTGGAAAATTCCTGAAAACAAAATTGACTCCCCGGGAGGATTTGATTTTGCACCGTCGGCGCTCGCTAACACAAGCCTTTCCACGCACAATTTACATGATTTAGAATACAAAAAAAAAAAAAACTGATAGGGTCCAATCCAGTTACCCAACGGACGCAATGATTTACTCAAGTGTATTTCGAATCACTTCACTTAACAGCTAGTGCTGAAGTATTTCACAGTACGGAAATTAAAAATGTGAAAATGAAATAATTCTACCGATTTTTATTATTTTTTTTACACATATTCTAAAACAAATATTAAAATACGTAAAATGAAGAAAAGTATCAAAACCGCGTTACCCGTTATAAATGAACACATTAAATAAATAAAACCCAAACTAAAGCCGGTTACACACGCTGCGACACAATTAACAACCGAATTGAAATTGTGTCTAATTATTTTGGGTGTTTTTTTTCTTCAGTTTCCATTAAATTCTAAGCATGTAATATTGTTAATTCAAAAATTATTTTTGAATACTTCATCCAATATTATTATAACGGTTTGCAGTAATATTTCACGTTGAGTAAAAATATTTAATTAAACAGTACAAGTAAGCTCTAGTCTCAAGGAATTTTTCTATGTACTGGTAAAAGTTTACATAAAAATAGGGACCATCAGTAAGAAAATAGGCTTTGGGCAGTACAGCGTTATTTTCTCTTCTAAGTACTAATTTTTTTGAAAGATTGTGGTAAAGGAAATAATAAAACACTGCTAAGTAATTTTATGTCCGATCGTAAAAATCTTTCAAAACAAAACGGAAGCCGCAAGAACAAAGAGCAGTTAATTACGTACCAAAAACAAATTCATAATGGTTTAAATGTGTATTACCTCAATTATAAAAAGGGACTGTACTGTGAAATTAAAATTTTCATAACGATTGTAACCGACTCAGTTTTACGATCATAACACGTGGTATGATAATATTTAATATATTTACCATAATAAAATTACTTTTAAAATTTCAAAGTCACGTTGTAATATGTTCGTTATAATACTGTTAATGTAGTCTTATTTTCAATATCGTAAATACAAAGGCAAATTATATTATATTATAATTGATTAATATGGACGTGAC
This sequence comes from Atopsyche davidsoni, assembly GCA_022113835.1. Taxonomy (NCBI): domain Eukaryota; kingdom Metazoa; phylum Arthropoda; class Insecta; order Trichoptera; family Hydrobiosidae; genus Atopsyche; species Atopsyche davidsoni. The sequence continues at coordinate 14,842,906 of JAILWY010000012.1, forward strand.
TTATTATTAAAAATGTTGTGTTCTAAAAATCTATTTAGTAATAGTAAAATTTGATAGCGATACTTGTCATACATTCTATATTATAAGTACTCATTTGGAGTAAATTTTTTTTATGGTAATGCTGTATGACTATTTCTTTCTCTAAATTAGTACATATAATATGAAATTGTCCAGGTTTAGAAGAATCCATACCATATTACCTTGATGAGTCAAGTTGACCCCCGCTGGTAGGAATCAATTAATATATAACTGAGAATAAAGTTAGATTGTCTATTTTTTGATAGCAATAAAATTAACGTTTAGTTTTTGAAGCACTTTAAAAAATATTAAATGATAAATAATAATAGTCATTATGATGTAACTAGAAATGTAGCCCGTCATAAAATGACGTATTTGATGAACGATGCAATAGTGTTTGAACATATGTTTGGCTGACAATTAGATGAATATTTGATTTCAGAATAACCGGATATTAATTTCGAAAGCAAAGCCATTCTAGGAAATATCACATTTCGTGTCACAAACAACGAATAACTTTCACTGCACTGTTCTTTATTAGATGCAGTCTTTATCACGTTCAATTGTGCTATTCCTTTTTAATTACGTTTGCTGTGCTTAGACGGTGTTATTTTTTTAGGAGGCATTTTAAGTTATTAATGATGTGATTAATAATTTCTAACGCAACTAAAAAATAAAACTGGTACTTGTGTCAAGCTGACATAAACTGGAAATTTCTTAGAAGCATCATATTTTGTTTTTTTGTAAAAATTTTAAATTTGAAATTCTTGCTGTGAACAACAGAATCATATAATTCGTACATAAAGCAAATTTGATAGTTTTATTTAATTAGTTTATGAATGAAAATATTATCCTATCGTGTGTATGCGGGCTTGTATCTTTTTAGATATTCTATAGAGAACCAAAAAATGAAACATACACACACACAATGGCTATTATTATAGTAGATTATAGTAGATAATACGAATGCTTAATTATGATGTAAATACAGGACTTCCAATTCAGAGTTGACACATTCACACCAGGGTTTTCACGTGGAAGCCAGTTGAATTGAACGCCAGGCGCTTGATCAACTGAAAGGGTGGAATTCATGAGAACGTGAGTGAGAAACCATTCAGCGGCCACGTGGCGAGAGCCGCTCGGCTTCATTTCACCTCTTGAATGGAGTCGCAGATTCGGAGATAGCCTCCCTAATTAAGCTACACCTTCCCAGTCCTTGATTAGACGGTTAGCAAAGCGGGCTTATGTTACTTCCATTTCAATAGGGACTCATTTCGCAATACAACGTCAAAATTGCTTTTTAGGTTCGTTTATTTAATTTGCTGGCAACAGAAAAGCAAAATACTGCTGTGTAGTCCGAAACTTAGTGCGGCTTGATATGCACTATCCGGTTTATAAAAGTAAAAAAAACTAGTGTATATATTTTTTCAGTTTCTTTTTAACATGATTTGAACAAGAAACATGAAATAATTATTAAAGCATTCGACATACTTTAATATGAAAGACTGTTTTTTGCTTCTTGTAAAATATTATATTTTTCAGATCAAAGGGAAAAATAGTAGAAAAAAGTAATATGACTTTATAAGTGTGCCTTCATTTTACTTTATTAGGCTTATTATTTAAAGTCTCACATATAGCCTCCTTCATACAGAAGTTGGGGGAAACGGTTGGGTGGGCAGAAAGGCAAATATCAGGAGCCAAACTGATCTAGTAAACTTGTTGACGGAAATTGTGGTTAACGTCTACTCAATATGATAGACCTTTACATCTTAAAACGGATATGACATGAGAAGAATAAGATATGCAAATATCAACATATTTTCACAACTTTGAAACCGGAATTTCAACAAATTCAGGTGTATATATTTAGCGATTAAAAATTTGTATATACATATAATATATCATATATATTATAAAATAAATAATATTGACATTGTATTTAATTGATTTAACATCGGTAGCTTTAAAGGGCTCGTTAAAAACTGATAAAAATACTTTTAACAAAGCTTATTTAATTCCCCGTTGTTTACTTCTAATAAAGCAGTCTCAATTTACAAGAAATAAAAATACTTTCAGAAAATAATAAACGTCTTTGAAATTCTTTGATGAAATTAATTTTCATACTAAAAATTTACTCGTAGTAATTATCTTAAACCATTATGCGAGTAAATAAAACGGATTTTATAAACATTTATTATTGATTCACGGTAACCGATGAATTATATCTTTACTAAATATGTAATCAAAATGGTGCCTCAGAATGCTTGAAATCAATTTCGTGATAACGCTAGGATAAAAATTATTATTTACTCTATAGATACTAAACGATTGTCTTTTGAACCTCAAACAACTGTGAACAATAAGCTTATCGGAGTTTATTTCTTTGGAAGTTACTTTGATATCTCGATACCCTCCCGCGCCACAGCACTTCGACGTTCATAAACTCTGCCTTTTGGGACTATTATCTTCTGTAACGCGGGGTTGTGTACTCGACATATATGGCGGTCTTATGGAGTTTATTCTCGAATGTTAACTGCAGCGTGCAATCCTGCCGATGCACATTTGGCAGCAAAATGAAAAATATTTTCTAAAAAACACCCCACTTCAGCTGCGATCATATTGTTCTGAAAAGTTTTGAAAATGGATCATACTAAAAAACCGGTTATATGTATATTTTTTTAAATAAGCACAGGTTAGAGTTATTCTCTCACATACGAGCAACTGCCTCTTGTGGCAGTTACTTCTGTAACTTCGCTTCTCTATTCACTTTTACAGATTAGTGTGGTTATAGAATTTCTCCATTTTTCTATGTTTTGATATCTCGCAGTATGAAAAAAAATTATGCCTTACGATATACTTTTGATTTCTATAAAATTCAGGACATTTAATTTCTGATTTCATTATGCTCACATTCTTGAAGATTTTATATTTAATATCATTTCTGTTTGTTGAAATTTAATAATTTAAGTATTACGCAATATATTTTATTATTTTTTTTTACCTACCCTTAAAAATATTAGATAAGATCTCTTCAACTCAGCATAAAATATTTCTGAATATTCCTCGAGGTTTTTATAAAGCACTAAGAGCCCCATTCACAGGACTTTTTTGTAAAATTTTTCATGATTTTTTCAAATATAAAAGTAGATATTATAAGTAGTAATAATGTTGCTTTTAATATATCTAAACGTTGTTTAAATAATTTAAATATTTAAGACTTTATGTCAGAAAGGTTAATTTTTTTAGTGGTTTTAAATATTATTTTATAATATATTAAATAAATACTGCGGATAAAATATCTAGGCAGACCCATATCAATGTCAATTAAATGTTTTTTTTTTAAATTTAGGCATTCAGTCTTCATTTATTTGTAGTTTATTTGGTTTGTTTTGTAAAACTTTCGCAGAGACTATTCACATCTTAATTTTAAACGGATTCATTCCTTACAATAATTTTATTGAATTTTTGCTAATTTAAAACATACAGGCAAAAGAAGCATTTTTATTTTAATACTTAATATAATAATATACGCGTTTTTTATATTCATGATGGAAAACACTTAAACCAAACCAAATGAAGTTAAAAAGTAACATCTATCTTATTAAAAGTTAGAACAAATTCTATTGTTATTGTTATAATAAAATTAGTACTTTTGAAGGCTCATTTAGTTTTTTTGTATAATATAAATACGACGTTATTATAAAGCAAATTTTATTTGATTAATAACAGAAATATATTTTTTAGCTTTTTAAAGCCTGAAATTCAAGACGAAAAAATATTTTTACTTGTTACTCTTGAATGTATCCATTAATTTATAATGTATGGCTTATACATTTATTCCCCTAGCCAGGGTAAGCATGTTAATCTACAGTAAACTCTTTAGACCCTATAAAATGTTTTAGACCGGTATTTTATAAGATTTCGCCAATGTCCAATGCAATCATATTTAAAACGTAAAGTTTAACGGTACTGATAATGTAATGTACTCTTGTAATCACTATCAAAACCATTAGTACAGGTGTGTAATTCTAAAACTTTACCAATATTCGAGGTGGCTCAAAGTCACTAGACTGTCAGTTTTGAACATTGGAAAGTCCCTACAAAATAACACACTTAATATGCTTGCAAATATTAAAAAATACACGCTTAATATTTGTGTTTTTTAAGTATAGGCAATACGAAGTAAAATTTAGATTAACTAATGATGGTACATCAGCTACGAATTTATCTTCAACAAATAAAATTATTGCCTAGCTAGAAGATTGGGGTGTCCGAAAAAAAATCGGTAGTTTTTTTTATACTTTTATGACTGTTCTACTTCAACAAAAATAAATAACGAACATTTATAATAAAGAAAAATAAATAATAAAATCAATTCAAACTCTATAATGAGATTATTCAATTATAATTTTTCAGCGCAGTATTCCTTTTTAATACATAAAATAATCGTAACATCCAATGACGGAGGCGTTTTTCATAAACAAGATATCCTCTTCCGTTCTGAATTATATGGGAAATAAAAGGTAACCTTATTTGACACAAAAAGGTCTCAAGGTCCACGTGAGTAACTGTTTTTCGAGAACTCATACAAAGACGGGGAAATAAATCTGCTTACCTAGGAAAAGAAAAAAAATAACAAACATCATATATGTCCAAAGCTTTTTCATGCTGAGGAGCTCATAAAAATATTTATAAATATCGTCTTTTTTATAAAAGACTACAAATAAATTTTATTTGAAATTAAGTAATTAACAGTCTTTAAATATTAAAATTGGCTTTAACTTTTTTCAGGATAAATGTAAATAAATTAAGTGGTAAAAATCAAGTTGAATTCATTCAAAAAAATATATTTAATCCGCCGAAGGTAACTGGAGGCTTGTCGAGTTATTCACTTACGGTTCGGGTTAGGCGTATTATTTCTCCCACCCTTTGAACTTTCTCACCTTCCCTAATTTCCTTCTACCCCATCACCAGCCTGTCCCTCCCCTACCACCTTCAGCACGCTGGGTAAACAGTTCAAATATCTCTGCTAAATCGATCTGTCGTGATGGTAATAAAAGGCGTGGAGACTGACATCACGTTTCCTAGCCTCGCGTGGATCTATTCCGTCTAGTTCAAAAGCCATACTAAGTTTGCGTACCTTGGCATTACCATAAACGACGTGATGGCAGTTCCAACCTACAGTTACTCATCCGTCAAAACGGGGTGATAAAACGCGCAAGTCCTCTCACGTGGAGTTTTGTGGTCATAAATGATTAAATACTCAGACTTTAGGTTCGAGAAAGCGGGTAAAGTCCTTAAAACCTTTGAAATTCTATACAATGTGTAGTTTATTTTGCTTGCAAACTGTTTTATAGTGAAAAATAATTTATACTGTATTAGAAAGTTTATAATTATTATTTAGAACACATGAGATTTTATTAACATTAAAAAAATAACAATACACTTATTTAAGAATCTGTATATTATCAATGATTTGTTGTGGATACTGATTTAATTGTTTTTATACCTGTTATTTAAAACATTTATTCCATTTTATAAAGCAATATTTATTTTCGTTTAAGAACGAAAATAAATATAACATAACGCGTCGAAAATCTACAACGAATTGTTATTTGTATTCCGGTAAAATGATAATTTCTGAGAAATGTATGAGTACACAAATTTATACTTTTTACAGGTTTTAAAAATAATATTTGTCACAAAACAACTGTAACACATATAGCTGTTCATTTAAAAATTTAATAAAAGGCTTCAATTAAGTCAACATAAATTGGTAACAATAATCGTAGCAGAGCGCAAAAATTACAATCGTATGGAGATTTTATTGTTAATTTAGGCGTTTAATAAGGCAACAGTAAAAAAGCTCATTGCAATGAACTTTTCAAAATAATTTCATGCTTTTTCAAGTTGCCGGTTGACCCCGCAAATGTGTCATTTAATACGCCCGGAGAAGGTTTTTAAATTAGATTATACAAATTCTAATTTTTTCTTCTTTTTATAAGTAAGGATAAATTTACCATATTTTTTTGTCTTACAAAAATAAATACGTCTTATTACAGGCTCCTTACTTTAATGCTACTTCTTGAAAGGTTCAATGGAATTTCCAAGAGTTTTTCTTTATAATCTAGATTTTCTTGGTTGACTTGAATATTATGATTTTTTGATGTCTTACTGAATTTTTTTATTTTACATTTGATTATTATTATTTACATTTTTAAAAAAATTCATATATGGCTGTCTAAAAATGTAAGTTTGAAACTAATTTATGAAAACGATGGACCTATACCAGTTGAACAATATGATGGCTTTCAATTGGTTATTTTATGTAAGTTGTTTACGAAAAAGGTTATAATATTAGTAAAATAAATATGTATGAGTAAAGATGCCAGTATTTGATTATTTTATGATCATTTATGGCACGCAACTATTTATGTTTGTTTAGAATTATTTTTTATATCATGTCCATAAATCATAGGAAAAATTATTAGATTCTTATCGACACGCAAAGTCCAGGTTATTGTGCCGATAAATTTAAGACAACAAATATTTCTATTAAATGATACTATCGTGTTTATCGTCTTCATCATCAGCATGTTCATTATCAAATCGTGAGTTCCACCTTAGCAACAATCAACCGACATAATATCAATATCGTTGCTGCCAACATCGAAATCAAACCCGGCATCAAGACGACTGCTTGAGTTAATATCCACATTAATATCACTCCATTGCATCTCTCGGAGCCGCAGAACACAGGCAACCTGGCACAAAAGGCAATGGAGCGACCCACTCAATTCCTACCCTTATTAGAGACTCAGTTGACTTCCGTGAAAGGAATTTATGTTATGCGAGGGTTCAATGCTTCGATAATATAAATCTATTACTCTAATGTGGCTTGTATCGGATTTTGTTTCTCTTGCGCAGAATACACGGGGAAGGATTCGCTACGAATATTATTCTATACAATGATACAATTGATTGCTGTTATGCTTTCAGATACGAAAACATTATCAAAGATACCTGCTCTCTCGTGTTTGTTATTTTGTGGTAATAATACTAACACAAAAAAATATGAGAAATAATTTCAAAAAGACAGAAAGATAGATTAGATAGATAGATAGTAAAAAGTAAAATAAAATTGGAGAATGAGAAGTATTTGCATCATTTTGAAATTTATTACATTTGATCAATTTCTATGATTATTTCAATATCACTTATGATGTAAAAAATACTAAGTAATTTTATATTTATTAACGCAAACTTAAACAAGCTTAATGTTAATAATTTAAAAACTGCTTTTTTGTTATTCAAAAGAATATTTAATATTTTGGTTTCTTTTTAAAAAAATACCTTGTAAAGAACCCGATAGGGACAGATCAGATATCCATCCTCGAATGTAAATACTGCATCAAAAAAAATGTACAACCGGATCTGAAATTCAAATCAATTAAGTCGATCTGATCGGTCAGAATAAAGCGAGACAAATTTAATTATCCAGAAATATCCGATGGGAATTTAAAAAAAACCCATCGTTTCTACGTGATTGATGGATGAATTGTTTTGTTTAGTTCAGCTCAGAGTGCGGAAGACGACTTCAAACATTGACAAAACGAGAATACAAATATCCTACTGAGTGTTTTTATTTATCAAGTATCTGAACAGAAGCGTCTTAAAAATGATAGAACGAATTTTTGGCAAACACGTTGACATAATGAAGCAAATATAGAAGAAGGCAGGAGTGGAAAGTCGTAATGTTATCGGATAATGATTGTGAGGGACACGAATACTTCTATTTGTCCCGGAAGATTAACAGATTATCGATTTCTTCTGAATAACAAAAGACAACATTGATGAAGACATATGATATGGGAATGATGACAGACCATAAGATATTGTACAAACAACTATTGTAATGCGATAAAATATAAAGATCAAAAATCACATAATAATGATCCATTTCATTTAAAATGTTTTGAAGGTGCAAACTATTATTTGAAATAACATAATATAACTAAAACTTAATATCTCCAGCAAAAAATATTTATACGCGAATGTTATTAATAGTTAAGTGATATTAAAAATATGAAACGCTCGAAAGAAGTCATTATAATCATAGAAAACGTTGTAAATAAAATATTTTAACAATTTTAACAATATTGGAGGAACCATTAGACTTTCTTCATGTACATGTTTTATTACTATTATAAGTATAAATATATATGATGGTTTTTATTCAAAAGATAAAAAAATATATAATTCACACTAGAAAGGTTTTTGTTTAGGTACAATACATATAATGTTATAAAATATTTTTTCCTGGGTTTTTATTCGATTTACGTTTTTTCGTGAACTCAGTTTTATAGATCTAATATATTAGAAATAATATGAAAAAGTTTTCGTATATCCGATATTATGGTAGTACCCGGCGCACTTATAAAAAGAATCCAACATAAATCACCTAGGTAATTCATTCTTTACGCAGTAACAGAACCCCTGAAAACTAACTAGCCTGAACTGAGGCGAAAAACCTTATTTGTCAGTAAATACATTACTTTCAACCACAAAAGTATGATGTTCAATATAAAATAGTCCATTATTTTATTTTTTTAAAATACACGTATTTGAAACTTACGTAATGATTTAAAATAATAAGTATAATTATATTTTTAAACCACACGTTAAATGAAAACCATTATTTAATAAGTACACATTAGAGGCCATTTCATATTAAATATATAATACAAAATTCGTGGCAGGAAAATAAAAAAAAAAAACCGTAACCGTCTCGCATTAAGACAAACAGGTAAAGTGACAAAAATTTAACTCATAACAAAAATATAGGCTCGTAAGAATAACCAAAAGCAGAACTCTCGTCTTGCTTTGATAACTTTGCAAAGATCTTTTCAAAACAAAAGCCACATTAAGCAAAGTAAAAATGAAAAAAGCGACTTCAAAATTATAGATTTAATGAAAAAAGCGAGAAAAGTTGAAAATAAATTAATTTTTTATTATTATATTCAAAATGTTTAAATAGACTAAAACAATTCAACAAAAATATGTTCAATCAAAACACCACAAGCATTTAAATTTCAATAAAACTTGATTCAAGTTATATATTCGTTTTAATTTAAAAATCAAAGTAAACTTTTGAACCATATGATATTGTAAAAAGAGTAAAAATAAACAGATTTCACAAAAAATAAGGTATCTATGAGAACTAAATTTCTTGTACTCATAATATTAAAAGACTTGCGGTTGTTTATTTTTGCTATTTTCCAGTAAAATTGATAAGGTTTGAAATTAAAAATAAATTAAGAACAGATTACTTCTCCATCACGGCTGTTTAAGCAAAAACGATTCAGTTTTTATTGAATATGAAACTTAGCCTTAATTAACCGAGCAATTCTGAAACTTCCGTGAAACCTTTTTTATGCCATCGGTTTCCGCAAGACTTCAGGTATTTGATTTCAGAAGCACCACCAGGTGCCAGGTCATTTGAAAACCTGCCAGCCAAGGACTTGCGATTCAAATTTGTAATATTAAAAACTTATTAAAGTTATTTGAATACCAAATTTTTTTTTACAACTCTAGGTCTGCAGCAAACTTTAAAATTATACTAACCAAATAATTGAAAAAAAAAAAAACTATTTTAAACTTGCATTCAAACAAATGTCAAAATTGTTTGTAATTAATTCCAACCCTAAAACAGAAAGAAAAATCACATATTAATAACCCAAACAGGTATTATGTTGATAATCGTTTTATGTATGATGTATGAATCAATTACCTGCGAATATATTGCTTACATTTTAATTTGACTTAAATGTTTTAAATGATTTTTTTATATAATAATTAAAGAAAGCGGAATTACGACATGTAGGTAGTTCAAAATCAAAGGAGGCAGCTTTATTCTTGCGTCATTTAAATGTTTTATTATATATGCGTGATTGAGAATATGGATACATTATAAAAACAAACATTATATTTATTTTTAAATTGCTTTATATACATCTTATAATAGGAAATGCTTTATTGCTTGTACAGACCGCACGCCACTAGTTAGTTTTTTTTATTTGAAAACTTTTTGATACTTTTCTTTTCTGCCCCAACTAGTCAGTTAATTTCTCTTTGAATTTTTACCTTTGATATCTTTTATGAATAGAGAATTTTTCTACTGTAACTATTTTTGTGCACTGTAAGAATAAGTATAAGCAATAAACCAGCGGGACTTAAAGTTTCTAACCTCATCATTTATATCAATGTTTTAGTCAGCGTGGGTCAATAAATGGACTTTTTAAGTTCAGGGCTTTCAGGTTCTATTTCTCGGTGAACCAATTCTATTCCCACACGAAAGCCTCTACTATTCTCGGCAGAGAAACCACCGTCACTTAACAGCGACTTGAAACCCCCGGCTTGGGGTGCACAAAATAAAGTTGGTATGTAATTTACGAATATGTTGCTGTTCTCTTATGTGGACTATGATTATGTTGTAATAAATTTACAGCTTGAAATTTCGTTGACAAAATTTGTAAACGGAAAAATGCGACGCGTTGACAGCGTAATTTTTCTTATTTTTGTATTATTTAGTTTTAAGATTTTCGTTTGAAAAAATATTTAAATCCCATAGATTTAATTATCTTTGCATTGCATACCATTCTTTGTTAATTCTAAGATTTTGTTGAAACAAATAAATATCACACATGGTATAATAAAAACCAGTAAGTAAGTTATATCTCAATATGAATATACTGTTTTTATTATTACTAGTAAAGATACAACCCATATGCGAAACTATTTAATCCTTGTATATTTGTTATAGAATATTTTTTTTATTATTTTGACTATGAATTGATTCTGTTAACTGGCAACAGAACACACTGAAGCATTTGATTTGTTTTTTTTTGGTTTTGTGCTCAACTCGACATAGTGAGGTTTTATGGATAAAATACCCTTAAGTGAATGGAGTATATTTATTGCGGTTGTTGATTTATGGCGGGTCGTTCTCGTTTATCTCGCATGACGGACTGCAGTAATTATTCCAAGAATATCGATATATTACCATTTTTTAATTGGATTTTCCCAAAATTCTTATCCTCCGCACGGCAAGCCAACTTTCACTAGAAAGCTCCGCGGAACCACTCTCTTCATCAAAAGTTTTTCCGCAAAGTTTGAACGTAATATATTAAGGGTATAATATCGCCCGCCATAAAGAGGCCTGAAAAATCATATTAAAATTTATTTAAGCCTCGATTCGTAATTTATTAACCTATTAAAATATTAAAATAAGCCTCCTTCCTTTGCTTCTTTACATGCTGTCTTTTCAGCAACTTCTCTTTGGCGGTAAAAAAAGCGTGAAGCGCCCTTGTAATATCACCCGAAACCTTTGGGCTATATTTCTTGGGGCTTAATTATTTTTCACATAGTAAGTATTTTGCACCTCGCGAAATTGAGATAAAAAGTAATAATGCTAAATTAAAAAAGACGTCCTCTCAAAGGCAAAATTACAAAATTACGCAAAAAGTAATAATCTCAGTTGACGATTTCCCCGAGCCGAGAGAGATTACCCAATTTCAATATCCCACCTTGGCTGCATAAACAATATTAAAAACAGCGTGAAATTTCGTATCGCTGTAAAAAAAAAATCACATAAATTATAATTAAAAGTCGGTTTGCGGCCGTGCGCTTCGTGTTCGCAAATGATTATTTCTAGAACTCGTAAATTAGGTCAACGGCCTCGGAGCGCGCTCAGTTCTAACGTTCAACCGATAAGAGAGCGCCCGATGCGAAACGCTAACGACTGCCAGTTTTTAATATTTTCTCACGCCTTTACTGGTTTCTGAGAGTCAAGTCCACGTTTGAAGGTAACCCGACGCCCTGCTCAGCCACCTGTGAATGTTTCATTATTTCAACATTGCGAATAACGCGATCTCACGCCCGCTCTTAAATGAAAGGTCAACATTATCGTGTTTTATTGTGTATGATTCGCCGCGAGTACTCATGCTTTATGAACCATCTCATTAGAATAAATTCTGAGCGTAAACGTAGTACAAAAGTAAAAATGGTGTTGTAATAAAATGTATGATGTAATTTTGCAAGACATGCTGTTGCTAATGTCTTCTTTATAAAGGAACGTTTTCACTTTTCGCCATACTTAGAAAATCATCTTTTATAAGAAGTAACCATTTCAATAGGAAAAACCCTCAAGAAAAATGGGGGATTTCAAAGAGGAAAAGCTGAGATATCGCAAAAACCTCCAAAGGAATACTTTTTGTAGATCCATTTCCAAGTGGAAGGAAGCCTTCACAATATTTCCTAGCAAGAGCATCACTATCCACATTTCCATCTTGGTTTTTCCAATTATTTGATAAGTAATTCCGAATGTAGTTTTTCTGGTCAGTATTTCTTTGATTTGAAAGCATAAGTATACATTTTATATAATATATTATATAATACTACATATATAAAAACAAACCATCTAAAAATAATAATATATTTTTGTATTTGAGTCTCAATTTGTATGTTTATAATAATTAAGATATATAATTTAAATAAAACCACATTTAAATTATTTTAAAAAAATACACTCACTTAATTTTTTATTTATTTATCGCTTATGTACAACTGAGGTTTTTATTGGTTTTAAAATAATATATTTTTAATTAATTGGATAAAAGTTCGAACATAATAAAAAAAATTGATAATGATTAAGAACATTTTTTTAAATATTGAAAATTGATTAAAGAAACTCTTAGAAAAATATATCAACGTGATTTGTGCGGGATTCGAACCCACATCCCCTCGCTTACATGGCAGGTGCATTACCAACTATGCTAACCAATCACTAGTACTAGACAAGAATTTTTAATAATCATATCCTATAAATGAAACAATGTTCTTACTATGCCTAATTAAATATTGTGTGACTTGCAATACTAGACTTTTGACACAAAGTACTGAGTGAAGCATTTTAAATCCAATCTGGATATTAGTCTATTTAATTATGTCAATACACGTACTTGTTAAAATATTTAAAAAAATGTTCTTAATCATTATCAATCAATTAAACCTGTATAGGTAAAATCGTACTTCCTGTGAGATGGTCTTCACAAAAACCAATAATAAATAAAAAAAATTGATTTGCGTATTTTTAATAACTGAGATGTGCATAATACTGGGAATCACAAACGGTTAGCGATCAAATAATCAACGCGAAAATTACATATAATATGTATCTTTGTTGTACGGTAAATTAATAATAAATGTCTATTTTTAGTTCAGGATAGTCTATTATTTTGGAGCTCCGTTCTGTCTTAAAGACAAATATGTTCTCACAGGCTCGCTTCCTTATCCGTTAGCTGAGGCATTCGCGAGAGATCCTGGGAATGGAGGAAAACGTGACATATTGTAGAACCAAAACAATGCGTCAAGGTATCACCAGCGCGGCTATTACTTACCACGCTCTCCGTATAATCCTTTTAAGAACCCTGCGCGAGATAAAAATAAATAAACACGCACCGTAGATTTCATATTATGTATTTGATGCTGTTTGACAATATCATAAAAAAATATCATGGCTTTTTTGAAATATGAGCTTTGTAGAAGAAACTTTCTCGACACTCTTGTAAAAAGTTAAGCATGTCTTTGGGCGAAACGTGAATTTCTGAAAGTAAAGGTGTGCTTACCTTAAATGCAACGACTTAATATGTGAATACAATACTTTTTTGAAAAAAAACACGAATAATTAAAATATTTTATAAAAGCCTGCCAATTTTAAAAATTGAAGCACTGAAAGAAACAATACACGCTTTAAAACCCGGCTCTTCCGATGGTCTTTCTCTGAGGAAGTCTGATTACAAGAATGGTCCTGTCGGTACGAGACCGCCGGCTCAGAGTGAATGACGAAGGAGTCTGGCGAACAAAAACACTCGCCGGGAAATGCTTCCGCTCCGTGACCGGAATAAGCCCGTCTGGCTGGGGATTGAGAAAAAATGTGCTTCAAATCAGCGTAAGAGCAAAGCATTCTCTAAAGTCCTCAAAGAATTTAAAAAATATTTGGATAAACAAATATTTATTCTCTTCGGACCTTACCGAAAAATTGAACGTCTCTTAAAAACTAAAATATGACGTCTTAATAAGAGATTAAGACAAATGCTCGTGCTTCTGGAATAAATTACCGCCGAGTCATTAATTTATTTTTAATATTTCATTTTTCATTGAGGCAAAAGCGAAACGTTTATTTTTCTGCCAATTAACATTTTTGCATGACAGTTAAGAGCCGAGATAAAAAATACATAAAAAAATAAACATTTGACTGTTCGCCATCGTAAATTTTGTCCAGTGCAGAGAACCAACCCTTCACAAGGCAAATCATCCCCAAACATTAAAAAGGCGTTCTGTTTTTTACAACCTCTTAAAAGCAACACCAGAAAAGATATCCAAAAGTTAACGGTGTACTTCTTTGCTAGTTAGTCAGATTATTACTTTAATAAAGTATGAAGTGTTTGGCAGACTATATAGTACATCAACAAAAGTGAATTATTCCCTCGGGTATATTGATATTAAAAATGCTTTATCTTGTAAATAATAAATAAATTTATTGATTAATGATTTGTCCTTAAAAATTATTTGGTTTATAGTTTGTTTGTTGTTACACAGTTTTAATATTTTTTTTATTTGAATTATCTCTTAAAGTTCAGATCCTTACCGAAATATTAATCTGTAAGTAGAATTTTTTTTATGAAGCTATTTCATTTCTATTTTCTATTTATATTTTTTACCTTAGAAGAAACTAAAAACAAAAATTGAAAAACAAATAGCGTTTAGTTTAAAATAATAAAAATGTCTTTGTTACCTGGATATTTATATTTATTGTAATAATTATAATTATAATTGATAAACCAATATTTCTTTATAAAATATACTAACGTTTATAGGTATATTCATATTATGATACGGTCAGGTGAATTTAATGCCCTTAAATTTTAATTAAGGCTGTAAATTGATGTGACAATAACATGCCCGGCTGTTTATTGTTTCAGGTCCCTCTAAAATTGAATAATTCAAAATTGAAATGTGTCATACAACAGGAGTTCTAATAATCTTCTCTATTGTTTTGATTTTCCGTGTTATTACTAACCCGGGACCTGCATAATTAGCTTATTTATGGCCAATTATCAGGAACTTGCAACGAAGTATATTAAATAATAATTTTGCTACTGACAAAGCAATTCCCTGGCATATATTTTATGAAAACAAACATAAAATATTTTTACTCATTACGAAAATAAACAAACCGTTAAGCATAATTTTTTTTAATGCCCTAAAAAACATTTATATATATTTATATAAATTGATATATAAAATTAATTTTACACACGTAATATAATTTAAAAAGTAAAATAAAAAAATAGCTTAAGTAAAATCATCCATATATAAATAAAAATGCTTGAGTTTAAATATGAGGCTGTTATTTTACTTCACTATTAAAGCTTATCGAAAGATTTTTTTTTAACATTAAATACGAGAATATTTTTTTACTTGGCTATTATATAAATATATAATAAAAATAGGTTCAAACAACCATTGAATGTTCAAATATCTGGAGCCATAACATAAAGCATTTTTTCGTAACCCTTATTGAAAATTTCGGGTGACCAAGGGGTTATGTGAAAAAAGTGGCCTCCCCTAAAAGTGCACGTTTTGATTCGACCTCCATACATTTTTTTATTTAACAAATCCGAGAATATATATTTCGAGCAGTTTAGAAATTTATTACAGGTACTTCCAGGCGTATTATTTTGCTTTCTACCTTCCAGCAATTGAAAATATTTTCGCATTTTAAAAACCCGAAACACTGTGAGGGTATTTTTTAAATGAAAAACGGTATGGCTATTTGTTGTGCGGGCTTACAGATAATTTTTTCTCTGCGGTTAAAGATTATTTCCATCCATTTTCTTACCGCTCACTTTGTTTACTTATAATAAATCTAAAGTGTTGTTGAAGAAACTGGAAAGGTAAGCGAAACAAGAGTAAAATGATGCTAAGACGGTAAATGTTCTTGGAAAAAAAAGCTTTATGCACTAAATTATCTACCTGATTACATATTTTTTGTATTAATAAAAAAAATTGATCTTGAAAAGGCAATTACCCTTTGTAAAAAGCATATTACAAAGATGCTATAAGTACGTAATAAATTATGTATGTATATTGGAAGTTCGTTTTTATGCGTTATTGAAATATTTTTATTTTTTTAGGCTCAAAGGTATAAGACTATATCAGTATATGATTAAATCTAAAATACATAAATTATCATTGACATGATTTAATAATTAAAATGATGTTTTGAGAAGGAAAAATATCAGAACAAGTATTTTTTATTGTAGGTCATCTCGAATATATCTCAATATCCTAATTTCCTTTTAAAAGCTAAACTAACATTTTTTGTTTTGTTTTGTTATAAAATTTAATATTCTATTTGTTAGCAAATTACTTAATTTATATTTCAAACTATTAAACTTAGTTTGTAATTCGCATGATATAAACGATAAGTGATATTTGAAAACTGCATGTTTTCAATAGCAAACGTTTTATCTTTATACTAAAGAAATCTTTACAAGGTATATAACGCGTAAGCTTTATTAAAATTGTGGCATTGATTTAATTACTT
Source organism: Atopsyche davidsoni (assembly GCA_022113835.1). Taxonomy (NCBI): domain Eukaryota; kingdom Metazoa; phylum Arthropoda; class Insecta; order Trichoptera; family Hydrobiosidae; genus Atopsyche; species Atopsyche davidsoni. The sequence continues at coordinate 14,859,593 of JAILWY010000012.1, forward strand.
AATATTTTAACAAACTCAAAATAATGAGTCATACTCCTGACAGATTGTGGCTTCTTTATATTCCTTTGAAGCTTAAATTTGAGGCACGTCGGCTTTTTCATTGAAACTGTATACTTCTAGTACACGGGCCACCGTTAATTTTGAATAAGATTTTAGACATTTCAATACATTTCATAAATTACAACCAAAAAAAAAATATGCCCGCTTCGAAATATCTTGTTTCAAATATTTTTTTCGTTTTCGAAAAATAATGTAGACTTTTGTTTTCCCAAGGGAAAATTTAAAATGTAGGTTCAGGTTTATTTTATATAATTTTGGATTTATTACAAATACTTTTATGGGTTGTAAATAATATATCCTGATTTTTTTAAAATGATTTATTCAATTCATTTATTTAAGTCGTCGATGACTAAAATATATTTTACAGGTTATTTTTTTTTATTGTACAAGTATGTACTTGCCAAAAAGTAGCTAATTTATGGTCGACGATCCAAAATACCATTTCATCGATGAAAACGTTTTGTGTAAAATCCCAGGTTCATATTTTCTCAAGTTTTTTTTTCCTTTTGTACAGTTTCTCAGGAACCAAATATGGAATTTGCTGTACAAAAACTTCACCCATAATACGAAATAAAAATACTTAATATTCCTCAGAGTTTTTCGATTATTTTACATGAATTGAAAGAAATCTAACCGCACACATAAAAATCTTTAGAAATCTGAAAAATATAATAAAGTTTTTGGAATAATTTTTTTTATGGTTTCTTTATCAGGTATAAAAATATATTTTTGATTTGCATTGAGCGTTTCATTCATTCATCGAGATATGAAATGGTTCATTGAGAATTAATCGCACCACTCCGAGCACGTCATAGTTTGGTTGCGATTTATTCATTTTTAATTTATTACAGATACCAGTGCGAGTTTTTGTCAAAGTTTCTTGTTTTTGTAAATTTTTTATTCTTTTATAAATCACCAGTCTTTGCACTTATCGATCGGATAATATTTTCATCAGTTATAATTTTTTTTTTCACGTTATTACGATTGAAGATACTAAGAAATGTCACTTTAGTACAAATATGAATAATACTTACATGTATTCCAAGAAAAAAACCAAATTGTTTTAATACCCAAAGAAAAATAAAGGATACAGATACAAAAAATATGGAATAATTAAAAATAAAATGGATAAATGCACTTTTTACGAATAAATAACGTTTCCACTTTAGTGAGTATGAAATTTTCAAATTTTCTAGCTTATTTCTTATATACTAATGTAATACTAAAAAGGTTGCGTATGTTTGTATTGTATAAGTCTCTACTTAAAAGGTTAATTTGGATAGGTTTTGCCTGGTCAAACCAAATATTGAATTAATTTAATCATTGGACTCAGAGAGCACTCTGAATCCTTACAAAGCCAAGGTTTATCTTGCTAAACACATAGAACAGGAACTAAGCCTATTTTAAATGTGGTCTTAAGGATTAGTCAAGTAATGAACCACATTTACATAATTAATGAAAATGTTGCTTTGATAGATTATAATAAGCTTTCAAATCTTAATATCAACAAATTAGTGTGACTTTTTATAAATAAAAAATGAGTATAATATTTATATTCACAAATCTAAAATATTTTGAGAATATATCAAAAACAATAAGGAATAATTATTTTAAATAATTTAATTTATATTACAATTGCTGTTTATTACTTGCAAATACTACAGTTAATGTGTTTTGTTTACACAAATGTAATACGAAAATTCGGTTAACACATATTTTAAGTTTATTGTTAATATTTTATATAGGTTTACTGAAATTAACTCATTAAATGTTTTAGCATTGTAAATTTATTGCGAAAATATTTTAAGCAGTTGCAATTCATAATTTCGTTATAGCGTGTATTTATGGAGAAATTCTATATTATTCAAAACATTGTTTTACAGCTCGCAACTCTGTTTAGAAATAACGATTTTTTCCAATTATCCATAGTGAATCCTCAAAAATTAATTAAAAAAACAATAAACATGAAAAAGTCAAATTTTAATAATATTTTAGTAAGTGTACTTTTTGTTCACATATGAAGTATTTTTATAATTTAAGTCTGTCGTGGGTCCCTACGTGTTTATTTATTGGGTTAAGCTATATAGACAAGTTATTATAAAAAATATATATAAATTGTAATCTCCTGGCTGTTTGACTTTTTATGATGATATTTTTTGTATGATGATAATCAACCGTGTGAATTGTTGATGATGTTGCAGTTCTGGGCTGCGTATGTCCCTTGCGCCGCGCAGCACCGTGACGCGGTTCAGTTAGTGCTGGAGCAGATAGACGTGGTGAGAAGACTGACACAGAAGTACAACCCTGAGCTGGTGCTCTGCACATCGCCCAAAGGTGAGTTTTATCCACTCACTTAACCAATAAAACCCTCATATTCAAAAAAAAAACAGCCTTTATTCACATTCACATCAAATCAATTATAACAGCGCCACTATTAAGATCCACCACTCTCTACTCATATCAAAAGGTCTCAGTAAAAGATCACAATTATTCGGGATATTCTCTATAGCCCCTGTGCTATTTTTTGTCCTTTATTTACTAATCATTTTAAATTTTGTTGTATGTTTATAAAAAGTCTCATAAAATACGTGCGAGCACAGTAAAATAGTTATTTGCAAATCTTAATAAAAAAAATATGTAAAGCTAACGTGGGATGAATAATTCGTTTTTAATGTATTTGAGTGCTTAAATGGTCAATAAATTTATTTCCAATAAATAAAAGACAAATATTGAAAAGCACGACTTTTATTTTTGATCTATTCAAATGTAAAAAAAATATTTTTTTTTTGAATATAATTGATCTGTATAAGACCGCGTAGGAAATTTAAACGTCAAAACCATTCTTGTCGCTTAGATTTATATCCGTGTTCATGGACAAAGAGAAGTTCCTGAGGTAAGAGTTTCCCGAGTTATAGGTAGACATAGCGCAGACTGGTGTAAGGCTTTAGAATTGATCAGGAAACTATTCTTCGACGATACTTATTCAAAACACCAGTTAATAGAAATAGACGCGGTGGTATTATATTACCCAAATTAACGTAATATTTACTTTTATGTAATTTATTTCTCATTAGTCCGTAGTATTGAAAAACAATTAAATAAAACTCATTCGTAACTATAAGTCCAATTAATTACTTGTATACTTGCCCATATAAAATAGCATGTGATACACACTGTGTTTTACTAAAAAACTAATTTATTATTTTAAAAAGGATAGCCTAAACATTCTGCTATTAGTAAGTTTTTAATCAACAATAAAAAAAAAGTCTTGAAACGTTAACACTGTGTTAATTAAAAAATAATATTGAAAATTTTGTAGGGAAAAATTATTTTAATGTTATGTAAACTAGATTTCCCTTCATGGGAAGTCAATATAGTCAATCATTAACATTTATGATATCGATGAATATAAATTAAATATACCCAAAAATATTTGGCCTTTATTTGATTGCAGCATTGTAGTATCATTTAAATTTAGTTGAAACTTTATCATTTAATTGATAGGGATTTTTTCATTTAAACGCACTATTTTAGATTAAAATCACTAATAGCGTTATTCAGCATGGTAACTTATAAATTAAATTTTCTGGTGTTGATTATGAATGGTTGCCTTTATTTGCTCTAAAAGACGCTTATATGCTGATGGATTAAAATATAAGATGTTCTCGCATAAGCTCGGCATAACTTGTCATTTATCGTCACAATTAGGTTCAAATAATGCATAAATAAGCCGATAAAAAATAAATGACTCCTGTAGAAAAAGGCAAGACCTTCAATCTAGAGTGTTAGCATAATTTAATACAATAAATATGTTAAAAAATATTTATTTTATAGTCAAATTGATATAAAAAGGCAAAACGAGTTTAGCCAAGATATACTTCTTAATAGTACTAAAAAAGTGCGTAAAAGTTTTGTATTTCAGTATTGTTTTGGTGAAAGTAATCAAACGCAAAATGAAAACAAATTTTATTTATATGTTCTTTAAATTAATTACAAACAACAACGGAAGGACACATAAAAAAGTAGATTTGTTAAATCTGCTTTGTTAAAAGGATTGGGTCCTTTTTTATGGCACGCGTTGTGAAGAAAAGGATACTACGGATCCACTATTTGGAAATTGAAAAAGCTGTATGAATTGATTGGTTTTTAATTAAGTTACTTTACCTCGATACAGATATTTAAATAAAAAACTTATTTATTATATAACAATAGTATACCAAAGAGGAATAAATAATATATAATAATTTTTTTCCTAAATGTGAAGTATTGAAGAATTTATCCAATTTATTGTTTCTGAATATAACCGATATATAGAACCCCATAACATATAAAGTATGATTATTATCAACAAAATAAAAAAATAAAAGGAAAATTGAAATATTTTCGTTACGAAAAAATAGAGTTTTAAGCATTTGACAAATATTTAATATCTGTTAACCGTAAATTGTTTTTATTTTGAATTAATTTGCAAAAAGTCGGAGAAATTGACATATGAGTTATGATTAAAACAAAACCCTATTTTCATATTAAAAAAAAAAAAAAATTTAATTTTAATGAACTTGATCGCCTTGTATTTTTATTTTGAATTAGTTTGAAAAATTTTATCAAAATTGTAACCGCGTATCGATATATATTATTTCGGAAAACAATTAATCAAAATAGAAACATTAACATTCGTTGAGTTGATTGTGAAATGCTGACTTGATCGCAATTTCTATTATTAGGTGAATAGTATCCTTGTGCTTCTGTTTTATGACTACTTGATATCTTATTTAGTGTCATTATGTTGATATATTCTCAGAAGATAGGAGCGTATACCTTTGTTTCTGACTGATTTCTTTTTTATCCCGCTTATGTTTGACAGTAGGAACTCGGGCGGAAAATCTCCACTTTAAGTGAGGTTGTCTGAAAGTTTGTGATACTTTCTGCTTTGATATGACTGACTTGACATTTCTTCCTAGAAATATATTTAAATAGTACGGGGAACGATTCTTACACAACATGAAGAAATTCCAGGAGATTTTGACAGCAATAATTTATGTTAGAAAATAAAATGTTATATGAGAATTTTAAGGCAGTTGGAATTTTGTGGGAGTTTTGTACTCGGTATATCAAAGATTTATTGAAATTCAAGAAAAAATAAAAGAATTTGGGAGAAAAAATTCCCTTGAAACATCTTGAGATATAAAATTTACTTTTGAAGTTGATGATATTAAACGAGGTGTCAGAATGAAAATGTTCTATCAAGATTAAATCCGATTTTACTTATATTAACATTCATATAAGAAGTAGGAAGCAGTAAATGGATACTTATTTTTTTTTTGAATATGCATAACCTACACATTTAAAGATCATAAAAGCTTTGTTATTTAACTAAATTAGTTAAATTGAATATAAAACTTTACTTGTTTCAACCATTTCAGGATCTAAAAGCATAGTGTGTGCCTTCTCTGCCATCTCAGATTGTCCATAAAAACTTTGTTTTCTGATCAGTCTCTATAACTGTTTATTAACCCTTATTATGTAGTAAAAAATGTTGATTGTATTTGATGCTTACTAATAATTTAAAAATACTATAGTTACAGTTCAGCATAATTAAATAATTTAATATTTGATCAACCTATTGATATAGCATACTACAAAATTTTATATACTAAATTTATATCACACGAAGAAAAACGATAAAAGTACTTTGTTCCGTCTATGGTAGAAACAGATACATTCAACAAAAAAATTTTTAAACTTTTATTTCTCAAAAATATTTCGTATAAACCCTCTGCAGAGAACACCTCTGCAGGTACGATATGTCCGAAAATAAGAGAAACAAGTTACCTGCATACAACATCTCTACAACACATATTCGCATATTCGGCGCTCCAACAAATATGAAATTGTATCGTGTTATGCTCACCAAAGCGTGGTTTTATTGAATACATTAATCTCTTTGCTACAATATACTACCGTATTTTTAGACCGCGTTGTAATTTTACCGACAAGAATATGTTGATTTTTTGTATGTTGAGGAACAAGATAAGATATCTTATTTTTCTGTATAAATTATATTTTGATCTGTAAATCACGCCACAACCAACTTAATTTAAAAAAAATGGTAACTATGAAGGGTATTTGCGATTCAGTATAATGATATAAAATAAATAATATATGAAATATCTACATATATATATATATTTTTTTTATTTTGATTATTTTATTTCTGTTCAAATATATCCTTTACAAAGTCTAAAAAAAATGTTTTTTTTGCAAAAGATTCAATTGAAATTGTATTATTCTGAATCGTTATTTGTTGATGCTTGGTTCAGGTTACATAAACAACGAGCAAATTACGAAGTATTAAAGAAAGACGCAATGATTGATAAGAGCAATTTAGGTATTAAATTAAATATCATAAAAATCAATAAAATATCACCACAAGAGTAGTATATTAAAAAATATTGATACTAGCTGAGTGAGTGTTCATATATTCTCTTCAAGTATTGCTTGTAAATATATTACAGAAAATCACGGTGAATTGACTAAATTGAAATGCTCTCAACATTCTTAACAGAGATCAATTCAAGATCATGAAAGATGGTCGTCTATAATTAATCAGAAGCATTTCCCGAGACTCGGCGTGCTTGGCTGGCCGAGCACTTGCACGCGTGAATGATGTGCAGCCGGGAAGACCGGACTTCCCCACCCAGCCAGAGACCCCGGCCCGGCCAGAGACCCCGGCCAGAGACCCCGGCCCCGCAGTTCTAAGCACGTAGTCTCGTTCCGCTGGGCGAACAGATTTTTACTCTACCCCGTTATATCGAATGAGACTTTGCGCTTCCGGAATGCTCCAAGGAAGTTTTCGAACAAAATATATCGAATAATGTATTCGAGCAGAGCTGTAGATTTATAACTGTGTTATTCTAGTGCGGTAGTGATTACTTCCGTGTAAAACTATAAAGACAGATTATTTAATTTAATTTATTTTTAAAATTATTTTTTTACACAAATTTCATAACGAAAATAAAGAAATCCACGCACGCTACAATTTAAACCATACCTTGTAAGCCCCACAACCTACGCGCAGAATTAGGGGATAATCACAAACCGTATTGTAAATATCCCTAAGAATTATTTATTTAAAAAAAAAGAAAAGTTGTTATTGAAAACGTGCATTTGACAATAAAATACCAAATATGTAACATCGTCATTGTCTCTGATCGCTTTAAACTGTTTGTGTCTTGGCTTGTTCTACTTGGAACAATGTACTTTAATAGAAAAATATTTTGCTAATGGACTTCATTTATAGAATATCTTACAGGTGAAATCAACAAAAAAATAAAACATTAAAATAAATAATTCTGTTTATTATTGAATTGCCAACCTGAAACTGTAATTCCTATAAATAAAATAATTTTTCAATTCGTAATAGAGAAAAAACAAAAAAATATGTTTCTAAGTGCTTCATAGCATCTAACACAATTCATTTTTATGTACATAAGTTTTTATGTATTCTCCAAATGTAACACCTTATCTCATCTCTTTGTATTGTGGGCAGTTGGAATCAATAATATTTACATTATCACTTGGGGTATTCCAGTCTCGTCGACCAGTAAGGCAAAGGATAGCGAGAGGGTCCGTTGTGATGACCAGCAGAATTAATTTGGAATCCATAATAATCCTCAGGAACGTGGGGGTGAATGTGGCTTATCTCTTGTATAAAAAGGATCGCCTGTCCGTTCAATCCGACGATAAAGAAACGTATTTGCGACAAATTTAAGCCAAACACAGTTAACAAATTCAGCATCATTTTATATGAGGAGATTCAATGCGAATAACCGATTATGCAATGCTAAAAATGTAACTGCCAATTGGTTCTCAATAAATTTTTTTATGTAATATAATATACACGTAAAAAAAAATCGAATTATTTTTTTGCGATGTATAGTGTGTAATATTAATCTCTTCTTGTCTCTTTTAATAAATTAAGAAATTCAATATTATTGACAGAGAGTACTTGGTGGAATTCCATTTTAATATTTTTGAGTAAAATACTCGAGTGATTTTCCACATGTTCGTTTTTATTTGTGACGTCACTCTGTTTGATAATGCCAACGTGAAAGGTTGGCGAAACCGGTCACAAATAAAAACGAACATGTGGAAAATCACTCAAGTATTTTACTCAAAAATATTTTAATAAATTGTTATTACCGATTTCGTAAATATTAGTTATCAAAAATATTTATTTCGTTATCTTTGCAAACTACGTAGATTGCACGCTGCCCTTAAATTTTATGGTACTTGTTTTTTATCCGACCACCAAATTTTTTTAATGTACATGTACTCGCAGAGATAAGAATCTATCATATGACGATGAGTCCCGTTGTGGCGTTTATTTCGTTCATTGCAGATTTCCATGACCGCTCGATTCGTTGGGTTAGGTTAGGTTAGGTTAAAAAAAAAAGGGTTAGGTACAAGTTTATTGGTGGTTTAAAACTTTATAAAAAAGGAAAAAAAAGAATCATAAAATCTATCAGTAAACGCAATATATAGCATGAAATGTAAATGTATATAGCTTATCTATAAAGATACTAAAATCTAGTACGGAAGCTCGTCCAGGGCATTTACCGTAGGATGAGGTAGGACGGGCTACCTTTCCAACCAGGCGCCGTTGATGGCTGGCTATAAAAGCCATTGTGTGCATGGAACCCGGGAGGCTTTGATGCGTTCCCAATTAAATGCAAGACGTTTGTGGCGACCTTTTGCCCCGTCGATGGGCGGCCTCCGAAATGAAGCCGGCTCAATAGCCTTTCTGATGCAAATCGACTTGATATGGCCTTTGAAGGTGTTCTTGGGCCTTTTTTGTTTGATCATTAGAGGTGGAAGATATGAAAGAAGAATCCCACCGGAATTTATAAAACGTCGAAAGGCTACCCTCGGATAGTTTTTGTAAAATATTTTTTTTTAATATGAAATTTATTTAAGCCTGTGACGGGAAGTTAATTGAAAATATGCAAATATGGTATACAAACGATGATTAATGCGTGTTAATATAGGTATTCATAGTTTCATCAATTTTATCTTTTCAAATTATATTAATTTTTAGTGATTGATTACCTTAACAAATATGAAAAATCTTTCTAATTGGCCGCAAGCAGTATAAAATTTGATAAATTATGTGAATATTTACTACATTTCTGCGCCTTTCCATATATAAATATCAATGGATTTTTATAATTTTACAACTAATATCAATAAAAACTAAAAGTTATTAAGTTCGCGTCGAAAAAAACACTATTTATGACGGATAAAATTAAATGTTTCTTTTATATAAATGTCTAATGAAAAAAAAGATGTATGGGCATGTCTTCCTTATAGATAAAAATCAAATAACATGTTTATTTTCTATAAACTGCAGATAGTTTTTTTTCAAACATTGAGCTGTTTAAAATAAATAAAAAATAAAGCGCAATGTATCTTTTACAAAATATATAAATACTAATGTTGGTTTAAAAATATTAGGAGCTTTTTTTAGTTCGAACTAAAAAAAGCTCCTTATATTTTGGTACGAATACTATATTGATAATATAAATTTCAAATGTTACCATACAATAAATGAAACAACTGTGCAAAAATATTTATTGTATGAATGAATATTTGTGATTGATTTCATTTCCAATGACATTCATCGCACAAAATTCAAATGCTAGTACAGCGCGCCTTTCAAAGCAAATTAAAAGCGCCGCTACTTTCAGGCCACAGCCATTTTACAACTGCATCCATTACGATACAAAGCTAAAAATGAACAAAGCTGTTACTCAATATGGCACCACCGCCGGAACGAACACGTGAACGTTAATATGCGAACCTTCACAAAGGGAATTAGTGAGGCGGGGCTTCTCTGCGAGGGTGGGGAGCACAAGGAAGGTCTGTCATCAATAGGACTCCGAAGGTACTAAAGTTGGTCGTAAATCTGCAGGTAACAAACGAACTATCCCAAATTGTGAGAGCTAATGATGGTTCTTTATTCTTCACAGCAGGCTATTAATAGTTTAGAATTGATCCTGTAAGTCTCTTGAATCAAAAATACGACACTACCCTTGAATTTTATTATACATCGAAAGTCTAAAACTATCATGAAAACGTAAACAGCTCTCTCCGTAAACATTACGATGTCTTTTAACGAATCTTGATGAGCGGGTCTAAAGTCAGACTTTTTAATTAAGATCAATTTAGGAAAATCAATTTGATCGTAGTGTGGTTTTCATGGACAGATGCATGGGGATGGTAGCAGAGTTTAAGATACTACAGAAGCTGGTTGCATTGTAACGATGGACAAATGAGCTTAGCAATATTGATCAGAGCGTTGTATCAAAATGCTTAACGAGCTCTGGGTGCTTTTTAATAATATCAATTTTTATTATTAATTTAAATTTAAATACACATAAAACTATTGTGAATAGAGACTCCCATATCCGTAATGTTAATTTTTAGTTTACAGATACCTTGTTTGTTTTAATATTTACAGCACTAATAACATTAAAAAAAAAATATATATATATATATATATATATATATATATATATATATATATAAATTACTGATCCAAAGACTTTTCAAATAAAATTAATGCTTGACGCTGATTTATGATAGCATTCTATTTAAATTTTATTCGACGTGTCAAATATCATTGTGATATTTAAAGTTACTTTATTTTCAACTTGAAATAAATATGTTTAATCTAAGTAAGGGTCTGATATTAAAGAAGGTTTTTCGCTGTGTACGTGTTAAAAATGATGTCAATGTAATAACTGCCCAGACATTTTTATATAATTCTGTGTATGTAAGAGCTTTCAGTAAGTAAAGTTCCATGAATGACGCTAAAGGTATCTCATTCAAACGTTAAGCTTTCACGTATTCAGCCTACCGTGAGTCGCAGAGGAGTGGTTTCCCTTAAATGGTGACGCCAGGCGAATCGTCCTTTGACAGAAAGCGGCTGGTCCGGTTCGACATAGCCCATATTAAATGTATTTACATCCGGTGAGAAGCGGCGGCCTACGCGATGGGGTACCTCATGTAAATTAACCATTTACCACTACGACTCGGATAGGTGACTTGATTTTCGTACCATAATATTCACGCTCACTAATGATTTTTTTTAATGAAAAATATAAAATATTACTTTTAAAAAATATCAAATATATATTTTTTGAATTAGATTTTAATTTTGAGCGAAATATATTTCTAAAAAACGTGGTTCATTTACAAATAAATTAAATATAAAGGACGTTATATATACTACCATTACCTAAAACTAAAATTTAAAATGATAAAAAGCACAGAGCATTTACATATTCACTAAATTATTTTTAAAAATTTGGTCGATGGAGGCAAGTAATTTATAAAAGACAATCTAAAAACTTTGAAAGAATGTGTTAAGTACAAATATTTTAAAGTGATATTCTACATGAATAAATTGTTATAAATAAGTCAAAAGATTGTACGTATAATATTCCTAAATAATTTTTAATTACGATGACTTTTTTTTTCACACATACATTTCAAATTCAAAAAAACGTCAATCGCACACCTCGTAAGTGATGTAATTTTCATGTAACATGAGAATTTCATTAATTTGCTATTTAAACTTTTACAAACATAATACTATTTCCAAGCTCATGTTTTCATAATTATAAGGTAACTTTTTAAATAATATTTTCTAATTTACACTTAATTATTGCGAGTGCTCGTAGTACATTGTGGTACTCAAAAGTAACTTTGTTTTGCTGCATGCAACAACAGATTTGCAACAGTAATAATGATGGGATTGTTGGTGGGACCGAAGCCTTTGTAGAATTACTCGAATGTACCAGCTCGTTGAGACCAACTGTTGCAGTTACAAGTGCGAGATTCTCAGGCAAATTACTGTAAAGTGCTTCAGTATAATGCAGAGACAAATCAAACAGTCACTGAATAAATAATCTTTTCATTATGATATGTAAAAAAAATAACTGAAATATCAAATTCGAACATCGTCTTATAAAAGCACTAATTTGGTTGCAAAATTAAAACCCTAATTTTTAAAATGATTTTAAAAATTGTTAATATGTTATTTTTTAATTTTATTTATTTTGACATAGATAAATATTTTTGTATCAGCTGAATCGATACAGCAATTTTATTTTAAATACTATTATTATTATTATTTATAATTTTGCTTAAAACCAATGTAAACTTTCACATATCAAGTTTTTAATTACAGCAAAATATCAAAGTAAATTAAAATTATTTTTTAAGCACAATTATATGTAATAAATGTAAAAATTTCAAAATTTATTTAAGCAATTAAATTAAGCACTATCCTGAATTTTGACTAAAGATAGACTCATATAAATAAACACTTGATTATAACATAAATTACTACAGAGCAGTAAATTTGAAAAGGGATATTTAAAACGAATTAGTAGCATCGAAATCATAAATCATTTCCTAAAAGTTAGTATGTAGTATATTTCATTTTTTGTATTGAGAATATTTTGGATGGGTGTAATACTTTTGTAGTTCATAAAAATATGGGTAATTCGATGTTTACCCTCAGCAGATCCTGCTCTGATCACTTTCCACTCTGGTCGAGAGCGCGGTTAAGAGCAGCGGAGCTTCCACAAATGCGGCCGTACTCGGGGGAGGAAGCGCCGATAATTATCGGAAAACCCCTTCACGAGTCGCTAACACGTGCACAATGTTCTTTTGTACTAGCCCAACAATGGAATATGTTTGCAATACCGAGAGATAAGAACAACAACAGACAAACTTATTAACCTAATCCTGAATTAACTTCATTCCCTGGAATGTCGATAAAACGTTAGAATGTCATTAATTTAACAACAAACATGCTATCTTAGAATTCCCATTTTGGACAGCTTTACATCATTATCATCATTCTGAATTTTTTTTACAAACTTTGTCTGTTTGTTCCTGCAATTGATGCATGTGATCTTAGGTGTTTTTATGCCTCTTATAAATAAATTAATATATTTTTTACTGCACCGGTATGGCACACAGGTAATAATTTTCAATGAGCTTTAATTTAATATCACTCGAGCAAACTTCGCGGTTCATTTCAAACTAATCAATTAGGTGTTCAACAAACGTAAACAAAACTGGCAACAGAATAATAATTCTCTTTATAGTACTCGAGCACATATACAACGAATTATCATTGTACTGCCAATGCCCGCGTGGGACCGAGTCCTCGACAATATTGTTCAGGAATTTTCCACTGAATTGTAAAGGCAGGGTATTCAAAACAGCATGGTAGAATAATTACTTCACTATTTTGAAGTTGTCAAATGTAAAACCGGTATGATATTCTACGTAGATCGTAAATATACCAGCTGTGTAAAATTTACGTAATTTGCGTGCCGTATTCTGTTCTATGATTTAACATAGTCGAGACCGAATTTAGTATTTAGTAACAAACTAAAACGTTCTTATCTTTGACCGCAAGAACGTGTTGTGGTGCTTATAAATTACGTATGTAGGCGCTTTATCGTAAAATAGGATTATTTAGTACAAGATGAACAAATCATTTCTAACAAGTGTACATATATTTGCAGAGATTTATATTTAACTTCATAACAGTTATGCTATGTGCTAGTCTTGAGAAATATTACTCGAAAATGTTTTGATCAAATTTTTTGTCAATACAGTAAAATCACTTTCAGAGGCAGCATTTGTATTTTTTTGCCATCTTTAAAATCAATGTGTTTAGAGGTGAGTATGAATTTTATATATTTTTTTGAATAGTGATTATGAATTAATGATTTCTACTACAAAAATATATAATTTTACAAATATTGGCAAGCTGTGTTCAATGTTTGATCACAGGGTGATTGATATATATATTATTTTCGTTTTGAGCAAGTTTAAGTGCAACGCGTTGAAAAGTTTCTGATAAGAATGATATATTGAGCGAACAGGTAGCAATCCATACGAGGCAAGGCTCTCAACCATCAATGCGTGGCATTCGAAGTACAAGTGAAGGCTACAAAGACCCGATATTGTGAGGCGCACCTGGTATGTATACAAGTTCCAGGTGGCGATGGTGGACGGCGGGGTGGAAAGGCTTCGATCTATCGGCCCTTTTAGCACCCCGGCCGACCCTTCTCACCCTGTCACCCTCCGCCGCCCCTCGAGTTATGCGAAGGCGGTTTTGTGCATTAACCGCCCGGTGTGTCGGGTGTCACACGATAAAACGTATCACCCGGTGTGACGTCACGCGACGCCGCAAGATAATGGAATGTTTCATCCCTTTGTTTTTCTTTAAAATGAATTTGAGTTTTAATGTGTTTATGTTTCCAATTTTGGTTTTTGTTTTATTATCGCGCAAATGCAGAAAATTGGAATATACGCGGTATTAAGTAACCGTTATGTTTTATCAACATATATTTACATAAATGTATGCACAACGAATGAGATTTGAAATTCTCAAAGTACATTAAAAAGAACAAAATTTTGAACGCATTTATATAAAACTTTTATTTATAGCAAAGTCGTGAATCGTTCTTAAGTTAAAATAAATCTTTAATTAAGTATCGTTATATTGAGTTTTATTATTTTTCCCTCCAGAATTTCAATCACCTTTGTGCATAAGAGAAAAATGCACTCCTCTTGTCAATCTAATTCGTTCCACCGCCTTGACATTGTAATATAACACAATTCATATATAGAGTGTTCAAACAGAGTATCGGGTATTTATTAGTTCAGTTAAATAAAAACTACTAGTAATAAAGTTTTTTTTTATTGTTGATTATAAGAATACAACATGGAAAATTATTTCAAAAAGATAATGTTATCCTAAATGTAACCGTTACGCTGCTGGCACTCTTCTAATCTGGATCGAAGATTGCTGATAGCACGCTGACACATAGCCCTCGATATTGCTGCCATTTCTGACCTGATGCTTTGTTTCAATTCCGTTAGGTTTGTCGGATTATTCTCATAAACCCTACTTTTAAGATATCCCTATACGAAATAGTCAAGAGGGCTAAGATCGGGGCTTCTGGGAGACCAGTTTATGTTACTTCTACGTGAAATGACCTTATTAGGGAATAATTCGTTAACAGCTTCAATTGATTGATTGGATGTATGGTAACCACATTTTTGAGTTGAAACCTTGAAACTCCAGCAACTTTGGGCCAAAAATTTTTTGCAGCATATCGCAATAGCGGTCTCGATTGCAATAACCCGATACTCTTTTTGGATATATATAGTCATGAATTGTATTCTCAACGTTAGTCATTGCAATAAATATTAACATCGATTGAATATTCAGAAAATACTCGTTTTGATAACCTTTACTCCGGTGCGTATTCCATAATGTTACATCCGATTCGCCATAATTTAAGGGTGCGCCCAATTCACCGCCGGGTGGTTTCGGCCTCACCGGAGCATCGCTCATCTCCAATATAAGTCCAAAGATTAATTCCGACCGCAAATACGTGATATGTTTATGTAATGGCCCGTCGCCCAAATATTTATATCAATTCTCCGAGTCGCCTTCGCCGGGGGGTAGGTGTGGCGGCATCCCCCCGCGTCCCCTCGCATTATCTCGCTACCCTTGCTGTATAACGATAATTGAAATTCTTGGGATTGAAATTTTAAATCGTTAGTTTGATAGAAGCAGTTTGCCGGAGTGTTTTGGCTGAAGATTTTTGCTTTTGTCCCCGTTGAGGAATTTTCAGTAGGATTTTTCCATATTTGCGAAAAATTTCGAGCATCAAGCCTAATGCCTTTTAAAAAAACGATTTAATGTAAGATATAAATAATTTTCTATTTGATTAAAAAATATTGAAATTTAAAAAATTTGATAATTTATAATAAATTAAAATATCATCAAAATATTAATTTCTAAAGATAATCCTTAAATTTATACCGATTTCTTTAAGGTTTTTTAAAATTGTCCCATTTTAAAGTTTTAAGCTAAATTTGATCAAAATTCACATATTTTTTGGTTTATAATTCAATTTCACAATGTTTAGGTTAATATTAATTTTATACAATATAATTTATCATACCTTATCTGACATACATGTATTCTAAATAAACACCGTGTTGGTACGCATATTGTGAAATATTTTGTCATTTTATGGAAATAAGCAACAAGACCTTTTATCTTGAAGCATTTCATTATTTCGTTGTATTTTTACTGATTATTTTAAGCTTTATTTTTTTTATGTGGAGAGTAAATTAAAGTATAAGTCAGTAATATTTTGCAGACATTATTTCCTTACAAATACAACAAAATAATTCAATAGAAGTTAATTTAATATGAAAATCTTTTAACTATTATAAATCAGCTGTTTTTATACAAAAACAAGTATTAATAAATAAATATTCGTTCATTTCGTTGAGTCTCGGAATGAAAAGTAAAGAAAAATTATTGAATTTTTGTAAAAAAAATTACATTAATTTCGATTAAATTATTTGGCGTAAACAAATTTACATTAATTGTAAACCACATTCAGTTAAATAGCCCACAGTCAAAAATCAAAATTCGATCGTAAATTATTCACACCACGAAATTTGGCATTTACCGTCCCCACAAAGCGACCGGCTCCATCGCGTACCTGTCCGGGTGTCGGAAGTAGTCGGCAGCGATCAGCTGTTGTGACCCGAGCTCATTTGTACCGTTAACAATGGAGGACATCCGGTACAAATACATCCGAGAGTTCACAATAGGACAAGTCGTATTGGCTGGGCCGACAGTCGACAAGCCGGCTTACACCAAAGATTGTAAAGCTCTATACGCATATTTTATCAGCTCAAGTCATATGAGACTAGCAATAAAAAAAATCATGGTAGGAAGAATAATACTTGGTGGATCTATAAAGTCATCTTTATGGTGCTTAAAAAATCAATAACATGTTACATTGTGTACGTACTTACTATTAAAGCTATCTCCGGGCCATCGCTAACGAGTCGACATAAGCGTTATCGGGGCGATAAAAATGGTTCGTGTAAAATTAAATTTTAATGGAGAGATGCAAGTTTCAGTGAAAGAGCTAACATCGAAGTATAATTTATTAAGAGATAAGTATTTAAGAAATAAGTTAGTCCAGGACAATGATTTTCCTCATAGAAAATCTAGAAATATTTTTAAAAGAAAAATAAGATATTGTTTGCTGGTTTTATTAATTAATCAATATTATGCGGTTTATGAAAGGTTATAATTTTATTTACTCTTCCTGGATTAAAATAAATTAAATAAAAAAAAATTTAAAGAAGCCTACCTTGTTTAATAAGCTTCCCTTTGACTGAGACCTGCAAACAGAAAAAAATATAAATTAAAACCAAATGTAGATAAATTATCAAGTAAGGAATAAAATCAAGATTTTTATTTATTAATATATATAATATATTTTTGATTATCACAGATAGTGCAATGAAGCACACTATATTTGATATCAAATAACCCAATTACGAGTTTTTAAGTGTTTATTTAATAATTATCAAATATTCATTTAAAAACAAAAATTGAATTTTCCAGCGATTTCCCATATTTTTGTAGTTGTGCAAAAAATTTTTGTCGACTTTTTTACTTTAAGAATTTATTAATATTCCATTAAAATAATTATTGCATGAAATTTGTCATTTATTCAGTTTCGTTGAAAAATACTAATTTTTAAAATTATTTTTCAATTATTTTTCATTAATATTTCTAGGAGGCCCAGATTTTGAAGAAGTTGATAGACATAAGTGTTAAAGACACGTGAAAATCCATACAGAACAAATCTGTTGTAACTAAGATTACATCTTGCTTGTTATTTTTCAGCCACTCGTTTTGTCCGCACATTGAGAAAAATAAAAAAAACAAGTATAAAAGAATGCTGTTATAAAGAAGATTTTTAACAACTGGGAAGCAAAACTATTGAAGTAATTTACTGAAACAAAATATATATGGAATTTTCAATACATTTCAAAGGCTTTAATAATTGATTCACATATTAATCAAGTAAATTCGATTGAACTCATTTTTCGTACTTCGTTTTTGAACTCAGTCATGGTGTAAGCACATTAGACTCGGTTGCCTATATCAACCGCATGTAGAATATAATTATGACGTCATAAACGTTTTACAGTTCTTGCGGGGCCTCCCTCCTGAAAGACACTTTGACAGAGTCTTTAACGGCTCATTAAAATATCGTTAATTATTCGAATGAAGACTTACAAAGAAGTGCGCCAAGACGTATTATAATGCCTCGAGCATTATGTAATATAATATGTCTGAACTACTAACGAGGCGTATTCCATCTCGGCTGTAATATCACCCCATAAGCCTGCGCTCGCCTTAGCATCCTGCGCGAAGATTAAAATTTTATACATTTTTATGCTTTTGGTTAACATTTACGAAGCACTAACGTATAAATCACACAGGATTATGCAAACTTTGTGTAGCTAAATTTTCATTTTCCTATTATTAAAAATCGATACAAATGAAAAATGACATGCTCAATGTAATAAAACATTTTCTAGATACATTTACCTGATTGTAATAATTTAATAAACATGAACATAGATGATATATGTGTTTTTTGGTTTAGACAGCTGTTGTTTTATCTATTTGGAAAATATCCTACTACCCAAGCCCGAACATAAAACCCATTAAGATCTGCCACAGTTTTACAATGTACTCACTAAGTCTATTTATAGGACACATTTTGGTATCAAGGGGTGGGGTAAGTAGGGGTTATTCTATATTTTAGAGATGTGTTTACTCTTAGAGAGCCTGCTAACTAAATTAAGGAGAGGTATGCCTAATTAAAAAAAACACTTGTCATAAATTTCTGTATTCAATCTATCTTGAAGATGGCATGAGTTCTGTATCTCAAGCGTTGAGATTCAAATCAATGGACACGGCAGAACACCCAAAGGGCCAACAGTCAAAACCAATTCGAAACTCCAGAATCAGCAGTGAAAAGTTTCGAGAGGTAAATATATGTACAGTAATTAGTTTGTTGAGATTGTGGTTGAGTCTCTAAATCAAAAGCTTGCCGATTTTGATCCCTCGTCTAGATGACAATTGAACCCAAATAAATATAATTTTACTTAAGGTTGTTTGTTTTGACCTAAAACTATTTATTTTGACGTTTCAAGTATTGGCATATTTTACTTAAAATAATAATAATGTGATGATAATTATGAATAAATGTAAATGCAAATTAACATTTTGAAATCATAAAAGTAATCCAACTAATATACGATCGACCAAAGTAAAGAATCTGTTGCAACAATATCTGAAATATTTACTATGAACTATAAATAAAAGTTTTGATGTCCGTGTTTTGGCTCAACTATTCAAAAACAAGCATCGTTTTATCACTGATCGTTAATTCGTCCCAGCAGTAACTATACTTATCTATATGGCTAAAAAATTAAGCTTAACATTGCAAAGTTACAAATACTTTCATAATTCAAGTTTATAAGTTAAAAACTCGCTTATTTTATTCCTGAACTATATCTTTTGGATCAATAAGGTGTAAAGTTTTTTAAATGTGTTGTAAGATATTATGATTGGCGGAGATAGCAAGCATAAAACTATAAATATAGATTTGTTATAAAATTTCGTTAAATATTATATTTTTATATTTTTTATCATTAAAATATGGCTCTCCAAAAGCTTTTAATAAATAATTTAGATTCACAATTTAATTATAAATTTCCCCCAGGAATGTACTTGTTATCGTATTATAATTACATCTTATATTTTATAATTTGAAATTTCCTAATACCTGAATTCAATCAGATGAAATATAAAGCCTATTTTAGGGTACAAAATTAACATTGTAGACAAAAAAAAATTGTTGGAATTATAAAACTGGAAAATAAAAGTAATGTGAAACTTTTTCGCCATTCATTTCATTTCATTCATTATGGACACTCAAAGGCTCAATTTCAACTACAATTGTTATAAAAACCGGTATAAATAAATTATATGATAGTATTTTTATATTTTATAAATTGAAAAACTATTAAGAAGGCTCATCCTTACAAGTTGAATATTATATAAGGTGTTTGCGTTTGATAATTGTGAATGAATGAGATCAATTGTTTATGAACTTTTTATTGAATTTCTTCATAAACACGAAACATAATAGCTTATCAGATACCTATAATGCTATTTATTACGTGCTTAGCTTGTTTAACGATATACCATAAATTAATGATAATAAAAAATAGCCCCGCTATGAACATTAAGCGTTCATCCATAAACGTAAATGACCATGAAATCAAATCACACGAGTAATTAATCAAAAAGTTATTTCTTGACGCGCAGAGTGTCGGATACTGTCAACGATATTAAAAAAACTCTGATTTATTTTTTTAATTGAATTATTATGAGACTAAATGACAATTTTTGGGTTTAATTTAATGAAACAGCTAACCGATAATTAATGCGTTTAATTAATTTTTCTCAAGCTTTATAATGGATTTGGCTTAAGTTTTATCAGTGCGAGGACAGATTTTAAAAAGTAGGTACATATTATACGTATTTTTAATAAGTAGTACTGAAACGGAACTGAAAAATTTATATTCAAAATAATAAATAGAAACCAATATTATTAAAGATCATGTAAGGTAACTTCACGTTTTTATTCCATTTTTTGTTCGCGTGTATCAAAACTGATTTGTTAATATTGACGTATTGAATTTCCATATAATATATGTATAAAGCATGTTTACTTTACGACTCGATTCAGATTTTGGATATAAAAGAATCTATGAGTTGCAACAGAATACGGAAGAAAGATGAGACCTGTTTGAAAAGAAATTGGTGCATGATAGAGGGATTTTTCGCCATGGAATATATTGGCACATAAAAACCTGCGGTAGTTTATTTCGATACCTTTTTTATTCTGCATGAATACAAATCATTCCCTGTTTTGTTGGCTTTGATGCTTGATATAAAGCCTGGCTTTTGCATAAAAGAATCATGCAACAAAACAACTTATCGAAATATGTGGAAAATAGTTACATATTTTTTATACGGTCTTTAATTAAATATTTATTTTTATTAGTTTTTGATGTAACGAATTTTTGATGTGACGAGACTATAACTTCCTAGATTTAAACAATTTTGGTCAAAAGCTTACAATTCATGTGTCCATATTCCATATACTAGTATTGAATAGTTTAAATTGAGCTTAATTTATGTTGAGCTTTCAAATTAGGCATTTCTCTTATGCAATTGGTCTGCTGGGGTCTCAGCGGACCGGTCATGACACTAATTTCCTTAACTGACATATAAAGGCATCAGGAGAATACTTACCCTAACATGCCTTGCAAGTATTGTATGCCATGCCAGCTCGTGTGAAAGGAAGGGTATATCATTTATTCTATTTATTACATGCCGTCCCTTGAGGGTCAATTTAGGTTGTGTTGAGGGCCTCAGATAAAGTACCGAGATAATTATTTGTCTATATCAACATAGTCTTATTTATAAGTAATTAAATGCCATTTATTATACTACCCACAAAAGAAAGTAGATACGAAGATAATATTTTGTTGCAATTTTTTTTAATTTCAAAATAAATTAGTGAATACTTGTATGCTTCGGTTGGCGAATACTTGTATGCTTCGGGGTTAGTTAACCTCATATATTTTTGAGTTTTGATATTTACCAAATAATTTAAATAATACTTTAATATGTATATTTTTACAATAAATAATTAGATATGAATATTCCATTGTAACAATCTTTTCGATGATTACCTGTTGACCAGAAATAATGCTTGTAAGTCATTATGATTAATCGAAAACGTTTATCTTTATATTAAATTGTAAGATCAAAAGCTGTGAACGAGGGAATATTAATTTGACTGCATAACGTTCAAATATAATCTATATTTCACAGTTAATTGAATTTGCCTGGAAACAATACATTTGATATTACTGAAATCTCTTCAATTTCCGGCTTTCCTTTTAATTTTTTTTTAAATTATTGTTCTGGAGTTTTGAATGTAATATATCTAATATAATATTGATTTTGATGTTTTTAGGCAGTGTTTAAAACATTGACTCTTTGTCGAGTGATCTTCGGTCTGATCCCAAACTCATTTAAACTAACGCTTTTTTTCATTTGGACAAAAACGATATTAAGTATTAAAATTGCACGTGTTGAAAAATAGTTTTTTTTTTAAATTAGAAAGTATCAAACTTCAGCACTTTGATAATAAATCTAGTAACTTATCTTTCACACATGACTGAACTTTAACATAGTGAAAATATCCTCTGTAATAAATCATTTCAAAGTATATAAGTCATGAAACCACTTATAACAGTGACGAGAAATTACCGCATATAGTACTAAGTTTTCGTATTAAACGACTGACGTTGTATTTATAAGTTACCCATGTTTAATTTACATAACAAACAAAACATATTTATCAAGCCCACGTTGGTGCAATTATGTAAATAAATAAAACATTTGTAGGTGTTAACAGACACTACAGTGAGCCTATACGGTTTCTTGGGTGTTACTCTGCTTAATGATTTGATTCCTTCGACGTTTCAGTCCCCGTATTGGGACCATCTCCAGGGGTTTCATATCCCCGATCTTAAATCTCTAAAGATAGTCCCAGCATGGGGATCAAAACATCGGAGGAATCAAAAACTCAAGCAGCACAACACCCAAGAAACCGAATCAACTTAATAAAAAAATATGTTACAGTCTACACCCGTAAAGTAGTACAGAAGATATAATATTTAAATACAAATTTCATTGTTTTGTCAAAACGACGGAAAAAAACTTAAAAGCAAAAATCGTTTTTATACGAAACCTATGAAACAATAATTGTATTAGAACTAAAATAATATTGCTTGTAGAATATTGAAATATGTGAAAATGGATTATTCAAACTCTGATTGACGTGTGATTCTAAGACAACAGTTGGAGCACTCGATTTAATTTGAGATTAATATTCATATGAGCTCCAAGATGTTCAGCACTGCCACAGCTTAGTTCATGGTTCGAATGGCGTTTGTATATTTCTGACTTGACATTTTGAGTAAGCGAAGTAGGCTGAGATGATAATTTAACCAATATACTGAGAAATCATGAATTTAACTCGCGACAAACTATAGAAAACGCCGAAGAAATTTTCTAGCATACTTGAACATCTCATACTTGATAAATTGTATTTATTAGAAATTCCTAGCTACGTCGTTTGATTTATCACACAAGTATATACTGAATATAAAGTGTATCTTAATAAAATGGATTTAGGCATGATTTTAAATCATAAATACCTAAACTATGCAAGTATGGATTTCCAGAAAAAGTTTTTTTGGTCAACACTTTTTATATTTATTTAAATACACAACCTTTTTTTCATTATAAGATATTTTTGTACAAATAATTTAATCACAATTATTGTAGTCAATAATTGTGTAAAGACGTTTAAAGATTTCTACGTCAATGTTGTTAAAATTAGGTTTTTTTCTATTGAGTCTATGTTGCGAAAATAAAATCAATTTTTTCTTTGATATTTTACCATGATTCAGATTTTACCAAGAAGATGCTCAAGTCATTACAATTTTTCTCAAGTGTTTATTTCACGGCGTTCAAACATGTTTGCTTCTACGACGACATGTATTCTGGTCTCCTATGTAAATGTTACAATGAAAGTGCTTAGATAGAGCCTCCAATTTTATTTAATTACCTTCATAGTATGCTTCAAGTACACCTGGCAGTTTTTCCTAAGGATTTTTAAATTACAAATAAAATTTATAAAAAATGACGTGTAAAGGTAAGCAGCGCACACACTTAAAAAAGTAGCGTAAGTAAAATTTTATTTCTCAAAGAGTCGTGTTTTCTTGTTTTTTTGGGTTCGTATAGAATGACGGCTATCAAAAATAAAAATAATTTGTCAGAAAAAGTTGTCAGATGATTTTACCTTTTGATCATATATTTAAAGGGAGCTATTGAATGATATTTCTCTGTTACTATGTTTACCTTCTAAATACCGGAGGCATCTGGAGTATACGGTATTGAGCGATTGGAACCGAATCGTAAAAACCGCTTTGATAATTTCAGGAAAAACCTAAAGGCGTATTTCACCTGTTGAATAATTTATATGTATCGAGTTTTATTCTAAGGCTTGTATATAAAGAACACCCCATTTTCTCGGGACTTCCATTTCCTACTGGTTTAATAATAGACTGAGAGAGTAGTACCTAACTAATAGCAATTTAAACCTTAAATTCAAATGACTATACTTATGAAAATGTAATGGCCTTTTTTGCGTAGTAAATTACTTTATTTTTATTTAATACAAATTAAAACATATGATATGTTGATCTTTATCCATCGTTTAGTGCAAGCTTCAGTCTTGCTGTATGGTGAATCTATACGAAGTTATAAAATCAATTTATATGAAATACAAGACTATTTTTCAATGTTTTATTGTATTTTTTTTTCTTCATATTTTGGGTTTAATTACTATGAGGATTCATTGTTATTAACTCTAAAAAATAATTTATATTTAAAAATAATATTTTTTTAAATTTTATGAATATTTCATTGTTGCACGCAAATATATGTTTGAACGTTATTAGATGATTTGGTTTCTTAAAACATCCGCTACTTGAGACTTTGATTCCTCCGACGTTTGGGACCATCTTCGGGGATTTGCGCTTGCTCCGGGTTCCACCAGCTTATTGCACCGTAGATAAGTACGCCTAAATACAAGGGAACAGCAAATGCTGTACAGAAAATGACATACAGCCAGAATCACAGAATTAAAACTGAAACGTCGGAAGACAGAAAACTTCAACCACCTTAATATACCTAAGAAACCAAATCGACTTACACAATCGTGTTTATAACTCAAAGTAAATATATACAATATTATATTTAATTGTTAAATATCTGTAAAAAAAACGGATCTTGTTAATGAAAGTGTTTCTTTTACATTTGATAAAATTGCTAAGGTGAAACTAATAAATTAAAACCAAACAGACGTCCGCCTAGTGTCTCGGCTTACCCCGATCCCTCCCTAGATTGACGCACGGAGGGCTAATTCTGAACCTCTCCGTTTAAAATAACAAACACGTCTCTTGTAGCAAAAACGGCGAAGCACAATGGCATTTCCCATTTCAATGCGTCCCGCCGACCTGACCGCAATTTCCCTAATGTCGAAGTTTTTTCGACTCCCACCCACCGTTTCGTAATTCAGAAACAGCCTGATGACCTATCTCGCGACCCAAACTACGGTCAAAGTCGACTTTCTTCATCTTCAATCGTTTGCGACAAACTGCGATATTTTTGCAGGTTTTAAATTAAAATGGTTATCGTAATGTTAAGTGGCGACGATTTGATTTGTTTTCATTTCTACGATTACCTGAATTCACTTTGCTTAAATTAATGAAAAGTGACGACAAGCTTGATCTTGAAAATCGCTGAATCTGAGCTAAACCAAAATATGCGACATTAATCAACTAAATATTTTTTTAGTATTAATAACGGAACAGAGAAATCAGTATCTAAATAAATTATCGTGACGTAATACTTTTAGTTGTATGATTAAAATAATATGTGTTAAGTCTTTGCAAGAGGCTGTGGTAAGTATTATATTTTTTAAGCAAGCCAGGTTTTTAAGGGATCACCATATTTAGCATAAGAAAAGTTGCTTCGAAGAGTTGGCAATTTTGTCGTTGCCAAGAAACGTGAATTATCAATGATTCGTTGTGATTTTTTATTATTTTTACTTTCGTGAAATGGAAGGCTTATGTTTTAGTTTGCTTGTTGCTATGCTAAGTACAAAGAGGTTTTCCTTCTTAGAATTCTACAGTAAGAGACTTGCTTTTTTCTTTTGTTTTTTTTTATTTCGTGAAAAGGTATGCTTATTATTAGTATTTACTATATATAATTTCAGACCTTTTATCTTTAAGAAGATTACCTTATTTCATGAAAAAGATATTATTATTTTTGATAAAATATGTATGATGATATTTTATTTTAAGGGTCTGTGTAAAAAAATATATCTACTCGGAATATTTATTCCAAATTTTTTTTTTCAATTCACGTTTTGATTTTATATAACGTCGATGAATCAATCAGTCTTATCA
Organism: Atopsyche davidsoni; assembly: GCA_022113835.1. NCBI lineage: Eukaryota > Metazoa > Arthropoda > Insecta > Trichoptera > Hydrobiosidae > Atopsyche > Atopsyche davidsoni. The sequence goes on from JAILWY010000012.1 coordinate 14,885,771, forward strand.
TTTTAAATGATAATTAACAAATATAAACGTAAAATAAATACTAAAATAATATAATAAACTTAGCATACAAAATAAAAAAATTATATTCAAAACAAATAACATTAGTTTGATTTGACATTGATTTATGTGTTGATGGTCAAAAGTGAAACCTAAAAACAAACATTAAATATTATTTTTTTAATAAATAGGATTTCTATTTAAATTTTATAAAATAGTGCAGCTGTTGAAGTAAAATACTGGCGCTGTAATTTCCGTCTGGGCGTCCATTTTCTCATTTTAAGAGTATTCAAAATATATTTGTAGAAGTAACCAGTATTAGTAAGTATTTACCATTTGATCGGTGTTTTTTATAGCCTCTTTATAAATCTTCATTTTGTAATAATATTTTGTTTGGCTCTGTAAATCTTTTCGCTTATAGTATATGCACTCTGGCGAAGTTAATAACTGTTATTGATGTTATATATTCTATGAGTTATTTCAACAAATACTCGTTGAAACGTTTTTTGTGTTCATATTGAAATTTTGTGAATTGAATTAGCACAAGCCGTGTATATTAAAAAAAATCAATAAAAAAGATCTAAAAATATTTTTACTCTATATATTTGAAAAAAAACATTTATTTTTATTTGATTCTTTGATGTTTTAACTATTAAGTTCGGGGGTTAATGTTTATGTTACGTATTTTGAATAATAATAATCTAAAGGTAATGTTTATTCTGAAAGTCTAAGTTATGGGTTATCATCACATACCTCTTGTATGCATAGGCGCTTGTGTTCATAGCTGACTAGCAAATAGCGAATGTATTAATTTCTATTGTAGGAAAACCCATTCACAACAGGAACTCTATCTCTTGCATAAACACTGATAATGAACACGTAGTTGCTGTGCTACTGAAGAGATAGTCCCTAAACCGCGCATATGTACAGTGTCGACACATCAGATAAGCAAAGCTCCAACTAGTCTATTATATCATACCTTTAGATTAAAATCAGACTAACTGGAAAGTGACTGTACAGCATAATAGAAAAACAAAAATCTTAATATATTGAAATGACACGCACTAACATACACCTAAAAATAAAAATAACATTCAATATCCTTTTTCAGAGTTGTTTCTCTTCACGAAAAAGCAATCTAACTTTAAAAAGTTTCGTTTCAAGAAACAAATGCAACTCGACAAAAGAGCAAAAAGGTTTTATAACAGATTGAAAGATGAAAAAAGATTTCAATAAATTTAAGAAGAATTTATTCTGGAGTAAAGGAAAATATAAATTAAGTTGTAAATACAGTGAACTTTAGATGAATAATAATTTTTTTGTCTTTTTGAATATTTGAGCAAAAATACCCGGTTTTCGTATTTGGTGGAAAAAGAAAAGTTTAAATATTTCATTGAAATATCTTAAAATTTACATTTAATAAGTTATTTAATTATTTTGTTTGACCGTTTTTTGGAAAATGTAAGCAAAATGAAAAATTACGATTTCTCTCTTTATGGTTTAATGAAATGTCTACGTATTTTATAAATTGATATACAAATAAAAAAAGACCCTTTTTTAAGATATGTTATGCTTTTATTAAAATTTTATTTGATGTAAAAATGCTGTTAAATATAATAAGTGTAATGAGGTTTTTTAAATTCATTATTTGTATTAGCACCAAGTCGCTATTTTTCATCTTCAATTTTGCAATCAATTTAAATAAAATCTAAATGTATAAGTTAACGTATATAAGCAAAACATTTTTTATAATGTTTTATGAACATTTTATTAGAAATGTCGTTATCATTACTTTTAGAGCTAAATGTTACTCTAAAAAAAAAGAAATACGACATAATGACTGTTTTAGTGATAATTTTCTAGCGATAGCAATAATAATTAAATTAAAACTTTTTTTAAGGGTAATTTACATTAAATATGCGCACATAATCGCTAACTGTCTCGGCGACTTCTCGCCTTATCATAAAACATAAAAAAAATCTTCTTCGACGGAAAGTACTCCGTAACAACGGTCGCAAAAAAATAAATTATTTATGAGCGTCTTCCGGCCTATTCTCCCCCTAATAGGGGCAACTATATACAACATTAAACATCACATATACAGTATTAGACACATACATATAGCGAAGTTGCTATATACTAAACTACCCGTAAATGTTTTGAACAAGTCAGACGTATAGGTCAAGTCGTCGCAAACAGGAAAGAAGTATATTTGTTCCAGTGAATTTATTCAGCCTATTTGTGTGATACTTGTTACTTAAGTTTATTACTAAAATAAATATAAATATTTCATCGATGTTTTTTATCAAACTAATTAATTTATATGAAAAATTGTAGGTGTGTTACTAGACTTCTTTGAAGGTAGTCAATTTACAAATCATCGAAAAATAATGAATGAATATTTTAGCTTGCGATGGTTCAATGTGTTCAAAAGCAAATTAAATTGTATCTTTAGCCGTGATCACGATTATACTAAGGGGTAGTCTATGCGGGGGTGTGGGCTATAGAGGGTATGTAAGTAAGTGTACGGCATTAACTTCACATGTGAGGATTCGGCGAGATGAAGAGCTCTCCCGGAATAAAGTCGGGTTAGCCTCGTTAGTGTCATCCTTGGGCGACTCCCCCGCAGCGTTGGTGGGCCCGGGGTCTAATAAATAAATAAGATCTGCTTCAGGCTCCGCTAAAGGCTGTGGGTTCACTTGGAGCCTCCAGCTGAGGAATTGAGCCGCAAGTAACGAGCAACTGCTTCTGAAGTGGCCTGACGTTAGCGGGCGCTAATGCCTTCTAACGGATATGTTACAGAGTGTAACATTTCAGATAAACTTCACATATTTTCAGAAGTAACACACACTTCTTCGTCACGTTTTCATGGCATAATAATATGTATATAATAAAAAAAATACCCAACCGTTTTTTAATCATTTTTTTTTGTAGCCACTTTTATTTTTCACTACGTGTCAACAAAACAACTATTGACGGTTATATTGAATTTTTTAAATAATGTTTACATGGGCTGATTGTATGCTTTTTAACAATCGCACGAGTCGTATAGTTTATTGATTGAGAGAATATATATTTTTGAATGAATTATTACGCATATAGTATTTTGTACTGTTTGTGCGTTACAATATTGTCTGAATTTCAATAAATTTTGCCGGCGAAAAAATCATTTGTAATATTGTGGTAGCATTCACCATTTACGGTAAGTGCTGGTCGACCCAAAAAGCTGGATTTTGCAACGGAAACCTCGGCGGTTAGACCGCTGTTTTTGTTATTTGTAGTACTGATTGTTTTTACTGTGTTTTTTATTAGAAAAATACAATAAAATTTAGTAACTAGAAAAAAAAGTTTCTTTCAAAAATAATATAGTTTTAAAATATGATTGAAATTATAACCAAAACTAAAAGTTAAATTCGAAGTGACTCGGTGATTAAAAAAATTTATTAAATAAAATAAATACATTTTAACATGAAAATCTGCCAGTTCACAACTTATTTAAATACATTATTTTATTATAATAGACATAAATGCCTGCAATCTACAAATACTTCATATTGATTTTTTAATTACATATATCTAAGCATATAATTATCCTAAAAACTAGCTGAACGCTGCAAAGCGCTTACAAAGTATTTAAAAAATACTAAAAAAAAGAACATTTTATATGAAAACTGAAATCATATGCGATACAAAAATCTGGTGGTAATCTTGTTATTGAAGTGACACACTTTATTACTAATATACCCTGAATATTTTGAATATTATAATAAATAAAATGAACCGATATTCAGGTATGTTAATTAAAATACAAGGTTTCTTGAATGTAGGAATTTCCATGTGAAATAATTTTGTCGCGCCTTCGTGTGATAAAGGATGCATGTAACAAGAAGAAGCTTAAAGGGGAAATTGAAAAAATACGTGATCGAGCCTTCTCCGGTAGGAGCGCACGCAAAAAAGGGATTTTCATATTTCGGGCATAAAACCAATATGCTACACCAGCCACCGAGTTAAAAATATTAGAAATATATTATGTAGAATGTTCGTAATTTTTTGTATATAAAAAACCGTAAAATATTGATTTGAAAACTGGATTTCCGTAACATGAGATTAGTAGTTTATTAGAAACTGATATTGACTGATATCGTTTAATAAGAAACCCTATTATTAATACCACATAAATCATTAATGCTGATAGGTTGACTATGGAGTCTTCAACATATTTGTTTCAAAGTATTATTATCACTTTGATTTTAAACTTTTATTGTTTTATATATGGAAAAAAAATATATTTATACAAGTATCAAAGAACATTTTTTTAATCGTACACCTATGCAAATATATGTTAATAAATAAAACTGTATCAAAAAAAATATATACCCAACATCTTACACATCATTGGTTCGTTTGACAATTTATTTTTTCATAAATATATTCGTAGTTTAAATACATTTGTTATTTATTTTTTAAGCAGCATAATAATAAATTAAACTTTTTTTTTAAACTACCACGTTATTGATAAAACGTATGTAACTTTTTAAATTTTATTTTAAAACTGATAATATAAAAGAAAGGCAGGACATTCACTTATAAAAGAATCGTTAAACCACAAGGACGGTCAATATAACTTTTAATATTGTTCTATTTGAATTTTCAATTATAGAGATTTAAAGCACTTCAATTCAATTTGTATGTAAACCATTAGTGGAGTTTATTTATAATATATTTTTGTATTATTGGTCGTTATATTCAACATGATAAATACTTGATATGTAGGTTTTATTACTGCACAGGTGCTTACAGTGTTTTAATTATGATTGCTTTCATTGAATGCTACATATTTAAAGTATTTTTCTCGTTTTTTATTGTGTGCATTTATTGTTATAAATTTACTACAGATAAATATAATTTATTGTTATAAAAACAATTCAAGAATATATTAAACCTTTATTATTCTGTCAATTATATTCCTAGTTTAAAAAAAACTACAGTTGTTAAACTTTGAAATTTATCTGCAACAGTGATTAAATATTAATAAAACACATCAAAACCATTAAAAATCTAAATGTTTTATATCTGTTATAATTTTGTGTATTTTGTGAATAACACGAAAACCTTGTCAGTTCTAAATAAATGCAGAAATGCTTTTCTTTAACCCTCGCCCGCATTAATCATCTAAACCGACCCTTAATGTACACTTATCGTGCTATCTCAGCATCTGTCACGTCTTTATAATGCGGGAAGCTTTTTCTTCTCTCTTCTTCAATACAACGTCAAATTTAGTAGGAAAATAACGAAAAAATATAATTTATATAAAAATAATGCTAAGCTGTAATGAATTTATTTCGCGATGTCACTGAGGGCTTCAATAAATGACTGTTGATTTAACTTTACGTATGAGAAATGAGGAAGAGTGGTATACAAAGATGTATAGAAAGCAATAGTTATGCGACTGACCCTTATTTTATTTATATTACGCATCAAAATTTATTAAAGACGATATTTGAACATGAAAACTTGTGGATACTTAATTGTTTTACTAACCACTGGATCAAGTATACTTTTATGTATCAAGAATAAAATTGATTCACGTTAAAGTGTGAATCGATAAGCAGTGTCTTCTTTCCAAAGTATCGCTTTCTTAAACATAGTAAAATTAAATTACGAAATACAAAATAGATTAGACTATATTCTAGAGACAAGAATGAGAATTCGACGGTTTGATCTCTCCGTTGAATCTCTGAGCACGATATAAATAGGAATTGAAAGAATAAATATCCGCGTATTGAATAGAACTCACCCCTAAGATTTACAAAATTTTCAGGGGTGTTTGTAATTTGGCTGAGAAAAAAATAATTTCTTTTTTTCAGTAGGTGGGAACGCTTAAAGCTTTTTATGGGAGGGGAAAGGAAGTCTTTGTAAGTAATTTATGGCCTCAGTTTATTCTTCTCTATAAAATATTACCGAGAATTCTGATCTTTGTAGATTTCTAAGCTAAATGTCAAAGCCTACCGGCTGGTGGTTCTGTAGAGCAAAGGTACTTGCTTTATGAATGGATTTGCGAGTGATTCTTCGAGGATTATTGAAAGCAAAAAATGTACGTCAAAAGAAAAATATATAAAATTTAAAAATGTTTTTTTTTGGGTATTTAGTTGACAAATTTAAAACGTTTGTATCGCGTTTTTATTTGATTCAATTTTATAGTAAATGTTTACAATAAAGTTCAAATAAAGTTCATTCGTTCTTGTCTCTTCAAAGCATTGCCAAATAGTAGATTGAAAGGGCTTGTCTCTTTGATCGTCTTTATCGTAATTTATCCGTTGAAAAGTTTATGCTTTAAGTTAATTATTTGCTGAGCAATAACTCATTAAAAACTCAAATCGTACGAAATTAGTATTTCTCTAGAGACACTCCCTCCTTCATTATGTAATAATTGATTATTTGGAAAAGTAGTAATGGTCAACACATATAAGCAGATGTATTACCTGAAGTACTGATAAAATACATGTATGTAAATTTACAAAGCTTCATCCCTTCAGTAAAAGTGCTCCGTAGTTTTGAGTCAGATAGCCAATTCGAATAAGTTTCTCTTGGCCAAACAGGGCGACCTTAAATTTCCTGCAATTACCGCAAAACAATGCAAGCGGCGCACGTCCTACGTTTACTGTAAACACGTACATTTCTCCGTTTATGCAATCTGTGGGGTGGAATACGTCCTCAGCTATGCGAGACCGCCAAGGAACGCGGGTCTTTCGATCCGGGCTCGTAAATTCTAGAAGCATCGATGCGAGCATCGAAGTTGGGCCATTGTTTGTTGAGGAAACGGACGCAAAAACCAGCCCGTATAGTGCTTGGATGTGATCGCGAGTAACTATTGTACTATTGTACCATTAAGTATTTAAATTTATTTAATATTTAAGATTAAAATAACACAACGATATACATACACAAACAGAAACTCATATAATTTAATACCGCATTACAGCTGTGAATTCTGTGTCTGTGTTTTGTACAAAATACTCACAACTTCATTGTCAAATCTGATTAAACTTCATGTCATCATTTAAAAAGAAAAAATGATTAATGAAACTCTCAGAAAAATATCATCCCCAAGCTTACATGGCCGGTGCATTTAACCAATTATGCTAACGAGCCACTGTACTTGGCGAGAATTTTTAACAATCATATCCTATATGTGAACCAACGTACTTATTAAGCCAATTAAATATTGTGTGACTTGCAATACTAGACTTTTAAACCAAAGTACTGAGTGAAGCATAATCTGATCTGGATATAATAGTTTTTTTAAAGTCTATTTATTTTAATCGATAGAGGCATCGTTATATATATGTATATACGATGGCGGTCCGATAAGTACTTAGCCTACAAAAGAAAAACGAAAATTTTAGAAAAGTGGCGATTTATTTATCAAAATAGTCTCCTTTAGCTCGATACACTTGACCCAGCGATGCTCCAACATCTTTAACCAATTTGAAAAATATGTTTTCTCGAGGTCTGCAAAGTAGGCCTCCGTGGCGGCGTTGACCTTCTCATTCGACTTAAATTTCTGCCCGGCGAGTGACTTTTTCGAGTTTGGAAACAAAAAAAAAATCGCATGTGGCCCAATCTGGAGAATACGGTGGATGGGGGGGCAGTTCGTAGTGCAATTCGATCAATTGAATAAAAGTATATTATATATCTATTGCATTAAAATATACAATACATGTTTTTATTTTGCAAATGCGTTAAGGCAGTTGCTTCCAGCCTTTTAATTGCCTCTGGTGTCCAACAGGACACCAGAGGCAGTCCATTTCCTGGCGAAACCGTGTCATTTAATTAATTTAATTGTCATTTTATTTTTCTATGCCGAATTTGATTTTTATATTTTTTGAGTATTGAAAAAACTATAAATTATATTTATCTATTTTTTATTATTTAATTAACGTCCATTTTCAGAGTAAAATAAAATCATGAAGAAATTGAAAAATTGGATAAAATGACGACTCAAAACCGATGTTTGTTAAAGATTTTTTTTTAATTTTTAAAATAATATATCGCACAGAGTTTATATTACATCTTTTAATTCCAATTGAAAAAAAGACTTTTAAATGTTTAGGACTCTTGGAAAAGGAACATGACGAATCTCCAAATTCCTACCCTTTTATCGGAAAAACACATATTTATCATATTAATAGTAAATTTATAAGGTATGTATCAAACTTTTTGCATTTAAATTTTTTTGATAGGTGCAGCCGATTTTTCGCAAAACGGACTAGAAAATGATCAAAAAAACTCGATTATGGGACCTAGACCCTTAAGACATCCCAGAAAGAGTTTTATGTTTAGTCAATTGAAGATATTACTTTTTAAAGTAGATATCGTAGCGAATTTATGAATAGAATCTATAAATATGCATTGTGTAGTCGGCGACGCTCCGTTATTCAAATCTCGGACATTTCCGAGGGCGCATCCGAGATACATATATCTCGATCCAGAATTGTTTGAAGTCCAATTCGGTTCGCTCGATCGGCCCCCGCCGGCCCCACCCCCGGCCACATTGTCCGGCACTACTTCCGGTTGAAATTCTTCCTCGAGAAATGTCGCCGGCCACGACCGTTGCAGGTCTCGGGGTGGCGGAAGTGCCGCGGAATTCTGCCATTCAGATCTGGCCGCACCGAAATGGCGCCGAGGCCCCCGCGAGCTTTTATTATTTATGGCCGTACTTAGTGAAATAAATAGTCCGTTGAGTCATTCGTGCGTTGCTCTTGGAACTACAGTTCGGAAGCTTTTGATAGATCCGTAACGTTAATATATTATATGGCAAACTATTCACTTTGTGGATTTGAATGAGAGATTCGTTTTATTGCTGTTGCGATATGTTCATAAATAGGCAAAATGGTCATTTAGACCTCATTGGATATTTTTTTTGGCTCGGAATACCGTTGAGCTGTATTTTCTTTAGATTCTTAGCAAAATATAAACAGTATATTTTCCGTCTGTATTTGTCCTGTAGTTTTTAAAACGAATTTTCTAGAATAATACTAGGTAAAGAAAATATTTTTAGATGATTGTAAAATAATATTATACATTCATATTTGGTATTAGTCGAACAATCATACTTTTTATACGATATACGTGCTTAACTTTAATGTTATAACATGATATAGATTAAATTATGATATAAGTTCTTACAAAGAATCGGAAAAACAATAAAAAAGTGCATGTCAATTTTCGAGGTCCCTCTCGCAAAATAAATATTGTTCATTTCAGCTTTTGATCTTGTCGATGGTCCATTTTAACCTGATCCTACAAAAATCCTATTTTTCAAGAAAGATTTTTCGAAACAACATGTCTGTCAGCGGGAAAAGCTCGTTATTATGTCATAGATGAATATTTCAGACACCGGAAGTGGCGATGATTTACGGGCGCATCGCCCCCAATGAGGGGCTTGTTTTTTTCAGACGTAATCTGTGCCATCAAACAAATACCCCGGGGGGCCATTAAACAGATTGTTTCACATTTCCTTGGGAGGCCCACCGCCAGAATGGGTTCACCTTCAAGTGATGTGGATCTTCCGAGACCACTGAGCATCTTGCTTGATAAATCTACTCGGAGCTCTACCTGCCTCGAAAGCAATCAACATTGCAACAGAAGCGATATTTGTTTATTTTTTTTCTGTTAACAATCCCGTTAATGGCTCAGTTTATTTTGCAAGCGAGACGCTTTGACACTGATGAGAAATAACTGCGAGTAATTAAATACTTAAATTATTTTATACCATTTATAAAAAATTTCTAATATTTGAAATGTTCCGGGCAGGTGTAACTCCTTTAAACTTTCAGCTTTCCTTATAGCTTCTTCTTGTTTATTGAAATTGTTCTTCAAGCTTTATAGAGATTCGCCAGATATAATCGCTATTTATGGAGGTACAAATTTGATCTATTATTTATATTAACATGTTGATATTTATATTAAACAAGACTAAATATTTAAATATAAATCTGAATATTCATTGAATTTTGTATTTATAAACATTAATGATATCAAGTCTTGCGCTTCGGTCCTTGTTATATGAAAACTTATGTATCAAGTATGAGGTGTGCTTTAATCACTCGGTTCACACCTGTGACACTGAGAGTATATTCTAGTACCGGCGATTTGGATCAATATATGTTTAAGCATTAGTGATATATTTTAATATGAAGGCTTAGTAATACCTTTGAACTATGGAGTCTAAGTCAAGTGATCACAGTTTTCAAATGATCAGATTGAAAGTATTCTTTATGGGTTTTAACTTAAATAAAACCACTTTTTGAATTATTATTTTTTTTTTAGATGCTTAGGTGTGTACAAAAAGCTTATCTTTTATCTTGATACGTACATTCAAAATTTTATTATTTATTCACAAATATTCAACAATTAGTTTATTTGATTTTTGAGTTACATAATACAGAAAAGACTAAAGATTAAATGTGAATAATTGTTCTATAAAACAAATTTCACATTGTTGAATATATAAAACTATATTTTGTATTTCACCGTCTGTTATTGGCATAAGGCTGTACTTCTATATTTCGGTTGACCAGATAGATGCGCAGACGTACCTTTCTCAATTTCTTTATTTCGAATTCATCCCGTAATATTTTTTGTTCTCAAAAAACAAAATGTATTTTTGATTACTCAAAAAAGGTCATAATTGAACTTTGAAGCGCGCGAAAAGGAGAAATATCAATTATACGTAATGAAATCAGTTTATTTTTAAATAACCCTTGGATAAAATTTCACGGAATAAGTTATTTAATAATATTTTTCATCTCATTTTTTTTCAAACGTAATGTAATTTATTAGGTTGGTTGTTTCTATTGAAAAATGTAAAATGTGATTATTGTAAATTTTCACTCCGTTATTTAATAAGATATTTTACTTTTACATTTTTACAACAATGTCAAATATGATATAAAAATATCATATTGCGTTTTATTAAATTCATTTTTTGCTCACATTTAAATCATTAAATTAATTACACCATAGCGATTGTCCCATATTGTAAATTTTAACCGCGTTGTTAAAATATAAATAACAACAAAAATACTGGAAAAGCTAAATTGATTTAAAATGTAGGTATAAATAGTTTACCGTTCAATATTACAGTACAAAATGCATTTAGTGGTTTTATGTCAGTAGATTGCTTGATGTTTAAATGTAAATGTTTAATAACTTGTTTTCATACTTTAACTGAAATTAATTATGTTTAAGCACATAAGAACGAGTAATGCGTATCAAATATTTACGACGCAGGTATTTTTTTCTCAACAATTTCATACGCTCGGCTATCTATCTTACTTGAAAATTTCAAGAATTTCATATTCGAAAGGCAGAACAAAAACTATCTATAAAATATAATGTGATTAAGCACATTTTTTCATACATTGAAAACAATTAAAGAAAACTCTCAGAAAATATCATCGTGACTTGTGAGGGATTCGAACCCACATCCCCAAGCTTTCATGGCCGGTGCATTTATCCAACTATGCTAACGAGTAACTCGTTAGCATAGTTGGATAAATGCACCGGCCATGAAAGCTTGGGGATGTGGGTTCGAATCCCTCACAAGTCACGATGATATTTTCTGAGAGTTTTCTTTAATTGTTTTCAATGTATGAAAAAATGTGCTTAATCACATAAATATACTAATACCTGCATGGGTAAATAAAAACGCATTCTGATTGACATTAATCTAAAATTAATATATAATTGAATGGTGCGCGTCTCGGCTAAATATAAAATATAAAACAGAATATGCGCCATGGCTGCACCCCGCCTATTCCAAGAATCCAGCGATACGCGCGTAGATAAACCAGGACTTTCGAAGAAATTTGATATCTGGGCAGGTCGTATATCATATCTGAATGAGTCTCCGGTTCCTGGAGCTCTGAGGGGAACCCTCGAAGGGAAACTCTGGCGAATACTTGGCGACTACGCATGCAACTTTCAAAGGCCATATTTCACTGGAGACATTGAGTGAAATTCAGGTGCATACCTGAGCCTCGAGTCCCACTCTGGTAGCGCTAAGCCCGGCTATTATTAGCCAGGTGGTCCCGGAGAACTCAAACTCTAGGAGATAAATTTATTACAGGCTTCCGTATTAGAATGACTCGGCAAAGCGCCGAGACGCCTGAAACTGATATACGGCAGCTCGCGTGCTTTCAGGTACTTCATGGGTCTTCACTGGATTAGTTTGTATGGAGATGATACTTTAATCGAGGCGAGGCTTCGAAATCATCTAAATTTTGTAATAAATTAATTTATACTAGCGTTCCATTACATTGAGAAATTCTCAGTGCTCACTTGTAGTATATCAGATGTTTTGGGTTAATTTATTAGCATCTCGTTGTTCAATAAATCACACGTGTATAATCATACAAGCCACATTTGTATGCACAGTGATAATATATTGCAATGCGGTATCAATTACTAACCTGACGTATCTTAATTGTGTGTGATATTGTAACGGGTTCACATTTGCATTGAATATTTAATTTTTATTAAAACAAATAACAGTTCATTTCCCTTTTTGCACTTACATAAACTCAAAGATATTTAAATAAATGTGGTAAAAAAACAAATACATAATAAAATTTACAATTTCCTGATCATTTATTTTTTGCAGGATAAAACATGTTTAGCCATTTTTATTAATGTGTTAATAGACTTTTTATTTTTGAGAGAGGTGACTGTTTTCATGAATTTTATTATTTCCCGATTCAATCACTTCAGACCGAGGGTATCATTTTGAAGGATCCCAAATTCTATAAGCTCTCGACGATATAAATATAATACGGATTATCCCTGTTTTGGTGGAGTTGAGTTTTTCAGGGATGAAGTGAAAAACGCTTCTTATTCGTCACGAATCATTGGTTTGTTAAGATAAGCATACTTGAGTTTGCAAAGCTACACAAATAGCAACAGATAATAACGTTTTTGTCCTATTTTGCATGCAGCGTAGCGATTTATTTTTTAATAATATCAAAAGCGGATTATTAATTTTTAATGATGATCTAACAACTTTGTTTCTAAAATATCTTATCAACTTTTTTAAGAATTTTCTCCGTGAAAAAGTTTTTAATTTATCGAAAAATTTTTATCTACTTTATTTATAATTAAAAAAAAACATGAAGGGTTTTATAAAGTTTGTGAACTTTATTGAAGGGCAACATTCAAGTAATCTTATTAATATTATAAATATTCAGTGAGGGTATGTTTATGGTGTGTATAATAACAACATGATATCGGGCTTGTACGCAGAGCTTTTGCCGTCAATCTACGGCCTGATTATGGTATTAAGCTCTGACTACAAAGACACTTCAAAAGTGAACGGCCCAATTTCCTGAAGCCGTTATTTCTAGGCACACACGGTTCTCGTACAGTTGCACAGAAGGACCCAAGTGCATGCCTAAGCCAACTCCTGCCCGATAGTTAACTTCACCTTAACGTTTCGTGGGCTTTCTTCAAATCCCTTTAGCTTTTGAGTTAATGCCACGTTATCTCAACGTAAGCGAGGTGGGATTAGTAACCGCCAGCCTCACTAAGGGGTGGCGCACTTCTTCCTCGTTTTCCATGCCTGACATAACAATTTTGTAAACAAGAAACAGAAATAATTATACAAGATCGTTTAGGGGTTGTTGTGTGCTGTATGCTTCATACTCGTAGAGAATATTATATGAGGTAATGAGCTTAATACCTGCGTATAAAGTTTTATTATAAAAAAACATAATTTTTTAGATTTTCATGGTTGTTGTTGTTGAAAGAAACAGTGGAATCTTCCAAATCTTTTGTTATTGTATTATCTGAGAAAAATGCCAAGTCACTCGTGATACGCAAAACTTTCAGAGAAACTATATCAAAAGATTTATTGGGTTCTAAACAATCTATTCCAGTATTATTCTTTGGCTTTTCGTGATTTTTTCTTACTGTGATTGACGGGCGAAACGAGTTATTGGTGTAGAAGTTTTGGGCGTACTTTCCATATGGAAAACTCAAGTTACACAATATTTATAAAACGTTAAACTTTTATATCTACTTATTATATTTTCAAGTATAATATCCAGTAAAATTAAATTTTCGAGCATGGCGATACCGGTTGATTTAAAATATCACGATCGTTTTATCGTGACACCATAATAACAGTCGGTGTCGAAATCAAAGCGAATAATCACTAACTATTTAGTAGGTACGTTTGTCAAATATAATTCTCGCAAAGCTTAAATTTTATTTGTATGAGTAATAAAAAATAAAAATCCGGTATTAAATCTTTAATAAATTGTTATGCAAATGTTATGTATTTGATTTTTTAAAAATACTGTATTCAACTTTTTTTTCCAGATTAGGATTCTTGCGATTTTAAAATATTGCCTTGTAGTTTTTTTTTAATTATTTATTTTATTAATTAGGTTAACCTTTCTACGGTAAAGTATTTTATTGTTGTCTTAATGAAAATTTATGTTGAGCCCAGTCTTTACAAGTAACTTCGGTCGAATCAGCAAAAAACTTATTTTCTATAGAAGGACCTTACCATTATCTTATTCCCTTTCTATGTTTATATCTGCCTAATGTAATTGGCTCAAAATGAACAAAACTTTGATGGATGTTTGGAGGTTATGTCGTGTTTTTTAGTTGTGTTTATATTTAACTCATATGTAATTTTCTCAGTAACAACTCCTTAACGCGTTTGTTTTTTAAGAAGGCATTGATAAATAATGCAAGCCGTTCGGAGTAACACAAATTAATGTTAATGAAAATAATGAATATTTATAAGACCACCAGCAGGTAACTGTTGGTTTGAAGCAATCGCGTTTTAAAAGATGATGGCAAACAAGGTTTTTTTTAGATTGCTTGAAACCTTTAATTACCAATTTCATTCCTAATATATAATTGATTCGTTCGCAGTGTAACCTCATCTGTCGATAAGCAAACTTCTTGGAATCTCGCTGTCAGAAAGTTTCCGGTGCTTGCAGGAACTTCAGCGAAGGAAGAGCTTTGCCTATCATAAGTAAATCAGCACAGTTTAATTCCTACAACTTCGTTACAGAATCAGATGTATAAGTTCAGCAAATGAGCGGATGGTTGGAAATCACTTACACAACAACCTCGTACTGTTAACCTTGAACAAATGTTAAACTGGGTAAAACATGTTCAGTAATCAAGATAACCTAACAGATGGGAGTGTTTTAATTTCAGCTTCATGCTAAAAATAATCGTTATGATAAAAAAAAACACTTAAATCTAACGAATGGACTCATTATTATAGAGTTTTATATTTTTTAAAAGTGCTTTTCACTAACTGTAAATTTCTTAACCATTCTGTTTCCAATAGGTTTAATTTATCAATTTACGATTTTAAAGATTTTTTGTATAATGTAAAGAAATCCAAGAGAGACAAGTATAGTTTATAACAATTCTATTTAAAAACGAATAGAAAATTATAACCACACTTGAATGTGAGCGCCTTGGTTTTTTAATATCTAAAAAACCCTAAAACAAAAAGGCTCTGGCATTAAGCTTTTCGTATTGAATGTTTCATATTTTGCGAAGCTATTGCTGATGAGACAGTATATATGTTCATGCTCGCGGGAAACATAAGAAAGATGGTTTTGTGTTCAGTGTATCAGTTCTTCCGAAAGCGGAAACATTAACGAGCGGACATTTAGTATTCCACGGGATTGCGTAAAAGTAAATTTCCAACAAACTTTCTGCGCAAATTAACCCTTTGAATATTAATCCAGGAGGTAAGCATTGCAGCCGTGACGCCTTCTTTCGCGATGTCTAATGAAAGGGATGTCTTTTGTGATAGAAACGTCGATAAAAGCCATACCGGATATTTTTAAACTTCTCAAGTGTTGGTTGGGAGTATCCCAGTACAACTATGATTTTATTAAATTTGTTAACAAGAACGAATAATAAATTCGCCAGCGTATACCACCCCAAAACCCGCAGGCAATTTAAAGCGATTAAGGTGTAACTTATCTTATGCTGGAAGGTAAAAGCTGTAAAACACTTATCAAGTTGATTATATGCAGATGAAAAATTATCTTTATAATTATTTTATACATAATAATAGCCATTTTATAAATGGCCAGTAAGATGTATAAAAAAATTCAAATAATGAGATCAAATTCATTTTTCACTCTGTCTCACAGAATTCAAAGTAATGACCAAGAGAATCGGTATTTTTTCGGGACTAATATTTTTGCAACCATTTTTACAAATGTTTTTATCATCATCTTTAATTAAGTAAAACCATATATAAAAATTTGAAGTTATAACGAGTTTTGACTGTTTTGTGAGACTTGTATTGATATTATATCAAGCAACAAAGAATATTCATGAAAATACATCATCAATAAAGATATTATGAGTGAGTTGCTGGATATGTGAACTGATTTTGAATACATATATATATATATATATATATATATATATATATATATATATAAACCAGAATTCAGAGATAGTACATTTTTTTATTCAATATTTATGCTAAGAAATAAAGATGGCCAAAAAGCAAAGATATAAAATTCAATATTTTTGACCTGTTTCGCCAACCTTTCACGTTGGCATTATCACACTGAGTTAGGATATGAAGATATAACATATAATGATAATAGTTAGTACTTTAGAAATTTAATATTTTTGACTGAGAGTACTTGGTAGAATTCCATTTTAATATTTTTTTGAACAAAATACTTGAGTGATTTTCCACACGTTAATTATTTATTTGTGACCGGTTTCGCCAACCTTCCACATTTCAAGATATTACTGCTTGGAAATTTATGTGAATTGTAATTTTACTTCGTAAAAAAGATAAAAAAGACTTCCACTAAAAATATTTAATCTTGACCTTTAAGAATGCGATGATCATTCAGGAATCAATCAATTATGCTTACGATCGTGTACAAGTCCAACTTCGCGTAAAGATTTTTTCCAGTGCATGAAAAATACTAAAAAAACTTAAATTCAAAACCATTTGCAGAACTTCTCAACAAGATTGTGTCATCGCGCTTAAATAAAAGTCGCGTAACTTTTCCGGAACGGGACGCTCTAATTCCGAGATATATGTAACGCAACGGTGTCTGTGTGCGTAAAGCGAACCTTACGCAGATATAACAACACAGTTGCCGCCCTTTTATGGGGCCTTAAAAGCCTCGGGGCGGCGAACGCGAAATAATCCCGGCCAGGGGCGGAATCGGGGGGCGGCGCCAACAAGTGAATTGCGGCGGCCCTGACAAGTTGACTCTCCCGGGGCGGCGACCTGAAATATTAATGAAGACGGCGAAGCGCCGCGTACCTGATATTAATTGTCGCGATGAAAAAGGCGAATGGCGTCGCGGACTCCGGTCGGGATTGGAGTTTGGGCAGATTATAAAATTTCAGCGCCCTTTCTGACACGAAGGGTCTTATTAGGGTGAATGTTTACCGGAAACGCGCCTTGCTAATGACCCTCCCAGCGACAAAGCTTGCGATTTATAATCTGTGTCTTGTTAGCAAAGTAATGCTGGTTTTGAGTCTTAGATAATAATAATAATAATGATATATCAACTCTTTGATAAGACTTCGTCTTGAATTATCACATATCAGGCTTCCGCGAGGCCTCGTAAATACATCAATAATTATTTATATTCGCTTTCTTAGACGTGCCTTAGATAATAGAAAGCTTCAAGTATAATTTTCATCTTAATTCACATGTTCTGCATCTGATGATACCAAGTCTTTTGGGTGAAACTAGTCATGGAAGACAAAAACGACGCTGAAGAGGATTGAAAGCTGAAGAGGACGAGACACCATTTTCATGCTTTTAAGCTTTCATGTTTTTCTGTGCATCAACTAACGGAGACGCTGTCTCCATAGATAGTAAAGAACAAATGCCAGAGACGAATAGAAGGGAGGCAAACTGGGAAACAGCGAAAAGTGCGCTCCCTGGGAAACCCCCCTTCACTAATGAATGAATTGTGTATGATTATTGTATTATTATTGTATATTACATATAAAAAAACCACCTGACGGCACCCGGAAGTAGTACTACAGTACTGCCCGGGGCCGACAGTAAAAAAAAAGTCATTGATAAATGTTAAAATAAACTTACCGTGAAGAAGTTATAAAAAAATATTTCATTTCATTAATAAAAAAAATTATTTTCACCAAACAAATGCCTTGTCCCTCAACAAGATTAATTCTCAAAATACAGATGTCATGACAAATTAAAAAAAAACAGGATGAATTTTGAACAGTGGATTTTCCTGTACTACATTCACAAGATTAATTTTCTCCCCTTTTATTTATAAAGGAATTCTTAAGAAACAGACTTTAAAACAACGAGGTATGGTATGAATTCCAAGGGGTGTATAGATTTGAAGTATTCGAGCGTAAAGTCATTGAGATATATTAAAATCTAGCAATGCTAGCGGTTCAAGAAAATTAAATAAGGGTTGAAATCCCATATTTATTTTCATGTTACAAATAGACGGTTGTTATAATGAACGTGTTATCAAGAATTTAATTTAAATTTGTACAACATTTGCTTAATGTTTCTTGATGTATTTCACTCTTAATATTTATTATTGAATAGCTGAAGTAAAAACAACACAAGGTGTATATTTTTAAAATGCCTAAAATAACTTTTTTTAGAATAAAATTCATCAACCAAATCACCTTGATATTAAATATATGCCTTAAGACTGTATTTTATGTGATGTTATTTTATTTTAACTCTACGTAAAACGTAATCGTTTAAAATTTAAATTATGTGTTATCTGGAGTGGTTTGAGTAATTCGAAGACCAGGCAAGGGTATCATATTAAGCGTTCAAATTAAAAACCAATAGATACTCTCAAGGAAGGAAATTTTCTCAGGGCTGGAAATTTCTCCCCATAGTATTTATTAAGGCCCTCTACGTCTCGGCACAGTCGTTCCTAATATCCAGGAGTACTCTTCGGCTAAAGTCAATGGATTTTCCGACACGGATTCGAGAATATTTCTTAGCAAATACTCTTATATTGCCAGTGCGATATCCAGTTTGCAGAATATCGCTGGGTTATTTCTCTTGGTTTTTTCTTTTTTAACCTGAATGATATTGGCTTGATTGAATGAAGAGGAATAAAAAGCCAAGTCTTCTGAGTCCTTGTTATATAATAGTCAGAGACTATTCAAACAGATATTTTCATTTAATTTGAGTAGAAAAGCTATTTAAATAGACGCTTGGCAGAAATGTGGAAAGTTAAAAAAATCTTAGAAAATATTTTAGAAACGAGTTATAACCCTCAAAATACTCAGAATTTTATATTGTTTACATTGGGTTGTTGATTATTAAAATGAAAAATTTATTTATAATTAACTTTATATTTTCAATAGTATATAAAGTGGTGCGTTTAAATAAACTACGAAGCTCAATTTTATGAGAATGATACTAAACATACATTTTGTAATATTTAATGTTTATCCAATTTTGATTAGTTTTTAAACTTAAATCAAATTCCTCAGTTTTTTATTGGTATATTTAAATAAAGTCAAAGATACTAGTTTCACAACTTGGCTCTCACCATGCGATGTTAAATGAAAAGTCTTGCTTGTCATATCATTGTATCAGAGCTCAAAAGTTAATCACGATTCCTTCAAATTTCTGTCTTTGGCACGCGATTCTGCATTTTAGGATATTTATTTTGGGCTTATATCGATCGCCAAGAGAACGTTGAACTATCTCGTCTCTTAGAATTTTATTTACAAATTAGGTCAGGTTAGATTAAGTTTCTTTGAAATTTTCAATTCATTAAACCGGTTGAAGTTTTCAAACATCATTAAAGAACAATAAACTATCCAAATGCGCTCAAATAAAATTGAATTATCACGATTAAATGAGAGAAAGTTCTGAACGAAAAGGATTTATCAAACAAACTACATGGTAAAAAACATCGTAAATATAAGTCGACAATATTCTGGTCACATTCCGTACCTATAATAAAAAAGACATCTTACTTAAACAACCATGGTTTTTAAGTCATTTATTTCATTTATAAATCAAGTCATTAATATTTATTTACCGGAAAAAAAACCAAGATTCAAATTTAAATATTTATTTAACAATCGTATTAGTGAGAAACTACCTTGCCAATACCGTAAATTAGAATTGAAGAATTATACTCAAGTGAGATAAAAATTAAATCAGCTTTTTAAAAACCAATTATTTGGAGCTGAGTGATAATTGGGGCTTTCAAATACAAGACATGACAAGTTTCTTTCGAGATCTTCCTTGTAAAAAGCGTAAAAAAAATCTGTATGAATCCCATTTTAAAAAACGATAATGCAAGACTTGGTCTGCTTTACAATGGCGGTTTTAAATCACCAACCGTCTCTCTTGCTTGCTAATGACGGAGTTCCGGGTTCGTATTTGAGTGAAACAATACATTTTTACAGATTTTCAATTTTGTAAAAATTATAAATTGTCTTCGAAAAACCTCAAAAAGAAACAACCTTTTTGAACAACGTTTTCTATTATGAAAGCAAATAGTGGAACGTAACAACCCGGAAACAAATACAATAGCTTTTGATTGCTTTCAAATGCTTTCATACATCCGCATAATTTTCCCTGTTAGTGTTGGCACAGACTTTTCGATCTGATTATCTCAGGCTTAGACTCGAATGAACCATATTAAATCTATTACTGATGAGCATTTGGAAAACTGTTTGCGTGTAGCAACAACATCAATCGTTATCAACATTGATGCACTTATTTCTGACAATTTTTTGTATTGTCTAACTCTCTAATCTGATAAATATGTTTGATTCACATTTTTGTTGTATCTTCTTCAAAAACACTATATTTGTTGCTGGCTTCGTATGTTAAATGAAATTTTGTTGTACGGCCCGGTATGAATCTCATTTCCTTAATCTGCCCCTGCTGCTGAAAAAGGTTGGCCACCCATGATCTAAGATTTGTTGATGTCATTTATTCGTGGAATAAACATAAAATGCAATTAGTGATCTTATGAATGTTTTAGTGATGAAGGACATGTTTGTTTTGTTGCAGAGATAATTACAACGCACGCGGCAGGGCGGCTGTGCTCGCTGGTGGGCGTGGAGGGCGGACACGCGCTGGGAGGCTCTCTGGGCGTGCTGCGCGTGCTACACGCGCTCGGCGTGCGCTACCTCACCCTCACCAGCACGTGCGACACGCCCTGGGCGCAGTGCGCGCTCGCCGACGCCATGGGCAGCGCGCCTGACCACGAAGGGCTACTGCCCTTTGGAAAGGTAAAATATCATTCAAAACATTTATACTCTAGTACAGTGGTCCCCAAACCTATGTTCGCGGGCACCATAGCGCCCGCTGAACGTTTTACGTGTGACCGCCGCTGTGCGACCACGATAAAAAAATATTTAAGTTAACAATAAAAAGTTATGAAAAAAATCATTCATTTTTCAAAATAATAATTCTTTCTTTCGTCAAATAGCATCTTATGGGTGTGGTTTGATTTGTCTTCGTCTCTGTAATAACGCCCTCTAATAATGCGTTCACGATATTGTTCAGATACTTTGTAAAAAAGTTGCTGAATATATATAAATCTGATATTTTTGTGGTAGTACGGTGAAAGCGATGTGAAAGTGTCTCTGATATTTTAGCGTTGATAAGAGTGAAGTGAGAGCTATGTGAAAGTCTATCTGATATTTTTGTGGTGGTAAAAGTGAGGTGAAAGCGATGTGAGAGTGTCTCTGATATTTTAGCGTTGATAAGAGTGAGGTGAGAGCTATGTAAAAGTCTATCTGATATTTTTGCGGTGGTAAAAGTGAGGTGAAAGCGATGTGAAAGTGTGTCTGATATTTTTGCGTTAATAAAAGTGAGGTGAAAGCGACGTGAGGTGAAAGCTCTATAATAATATTATACATGAAACAGCTAGATGATTACAGTTTATCCTTTTATAACATGGTTGTGATAGAAATCTTATAACGTAATAATTTCATAGCACAGTTTTCATTCAACAACATCATATCTAGAATTTTTTAAAATAGTCTTTTTCACAATTAATACTGTGCTACGTTTTCACGTAGCGCAGTATTAATTGAGCGCACTAAAATAATTTATTTAGAGGAATATATAAATTCAATGATAATTATTTAATAGCAAGGTAAAATATATTTTTATTAGAAAAGACGCGATTAATTAATATAAAGATGTATCCGAATTTTACACCACCCAAAATATAATGAAAAAATTTCTGGCTGAAAAAATGGTGAAATTTGTGAATCAATTATTTGGTTTTCTGTCAATTACATGTTTTATTTTATATAATAATAAATAAAATATAAATAAACATAATTTTATAAATCAAATAATCATTAACCCGAAAATATTATTTCCTCTGCCGTGTTCTCTCAGTTGTAGCACGTGGGTTGCATTGATTGCTTCCACAAAGATAAATCTATATTTCTTATTTGTGTCCGGCAGAATACAAGAATTTAATCTCATTGACGTTCATATTTTTTTATTTATTATTGTATTCTAAGTAAAAAAATTCCTAGTGTGATGTAAATACTAGTTGAAATTAAAATATCATGCGTCTGAAAACAAATAAAAACATTACCTGTGACGAAGCGAAATCACAAAATATTCGGTTCTTTTTGTAAGAAAATTGTAAGAAAACGGATCTCCTATAAATAAAGGATTCCAGCCTTAATCGTTAATAATTGTATACATCTATTAGAAGGCTTACAAAAACACCCCTGCAGATAAAATAACTTCTCCGCTCTAGAATGATTGGCCTTTTTTAACCTCCCTCGATTGAAGGCTCTCAATAAGAAACGTATTCCGCCATGAGCCCTAAATTGGATTCCATGGATGAACATCCTATACAGCCTCCAATCACGCGGGCGGTACTCCGGAAATGTGTTATTTTTTCCTCGTTACACATTGAAGCTGTGAATTTTGAAGGGATGCTATATGGCCTGCCGTCAAACGCGCGTTACACTGACGTATTCACCTTAAAGTAAATTTACTGTGTCTTTTATAGCTTCCTTATGATAGCTCATATTTTTGATAGTGTCAATTGAATACAGCAAATGTATTTCAAAACATTGATACTGAATATTAACTGATAAAATGACTCACATTTTGGCATTTGAGTGCAATTTAACAGAAAAAAAATATTTTTACACATACCAATGATTATTTAAACAAATATACTTATTAGGATTCAAAATCCAGTTAGGAAATTAATTCACAAATAGAACAAAGAGAAGAAATATCTTTCTGGTTTTATATTTGCTCAATATTGATATATTAAATTAAGCTTTGCTGTTTGTAAGCTCGTGTATCGCAAAAAAGTTAAGATAATATAAGGACCCAATAAATTGTATTGTGAATTATTTGTTAATGCAATAGGCATAGTTTTATTACTGTTGAGCAGTTTCAACGACATAGCGACTATTTTGAATTCGTTACCAACCGCTAGGTATGAAAATAAAGTTTTGAACAAATTTATGATTATCTATGAATGGGAACATGGAATTTCACTTTCGGAGATATCTCCTTACTCCGAAGAGTAAGGGTTGGAAAGATTTATATTGAAAATAACGGTTCGGTCCCCATTTAAGTTGGCGGATGTGATAAAGGTAGTGAAGAGAGAAGAGTGGAGATGCGCAAACTACATTTATCCACGAAGCGTTGAATTTTACGTGCTCTTCAGTGGTATACTTCAACACTCATACCAAAAGATATATCGATGACGAAACTTTATCTCTGATATCCTGACAAACCTCCACGATGAAATGGAGATGAGTAGATATAATAATCTGGCTATATATCGTAAATTATTGATTATAATAAAAATAAAGCATCCACAACTGACTGGTTTATTTGTAATAATACTTTTATAAACGTAATGCTTAAGAGATTACAATCATTTTTGTTTGTGAGTCTTCAGTCTGATGAAGCCCTTTAAAAGCTAAACGCTCAGTATAAAATATTTTTTTATTTATATTACTCAATCGAACTGATATTAATTGTGATTAATATAAGGAATGAAATTTAATACATATGCTTATTTCGGTTAGCTTTGAATATTCAAGTTTATTGCTTAATAAGCTTCTTCAGGAATAAAAATCGTATTGCTGGTCAAACTTAAATAGTTAATAAATTGCGATTGTCCAGTTTATCCGACGTATCCTAAAAGAATGATTGCTTTTTTACAATGCTGTGAGTGTCCAGTTTCTTTATCTCTAACACTATAAACAGAATAAACTCCTGGAAATAAAACACTAGAATCCACTCAACAGTTGGCCGTCAGCTATCTTATCAATCTGGTCGGGTTATGACGTCTGTATTAGCCCGGGTACTGTGGCTGTGTTCCATATATCCTCTTTACGACCTCTGATATATCGACAATAATCACTAATGAATTTACCTCCCACACGAAGGTGTCTTTTTTAAGCTTTAATATACGATAAATATATTTCATACGAAAAGGATAATATAGAGTATTTACGACAGACAAGTAAACACGAATAGCGAAAATCAGTTAAAAGATATTATTTATGTATTGTTAGCGCTTTTGTCTTCAAATGTGTTTTCAAGTACGAGCTTGAATAATTCTCTGAAAGCCGAAAGCACTCATAAACAGAAATTATGGTTATTTAGTAGCCATTTGGATATTCATTGTTATGAAACATAATTTAAGAATAAAAAGTGCTGTGAAAAAAAGAAATGCTGGAGATTACTTGATAACATGATAACTGACTGAATTTTTGTTAAATCAATTGAAAGCAAGTTTGAATTGATTGAATATGCATAGAACTTGCATTATCAAATATTCAAAACCATTGAAAATTTGATGTATATATATAAGTACTTTCAAATAATTTCTGCTTTAAAGAGGGATCGCGAAAACTTTAATCCGGGGAAAACTTTCCTATTAGCGTTCAAACACTGATTTTAACTAATTTATCTGCACTGTTTCCGGATTCGCTGGACTTCCGGCTGGCGGAAGTGGGTCAAATTCAGCATTGTAATTCCACGTGACTTTTTTGAGAATGCCTCCTGTGACAGGCAATATATTCCGACCCGTTTTATTAAAAGGCAGACATCGATCAACTAACTTACACGTTGTAATTGAAAGCATTTTAATTCTGAACTCCCTTATGACATTGACAGAAATATAAAATGGTTTTAATATTTATAAACTTTTTGAGTTAAATTGTTTATTACATTTTAAAAGTTGAATTGTCATTTTAAAATGAATACATTTAAATGTTTAACCCATTGAGTTGATTTTAAAATTGAGTATATATTTACTAAGAAGCATCATGGTGTATTATTTTTATTTCCATGACGATACAGTAAAGTTTAGATCATTCATTTGAAAGATGTATATTATTATTGCCATCCAATATCTCAGATTTATTCAATTGTTACATTTATAATTACTATAAATACAGGTTTATAGAAATAATAAAAAAAGCACCGGTTTTTCAAATTAATTATTTAAATATTCTAACAAAATGAAAGTAGCAGTAACAAAGGTTCTTAAGATTGAGAGTGCTCATTTTATTTTAATATCTAGAATATTAATATAATTAGACACATAAGTTCACACATAGAAGATGATTTAAATAAATTCTCAGAAAAATATCATCGTGATTTGTGTGGAATTTGAGCTCACATCCCCAGGCTTACATAGCCGGTGTACTGACCATTGTACTAACAAACCACATCCATTATCGAGAATTTTTACCAATCATACTCTACATATGAACCAATGTGCCCAGGCCAACCAATATATAGTGATTTGCAAGCACTGGACTTTTTAATCAAAGTAACAAGTGACGCGTTTTTTAATCCAATCTGGATATTATTTTTAAAATCTATTAATTTAGTCAAGACGCGCACCAT
Organism: Atopsyche davidsoni; assembly: GCA_022113835.1. Lineage (NCBI taxonomy): Eukaryota > Metazoa > Arthropoda > Insecta > Trichoptera > Hydrobiosidae > Atopsyche > Atopsyche davidsoni. The sequence continues at coordinate 14,911,692 of JAILWY010000012.1, forward strand.
CATATATGTATGTCTATTTTTGGATTGAACGTCAATCAAATGCGTATGTATTACCTATTACAGGTTTATATTATTTACTAATATAATTAGGCACATTAGTTCGCACATAAAAGATGATTTAAAAATATCATCGTAATTTTTGTGGGATTTGAACCCACATCCCCTGGCTTACATGGCTGGTGTACTGACCATTGTACTAACGAACCACATCCATTAATCACATACACAAATCACGATGATATGATATGATTATATATTAGAAAATTATATAAACCTGTAATAGGTAATAAATACGCATTCGATTGACGTTCAATCCAAAAATAGACATACATCTAGATTATTCTCATTTCTTTGACTATCAAAAAATATTTATTAAAATACCGTAAGACTTTCAATATGCAATGTCTCCTGTACTTCATTCTATACGGCGTACAGTCTTTCTCTCCATTCATCCCCTTGCGATTATTATCCTGGCACGGGCGCTGCACCCTCTGCTCCGACAGTCAATTATGTATGGCGCGACCCCCGCCGGGGTTTTCATTTCGCCTCTCGTCTTTTTTACACCTGCGATTCTCGTTGCTATTTTTTTTACGAGAGACATTGTTGGCAATAGAAAAACGAAATACTCGACTTTATCTATATCAAGAGACGTGATTTTCCTGTAAATATTTCATTAGACGCGATGAAATAACGATACTGAAAGAATACGGTTTCGTTATTCGTGTCGTGTTTGCATGTAGACGTATAATCTAGAATGTTTTTCTCAATAATGCGATTTAAAACCGCTTTAAAATCTAGTGTGCAGCTGCAAAAAAATTTAATATTTTATTTATATTTCTATTAAAATATTATTAAATTATAGAACCTGTATAAGCTTGAATGATGAAATCACAAAACAAATTGTGTTTTATGTTGAATTCTGTGGACACCCGCTAATTTCGCTTTGGAAATGAAAACGTAAAATACACTGTCTTCAATTAAAGAAAGTTCGTGCGCTTTGGAGAAGAATACAAAATAAATTAATCAGAAAGCCACAAGAATATTTTTCGCTGTTCCGCTCAAAGCGGCAGTGGTGAATTAAAAAAAGATTTAGATACAAATCGCGCTGTGACTTTTAACAAAGTATCGCAATTTAAAAATCACGGAGCCAGAAAGCTGGCAGTACCTTCGTGACGCGGCCAAATAAAGTTGGTGTATCTGCTGGAGGGGGAACGAGCCGTGACTGCCGTGCTCGCGAGTCTTTTGGCTGAAAGAAGATAAATCCGGCGAGTTGTCCCAAACTCACGGCAACAACTTGTTGTCATACGTCTGAGTTACAGACTTGCAAGTTTTTAAAGTCTGTTGTGGGAAAGTTTTCTTCCCCGCTCTCTGTGCATGCTTTGGAGGTATTTAGGCCCACTTTTACCCCCAGGGCAGTCGGAGAAACTCGCGCGTGTATCGCTTGAAAGATATGAGAGCCAGTGTAAAGATCTTTGTAAAGAATGATGTTTTTATGCTTCCAGTCTCCCGGCGAAACGTATAAGCAGAATAAAAAAGCTTGTGATGATACCATGAAAGTTTTGAGTTTTTGTGGTACTCAAAAATATACCAGAAAGTTTAGGCATACATCTAAATATTTTGATAGTATTTAAAAATAATATATTTGTTAGAAAACACTTGTTAATGCAATAAACTTATTAAAGCTTTGGTGGTTTTAAATTTATATAATGTCCTATTTTATCAAACCTTTTGTATTGTAATAATTGCAAAAATATGGACGGCTTTTTGAATATAATAAATTAATTCAAATATTCTAAAATCACACTGAATGTCAATGAATATTTAAATTGTATAAAAGAGACATTAAATATTTAATAAAAGTTTCGTTTTACCAAGAACAGAAATATCACTTTTGTTTAACTTTTAATCTGTATACAGTGAAATATTATTAAAGTTTGGTGTTGGACTTTTAAAGTTGACACTAAACGGTATTTTGGTTAATTGACATTTAATAATATAGTATGTTAAACCACCTAAAAATTTATTAAAACACTGAAGTACATTTGAACTTTTTGATTATGGAACTCAAATAAGATAAATTTGTCAGTTGTACCAATGTGTAAAAGAACCAATGTTTAAGTCTATTTTTGGATTGAACGTCAATCTAGTGCGTATTTATTACCCATTACGGGTTTATTATATTATTACTAATATGATTAGGCACATTAGTTCACACATAGAAGATGATTAAAGAAATTCTCAGAAAAATATCATCGTGATTTGTGTGGGATTTGAACCCATATCCTTAGGCTTACATGGCCGGTGTACTGACCATTGTACTAACGAACCACATCCGTTAATATTTAGTATAGGCCAACCAATATTTAGTGATTTGCAAGCACTGGACTTTTTTGAACAAAGTAATATTAGTATAAGTATAATAATCATATTAGCTATAATATAATAAACCCGTAATGGGTAGTTAATACGCATCTGATTAACGCCCAATTAAAAAATAGACTTAAAATAGATTTTAAACTAATAATAGATTTTAAAAATAATATCCAGTTGGGACTAAAATCGCTTCACATGTTACTTTGTTCAAAAAAGCACAGTGCTTGCAAATCACTAAATATTGGTTGGCCTGGGCACATTGGTTCATATGTAGAGTATGATTGTTGAAAAATTCTCGATTAACGGAAGTGATTCGTTAGTACAAGGGTTAGTATACCGGCCATGTAAGCCAGGGGATGTGGGTTCAAATCCCACACAAATCACGATGATATTTTTCTGAGAATTTCTTTAATCATCTTCTATGTGTGAACTAATAAGCCTAATCATATTAGTAATACATTAATTTTAAGGCATTTCATATATTTACGTATATTCAATGGAGTAACAAAACAGTTTTTTCTATTATCAGTAAACGTGTTACTTACTGATATAATTTGTTTATGATAGTTATATTATAATATAGTTTTTTTGTGGTATTGGACATTAAATTGAACGTTTTTGTTTGTCTTTCAGTTGATCATCAAGGAGATGAACCGCCTGGGGATGATGGTGGACCTGTCGCACGTGTCGCAGAGCACGATGCGCGCCGCCCTGAACGCGACTCTGGCTCCGGCCCTCTTCTCCCACTCGTCGGCTCATGCCCTCTGCAACTCCTCGCGCAACGTGCCCGACGAGGTGCTGAGGCTCGTCTCCGCCAACAAGGGGCTCGTCATGGTCAACTTCTACTCCCAGTTCCTGGCCTGCAAGAACGAGGCGTCCGTCGCTGATGCGATCGGTAATAATCTCAACATATGACTACGTTTCCAAAATCCAATTGAAACACCCCCCTTCTACGTTTATCCATAATCTTTGTATTATTTTCAATTCTCGATTATCTACTATATAAATATTTTTAAGGAGAAAGATCTTATTAGTAAAATTTCAGCTGTTTTTCAAAGTACTGTATTTATTGTAAGAATGATTAGTTTCATTTTTAATTATTTTAAGCAATTTCAAAAGATCCTTCAAAATTTCTCAGAATACAAATTAACAAGAGGAGGAAATTAACGCAACCTTACAACTCGGGATTCCTTCCGAAATTGCTTCAAGTTTTTTAGTATGACGTCACACAACAAGCACCACGTGCCGAACAACACGTGTGTCATTACCGAAACTTCGCGACAAAGTTCCCTTGTCTTACAGCGTCTTCCCACCAAAATATTATGCCGATAAATCCAGTCGCTCAGGCGAGATGTGCGTATTGTTATTCAAAGCGTATGGTTTTACGACGGGGGCGTTATGTGATTATTATTTATTTATTGCAGCTCATATAAATCACATCCGGGACGTGGCTGGCATCGACTGTGTCGGCCTCGGAGCCGGGTATGATGGCATCAACTTGTGAGTATAAAGAATCTCTAAAAACTTTGTAATTTAAAGGTTTTTTGTATTAAGTATTATAAATGGGTCTAGAAGACGAAAAATGAAGAAGCTATAACTACACTTTCATTACTTATGTAATACTGGCAGAGCACTCTTAATTGGATTATTTTTAGCTAATACTTCTTATCTATCTTGTAATAAATAGGAAATTTCTTAAGTTTGATCCGTTTTGTAATTGGTAACAAAAAAAAAAACAAATAAATAATAATACTCTACTAACATGTGACCAAACTGTGAGTCGGTGAAAGTTTATATATACCACAGTGGTTAACTTTAACAACAAAAAGTAAACCCAACGTATTTAATAAGTGTACATATTTTTAAAACAGTAGATGCTGCGTTACAGTAAGTTACTAATATCAAGCAGTGATCTTTAGATTTAATTACAGCTATAAAATACATATTTAAATCTATTACTAGACATAGTTTGACATATTTTTAATGCTCAAAGTACCAATTAATAAAGAATTTTATTGCTTATTATAAAGACATATTTAAATAATCATTCATTTCACTAAATTTTCACATAAGAAAAGCGTAAAAAAAACACATACATTTTTCAATTATTCAATAATTTTGTAATATATATACATTTGAAACAGTTCTATGCAAAAAAGCTTTTACATTACTTTTACTGACTCCTGAATTTATGAAAACTATTTTCAAAAAATATCAATGCTTTGACCTTTTGCAACGGATGATACGATCACCAAGAGACCCCTAAGATGGTTTTTCAATATTTGTAAAAGCATACAAATGTTCGACATATGTTTACTTCAATGTATTTCATAGAAAGATGCTGGGTTGCGAAATAAACTAAACTTAGATAAATAAACATAGAGAATCACTCTTATTATAGATTCGCGATATTTCAATTTCCATTAGCAGTTTAATCGTGAATTGAAGTATTAATTAGTCATGACTAGGATTTAGGCGTTTTTTTATATTTTATGATTATTTGGTCATGATAAAAAACTTTAAATAAAAAATGCGTAGCTATGGCAGTCTAAGGTGGCTTGCAAATTCGTATATTGGCACTTTTATTATAGATTCGCGATATTTCAATTTCCATTAGCAGTTTAATCGTGAATTGAAGTATTAATTAGTCATGACTCGGATTTAGGCGTTTTTTTATATTTTATGATCATTTGGTCATGATAAAAAACTTTAAATAAAAAATGCGTAGCTATGGCAGTCTAAGGTGGCTTGCAAATTCGTATATTGGCCATGAAGTCTGAGATTCGAATCTGAATTAAATAATTTGGATGGTGTTTTGTGATTTTTTACAAACACGGCAAATATCAAAGAGTTAATTTGGATAGTTAAGAGTCATAATTCGTTTTTAAACAAATCTTACGGCTTGCTCTTGTTCCCTATAAGAATAGCGTTGTTATTGACTCAACTGCTCGTGAAATAAATAAAAACAATTATTAAACATGTATACCTAATATTCAACAAAAACAAACATACCAAAAACAACTATTAATAGTACTATATATTTCTACTATTTATTAGTCATCTCTTTGTTAACAAAAGCATTGTTCAAAGTCTAATAATGATATTCCATTTCACTAGGAAATAAGATCTTATAATTTTGGGATATAGTTATTTTATATTCAACCGAACCCTCGCATATCATCAAGCACAGTATACCTATTTTAGTTTATGAATAAGGAAACATTTCGGATAAATCCATTAAAATATTTGTCGAAGAAGTTAAACTATCTATATAAGGCAAATAGTTCACAGTTGGCACAGTATCAAGAACTGTCATTTGACGTAGACTCAAATTGTTTGAATCCAATTAAAACAGGTGAATCCTGAAATTATAAATTGAGTTGAGATGATTATTTATTGAACTGAAGACGTTTTGGATAAATTGATTTTCAAAAATATCAAATAAATAGTCGTACATGGCTGTTAACCACATGATTTCGATAAAATATACATTCATTATCTTCAAGTATCATTGTTGTGTAGGTTTTAAATGGTTTTATTGTTACGACATTAAACTCACTCAGTAAATAAAACTTTTTCTTGACGCCTTACTTTACCTCGAAAAATTGAATTCGCCGCTGACGTCAAACTCTTTTTGATCAAAATGTATACACGTAAGAGTATTTTTTATAAACAATTATTTCAGCAAGGCTTTGTTTTGGGCGCGTGACGCACCGCTATATTTTCAGGGAGCCTGAGAATGGAGCCAACGTAACTCAATCACAAACTTGGTCTTCGAATGTCACAGAATAAGAAGAAAACAATTAATTCGTAGCCCCGTTGACCTTGAGCGACAATCAAAAACTTTTTTCATTCGAACCCGGCCCATCTACTTTACATTTATATTTTGACTCGAATGATCGAAGAAAGCTGTATTTTGATACCAAGTTGGGGTTTGATTTATATTTCGCGTTTAAGATTTAAACCGGGAAAGTATTCGAGTTCACAAATAACTTACTGTTGGCTGACCAACTTTGCGCCTGAAAACCTGTCACTCGTGTTTATTTGAAAACCTTACATCTTTTGACCTTAATAAATCATACTCTAGCAATCAGACGTTTATATTTAAATCATAGCATGAAAATTTAATTATTGATATTCAATTATGGAAAGTTTAAGAAATCTTAAATCGATAAGCAAAACATATTTACTATAGTTTGTTAATATTTAGAAGATACAAACACTTATCAATGATTAAAAAATTAGTTTGTTGATAATAATCAGGCTTTTTTAATTATCTACTTTTATGCATACGCGTTGCACAAATTGAAGAAATACATAGAAATTTCAACCAGAAAAAAACTCTCCCATAAAACGTAGTCGTATTGCCGTTTAAAAATTAAAATTATAAACACACTATTACTTGTATTTGATGAACTTTGTCAAATAATTGACTCTAAATCCACGTCACTGACAGAATAACCTCAATGCTAACAAATACACGCTGATAAAAAATATTCAATTTTTTTATCAAGCATTTTTAAAGTTAAATTAAATCTATTCGTTTCACTTGTGCTTTGGTAAGACACAAGTTTTTTTAAAATTTAATATGTGTTTAAAAACTATTTCTCTCCGGCAACAACTATTCACGTATTCTTGGAATTATGATATTGCCCACCGTGCATAATAAATAGCCTGCAGTGGTTGAAGCACCACAAGTTAGAAGTTATCCGTAGTTTCCCGGTATATCAATTACCATCCCTCGAGGGTCCCGTCACTGGACTTTAGCAGAGATGAAATATCAAAACTGAAAGGAGCAAGGATTTCAGGAAACAAATTTGCAATAACTAACTATAACGCAATATTGATCATATTTTACAAAGTGATACCAATATATGAATTTGTTTTTTTTTTTAATTATGTTAGTTATGGTATCTTGAATTTCATAACTGAAAATACTTTATTGTTTTGAAATAATTTTTATTCTGTATCAAACAAAACTGTTTTAATAAATTATTTCAATTTTAACGTAAAAAAATAAATTATTTCAATTTTATTTACTTTGGATTTTAGCCAGAAACTTCATTAGTGCGATTCAGTTTTGTCGTTTTCTTTTACTTGACATTTCAATTACACATGTGGTCATTTTCAAAAGGATAAGAAAATATATAGGTCACAATTTCACTTGAGATCAGGATTATTTTTTCAACCGACTAAGCAATGTGTTTTGATAAAAAGAAAGCATAAATAAAAAGTCGACCCTGTGTAGTTATTTTGGGCGAGGTGCGCTCGGTTTACAAGCCTTAATCCCATTCTAGAAATTGGCTCATAAATAGTGGCTAAAACACCAAAATAATAATTTTTTTTAAAAAGTATTATGATTTTATTTATTATGCTTAGTTAATGAATGTATTTGCGTTTGTTTTTTACTGCTCTTGATGAAATTACAACACTTCCAAAAATATCATTTATCGAATAATGCGAGTTCGCGGTATTATTTTGGACCATCCATAAAAATATTTGTGCATTATTAAGGTTCCAAATCCTGAATTATTATATAGATGCGAATTTTCCTCCCCTTCCGGCGCACATCGAATATTTCAAAGGCGTGAAATTTGATGGAAGAGCGTTTCCCCCGCGTACCCGAAATTGAATTTTATTGCATTAGTGTTTCAAAAACCAAATCATCAGATCTAAAACGATACCTTATTGGAATCACACAAATAGCGCAAATAACATATGTAAGCATCAATACTAAAAATATATTTTAAGAAATTTCAAGAAAACACTTCATTTTCATCTGTGAATTGAAATTGAATGTTATCTTTTTATATCGATATCAGAGTCTTGATCATAAACATATAGTGATTATGTGTATTTTCGATTTTTTTAAAACTAGTATTGTAATTAAACCCTAAATGTTTAACGAGACTTATAGAGCTTGCTTTATAGAAGATGACTTAGTTGCTTTGACTAGAAAATTATTGGTTAAAAAAAAAATAATTATTTAATGATTAAAAAAAAAAAGTATTATTTATTTACTTTTTGAATTGGTTTTATCTATCCTTAATATTATCCATTCAAATTGTAAACATATTTTTTTTTAGTCTTGTATCGTTAGACATTAAATACTTACAACAGTCAGAAATAATTTTAAAATTCTTCTAGAGTTAATCAGTTAAAAGTCACCAAATTATTATGAATCATTTAAGTAAAATAAACCTCTTATAATCACACCAATCTCCACAAAACTCATTGTTTAAATAATCCACGCTGAGGTCGCTTTGACCAATCACTGAAGCAAATCATATTTCTGAAAGCTTTGTACAAACTTAATTATGTGGTCAGGCCTCTGTATCAATGAAATCCCACTCACATGTATAATTTCTTTGTGAAATCGCTACAAAGTGATTTACCCTAAATAACAACCTGCTTTTCTCGGTACGTGTTCCTCATTTGTCACTAAAAATAGCCTTAAACATATATGTACAAGCATGTCAAAATATACGAGAGCAGAAATGCTTAATTGGGTTAACGAGGAGCTTCGGTTGGCGTTAGCCAAATGAGAATTTTGAATTAAATTTATAATCACTATCAGGTCAAATGTTGCGAGTTTTGAGTACAGAAATGTAGACTGAAAACTGAGACTGAGAATTAACTACAACTGATGCTTTGCATCTAACTTATGCAGTGCTTACAGAATTTCATATACACACATATACTTATACAAATATATTTTTAACAAGAGACTTAGAAAGTATTTAAAACAGAGTTTATATCGCATCAAAGTGGAGAGGCTTAGATGGTTGCTTGTTGGCAATTAAAGGTTTCTGGAATCTCAAATAAAAAATATATATTCCATAGTTTTTTTTGATTTGCCATTAACAGCAATACTGAAAACGTATCAAGCCGAGCACAGTTGCAATTGTTATTTAATATATTCTATTATTTGCTTATCAGGCACTTCTTACATTGCTTACCTTTCGGTTTTCTTTTTTCTTTTTTTTTTAAAGATAATCATTGTTTTAGAGTCTACGTTTTCTGATTATGGAAGCTTTTTTTCCTGCTTGTGAAATAAAGATAAGTAAAAGACTGTTTTGATTTTAAATATATATCGAATTAATTATATTGTATTTATAATATTTTCAGGGAGACTTCAATACTCCATTTCTAGCGCATATATTTTTAGATGATTTACTTTCACTAACTTTGACCGTAGACTCAATAATTTTAAAACACAATGATTTTAAGGCTTTCGTTGAATTATACACACAAAAATGTGGTTTTGTAAAAAATCAAATAATATCTGGAGTGTGGGGATTATATTTCGCCTCTGTGTATTAAATTTAATGTAACTGCGTGTTTAGTTAGACCTTAACGTAAGGTAGTTGAAAAGACAACCTATTTTTAAGCCTTCTCTGGGTAATTACTCAAGAAGCATCTCGTATTTTTTTACAGCTGAGCTGCGTACCTTACCCGTGAAATAAATCGCACCAGGCAGAGTGGCTCTTCCCGCCGCTAATTCTGTCCTTCAGGAAATTTCCTTTCAAGGGCAATTAATAACAAACCACACTTTACGGGAGCCTTTTCAAAAAATCGCCCTCTTGGGAGTGTCGATACTAGCCGCACGAGGAGATCTTTGATCAAATATTTAACTTTGATCCTAAATTACTAATAACAGTTTTCTACTTTTGAAGTGTAAATCAATTTTATCAATTTTCGTATTTCAATGAAAATACATAAAATGAAAGACTAAAATGTTTTCAATTAAAGCATAAAGCAAAACATTGCATTTGTACTCATAAATGAATTACTAATAATAAAGAAGCCTTAGAGACCTACGACGACTGCCTTCGTCAATTAAGCGCAGAAGGAGATATATAAGATAATTAACAATAACGCACAAAAGAAGAGTTACACCTGCAATACTGCGATATTTCTAGAAATATTGCTGCCTTTGTTTTCATACTTGAATCGGACTCTATCATTTCTTATTAAATTACGCTGGTTCCAGATTCTAAATTAAACGGGGAAATATAACGAGGGCGTTTTTCAAAATTGGCGCTCCATGGAGCCACGGGCCTTGGAGTAAAAGGGCTTTTTGTAAGGGTTGTTTTTCACTCTTTTAGTACATATCAGAGTTATGGCGAAGGGAAAAATGAAGATTTTTAAAGCCACCGCCAGTCTTATTTGAACGTGGAGAGAACAAATTGTACTTGTGATTTTAAACTGCTTGGATTTTTTGTAGTGGAACTTCTTGCGTTAATTAACAGTTCAAGTAACCCCACTCTTTATTTACTCGCGTGAAATACAAAGCTAAAATATTTTTAAAAAATATTCATGTCTAAGAATTTCATTAAACGTTATCATGGCTGTATCTAAAATTGTAAAAGCCTTTTTTGTAAATTTTAATATCACATAGATCATAGACTTGAAGTCAATTATACATGATTACAAGTGTTTTTATTTGAAATGATTAGTATTCGAGGGCAGAAGATGCCGATGATGTTTTCGAATGCTTCATATACAAAAAATAGAAGTTTGATCAAATGTAATTTTATTAATTTTAAAACTACAAATCAGTTAGTGCAGTATAACAACAACTCTAAATAATGTAAAAAATATTTCTGATAACAATATCATTCAATATGTATTATATCAATAGCTATTCAAGTTTGATAATTTATAAAAAAAGCCGCATTAATATGTACGAACATTTCACACATTAATATTGCGTTCCAGTGTACGTGCATCAAAATTCCAAATGCAAATGCCGTGAATCATGCCGCACATTAAATTGCTTCGAAATCCCCGGCTCTCCTTGCGAAGGATTTAATCTTCCATTAAAAAAACACGCCGAAAATATTACGAAATAAATTCCGGCGGAGCGAGCAACACAGCATGAAGATAAGCCCGCGGAAGGAGCCGGGAAAATTGAAAATACCAACGGGGAAATGATCGCATTCTAATCACGTAGTCACATTACTCCTGAACGTTGATTGCTGTTCACCATGGCAACTTTTTGCGAGAACGCGGCCCGACACTGTGCACCTTCCTGCCTGAGAACTTGATAAACCTCTTTGTTGCCACGCCTGAAGAAAAAAGTAGATTATCGAAAATGGATAAGCGTATTGTACTGTCGCTCCCTTCTTTGTGTAAATTTTTTTTTTAAAATCGAAAGGGTTGATAAACCCAATAAGACATTATTTTATTTTCTTTGGATGTTCAATAATGTAGTTTGCAAAATAAATTTATTTGAAATATTTAAAAAAAAAAATCGCAATCACAATATACGCTGAACACATTGAAAATTCAATCTATTCAATATAATGAATACGCTTGACAACTTTGTTCAGACATGTATTATATTAAGTTCATGTTAGGTTTACCAATGGATACAATACAAAATAACTATTCGGTTATATCCCAACTCTTATTTTCAAGAGATGTATTCGTAATTTAATCTAATGATTACAAATATATATAATACATTTTTTTATGTTTTCATAAAAATATGACACAAAGTATCAGCATAGGTATTGCGTGATTTCCAATCTAATAAATAATAATAACAGCAAATTGATATGCTTATTATAAATAGGATTCAATAGACATACAATGGTCTTATTTGATATAAAAAACAACATATGATAAGTCGTAACCATATTTACGTCATAATTAAATAGAATCAATATTTGTGACTGAAAGTACTTGATGGAATTTAATTCATTCATCAATAAACCTTTCATGTTGGCATTATCAAACGAAGTTAAATAATCTTCATTTTAATGATAACTTTTATTCAAAATATTTAAGCTAACTCAACTGTATCTTCAACCCTAATTAGCACTCATACAATCACTTTATTTAGATAAATAAAAGTATTTTTTAATGTTGAACATGTACCAGTAGACGATAAACATTCATGTTTAAAATATTATTAATTTGATATATTTCAACTATTAATAAAAAATAATTTCAACTTTAAAAAAGTGGTACTGAGATAAAATAATAATATTACTATTTCCATGCTACATTTTGTACTAAACATAGTGATGTTTATTCTTTATTTTCAATACAGTTAATGGGCATGCAAAGATGTTAAATTATTTTAATAATTAATTGTTAAATTATTTGAAAAAGCCTATTATTATTTCAGGTAAGTGTATGCATTTCGATTTTAATGACCTGACTGGGTTCATTAGAGCTGTGCATAATCTGACTCGAATTGAAGGAGAAGCTCCCTTCTAGGCAGATTATAACTTTACCCATTATTGAGTGAAGAGGAACGACGCCACTGGTAACTCCGAAGCTTGCATGCTCACTGAACCATCTACCGATAATATGATGCAAGATTATCAGCTATATTCACAACACCAGTAATTTAAAATTCAAATAAAGACAAATACGTGACATTGTTGAAAGTTGCTAGTTTTTTTTTACAAAAAATGAATGAGTAAATTGATTTTCATTTAAAATATTGTATGTATAAAACGCTCGCATAATTCTCCATCAACTTTTTTACGCACCTTCTATATAACTTTAACCATCTATAAAAAAGTTACTCTTATCCTCGGAAACATTATTTATACCTTAAATAAACAACCTTGTAAAAATACAGATAATGCTTCTTTTTTATGCATGCACGTAGGACGGGGGTAGTATTGGAAGGAGTTTTATTCGCGTGACGATAAATTCCGTTAAGCGGGACTCGTAAAGGCTTGATACGCCCGCGGAGCCTTCGCAACTCTATGTCGCATATTTTTATTTTCCGACTTATGCCGAGGCCTGTCCCTACGAATGCTCCGTAGCCTTTTATTGAATTAAAATAGCATATCTATCCAAGCGTGAAATCGGATTTGTAAATATATTACGTATTATTTGAGAATTTCTAACGATTTCATCTATACTTTCCGTAGTAAAATTGGGATTTTTTTTTTCTCCGGAAATTGAATAAAAATATTGCAGCGCAGAAAAATAATCTATTAGCGGGCCAACGTTTTCAATACACAGAGCTGATATTAGTGGGTAAGAAAACAACACAACAAACAAACTTCAAATATATCAACGTAAAAAAACATTCGCAGGAAGTAAGAGAGATTTGAGAAAGGATATTTTTCGAGATATTTAATATTGTCAAAAAAAAAAATTCATTTTACTATTACAAGAAACCAATAAGCAAAATATACTAAGCATATTTAGTATGATTTTTATTGAAGCAATAAAATGTCATATAACGTCGTATAAGCCGTTTAATATTTATTATTAATCTTTTAGTATCTTAAATATGAATTATTATTTTTATATAATTTAAAATTTTTCAACAATTAAAATTTCTGAACAAAGCCTTTTTCGTGAAGATATATATGTAAATCTATCGTCAACTCTAATGAGCCTTCATAGTCTTTGTCTACAGCTTGTGATTGCCCTCAGAGAGGTGTGTTTGTAAAGGAAGAGAAAAAGAGGGAGAAATCTCTGAAGTCTGATTAAATAAGCGAGGTATATAAAATGTAAATAAGCACCCCCAAATAAGTTTAAAGACAATGCAATGATATATTTCCATGAAATACTTGAATGGAGATAAAGGCAAGTGTTTCTAGTCAGGCTACTTGTTTAAGACAACAGTTTATATATTTTTTAAATCGATATAAAACTATAATTTTTTTTTTGGGTTTTGGAGCAATATTATTTTTTATACTTTATTCAATAGAAGAGAACTCTTATCTGGAACTGAACATGCTTGCAACCCAAGAATTGACTGTATATAATTAAATTCAATGATTTCTTGAAATTGCAGCGAGAGCATAAGAGCATCTTTAGAAGTTGGGCCGTGTAGACTAAAGCTTAGTTGTATTTCACACAAATTTAACTACGACCGTTTAAACTATAAAATCATATTTTACAGCTGCGTGGTATACTTTGTGAAACTCAATTTAAAACTTTAAAATAAACGTTTACGTGTTGGCCTACGAATAAACTTCCCGACTTGGCTTATTGTAAGCAATCAAATTAGAGCCAACTAACTCAGCGGCAATCCCAATTTTCTTAGCTGTTGCACTATCGTTTTACCAGAATCTATTTGAGGGTTTTTTTTTAAAACGAGCTATATTTAAAGTTAAAGACTCTCGATAATATTACTTTGGTTACCTTAGTATGTTTGAAAAAGTTAATTTGACTAAGATAGTTTTTTTTCTTCAAAATAGGTTTATTACTCTTCTTATAATAATATAAATCTCATTTAGTCAGCAGATATTCCTTAAGAGTATTTTTAATAATGTTTGTTACTTATACTTCAACATATCTTGTTCGTGTGATTTATTTTAGTATTTTAAATTTAAAAATAAATAAACAAAAAAAACATTGTATTCAAAATTGACTGCTAAAAAATTTATGTTTTTTTACACTTATATTCATGATCTAAACTAAATAAGTTTGTAATGTACAAGGTGATGATTTAAAAACAAACTAAGTGTGTTTTTAGTCCACAATTATTTATATTTTTATCAAATTCTTGACCTTTTCAAGGTACGAATATGCTGTTGGTCATCAGTATAATAAAAAGAGTGGAATGAGTGAAAAAATACCTGGGAAAAATAAAGAGATGGAAGGTCCGGATATTTCGGTAGATATTGGCAATAGTCCGGGGAGAGGCGAATACATAACATTTTCAGATGGCCGCAATATCCAACCATTTAGTGGTCATATCAACAGCTGCCTTGACTGGGAAATACCATCTTTCTAGGGGTTGTAAAAATATATATCTAGGAAAGGCAGCATAGCTGGTCACTTCAAAATAATGCCTTTAATAAAGATATTTTTCTTCACATACAAAATAATGTCGAAAACGTGGAATTGATTTTTTTCTTCGCAGTTCATATTGTAGTAATGTAGATTTTTTTATAAACACAATTAACTTAAAAGATTTATGGTTTTAAATTTACATTTTTTTTGTATTTACCATTGAGTTTTCTACATCTCTGAGACTTTTTAATTCTAAATACCAAATTTATAAAAGTATAAATTAAAATAAATATGTTCGAGTAAATTAAATTTTAGGCAGACACTACGAGTTTTTTTTTATATCGAAACATGTTAACGTGTTTCTCTGTTAGAAACGGAAACTAAAGAGTTTTATTTTTATTTATGCCACTGGTAAAAATCAACATTTTTACATATTAAATAAACATTAATTTTAATCTAACAAAATTGTTTGATAAATTCATTACAGCTAAAAAAAAGTTTGTAGTTAGTTTCAATGACAAAAAAAATTAATAATAATTGCGGTTTAAACGTATTTTAAGGCTTAAATTATTTTTATAAAACTGTACAGTAAAAATGGCATGTTTCAATGGTATTTCTTATTTTTTACAGCACACCAAAGGGCTTGGAGGACGTATCCACGTACCCTCTTCTCTTCGCCGAGCTTTTAGCAGCTGGATGGTCAACGGAAGAACTGAAGAAATTAGCAGGCTTAAACTTCCTGAGGGTTTTCCAAGAAGTGGAACGGATCCGTGATGAGCAGATCATGGTGCCACCATACGAGGACGTGATGCAGCCATCACCAAGCCTGGCTTACAACTGCACAAGCCAAGATCTGTTCTGAAGTATCAACGAATGGTTTGTTTAGATAAAAAAATATATTAACCGGTTGAATAAATTTTAATTTTTTTTTTGAACTGGCTAAATTTTCGAAACGGGTTGCTATGTCATCAATTAAACGGTATTAAAAAAATATTTTTAGTTTTATTTGCCATTCAAAATAAAAACAACGTTGTGTCCACTTCCAAGGAAAAAATGCAGATTATTGCCTTAATTTGTTTTTTTTTTCTTCAATACACTAGCTTATTTACTTACAGATAGATGTATATGAAAAACATTTCAATTGTAATATACGATCGGTTTCTCTCCAAGATTTTTTTTTCAATATTTTTATATCCGGTGTCGTACTACCAATACAATTCAAAGAGATTTTATTGCAATTAATTTTATTACACTATTAGAATTTATTTGATTATCAATTAATAAAAATACGAAAAAACAACGTGTTATAGAAAACAGTTATTTCTATTAATTAGATAGTTTATTTTAGTATTAATAATATCTCTATAAGGAATAATGTAAGCCCTGAATATAAATAAAAATGATTGCTATCATATGGCTGTTGTTTGTTAAAAGTTATTAAGATATGAATGTTTTTTTATAAAAAATACGTTTGTACAAAATATAATTTAATGTAAATTATTGTACAGTTCAATAGCAACCTTATTGAAGTCAAAATTATTAAATTGGCAATTTTTCTTATGACTGATTCATTGTGTTCGATATAACAAGATAAATATCTTAAAATATATTTATGTATCTTTTATAGTAAAATACTTGATATAATCTGCGTGAAACAAGTGAATGATATTAAAATTTACTAGAATTTAAAATCGTAAAAATCGGTATTAACAGAGTAATTTTCCATAATATACGAATTTAAATAAAAACGAAAACATCTGAATTACTTCAGATTTTATTCAGCTCTTGAAAAAATGGGCAGCGGCTCGATTCCATTCTAAAGCCTTAAGCTATTTCTTATTCATATTCATTATTTTTATTTCGAAAAATATAAATCAATTTGAAATATTCATAGAATGATTGATTAAAATAAAAATTATTTGAAAACATAAAATTGAAAGAGATATTATTAAATTATTTATATTTTTGTTTTTTGCAAAGTAAATTTAATATCGATAGAAGTTTCAGCTCTTCGTAGATTAATTATAAAAAAAAATTAAAAATCTCTATAGATGTGTTTAAAGGTTTTTGCAGCCTGATGTTTTTGTCCTTGGACATATCAGTCACTATGCTGGGATTTTCTTAAAACTCCTTGAAGATGTTCTCATGTTAGAAAATTCTCGAATATAGTCCCAGAACGGGGACCAAAGCGTTGGAGGACAGAAAATCAAGCAGCTCAACACCACGAATATCTAAATCACACTACTTTGTAAGACTATGAGGCTGAAAGTGATTTTTAGTAATCGGGGAAATACGTGGTCTATCAAAATTATAACGTTTTTGACGCTAAACCTGAACTATAACATGTATGCTGGTTATGTAGCGACAATATTTATTTATTTTATACAATTATGATTTTAATACCTTAACATATAAGCTTTGAAGCATATACGTATTGTACCTATATTAATATAAAATAATCGTTTATATTATTATATTATAGGCGTATACAATAGTATAAGCTGATTAAAGGCTATTCTCCTGAGTATCTAAGGGTAAATCAAAATACCCCTACCTGCCGTGCAGCCTTAGTACGGCCAAGGAAACACTACTATTACAGTACCGCTCAGTGATATTTTATATTAAACATTTAGAAGCCACTGCACTATACGCGGCTGCGATAAGCTCTGAAAAGCCAACCCCAAATAAAATAAAAACACTGAACCACCCTTATTATTTATTATATGATGCAGACCGCGTCGGCTCAAACTGCAGTTAAGAGAAGTATCAACTTACAGTTAAATGCATTTAGTAAAGCACAGGTAAAAAATATTGTAAATTTTATAAATCGTGCGATTAAAATGATTCGAGACCGTAATCAGCTGCTTAAAATAGTGACAGTGGAATTTCAATTTTATTATATATGACTATGTTACTTTAATATCTTTTAAATACAATTCAATTTGTAAGGTCGCAAAACAAAGTCTTGAATACTTCTTCTCACCCAAATGACCTGGTAGCAGCACTATTAGCATTTCAAACAATTTTTTAAATATTTAAACGCAAAATTGGTATTTTTTTAAACTCAAAATATACGTTCAAATTATTTTTTTAAAATTTATTTCAAGCTTATATTTTTTTTATTATTGTGTTATGGTTTATAAACTAAATTAACCCAAAAGAATATTTTAAAAAATACCGAAAATATGTATTAATAAAAATAATTTAATACAATTTTTATTTAAATTTATTTTACTTCTTGCTGAGAAGACAATCGTTGTTTAATAAAAACTTCATGATATTTAAAAATAATGATAATACATTTATATTTTGCAAATCATTTTCACAATTTGAGAATTTATATCGGCCGATATAATAGCAATCATTCTTGGTTGATTGTACATAATAAAGTTAAAAAATATCACTGTTGGCGAGATATGCTTTCGGGACATTGTCATTACACATACAATATTAACTCATCAAAACACGCTTGTAAAGAAATACATAAACACAGGTTTTTAAAATTTTGTATTTTTAAATACACGAGAACGTACTCTTAATGTATTTGGGGAAAGTTAAACGCTTTTACTTAACCTATACGTATTCGGCGATCGTTATAAATGTTATAATAATAAAAATTAGACACTTGTATTCAATAAAATTTTCAAATTAACAGTGACAATGCTTGTAAAATAAACATCAATACGAAACCTAAGATTAAGCTTAGTAAACCAATAATTATGTTTATAATTAGCAAAATCTTACTCATCCATATCCGTAGACTTATTTTATGTAACAAAAAAAAAACAAGCAGCTATAAAAACTCCAAACGAATTGGATTCAGCGAGTTTATTTCAATTAGCTATCTGTAACTAAGATAAATAAGCATTTACTAAATTATAAATTTCAGCTAAATCAAATAGTCTTAATCAGAAAAAATGATTTAAATGCAGTTGGTGCAAGATTTGTAGCTTTGATAATTAGTTGTACAGAAATCGGGCGCAAATAAAAAAAAAACATATATGATTTTTGGATATCACCATAATAGTTGGCAACGAATGTCAATTGTTCACTGATTATGTATATATATATATATATATATATATATATATATATATATATATATATATATATATATATATATATATATATATATATATATATATACATATATTCCCTAAATTATAATACTTGATACCTGTTTTATGGCTTAAAATTACGTGACATACGGAGTTTTTAGAAATTGTCGTTTTTCTTCCGATATTATATGAGACAAACGGAGCTTTATCGTGTTTCCATTTTCGCATTTTGCAAACTCTGGGATATTTTTTGCTGCCTGAGAAAACAGCTTCAGGATTTTATCACATCTGAGAATAACAAGCAGTTTGCTTGTTTTTAATCAAATCCTGTATTTGAAGGTAAACTTCGGAAAACAGTCGGGAGAGACTGTAAAATGTGAGCGTCGGAATTCAATATATCGAGAATAAACTTAAATCTTCTATTTAATATCTCGTAAAAATTTTATTATTGTGTAAACGCCAACAGCGTGCAAAACTTGTTATGTTTTTAAATCTATGAAACACTAGTTTAGTTTTTACAACGCACTTTAACAATTTTTTTTTCGCTTGATAGTTATATAACCAAACAAATAAATAACAAATTGAAAATATAAAACCCCGAAGATGCTCCGGTATAAATAACTATAATATTTTGAACCTAAGATGGATTTAGCTTTGAATTCGTATAAAATTTATCAATGTTTTTGTCAAAGTTAAACTTTTGCAATAATGAATTTTATTTTTTAAAATTATGACAACAATTGCGATTGACAAATGCGAAAATAAATCGTTCACTTTCACGACTTTTCTCCGTTAAAATGAAGAATGGAATTTCAGGAGGAAGTTTACAGACGTTTATTAAATGTCTAATTAAAATCAAATTAGAGATTAAAACCGGGAAAAATATAATGCGTTGACTTATTAATTATACATTATATCTGAATGAAATCAATAATTATGTCTTAATATAAAATTTAATTTTTACAACATTTAAAGTACGTTTATGTACTATTTTTCTAAAACCGATTTTTTTTTGCGCTTCTTTATTATAAATTATTATTTTCTCTTGAAGATGCTTTTGAGCGCGCTGTAGGGTCCTTCAAAAATTCCAATCAACCTTCAATATCAACCATTTTTATTTTTCCCAATTCTCGAATTTTTTCGCAAACATTGAAATGATAATTACCGTTATAATTGCTCTGGTTTTTGGCACACGCTAAATGATCTTTTTTAATTTAAATATTCGGTTGAAATTTATACTTTATATTTTGCACTAAATAAAATCTTCAGTAATCATTAATCATCGGCTTTTCAACAAAAAAACAGAACCCAAGAATAATCAATTATTTTGCTTACCATTCAACCGCTTTACTGGTTCCGATCAGTTGTAAATCTCAAATTACTATCTGTAAACAAAAAAATCAAAGTAAAGAATATTGAATCACAAAGAAGAATGCTGAAACAAAAAAAAATTATTCAAACGCATTTCAACTTATAAACAATTATTTACTAATAATAAAAAAAGTTTTATTAGAATACAATATTTATTTATTGTTTTATCTATATAGCGATATGAGAAACTTATTTGCTAAAATGTTTTTACAATATATTTCTACTATTTTCACTTTACTGTGGAAAGTGTAGTACGTAAACTAACGTACACGTACGTACTAACCTTACCTAACCAGACTTTCTAGAGCCAGTTACAAAAATTGAGCAATCCCCAAGGGTATAAGCGTGCGAGGAAGCTAAAGTTTTTGAGACTTTGAAACAAACTCAATGACTATCAATGCTCTATACTAGCAAAACTACAAACCTAGAGAAATCATTAAAAATTAGCTATAAATCACTCATGGCTAAGCGTGAGGGGTGTAGTTATTAACGTGATCTCAAATATGTGAATATATATATACACACATATATATATATATATATTTGGTTATTTGTTCGAACGGCTTTTTGTAATATGCATATCGCGTTTTATTTTGTTGTATTCTGTTACTGTTGGCGTTGCGTCAGGATGAATTTGTGGCAAAAATACTACATATTTATAACCGGTAAATCTGTAAGCAAGGATAACTCAATTTTGAGGAAACTCGCGGGGAACCCCTTTTGAAACAAATGATTCAATTATTTCCGGAAAAAAAACGTTACATCACTCTTGAATTATTTACCAGATACGAGGACTTGTTTTGATTGATTGAGTATTTGAAAAAAGAGGATCGGAAAATGTCGCAACGTACGCATGTCATTTGAATTCAAATTGTTAGGGCTTTTAAATTTAAATTTGAGAAAGAAATATGAGGAAGTTGTCATGATTATGAGACCAAAATTTTTTTTTATCAATTTAAAAATTTAAAGACCATTTTATAATAAATATTGTAATTATTATTTATTGTCAAATTTGAATTTGACTTGTTAATTAAAATGTACCAAATTAATTTAATTTGAAATTAAATATAATTCATTTATGAATTGAAGGCGGTTTGTTGTCAATTTTGTTGTTGATTAAAAGAATAGGTTAAAAAAATAAAATCACAATTGGAGCTTGATCATCGCAGTTCCACACTCTGGAAATTTCGCAATCCATTCAGTTTCCCAGGCAAGAAAGTTGTGCGTTTTGCTCGCTTGTTTGATCTCAGTAGAAATTCGATGTAAATTAGTCGCTTCATTTCCCAATTCCGGCCTAAGCCTCCCGAAGGTTCTAGAACATGATGTAAGCTCGGAGCAGCTCGCAACCCACTTTGCGTATTCCAAATAACTCCCGGAAACTTTGTAATCTGTAAGAATAAGAAATACCACATAAAGTATAAAAGCCTTATAAAATATGAAAGCGGATTTCGGCATTTTGATTTGTTTTCGAATAACAAATTCTTGAGTCTCGAATCATTCGAACAAACAACTAATCAAATACTGATGCTACTTTTATCAGGAGTTTTTTTTTGATGCAAAAATGTAATGATTTTTTATATCTTATAATTTAATATTATACTACACCAATGTTTTAAAATAAAACAAAACTGCATTAATTTTGGATTTTTGCTGTGTTTATGATGCTCAGTTAAAATGGCTTTAAAACTCGGTCAACGGTGGTCTATTAGAGTGCCAAATATTATCTCAACTCATAATTGCAACGCTAGGGGCTTTACTCGTTGCACGACCTAACCGCAGGCCACTGACACGCATGGCGTTACGCCACGTTTATAAATATACTAATTAAAATACATAGTATAATGCCTAGGAGACTACGATTTTTTTATGAGCCTACCAAAGGGTTTTTCAGACTGCTATAAGTAGTCTAAATAAGGCCATGAACGTCAGAAACGCTTCCAAAAAAAATCACCACGTAATGTCTCACGAAGTACCGCGGATCCGACTTGTGTATACCCTAAAAATCTATTGGTTAATAATATATCAGAAATTTGTATAGATTGAAAATAAATTATTTACAACTAAAACGCTGTGTTGTAATAACACCCCAAAACGAGAGCAAAGTAGCTTCATTTGACCTACTTCTCCAAAGCGTGAATGAATCTATGAGTGACGTAAGAACCCATACTCTGGGAGTGTTCTCACTAATGACAGAGTTTCCGTTGTTTATATTCTTCCTATTCATTTCGCTTCATTCCTATTCCCTTCACGGAGTTCCAGACCTTTTTTCCCGGTTGCGGTAGGACCTCCGTACTACGGGGCCTGCGGTTACCGTACCGGATTCTGAGGAAACCGTTACGGCAGAACTCCCGCACGTGCCCGCGGTTCCATTTAGAACGATTGTTCTTTCAGATTCGTTTAGATTCGTGCACTCGAGGGCAACGCAGGGAACTCGCCTCCTAACTCATTAATAAATTCCTTTCAACCTGCTTTATATACCTACTACTTATCTTTACAAAGCAACGATAATAGGATGCGATCAAATTTCAAAGCAATTATTTATTTGATTTTGAAGCAGTTAGAATATACTCGTACTTCCTAAAACAATCATTGAAAAATAAACGCTATTTACATGTCACCTATTTGAATTTAATTTAAACATTAAAAATTTATCAGTTGTGGCAGTTATATTGTGCTTTTGATCCTTTTTAAACATTATATATTTTCTACTACCTCAATATTTCATATCGCGTAAATAAAATAAGTATTTTTATTAGATTTGCTCCCAATATGTTTTTTTTAGAATTTAATATATATTTGAAAACTTTTAATTAGTATAAAAATATATATTTAAATTAATATCAAATTAACGGGTTTGAATACCCTTCAATTTTTTTTGAATAAATAAAATTTATGTTTTCCGAAATGACGTAGAAAAGCGCGAGAAAATTATGGGGTGAAATCTCGTATTTTTAAAACATTACTTAACGTCTTTTTGAATATTTTATCACCATTATTTTCAAGGGATTTTTTTTCACATAAAGCTTTAAATTTGGGTTATGCAGGATTTTTGGATTCAGCGGAGAAAAGCTTCCTGGTGCTTACGTTGAAAAAGTTAAGATAAATTTATGTCTTAAATTTTTTTTTTTAAACAGCGTTACAAAGTTTTACTATGTTTTTGATATGACAACTTTTAATGTGTAATACGAGAGTAAAAAGTTTGTTTATATAAGTCAACAGCTCTTAATAAAATTTAAAGAAGTTTTTTACTATGAAATAAAACATGAAATGAAAATTCATAATCATCTGTGTATGTTAAGTATATTCAAAGTGGACGAGTTAACATCTTTCATAAATATACAGTATTTTATTATTTTATCATTGATCGTATAAGTCTTGAATAGAGTAAAAATTTCTAAAAAAAATTAAAATAGTCACGATTTATCAGAATTCATAATTTATTTATACTAAAAGAATAACATGTTTTTTTATTCTTATTAGAATAACCTTAAATATTGGCATTATGTTAAAAGTATCTCGTTTGGTATTTAAATAATATTTATTTGATTTAAAGCAGCCGAAGTGAAATTTGCAATGAAACAAGCTTAAATTCGTGAAATGCATTACGCAAAACGCAATTTAAAATAAGTTTAAGATCTTTCAGTTGATGTAATAAGATGATATTCAGTTACAAAGGGCTGATTAAGAAGTGGAGTGCTTCGGGCGCGGTTCAAATTACACATTCAAGTAGTAGAAAATTAAAATCACGTGAGAGAAAAGCGAAAGCGTTGAACTTTGTTTATGAAATTTGATGAAAATATGAAAATGTTTTTACACTCGTTCATATATTTGAAGCTACATGAAAGTAAAAAAAAAATATTTGATTTTTCTTATAATCATATGTTATTTTGAAATGAGAAGTAATTTAAAAAAATGTATACTTGCATTATGAATTCAAACCCGATAACAATCTGCTTTGCAAAAAAAATGAAATTATATAGAAATATCATATTTTTGTTTATTGTTGTTTTGGTCGCTTATTTTACATTAATAAATAATACGATATCGTGATATCGAGGACTTATGTCAATAATATTTTTTTTATTTAAACATGACAACTTAAATATCAAAGTAACTCAAATTTGTTATAATAATTTCACTGTTTAAAAAAACGTCTAAGTTTTTTTAAAAAAATACTGATATAATAAAAAAATAGCTCTACCCAGTGATCATTTGATAGTAATTTAACTCAAAAAAAAAATTCATTATTGAAATATCAGTTGCTTGTTTATCATCAAATCATTCGATGTTGTATTGGAAGGTTGTGTTTTTATTTCACTATTTTATTAGTGGTTATTTCAATCTTTTTTCAAACAATTATTTTGAAACCATGGGAGTGGAAACACAAGGCCATAAAGTGGCCCATTGATTGGAAGGCAGTCAGGTCGGGCTGAGGTGCTCTTGGCCGCAGTGTTTATCTCACAATAAATAACGGAGCACGGGGATTGGTTTCCACAAAACGTTTCTGCGATAAATCGAAGCGCGTTTTAACATGGTTACAGGTATCGGACTTATTTACACATAGCTCCTGATCCAGAGGTACTTTTCTCGGAAGGACCATTTTGACGGTATTCTTTGTGCAAATTGAATAAATTACCGTTTGATGTCGAGCCTTCGGTGTCCTTATTGGATGACCTTATTTGTGAATTTGAAAATAGATTAATATTTCAGAAGTCCTTTTTCTTGTTGTTGACAGCGAGGACTCTTTATTTCTATTTATACTTGAAAAAAAAATCGAGGAGGAAAAACTAACATGACTCATTTAAATATACTTGTTTGTAATTGTTATTTTAATATGCGAAATAAATAGTAAATGAATTATGAAATGAATCTCAGCATTGAACGTATAAAAATAAATTACTTTTTTTTTTTTGTTGATTTGTGGGTTAAATAAAATAAAATATAACTGGTACGATTCAAAGGGTCTGAATGGAAGTACAGATATTAATAATATAAAATTTTAGAAACTGGGGAAAAACACTACAATTTTGGACAATGGATTTAGAGCAGCTGTTGTATATTTGATTCTCCCGGGCGGGCTCGCCCCTCGCACAGTTTGGGGGCCACCAGGTGTCCGGCGGGCCATTGTCCCTCGGGTCACCCATCGTGAGTACTAGGGGCCTATTGTCACTGACCGAGAGACCCCAGTGGCTCTCAATTTTATAAAATAATTTAAAAAAAATTTTTTTTTTTTTTTGCTTATACTACGCCTATTTTTTACTAAGCCACCGAAAAAACAATAAAATTTATAAATTTAAAAAAAAAACGATTTTGATATGTTCTTTTTCGTTTCAAAAAATGAAATATATCAAGCACGTGTATTTTTAAGATATGATAAGTTTTTAAAAAAATATTCAAAAACAAATATTTATTTAATAGTGTACAGTAAATTGTTTTTTTTTTTGTGAGCACAAGGCATACACGTAGGATAAAAAAAAATATATCTGAAAAATTAAAAAAAATACTTCCTATATATTTGAGGTTCTGGAGTTTTCATTCAAATTAACTGTTATGACAGGCTGTTTACTTATTTAATAATTCATTAACAGGCTTTAAAAATTTATCAGTGAATATTTATTACAAGAACAACTTCCCGAGAAGAGCGATTTTCCAATAAACAAAACTCTTCTAAAAACATGCGATGAAAATGAGAGCGATCATAAAATCACGGCCCCTTAATTCAAATTACTCCTTCAAATTTAAGTAAATTTAAAACAGAATGAAAATGAAAAACAACTTTTTTTAAAAAAACTCTTGCCAAATCCTAAAAAAGCACGCAAATTATCCATTACTGTAACTTTACGCTTTTTAATACATAAAATTCAACGTTCAACAGAAGCCTTCTCATTTAAAACTGGTTTTCATAGCGCCTTAAAGAAAATTCTGACATATTTTATAAAGCTCTAACATATCCTGTTTATCAGAAGCTTTTAGGTTATATAATTAGCTAAATCCGTTTCAGTCACGGAGACTACTTACCTAATTTTATTTTATTTTAAAAGTTAAAAAAGGAAACTCAAAGATTAGTAAAGGAAGCCTTTTGATAAAATTGATGTTTTTATATTTTTTGCTAAAAAACCTTATTATTCCAGTTTTAATATATTTGCTTAATTAGTTTAACTTACAGGTGATTATAACATTTCCGCTATTTTTAGTATGAGAAATTCAAGATAATATTTCTGCCTAGAATTTATATTGGTATAATGCATAAATTTGATTTCAGCATAAATATTCCACATGCTCTGGGTGTGAAGCAAAAAATAAAAAAATAAAAAAACAACACCACATCATTTCATTAACACCCCATTCGATTTGCCGCCGTGCTATTTTTGTAATTCAAGCCAGCAATAATCAAAGCGCAAAAGCATCGCCATGGACAGTTTCAAAAGCGCAGCGATTTGAATATCAAATCCTGAAAAAAAAAATCACGCTTCCGCCGCTGCACCCGGGTGGCGTTACAGGTGCGGATTATTCGGTTTTAGGGGAGATTTTCGTTTCGCATTAGTTTATCGGAGGCCGTATTTGCATGCCGCCGGCCCGTGGGAGCGCGTGAATCAATTAGCCGGGCCGGTCGAGGCTCGGCTGTGCGCGCCGGGTCCCATTTGTATTCGGCCGGGGTGCGTTTTGCGCTCACGGGGTCCCTGCGATATCCATGCGATCTTGTTGTTTTAATGGCTATTGTTTATGCCAATAGCTGTAGTGCTAGGGTTTTTCAGTGGCATACAGACCTTTACCAAACAACAAATAGAGCGAAAACGTTTTTAATACAACTGTTCAATATACGGTTCGGATATTACTCCGATCAATAAAAAAAAATTACATGTGTGAAAATCACTCTTCATCGTCAAGTGTCTCTCCTCAGAGGACGTTGGTGACCATCCCACTGAGCATATACTCATACTGAGCCAGTGTTCTAGGGGAAAAATAGTGTAGTGGGTTCCTCGGGTCTACACATCAAGTATTTAATTTAAAATATTAAAATGGAATTCCAACAAGAACTCTATGTCAAAAATATTTATTATAAAAATTAAAAATTAGGCACAATGAATTTTTATCTTCTGGTGCCTCTCCTCGTAGAAGTTTGGTGACCATTTCATCGAATATATCCTTTTCCTTCGATTTTTCCTATAGGATTGATGCACAAATTATAAGCAAGAAATAACTAGATACCTTATATTTATTACAGATGTTACTTTCGTTTATTCGCACGTGTGTATAATCATGCGATTTGTTTGGTAATTAAAAAAAATCACCTTCTATCTAAATATAGATTTTAAGCAAAAACTCGTATGAATCCAATATATAATACATATAGTTATGTTTTTTAATGCACACTTACTGGCGTAAAGTTAATTTTATAAAAACGATGTTAGTGTTGGCTGCTAGTGACTTGCGAATTTGACTTTCCTATGAGATATATTCTACTTCAAGAATATTAAATATTCTTAATATTAATCTCGCAAGAAACTCTGAGCAACTACAGCAGAGTGGTGCTTCCGTACAAGTGTACCCTCAGATTTTAAAGTCATTATTAAAAAGTCTTGTAATTTTTAATTTAAATTTATGCCATAATATTGACTGCGAATAACAATACACAAAAGTATTTGATAACCATGTTTTAGCTGAGCTCAAAATATTATAAATCAAATATGAATATACATCGTCATTTATAAATGAAATTGCTACTTATAGATAATAGTTCAAACTTTTTTAAATTTTTAAGCATTGCAGTAGGAATCATCAGAAAATAGTGACAGTAGTTCTTACGGTAGGCTGCGAGGGTAATCCGGCAACGAACGTGAATTTTGTGCAAAGATCCGGTCGCATGTTTGCGCTTCGTGCAAAAAATACGCTCCAGTGAATGGATTTCCTAACCCATGTAAATTGGGTACAGTTCCGGGTCAAGTGCAGGCCATTAAAAAAATCGGGTACGGGCTCGGGCGAGAGCCAGGCCGGCGAACCATGACCCGGTGCTTGTAAATAACTTACTTTTGTACTGACGTCTCTATTATATAACATCTATAAATCAAGGAATCGATCAACTTGGGACTTAATAATTTTACGATGATTTTGGGTACAGTAAATCCGCGATATAACGGACCAATTGAGAGGAGGGGGTGTTCGTCAAACGCGAAAGTTCGCTATATAAAAATAGGTTTGAAATAGAGCAAAAAAACACTCGTCATTAAGTGACGTTGCTGTTTAATATCGACGCGCTTGCTTTCAGAAATCCTACTAAAAAGGAATCAAGTTTTATTTGCACTTTTGAATTTTTTTTTTTTTTTTGTAAACAACTCTCGAAAATTACGAAAAAAATATTATTTTTTTACATTTCGATTTTTTGTCCGTTATATCCGAAATCCGTTTAACAAACGTCCGTTATATCGAGGTTTTATTGTTTTTGTTTTTCAAATATAATATTACAATAATCAAACATATTCATTTTGAGAAACTGCATGCTATGAACTATGTTTATATGATTGATATTTAAAGCCAAATAAAGTCGCTGTCATTTATTTACTTAACTAAAACTATGAATTATGTGTTATTAATCAAAAATACACTACAATATAACAACGTCTCTATTTAAAGTGTAATTACGTTTGTAAAAATGTTTTTACGAAGAATTTTAATATTTGCGACACGGTTTTTAATAACATGACATGAAATAATATGATAAAGTAATCTCAGTGAGATGAAAAAAGCACTTAGCTTCATTCTTGAATTCATTATCTCCAGACACTTGTGTGCTCAACAACATCTTTTATAAAGCGACAACTTCAAGTTGTAAAAAAAAACAGCTGGGTAAAAACGCGCAGTTTCAAATTAATTTTCATACAGATTTACGCTCGAAATTCAGACTTTCCAACCACACCCTCTGAAAATTGAAATAAGATGGTAAACCTTGAAAATTACTCGCCCTCTTTCTTGGGTAAACTTTTTCAATAAAATATTATAGAAAACAAGTTTTTATAAAGAATTCATATATTTTTTAAATATTTTATCAACTCATAAAATGTTTTGTTTCAGATTTAAAATTAAATATTAAACATCAAGATGCTAGAATTTCATTTAACTACCACGCATCGTTATAATTTTTTAAATACTTTTTTCAAAGAATATAATAGATAAAACAGATTTTTTTAAATTTGAATACTATAAATAAACACAGAGCTATCTAAAAAATGACAGCTCTTGGGTATTGTTCCGATTTACTTTTAATGTTTTCCCTTTGATATTCTAAACTAAAAATTCTCATATTAAATGATTATTACCTGAAAATTAATTATGAATTTAAATCCAATATTAAAAAGAAAGACAAGTATGAATTTCACATTTTAAAAAAATTTGAGAATATTTTTGCTTTTTTTTTAAATTTAAATATAGTCGCAAAATTTATTTTATTTTTTCTTTTTAACTACCAATTATTGACGTCTTTTTTTTAATAAAAGTGAAATTTCTAACATTCCATTTTATGGAATTAATGTAAATATTTTCTTAAGTTAATATAATCTTTTGTAAGTGTCTTTTATCAATATTGTTCTCTAAATTTCATAAAAATAGTATACAGATTCTGAAAAACAACATGTGATCTTTCGACTACCTTCGAGATTTAATTATATATAACACATCAACTTGCAGACCTTTATACTTTATATCTTTGAATCTCCTCAGATATTCTTAAAAAAAAATATTATTCCTGACATATACGAGTCCTTTTATTTTAAATGATTATAAGGGTTTTTCAAACTAATAATTGTCATACTTAACTTTGAGTTTAGGCATTCATACGTTTATTCGTATTAAATTTATTTAATTAGTGTATTTTTTTTAAAACTATGTAACATAGTTATACAACAACATCTCAGTTGTAAGAAAATGTATACATTTATCATATTTAATGATCCCTAGAAACCGTTTACAGTTACAAATAAAAAAAAAATCTTTTAAGATTTTATTTTATTCGCAATCTACGTGAAGCAATGAATTAAAAGTTCCGTCTCTGTTGAAATAACGTCGGCGTTAAATGTTTGTCTTTCCGTTGCGGTTGGCAGAGCGTTAGTGGTGCAGCTTTTCCCTAATCACAGCGACGTCACGTTATTTTTCATCCCCACTCAAGATAGGGTTGGCCCGTGTTTTTGCAGCCGCAACCCCCGGCGATAGCAATGTTGTTGTTGGGGGATGTTTGGACAGCGGCCAAGCTACAGTATCGTAAGAGGAGACTATTGGCATTGATGTAAATGAGAATGGCAGCGAAAAAATGGCCTTTGGCAGTATTTTGGGTATTATCTCTGACAGAAGATCGATAAGTGTTATAGATTATCCCGAGATACCTTTTATTATTTTGGTCAGTCCTTAGACATTGAAGCTTTTTTTCGTAAATGAAAATGAAATCACGAAAAAAAAACTTCCAGGAACTTTGTATGTTTTATGTATTAACCTTTTTTTTTTCGGAAAGAACCAAAAACTTTTTGTTTGACTCCCTTATATTATTTTTTTTGACAGTACATGAAAAAAAATGCACACTGTCCGTTTTAATTTGAATTTTTATATTTTATACCATTTGTAAAGGGGTTTAACTTATATGCAGTACAATATTGCTTCGTGCGTTCTCACGTACTTAACTTTACTTCAAAAGTTTTCTTGGAATAATATCACAAACAAGTTGCCCACTTTTAAACTAAGCTCGGTGAGTTGCTCTTAAAGCGAATTGAAATTGTTTGAATTGAATTTAAGAAGGCTGAAGTACGTGATCCATCAAAGGGGATTTTTCTCACATGTAGACTTAAACGGTACGTTAAAGCAAATAAACTACAATACCTTGCAAAATGTATTTCAAAAGATTGATACTTCTTGTATTTCAAATTTAAATTTATTTTAAACTTACGGTTCATACAAAACAGTTGGGATATGAAATGTATTATTATTGCTTCATTTATGTTACTTTGTTAAATATAATTTGTAACTTAAAATTCCTTTAAAAAAACAACAACCTACTTTCTGAGTATAATATTCATTGATTTCTTATTGAAGTTCTTAAATCTTTATTTATTTTTTCTATAAGAAACATCTTATAGAAATATCTTTTTGGGTAGTTATAAAGAATTTATATTGAGTGCTCGTAAATTTTTATAAAGGGATTTAAACATCAAAGCCTTCGTATTTATTTCAATATTTCAAGTACCATAAGTTTTTTCTATAATATTTTTCGGAATTTATTATAAATATAAAAATCTTTGTACACTTTTCCGTAAACGAAGATTGATTTTGTCAACAAGATTTTTAGATAGTCCGTATATCTTCATTCTTTGTTTTTTTTTTTATATATTTCTCTACTTTTCACGAGAATTCATGTTTTAGGTAACGTCTAATTTATTAAGAAAAATATATATTTTGTTCTAAAAAACTGTCTTCAAGTCGAAATTTCAGGACTTTAGAATGTACCACCTGGGAAAACTCGAAACAAATATTGTTTAACAGTATAGTCACGTCAAACGAACAAGAATCCTCGTCGAAAATTGACAGTTCATATCGGACTATTACAATATACAACTACTTTATAACAATACGATTTGTTTACCAGAACCACTCGTTCGTTTATTTATATAGCATTAAATAGATTGTATCAAATAATATACAACTTACAAATCAAACGTGGTAATATTACCAAACACATAAATATAATTTGTGACGCGAAACTAATTTTAAAATATATTATTGTCCTCACATATTTCAAAATAAAATATGGCAAATAATAACTATGGGTCATCTATCATATGTGATTGTTTGCTTTGTTATAAATTTGTCAATTGGAATGATTTTATTTGCTCGGAAGTGTGATGGAATAATACGGTTTGATTGTTTACAGTGGGGAATCGGACGGTCTGTGTACAACGTGTATATTTCTCCAATATTTACCCTGTCATCGAAACACATATTCAGTAAAACCTTCTGAAAATACTTTGGCTGGCGTTTTATTCTTTCACAATATTCCCCGCGAGTTTCCACATGTCATCAATCGAGAAAAACCTTCGCGTCTTTTGCTTCCTCCCTTGTCTGTTGCGTAACACTCGATTACACCTTTTTTGTTCATTTTTTATCCATTTGTATGGGCGCTCTCGTGTTTCTTACAAAAAAATAAATTTTAAAAAACTCATTTTTCATTATGTTCATGTCTTATTTGCGATTTCCACAAATAAAAATATATCCGTACTCTCTTAAGATTATTTTTTTGTTTAATATATTTTATGCGTTATTTAAATATTTATTTAAGATTATTGCTTGTATGAAATATCGAAAACGTTAAACCTTCAACTTGTTTTTAAGAATTGGAGACATCTGTCATAAATATAGAAACCAATAATAATTTAATTTTCATTATCGTGACGAGAATCTAATATTATATCTATGGATAGAATGATTTAGAGAGTTTGATTATGTGTTCATTTTCTTTTCCAACATTTTAAATCTATTTAAAAAAATCTAAACAAGAAGTTGAAAATAAACTTCGTAAAAACAACATAGAACCTACATTATTTAAATATCTTCAATAAACTTCTCCAGGCAATGAAATTTAAGCAAATATAACTCAATCTAACCGCCTATGCAGTCACTCTCAAAATCAGATTAAAGTCAATGATCATGGCATGGCTATGGCATATCCCGCTTTTATAGTTTATGGTAAGACAACTTGAGGATTTCCAAAGCTGTAAAATTGTTTAATTAAAAGGAGCCTATAATGCCATAAAAACACAGCCTAACCATTCTAACAAATTACTTTGCATCATTCGTATCAAACTATTTGACTAAATATACATTAGATCCTTTAATACACAATCAAAATTATTTTCGAAGAATGTTTTATGAGACTTAGAATAAATCTCGTTGATCTTGTTATTTATTCATGTGCTCTGATTATTAATGACAAGGTAAGCATTTAAAAATTTAATTCAAATATTGAAGATTTACATCTTGAATGCGAACTTCCATATCATGACAGATATACAAAGTACAGAAAACAATTCAATTTAAAGAGACTTTATTTTCTTTTCTGTTGATTTACAAATGTTCTTGAAGCTATCTTTTGATCCTACGCGCAGATTGTGTGGCTTACAAGGTTTGGCTTGGGTGGTTGCGTATGTGGGTTTTTTTGGTATTGAGTTTGTGTAGGGAAAAATATGTGTATGTGTATGTATTTTTCATAGTATTTTAAGTAAACAAGAATATTTCAAAATTTAAATATTAGATATTCACTGACGCATTTGAAAATCTTTTTCTCATTATTTGAAAATACGACATTGTATTTTTTGTTCAACCAGTGATTCGTTGAGTCTAAACAGCGTGTCAGCTGGAACTAAAACCCCCGAAGCCTGGGGTATCGACGGATATTCTCTTTAACAGAACGCTCGGGACGGAATACATTGGCGTCCGAAAACACAATGGCAGGGTGTTTTTTTTTTAATTCAACAACAGGACAATGGGAGCTGTAAGAGATATATTTGTCGTTCGTTTAATTAAAGTGACCTGTTTGCATTCCATTTTAACCTTTGCTTTTGTGTTCTCGTGTAAATCGTTAAAAAATCAAATCATATTATTAGTTAATGGTTCATCAACAACTTTTATTTTTTCATGTCTATATTTGGAATCGATTTAGGACATAAATCGTGAAATATACATTAATAAAATCAGATGAATATAATTTTTTATTTTTAAAATTCATTAAATTGGCTTTTCCTAAGGCTTGTTGAGTTTATTGAAGATCCCTAGTATCAAATATTGAAAATTCTATTCACAATTTTAGAGGCTTATATTGTAGGGACTGTAAAAAACCAATCAGTTCTTGTACTAACTAGGGTACATTAAATGTTGCCAATGATTTTTTTAATATCAAAATTTGTAAGTTTTGTAGACGCATTGTGCTCTATTTAAAATAAAAGCAATTATATGTTTCCATTTCGGTCTATTCCTGCAAGATACTCGATCACTTTTGTCATCTAAAACATCAATAAATTCACGCTTGAAATATCAAATTTGTAATAATGTTACCATTCAAACTCACCGAATATCATGACGGAACAATAATTCTATGACTTCGAGGAGGTGGCCCAGAGTTTTGGAGTCAAAACACACGTTTCGAATTCAAAACCCGTAGTAATATGTTTGCAGCCCATAGATGATACATAATATAAGTAAGGCTTGGCATGAATTCATGTCAAACTGTATGCGCCCAATAAACGGGGTTATTTGACCGCATTTCAAATTGGAGCTGGCTCGGGCCCATCCCCTCGCTTACAAATCCAGAATGTCAAATCCAGAACTTGATTGGCGTTTCTGCCATTTCTGGAGCTGTGCAATTTTATGAAGAATTTAAAACTAAATATTTTTTTTATATTTAGACTAAGCACAGCATATACCTGACTTACTAGTACTAGACTTGTTTTCATATAGTAAATGATACATTTATTTTCCGTCTAACCGAGATTTATTTACGAGTATAATATATTGATTCAAAATATTTTAATAAAATCAAATTACGTTGGTATTTTCTATAATGAGAAAAGTACTCGAGTATGTGGATTGGATCAATAAGTTAAAAAATAATTAGTCATGTATATGATCTATTCAAGTATTTTTATTTGAGCTGTTACGAATCCTGCTAGGTTATGTGTAAATTTACTTTTTTAAACATATTAGTCAATAGTGTATAAATTTGTAACATAAAGTATTAATTAATCAAGATATACTTGTAAAAAGATTTGTACTATTTACAATAATCAAACTGTTTAGCTCTAAAGTTCTAGGTTAATCATGGCTTTCTCTTAAATAATTATGATATTATTCTTTCAAAATTAATTGTTTTTATAGTTGCTTCATCTAATTCACTGGAGTTTCATATTGTGCAGTTTAGACGTACAAGTTTTTAGTTGTCAGATGTTCTCTTTATCTGACTTCCTACTCAGGGTCCTTCACTAGTACTTCCACCAAGTTGCTATCGGTAGTTTAACTATGCGCGCATAGTCAAAGATCTGCTAAAGTTCATCTACTAAATATTAGTTAAATACACAAACTCAAGTGTATATTTTAAACAAGATAATGTTTTCAAAAGTTCTATGGAATATAACAGCTTAATTCGTTAAGACATTAGTTTTGCTTTGTACGTAATTTTACTTTTCTTTAGTTTTGACGTTAGTTGACGCGACATAATAAAAAAGCTTAACTCATATTGTATGTATCACATTAGGGTATTAGATAGATAGTAGTTACCAAAGTAAAATATTATAAATTATGCATTTAATGTTTAAACTATTAGTATTATAACAATAGAGTATTTCTATGTGACATATCTTACTCATATTTTAATCAAAATTTCGTTAAAAACATTTTTACGAGTGTGTAACAAACTTTTAACACATTTGGTATGCGTAATACATGTTCTAAATACAGAGTAGTCTAATAAAATGTTACGATAAACGTTTTGAACTGTAAATTAACACAAAACTATATATAACAAAGAACACGTCTTACATGAAAACTTTATCTTATTTGTATGTTATATCTAATACGCAATCCAGGCTTAGTTAATTACTACTAACCACATAACATTCTTCTTATTAATAGGACCTTCAACATAGAAATTATATAATAATAAACAATCTTTCAAATATCATTATTAGTATTTTTATTTCACACTAGTTTATTTTATTAAAAAAAAAAACGAACCGGAAAAAGACACAATAAAAATCTCGGGACCAAAGCGTATTTATACAAATAAATATACGTAAAGACTCTTTGGTGTAAAATAGATAAAACATGCATTTATTAAAAATATTTATTTGAATCATGTAAACTACAATATCGGCAACAACCCCAAAACAATAACGTTTATAAAAATAATGTCTTTATTTGTGATATAGCCGTTTGACTTGAATACATAGCAACCCAAATCAATGAAAAAATGGAAAAGAACGAGAAAATAAACACGGAAAAATAACGCTACCAAAAAGGCTGAATAAAGTCAATAAAAACTGTGTTTTTATTTATTGTGTGGGCTCGTGAAAAGTCACAATAGGCCACTAAATTATTTTAAATAATAACTGCGTGGCTGTGACGGGGAATTTCGTCATCTAGTTTAATGTTTCCACGAATTCCAATCACAGAATGGCGAGCGTAAAACATAATTACTCCCAACTCATCATCTATTGGAAAATTATATGCCACAATTTATTGTCTATCAAATTCTATAACCACTACTGGAAAATTTTAAATCATATACATAGATTTGTATAAAAGCATTTGTATGTATATTTCATAGTAAAATGAATTACTGTTATTTTACACAAAAACATAACTGTTTTGTTTGTAAGAATATTCAACTTCTGCTTATAGTTTTATTTTATAAGGTTTTTAATAAAGGTATAAAATAAAAAGGCGATTTTTTCTGTAAATATTCATTGTAAAATTTCAATATATATAAATATCATAGAATGATTTTTGGTACATCTCAATGACTGTCATAAAAAACTTCATTATGAAATTAATTGAATGTAAATATTTATAATTTAGGTACACATTGTGTAGGTGCTTGTTAATTTGTGATTACATGTGTAGATTAAATCAATTGTAATAAATGTTTAATAATGTCGAAAATATGTACGTAGAATTGTATAGAAGAATCCCTTAATCGAGAATTCAGTGTAAAACACAATAAATAATAAAGTCGTTTTTATATAATACTCCTTGGCTTTTAATTAAAATACAATGCTCATGAAACAATATGTTAATAATTAACTTAAGATTAATACCCTTCAAAGCTTTTACCCATTGAAAACAAATGCTGTGAGATTCCTGAATGTTGAAGGGCTTTATTAAAATAACCTACAAGAAGTATGATTTGGTCTTAAAGCATTCGTACCTGAATAATCTTACTACTTTACAAAGCAAGAAGCTTTGTTCTGTTTCTATTATTAATATAACGGAACCTTGAATGGAAGAAAATAATTTTAAACGAGAGGAGAAGACATATTCAAATTCAAGAGTCTCAGATTACTTTAAATATATTTAAAATATAAAATAAAAAAATTGTAAGTATTTAACAAAGTAAAACAAATGCTGAGCTTATATATATGATAAATAAGGGCTTCAAGTATCATTATGAATAGTATTATAAAATTAACAAATAAAATCTTATTTAATTACAAAAACATATTTATATAACAATTATGAACACGAAACATAATTTTGGGCTTGAATTTATTCCTAATGATATCTTAAATATGTTTATTTATTCTCAATAAGAATATAAAAAAAACTTACTAAATTGGTTTTTTAGCATCCAAAAATATATGTTTTATTTTGTAATTCAAAATATTAATGTCAATTTAATACATAACAACCACTCTTAGCAAGTTTTTATACTGAAAGTGAAAATGGAAATAAATTTAAGTATTTTTAAAATCATTAATAAAAATTAGACAAATCTATCGAAACTTTGTTCTTACTACGTTTTGAAAAATAAATATGTACTAGTTTTTTTTGTTAAAATATTTTTATTGGCAAAAAAGTATCTAGTTATATTCCGAGTCTACTCAGACAAGTATTTAATATAATTTAATCAGTCAGATGTAAGAAACGCATACCTGAGTCGTTTCTTGATTTTTAGCTTTCTTGAGCTCTAATAAAGATGAAGAAGTGTGACACAAAGCATAATGTATATGAAGTTACCAAAAGTAAGTACAAAGACTAAACCACTTCCCTACATCAAAGAAACTACTTTAAGTAATTGTAACAATCAGTTTGCTTTATGCTAATGTTGATAGAGGTAAGGGGATGGTGGGGAGTAGCCTGACTCAGCCAATAAAAGTTTTCCCATCAGGAATTTGCGTCTCGCTGCAAAACACTAAGGCTCCGTATGGGGTGACGCTCGTCAGCTTCAGAAAGCATGGGGAAGGTAGAGGTTTCAGTATGGAAACCGCTTGGTGGAAAATAGAAATAAAACAACGCTGCTGGAACCCCCGAGGCTTGCCCCCTTTTTTGTTGAGTGAAATTGTTTATTTCGGTAAGGGAGGAAGGTAAGTGGAAATTGTGAGTTGTGGGAAAAAAGGGCGCGGGATGGAGCACGTTGCTTATATATTTCATCTGTAATCCTAATTTACTTGCTGAATAAGTAAATTTGCGAGGTAATAATGCGAATTGTCTACCTGCGTAGGAATTTCATCCTTTTATTTTACTCAAAAAAGTTTTTAATAAAACCTGTTGTATAGTCATTAATTAAAATCGCTTTATATTATTGCATATTAAAAATTGCCCAAGGGTTTTATAAAATACAATATCATACTTAATTTAAAAATATGCGTCATAATATTTGAAGACATTTAATGAAATATTATGCTCACAATGGCAAGGAGTTAGAAAAATGACATTAAATAAAGAAATATATTCAATCTTTTATTGAACTTTTATTTTATATTGAATCCTTAAAAATTTAGTTATAAATTTTTTTATCGTTATTTAATTAGAAATATAATGCCCTTATAAAATTAAAAAAAAAAAAAAATTAAATTAAAAAAAGTGGTTTTTATGTGTGTAATAAGGATTTAAATATTTTAATCTTAATACGAATTAAATATGTACGAGAGAGACGTGTGTATTAAAAAAGGTATATTTTTTAAGTATGTCCCTTAAAATTAGATAAGTGAGTGATAAAATTGTAACATAAAACTGTCAAAACCTAATTTTTTTAAATTACCATATTAGTTTTTAACTTTTGAAGGCAGTGATGAGTTTATATAACCTAATAGAGTAAGTATATTTTATGATAAAATAAAAAAAAACTTTTAGGTAGATTCAGTGTCATTAATCATTATATTAGGAATTATTCTGGTGAGGTATAATTTCCAAAGAGAGCATCGTGTATCACGAGGAACATGGAGATTACACCAGACGCTTCCAGTGTGCAGAACCTGCTATCATCACTCAACATCCCTCCAGCCGTAATTGATTGATAGCAGGAAGACTGGCGATAAAGGAGACGTATCTCAGGTGCTGAATACAAGAACAATACAACCACACGCCGGGCTATAATCTAGTAATCTTTGAATATTCCATGTGATATAATTATGTGTCATAAATAATTGGAAGACTATACCTGAATAATGCCATTAAAATTACCCTATAAATATTATACATAATATACACACACACTCATATATATAAATTGGGCTTAACTGGATTAACTTTTATATGACGGGACTCGTTGTTTCTATTTTTCGTGTAAATTGATAACCAGATATTACATTATCATTTTATACATGAACAAATGTATACATCACAGTAAAAAAAAAAATATATATATACAGTCGTGAAATAATTTTTTAGTTTGTTGGTTTTTTTATAGATGATCTCGAGTTTTCCACTTATTACATTCATAAACTATAATTACAAATTCATCGTATGATTTTAAAATGAGTATTCAGTTTTTTGTCAAAAATAAACTCAGCCGCCTTGCTGAACGCGCTATTTAAGATGACAGAACTTTTAAATTGAATCTAAGAAAACTGATACCTTGTCAAAAACAAATTTTAAACAAAAATCCATTAATACGTTAAATTGAACTCAACTGTGTCATACCTGTCAGACCTCTACCGAGCTGTTTAGAGCCTCCATACTTAGCGCTGAAGTTTCGAATAGGATTAATAACTTTAAATTTTCTGCTATCTTGACATTGCAATATAAAATAATCACGCAGGAGGATATTTTCTGAGGACCCGAGTGTAATATTGAAGTTTCAGGCTGGCAGGTTTGACACTCCATAAGCGTCCACCGACAAGGGGCGTCGACTTGTGAAAACTTTTTCGAGTTTCTCCGCCGAATTTCGTTTGGGAATTCAATGTTACCTTCATGGCAACGCCCGAGACATTTTAAGTTCTTTTTATACACACCTCTGGAGTCTGGAATAAAGATAAATGTACTTTTTGTCACCGGTCCCGAAATAAATAAAGTCTTTTGCAAAACGCTTGCGAATTGAATCTCCCGTCTAATTTATTGACGGCGTCCAACAAAACCTTTCATTTAGAATAGCTTTAAGTTATTAAATAATATTATTATTCAAGCACAGTTTTCGTGAATTAGGTACACTGTTTACCTGTGAATACGAAAAAACTATGCCTAATTTTTATTTTCAGGGAAACATACACTTAACATAGTTAAAACAATTTATTAATTGGCTGATTGGTACTCTAAAACTTGAGTAAATTGAACTAGAATTGTTAAAAGTTTATATTTTTTATTCTTGCTAGAATGTGTAAATCATTTGAATTTATATTTAAAAAATATATACAACGTGTATATTACTGTGATGACATACTTTTTAATAAACTTCTGAGTTATTTTCTGTATTTGAACCTTAGTTTTCAGGAGTATGAACAAATAGCACATACTTGCTTGTACGTGTACTTAAAACTACAGTGTAGCTTAGATATAGTTTAAGTCAAGGTAAACGAGTTATGTCTACTCTGGCCTGACAGGTGTGAGTCTTGAAGTGAACTTTGTCAGTTGAGGTGATAAACCAACACCCATTCTGACTCTAATTTGTTTGTAATGTCAACAGAATGACAACAATAAGAACTAAAATATAGTCATATGAGATATGGAGTTTCACCCTGTTATAAGCTGAAATAATTTACATTTGATGTTCTTCCATTTTTTAATGAGAAGGCTTAAGTTTTATCATTTATTTAAAAAATAAAATGTAAATAAATTTCACAAATAATTTATAAAGAACTGCAAATTTTACTCAAAGACTTTTACTGCTTTTTATTTAATAAAAATGGTTTGTATTTTTGATCTATTTATTAGTTTAAGAATTGGTTAAAAATGAAATTTAATAGATTTGATAATAATTACTACACAAAATACACAGTTGTCGTTAAGTTCAGGTATTTGCATTCTAACGTTACTCCCACATTAACGATGCTACTAAATTATGACATATCATTGGAATACAGAGGCTGAGTAATCTACTGTGAGTGCTGATTAATTAATAGTTTTTATTTGACCTATTTTATTATTGAATATATGCCCAGAATATTGTATAAGACAGCAAGTACAGAGAATAAATATAACTGCATAAATCATTTCTAAGGCGATAATATTTAATCAAAATATAGACGGGTCAGAGGCTAAAGACGAATATGATTAGACTCAATCAGGCCTTCAGTAGACGTAGCAAAATGTTATATTAAGTAAGAATAATTGATTTACGCATGATATTATACCTTTATAAAATTATTCATATTTGGACGATTTTCGTTACAAAGTAAAATATTCTTATTGTCAAAAGTTTCAACAAACGCAATTTTATTTTACATATGAAAATTAACCTTATTTATTTTAATGCTATTTTCATATTCTTAATGCGATGTATCTTTTTTTGATAACGTATATCGTGTAAGTGAGTGTCGATATTTTTTTTTTAGTAAAAGTAAATTCATATTTTATTAAAAGTATAAATATTTTTTTTACATATAATATTTTTGTAGGTATGAATATTTGTCAATTTTAATTTAACTTAAAATTATTTCACAAATTACGAAACAAGTAACTTAACTGATTTATAATATTCCAGCGCCAGACAGTGAGAGTCACTCAGGGTGAGAAGGGTTGCTCCAGTAAAACGAGACAGTCAACAACCGAGGGATGTCGACCATGAATTATTCATGGCAGATCAAAAATAGTTTTAATTTATTAAAATTACCTCTCCGAGAGACTTAAAGAGTGATTGAAAGTTAAAACTGAAAGTTAAAATTCATCCCAAGACTTCACTTGAAAGCTTTTTTTAATGCTAACGATACAAAAGAAAGAAGATGAAAAAATATTTTGCCTCATTGTGCATGGGTGTGGGTATAATATTAATTTATGAAAATGTATATTTCCACAGGTGAGAATATTTTTTTAAAAAGTCATACCATTATATATTTTTAAGGATTGAGCATATCACGAAAATATATTTTTGCGATCTATATCTGTTAAAACTTTTATTTTAACATGAAAAAAATCCAGAGTGATTTCAACTAGACTATAAACATAATTAAGACGTAAAAATTTTAATAGCTTTTTAACAAACTATAAAAAACAATTACTGGTGGTCGTAATTAAAATTTATAAATTCGATTATTAAGAGGTACAATTTTTTTAGTCTCATTATAAGTTATTTATATAAGTTATAAGAACCTTGATGTACCCAGGAAGACGGCCGATAAATGTAGATACATTTCCAAACGTCAAGTATGGAGATATCAGATGAAGGTAATTACTAAAATAGCAAAGATGGACTAATATTAGGTATTTGTAGAATTGACAATGGAAATAGACATTGGCGCTTTGATCATTTCATATCAAAATAATGTATTCAATTTTTTTGACAGATAGTATTTGGGTATTTAGTTTTAGTAAAAATTCTTTTGTAATTCTGATTTCGTTTGAAAATGCCAACTTGTTAGTTAGGCAAAAAGAGCTACCAATAAATAAAAATAAAATAAAGTTAAAAAAAATGGTTTCTAAATGCTGCCTGATACACCAATAATCAATCACATGTCGTGAAATTATAAATAGCTTATAAGATATTTTTTAGAAAAAAATTTGTTATAAGTAATATACATCCATATATAAAAGTCCATTTAAAACTTTTTTCTAGTAAAATTTAAAAACAACCCAACAA
Source organism: Atopsyche davidsoni (assembly GCA_022113835.1). Lineage (NCBI taxonomy): Eukaryota > Metazoa > Arthropoda > Insecta > Trichoptera > Hydrobiosidae > Atopsyche > Atopsyche davidsoni. The sequence goes on from JAILWY010000012.1 coordinate 14,954,967, forward strand.
GCGGAGGGAAAACTTGACAAAACGCAAAAATTTCAATGTTTACAAAAATAAGAGAATAAAATTAAATTCGCAACTCAAGACCTTGCCAACATTAACATCTTGAATAAATTTTATTGAAATAATACTTTGAAGATGACGTAATTTCCTAAAGTAAAAAGTTTAACTTCATAACAAAAAAAAAAAATATTTTCCGTCTACCGGTGCCTCTTTGCATTTTTTTCTTTCATGCATATTTTTCTCAGGCACTTGACATATTCAGGGCACTAGATTGTTGAGGTTACTTCCTACCTTTTTTGTGTTTCTTCTATTTTATGAAAAGGCCATGCAAAGTTTTAAAAGCAAACGTTTAAGCTATAAAATACTAAATCATAATTTACCATACGTTTTTACATTTAAGACATCTCACCCCAAGTAATGAATTAAAAAACTTTGTGTATTTTTAACGTTTAAAATAATTTTTTTTTTTTTTAAATGTATTATTTATTGTTATTTAATATGTTTTATGAAAATTGAATTTAGTTTGAAATGACAAACCTTTTTTTAATAAAATATAGTATGGTAATAAAGGTCGAAAACTTATTTTATTTTATTGACGCCTCTTCAAGATATTTAATTAGTTTTCTTGAAACGAGTTATTCAATGCATATCTCAAATATGGATATTTACATTTCTTTTATATGGAAAAATATATTTAATAAAAAATATTATTTAAGTGTTAGATAAAGGATGAAAAAAATTATCATGAAGTAATATTTTATCCAATAAACACTTCAGTTCTGGCATTGACCTGGCAGAGAATCGATTCGAGTTCCTCAAAGCCGTTAAAAATCGACGGCTTAACGCTCACGGCTAACAGAGCCGCGCGAAGAGGTCGATTTTCCTGATTTATTTAAGTACTTATTCCCTCGAAAAAACCGCGATCTATCCAGAACCTAAGCTCGCTTCTTTCAATCAATCTTAGATATCTATTGCCCTTCTGCAGTGCAAAGACCGGAAAAGCTCCTAGACCGTTATTTACACAGGTCTGAACTAAATAAATCGACCTGGATTCTCTCCGGTCCGGCAACGAGTAATGAGAGTTTACCGAGGCCTCGGCTAATACTTTTCTCGATTACTTAAATCGAGTCAACGCAGCTCAGCTCTGCAGGATCCCAATGGTATTTACTTCCCTTTGGGTGCATTCCCTTCTATGCATTTGCTCGGAACGGAGCTTCGACTGAATTCATGAGACGTGTTTCTGAGTGGATGCACATAAATGCATCCGTGTCTCCATGTCATACTTTAAATAAACGATGCGCTAATACTGTGGAAAACGAGGATATATAATAAATATTATTTATTCTATTCAAAGGTACTTCATGCTGTGAAACATTACAATTATAGGCACACTATGGTTTCAGAGATTTTTTTTGAATCTCTCATGGCTCTATCTTTAAAGCCTTTTTCCAAAAGGAAATAAAATAGACCGCATAACTGTGAATGGTTAAATTCTTCAATTTTCAGCCGATCGTGATCTTTAGTGATGTGGTATTTGGCATAAAAATAAATACGTTCTTTATTTTATATTGAATAAATATTTCTAGCGGTACTGGAAGTAGTTAGTATGCAGAACGCTATTCAAAAGCAAATTTAAAAAAAAAATTGTAATAATGCTTATATATTAAGATCATCTTATATACAGTAATCGGCAAAAATATACATTGAATAAATCAGCATTAGAATAAATAGCGACCTATTATTCTTGATCGCATCATAAGCCGGGCTATTTCGACGGTAAATTGGCAGAAAAATAATACGTTCTTTATTTTATATTGAATAAATATTTTTAGCGGTACTGGAAGTAGTTAGTATGCAGAACGCTATTCAAAAGCAAATTTAATTATTTTTTTGTAATAATGCTTATATATTAAGATCAACTTATATGCGGTGATCGAGAAAAACATATATCGAATAAATCAGCATTAGAATAAATAGCGACCTATTTTTCTTGATCGCATCATAAGCCGAGCTAATTCAACGGTCAATTGGCAGAAAAATAATACGTTCTTTATTATATATTGAATAAATATTTCTAGCGGTAGTAGTTAGTATGCAGAACGCTATTTTGAAAGCAAATTTTCAAAAAAAAAAAATTGTAATAATGCATATATATTAAGATCATCTTATATACAGCAATCGGTAAAAACATACATCGAATAAATCAGCATTAGAATAAATAGCGACCTATTTTTCTTGATCGCATCATAAGCCGGGCTAATTCGACGGTCACGTGACCCCGGGTAGGGGCGCCCGACGTCGCCGGACCGGCCGCCGAAGAAGCCCCCCGCCACTAACAGATAGGCCGGATCGGGAAAAGGTTGCCGATACATGCTAGATTTCCAGATTGCCCATGTCAAATAGCCCGCGGCGACCCCGGCTTTATCCACGCGCCATAAATAATCCTCGTATCAAAGTTGGGCCCATTAATTATGATGCCCGGGACCTCTGCCGCGGGACGGGGCCTGCAGGGCGACCCTCGCAGAGTTATTCAAATGTATTCGCGATATGCTGACGATGGGCAGCAATAGGCAGTTTTAGAAAAAGCTGGACGTGTCTGGCTTGTAATTTGGAAAAGTTTAGTTATACTCCAGAAAAGTGTGCGTGTATAAACAAATATGTTAAAACTAAACTACCAATAAAAACTCACTAATGCAATTATCATTTGCAATTCATTCTCAATAAATATCAATTAAAACATTTAACTGCATTATTGATTTTTGCGAAGACCGTCTCACAGGAAGTACGATTTTGCCTATACAGGTTTTATTGATTGATAATGATTGAGTACATTTGTTCAAATATTAAAAATTGATTAAAGAAACTCTCAGAAAAAAATATCATCGTGATTTGCGTGGGATTTTAACCCACATCCCCAAGCCTACATGGCCGGTGCATTACCAAATGTACCAACAAATCACTGGTACTAAGTAAGAATTTTTAACAATCATATCCTATAAATGAAACAACATTTCAACAATATTTAATTAGCATAATAAGCACGTTTTTTCATTTATAGGATATGATTGTTAAAAATTCTTGCTTAGTAACAGTGATTCGTTGGTATAATTGGTAATGCACCGGCCACGTAGGCTTGGGGATGTGGGTTCAAATCCCACGCAAATCACGATGATATTTTTTTCTGAGAGTTTCTTTAATCAATTTTTAATATTTGAAAAAATGTACTTAATCAATATCATTTAACTAAGTATCTTAAAAATCTCAAAATAAATAAATTATAATTTATAATGTAATGCGATATATTTTCACAACAAATTTTTATGAGTATTTTACTCGGCGATTGGTGTGAGAACCTATTCGCATCAAACCTGTAAATATGAAAAATATGGATTTATAAAATATTTGTTAAATAACAAATATATCAGTAAATTCAGAATTAAGAAATTCAATATTTTTGACAGAGAGTACTTGGTGAAATTCCGTTTTAATATTTTTTAGTAAAATACATGAGTGATTTTCCACATGTCCGTTTTTATTTGTGACCGGTTTCGCCAAACTTGATAATGACAACGTGAAAGGTTGGCGAAACCGGTCACAAATAAAAACGAACATGTGGAAAATCACTCAAGTATTTTACTCAAAAATATTTAACCCTTAAATGCACATTGACGTAAAACTGCAACGTACCACTAAGACGGCTTAATGTCTAGTAAATGCATGGTGATGGTATATCTGCAACATAAGGTTTTTTAATAGAATAGTATAAAAAAATTTTTTTTTTTATTTCAATCTGTTTTCCTGCATTACAATGTACATGTTTACAAGATATATTTTTTTCAAGAGGTCAGAACAAGGTCATGCATTTAAGGGTTAAGTTCCGAATTGTCAATATTTTTAAATGAGAAATATTAAAAAATTCACGTAACAAATTCATGCATGATTACGGAAAGGTTGTAAAAAAAAAACAACCTGATTCCAACGCAAGCTGCGCGTCTCGGGTCCCATATCAGCTGACGACCCACCCTTCCGCAGTGGCGCAGGAACCCTTTGTGCCCGGAAGGGTCGGCTGCGCGGAGACCGCGGTGGGTGGTGACACTGCGTGACTTTACAGGGTAGGCACTGTTCCGTAGGCTGCTTGAGACGCACTTTTTTGATAGATCACCCCCTCGAGACGTCCTTGAGATAAAGCCCCCCGCGAAAACGGCTCCTCGTTGGAATAAATTGAACCGAAAATAATCAGGTTGGCTAGACGATTTTTAAACACATATAAAGATTTGCCTCAAATCGAAGTCTTTTGGTGGAATAGCATTCCATTATTCTAGAAAAATAATATGTGCTTTTATAGCACTAGGGTAGAGAAAAATATATGCTTACCTGAAAATTATGGGACAAATAATGAAATATGCTTTTGGTGAATTTTTATTTAAATAATTTCTATACATTTTATACTGAAATGTCTAAATAAAAATAATATATACTAAGAATTACCTTTATCTCTATGATGATACTCTTCAATTACGGATAATTTATTTTAAAATCTTTATAAGATGAAAACGTTTATGTTTATTTATTAAAATACAAAAATGTACTTAAAATTAGCTTCGATAGTATATTTATATGTTTAAAAACGTGTGGCAGGTAAACAAATTGTAATTTTGGCGTACATAAAAGTTAAAAGCTAAATTACTAAATAAATCACACAAGCATTTGTATTTAAAATTTAGTTAAAAGGAAATATGGAATAATATCGTTAATAAATTGATTTTAATATTATTTTACGCACTTATTCAAGTTTAAAGTCTTAATTTGATTTAAAATAAATAAACATATTAAAAAAAAATAATGGATTTACATAACATTCAAAATCATAATTGAGCAAAGGAAACCTTTACAAAGCAAAAATTGTGACACATATACGAGTATATATATATTTATATTATACATCACTTTATGTTATCAATAGTTTAAATGGTATTAAATTAACACTGTAGGTATTACTAAAATTATTTGTTTGATAGAAATAGGAGAAGGTCGCAAAGTAATTGAAATTAACACCACCAGCAGGAGTGACATTCAGCCTGTAGTGTTTATTTGGGATACGAGGGCTGGGAGTCAAGAACTTCTCCAAGCTGAAATTCGATGTGACCGAAATCGTAAGTTACCTTCACTTCAACTACCTTTCGATCCTTAGAGTAAATTAATCTTCGCACCTTCAAAATTCTCTCTAAATTGACACAGGTTGAACATCGATTTCTAACTTTGTTTTCAAACATTCAAAGAAAACATATAAATAAAAATAATCTACAAGAATATTTCATAAAATTTTAATTACTCTACACGAGGGATTTTTTTAACTACTTGTCACAAGGTCAGTGTAAACCATAACAAATGTGATTTTTAATTTACGTCATATGTTTATGTTATATATTGTATTGAATATATTTTTATATTAAAAACCTACGCATCACATAGATATCGATTATTTACCAATCACTTTTATCAACGACGTTATTTGTAATAGAACAAAGTAGAAAAGGGTTGTCATGATGAAATCAGAAGTCTCTAAAAACCGTATTATACGAAGAATACGAAAAACTTTTTTCATCCGTGTAAACTGATTTCTGAAAACTTATATAGTGTTCAGATAAACACCAAAATTCCGCCATATTTCCAAAGCAGTCATCCCAAATCAAACCCTGCGTACACTCCACTCTCTGCACTCTATTCTTGAGCATTTCAACAAACGCCTTCCACGCGAGCTGCTCGGGGACTCACCATCTTGGACCATTTGAAATTTAGCCGCTTAACCGAGATCTGTCTATCTTAAACATCCTCAAAAGCCGAATCGGCGCCTCTGAATATCATCATTACATAATAAAGTAGTTGGGGACAGAGGGAAATGACTCGGCGACAGCTGAGAAGGGTAGATTCGGAGACCGGGGTGGATTTCAGCTATTAGGTTCTCTAGGTTCAATGGATGCTACCGTAGCCGCTAAAGTCATGAAACTGAGAAATCTGGGGCTGCGCCTGCTACTATCAGAGGCAGAAATAAATCAGTCGCGATAAGGGTGGATTTGCGGTGTTAAATAAGTTTTATTTTTCAAAGATTGCTTCTAATATTAAGAACTTTGAGTTGGAGAGGCCAATTGAATAGATTGTTTTAAATATAAGAAAAACAAAAAAAAATCAATTAAATTTCTATTTTCCTATTGCATACTAATTTATGTGTTTCTTTGAGTGTCTCATTTTTGTTATGAGTTCATTTTGCATTTTGAATAATTGTGATTTCCTCAAAAAAGGCAATGATCAATATGAAGAAAAATTCGAAACGTTACCGGAAGGAGATTTCAAGAATTCCAACTTTATATAAATTCAAAAGGAATAATAATTGGCACGCTTCCTTTATTTAATTTCGGGAACTTGGGATTCTAAAGGATTTGATTGGCATGAGAAAACAGATTTTTCTGCTTCATTTCAGATATTTCTTTCGAGGCTATAAGCTCTTAAAAAATTGTGGTTTTCCAACGAATAATGGATGCTCCTTTGTTGGCCGTAAAAATCAGTAATGGGTTTTTGAAGAAGTTAAAGATATTGTGCTGCTGCAAGACGTGAATGACTCTTTTCACTAACTGGCTTTATAAAAATCTTATAAAATAACATATTGCAAGAATGAATACAACATTAAAAAAAATACAAATAAAAACACATTTTTTACAACATGAAATTCACTTAAGCTGAATAGCATATAATATGAAATATCACTCAATTATTTATAATACATACTGTATTTTTATTTCAATATTTAATTAAAATACTTGAGTCAAAACCTGAAATTAGATCAAACGTGATATTCAAATAGATATGCTTAAATGCTCATAAATATTTTAGGTTATTAATTTTTAATTATTAGTCAATATAATAAACATTTATTATTTAAATGTTGAAATGTCTTAAAAAAAAATTTATGTAGATAAAAATAAAATAACTTAACACGTAAAACGTGTTTACTATATTTTAAGTAAATCATAAAACAACATTCTTCCTGACAGCCATAATGCATAAATTTCAAATGGCCGAGGTATTCAAGTTAACTTGTCACAGCTTAATTTCTATTTTAGCAACCGATTTCCAATTTCACGAACATTACCATAAACGGATTCACAGGCCAGCGACGGACCAACTATTAGATTTACCGAACAATACAAAACAATCAAGCCAATTCTACGAACCCTAACACTTACCACGAATCACTTGAGACTAATACGAAGTCAAAATAATATAAACAACTTCCGCGTTCATTTATATTCCTATACCTTACCTTGTCGCAATAATTCAGAATTATTTTGCCGTTTCATTACGTAACAAGTATATCTAGATGATTTTTTATCAATAATTTTTAAAAAAAATCTTTGTGTAGAGAATAATTAATGCTCTTCTCTGCAAGTGAGAAGGCGTCGTTAAAGTAAATTTGAGGAAAATGTTGATGTATCCGGTTACTCTAAAATTACTTGAACTAGGGAGAGCTTATTTTGGGGGGTTTTCTTAGTTTTAAAGCAGAAAATGCTAATTTTTAAATCGATTTTTAACTTGGACAAATATCAACTCTCAAGGTAGTGTTACATATCCTATAAATTAATTCGATATGAATATCATCACTGTTTGTAGATAAATGATAACAACGAATTTAAATTTAAAAAAAAAAATAAATGTAACAGCCTTTCCAAGTTTTATATAAAAAAATTGATGATTGATTAAATGCGTCCATAAATGTAATGAATGACGTTAAAATAAAAAAATGTTTGCTGAAATAATAGTGATTAATTGAAATGCGTCAAAATTAATGGGTTCGCCTAAATGCGAAGGCCAAAAGCAGTTACGAGGGGATTTCCCCATTAAAATTCTTTAAGCTGTAACGCGAAAAACCTCCCTGCATAAAGTCGTTGAAATGCCGTTAAGTGCGATGATGCGTTACAAGAACCAATGCATCACGAAATACAGGGAGAGGAGCAATTGTGTAAGTGCCGTATTCTGAGAAAACTGTCTCATTATCGAAGTAAGGTATGAAAATAAACTTTGAACGCCACTCGCAAGTTTGTTCGTTGCAAAATGTACAGTATGTATATTGGCATTTTATAAATTGCGATAATTTTGTAAAATGAACTGAAATATACTGCTTGCTTTTTATGGGATAGAAATATTAAAGTTAAAGTAAGTTAAAAATAAAGTGGAAATTTCGCCACGGTTGAGAGCCGCAAATATGAAATATAACTGATAAAACAAACTCACAGAAAAGTATAAAATCAATGAAATAATTACTTTTTGAAGTTACTGAAGTTCTAAATTTTTCTAGTTAAAAATATTCTTTGACTAAAAGTATTTCCAGTTCTTGAACCACCTCGCAAGTATTTTTATATTACACTAAGCGGCTAAGAGTCACTGCCTTGGAAAATTTAGGGTGTGTCTTACTAAAAATATTATACTTTATATGATTTTGTTAGGGTTAGAATGTTTACGAAGCATAACAGTAAAAATAAAGTGCATTTACCTTTTAAAAAGAATATAATTGCGTTGTTGATGCCAATATTGATATAACCAACTTTTTTGTAAACGCCTCTTCAACCGTGAAAGTATCCAAATGTATTCAAAACAATTTTAAATGTTTATAAAATCAGTATTTTTACTTTTGCAGGTTTGTTGTGATTACATTAATCAATGAAACTCATGAAACAATGAAAATATACAAAATAAAAAAAATGTTTATGTAGCAACGCAATATTTTGATTTCACTTTGGAATGAAACGATTTATCAGAGCGTCAATTCGTTTATATTTAAGACACTAAATATTTGATATTTAGTGTCTTGAATATAAAATTTAAAAAAATTTTCAAAGGTAGGGTACTCTATATGCCCCGTGAGTACCGCAAAGAATGGCTGTCGAGAATACCCCGTCGTACTTCACGTAACAGCCATAAACCACGCTTCAGACGGGCGTTTAATATAATGTGCAACAAATTACATAAATAGCGCAGGCATAAATAATTTAACAGCTCTCGGGATGAAATACTGGTTCAGATCCTCCGCCGGGTCGGGACCTCCTGAAAAATTACCGCCGAGTGAGTGCTGGGCGAGTCCACTGTTTATTTTCATCATTTTTTCAAAAAGATAGAGCCTTCGCTTTGTTGCGGCGCTACTCTTATCATTTTTAATGTTTATTTATTAGCACGGCAACTTCGTTTTTGTAAGAATTAAAATACAGTTTTCTGTTTTGATAATTCTTTTGATTTGCATAATAATCTCTGTAGTAGTTTTGTGAGAGCTGTATTAAACTTGTTTGTTTGATATTTAGTAGGTTTTTTTTTGTGGAGGAGAGCTCGAAGTGAACTTGTTTGCATTTTCGGTTTGTGTCATCATGCAAAAATTGTATGACAATAGAAGGTTTTTGTCTGAGATTTCTCGCAAAACGTTTTGTGTTCTTTGAAAAAAAATATGAATATGAAATGCTACGGAATGAGATACAAAAGATAACCAACGTAAATAAAACGTTGCAAAGCCTTGTGTTTTCATATTATAAAGAAAACAAAATAAAACTTTAAAAATGCTAACTTAATTTAAAATTCACTTTCTTGCTAATCTCGAAGAAAATTTATTTCTTTGTCTCTGTTATAATTGTTCTAACTTCATCAAAAAACTTTATCAAGTATAAATAATATAACGTTTTTTATTAATTCGATTCATGAGTTTTTATATTATTTGGTGAAATGTATAAATTACACCAATTATAAAATGGTTAAATTTTGACAATGATACATGTATTTGCTTTACAATTTCAATATTTTCACTAAAAATAATAAATACCCCTCCCTTAACCTCCATGTGTTAAGCTGGTGCTTAAAATATATGAAAATCCAACGGAATGTTTTCTTGCAGTACTAGTTGTTAAAACAATGTTTAAACTCTCTCTCAATTCAATGAAAACTAATTCATGAATTTGAGATTGACGGAAACTCATAACGCTTCTAAATATATTATTTTTATTTTATTTTACAGATGATATAATTTTGTTTGTTGCGACATTAGTTGGTGTTATTTAAATTCTGTAGGCGAATACATTAAAGAATATACATTTTCCATGTGTGTGCCAGCCACTTTATTTTGTGTCACTATTTTGTAAAATAAGTGTACCTAAGTAATAGTAAATACGGCGGTTATATGACGTGTGACAATAACAGCGATACGTCTGCGAATCTGCACCTTTAAATGGTGAAGGTTGCCACCTCAGCCACCCCCGGGGGTTGCTGGGGGCTCCGGAGACGTGTCTCGCCACCTCCCTGGAGGTTTCTTCGTCTATACATAGAACTCAGTGCCTCTTCACAAGGCTCACTGTAAGAATGAAAACAGGGTAACCATTTATCTACACTCTATTTTTTGACACATAAAATATATTATATGAAAAATGATTATTTACTTTATATCTAAGTTTCTATTTTATTCCGTAAACAGTATTAATTTATTCATAAAATGACGAGTTAAATCATTGAATTTTTTTTACCAAAGTGCTACAAAATATGCATGAAACTCGATATATATATTTTTTGTTTGTTAAATATTGATGTTGCTAATAAATGCTTATACATGTGTGATCAAAAATCACTGTAGACTTAACAATGTTTTTAATAAAGATAATAATTAAGTACGGTAGTAAATAATTATCTCAATTTAAATGCCTGTCAGTTGAGATTAAAATTAACGATATACGAGCTGTTTCCAAGAAAACAGTTTAATATTACAAAAGCAAATAATGGTTACCTTTGTACCTTCTTGAGATTGTTCTTTGAGACACTGTCACAAATTAACTGTGGCACCGCATTACAAGGACCTCTGACATTTAATCATCTTGAAATTTGCGACCGTTTTTAAATTATGCAAAATTAAGGCTTTCAAACAAGAGAAAATTAATGTTCTTGTTTTTGTAAGTATTTAATATTATTTGTATTCAAATTCCATTAAAATTCAATTTCACGTGGATTTCGAATATTGGTAATGTCAAGCTTGGCTTTGAGATAAACATTAAATTAGATTTTATTTATAGACGCATTGAAAACTGATAACTCGACTGAAAACATGCATGACTGATAAATAAGATAATTTATAAACTAAAATTTCAAAATTTGCTGAATGCATTACTCACTTTTTGCAATTTGTTTTCAGTTTTATAAAATCTTTCAAGAATTTCATTATAAGTTACTGGGAAACCGCGAAATTGAAAAAAAAAAAAAAAAAAAGCAGAAGAAAAGCGCGCGTCGACAAGAAACTATTTTGAGAGTTTAAAGTTTTATCTGCAGTGACTTTCCAGTGTTTGTCCTCGACACAATAAATTCGGCATTTCGAGCAGTAAACACAATTTAAATCGAATCGAAAATCGGAAATCGAATAACTCACGAAAGTTTTGAACAAGCAGGTACGAGAATGCTGAAGACATGTTTGAGTTCCAGTTAAGATTGCACGCAAATGTAAAGTCTTTTAAAATTAGTTACTTTGAAAATCTCATTATTCATAGTATAAAAAATATTCAAGCATGGATCAACAAGAAAAATCTCTAACATCCACCTCGTGGCTGTTGGGGCGTGAAATCGTAATTGTGAATAGATACATAAATATTGTATCTAAAGTAAATTTGAATTGGTTTAAATGCAGGTTTATTATAGTATATTCAATATTTTCAATTGAAAGCATTTGATGTATTCCATTTTGATACTTATGTGATTTTTTCACGTTATGTTATTTATCGGTGACCGGTTCCACTAATCTGTTTCCAAACCATTGGTCAATACGTATATTTATATATAAATATTCATAGTGCTTACCAAAAAATTATGTAGTTGGATAAAATAAGAATAATAATTTGAAAAGAAATGATTGAACCCAGGTTAAGAGTATTTTTTTACACAATCAATAAAATGGTTTCAGTAAGTATGTAATATCATAAGTTGGTCAGTATTTTATAATAATATTAAACAATGTAATACTGGGTGTATATGTGTAACATAATGCAATATTTATTTTATTAATTATGAAATGACTTTTCTGAACAACTCCTTTTAGGTTTTAAATTAATATTACTTATCGTCGTAAAAAATGGATTTTTTTAAAGTATTCATTCGTGCTGCTCATCTCTTGTACCGACTAAATGCCTTTTTCAGTAAAACCGGAGCTCTGAATGCAACCCCGCGTGGTGGTTGAAATCCCTGAACTTCAAAAACGTTCAAATCTGCAGGGGCTGTCTGTAGGCATTGTCTCGCAATGCATAATGCATTCTGAGAACAATGAGCGGACAGGCGAGGAGGGCTTGCAGTCCTCTAAATCTCTCATCCTCACCTGGCCGAGTCGAGCACTCCTGGTGCCAACAGGTATACCAACTTCAGCTCTATTAATTAACAAATTACTATAAAATATATTTTACCATAATAAAATACGTTTTCGAAAATACAAAAATACAAACATCTGTTATAAATATTTAATAAGTATTTTTCCTTTTATCCGTGCTAGGTATTGTGAGGTTAAATTTAAACATTAAACTTGTTCATTTATTCAAAGCATCAGAAAAAATAGTATTCTGTATGGCTATTCATATAAATTTATTTGATTTATATATTTTGCTTTGACCGTATTGAATTTTTTACGTGTGAACGATTGGACCTTTCGCGTGTCCCTAGTGGTCAATTTGTGAAGGTGTGTCGTATCCTTTTCTGCTGCCGAAAACTGAGGTTTGTGAAATCTCGTAGACGATATAGTTCTACCCTTCGACACCGATATGACCATCCCTGAAGCGAGAGAGAACAAAATATGAGTATGGGTGAACCTATAAAACAACTAGCAAACATCGCGGTAACATAATAGGGTACCTATTACGGAAATATGATATTAGAAACTTCCATGTATGGCTTATTAATTCAATTATACGCAGAAGTTTAATGTTTAGATTACCCTGATACTAATTTGCTACAGAATTTAATTAATTGTCAAAAAAATATATACAGTTCAAACATGAGTTTTATAAATTCTCTAATTTTTAATTTATTGCAAATATTTATAAAACAATAAAAAAATTATAATTCAAATACAGCTTTCAAAATCATTCTATATAGAAAGCAAAAATATTCTCAAACGTATTATCCCATAAATCAAAATGATAACATAAATAATAAATCACCTTAAGTCTATCCACTGTCAACGAGGTTCGTTTTCAAAAACTAGACGACGAAAAAATATGCTTGCGTATTATATTAAAAAAATATTTTCATACAAACTTAATGTAAAAGTAAAAAAGCCATTTAAATAAATGATTTAAACAAAAAGTAGTCTGAATAAACGAGGGTGTAATTTTCCAATTTTACGGTTGGCAATTGCTTTGCGACGAATTTAGGATTTTAAACCGAATAAAATGGTTTTCATGATTAATCATACCCATATAATTATGCAGAAATACTATAGGAAAATAATAACAGATTATTACATACGGCATGCGTGTCAATTGCAATTTTACATGTAGTATTAATTAAAATTATATATCTCATGAAGAAAACTATTGTTGAACATATAAAATATGATGAAAAAATTATAAAAATCTTATTATAATGTAATTTAACAATAAGTATCCTGAGAGCCTCAAAGAAGATGACGCAGTATCCGCACGATAAAAAATAAATCACATAACATTCCTCTCACGGTCAAACAAAAGGTAGGCCTTCCACTCTCCGGATTCCATCCATCCCGTAGGAATAAAAGAGCAGTCGCCTCTAATCCCGCTTATCCCCGCAATCCACTCCGCATTATAGACCTAACGACCAGACCCGGAGCGCTCGGTGACGTCACGGGCGGCGCGCACCGAGTCGCGGCGCCAGCATGCTTACAAGAAAATATGGTCGCTTGATTGGAGCCGAACTGATAAAACCAATAATCTTACTATAAAAAAAAACGTTTGTCGGTAGCTCTGATTCTTTTGGATAATAACACATTTTAAGCGGGTAACCAAATTGACTAAGCTGATGTGCGAAGCGGACAAAATTCGCGTAAAATCTAGTCTATACACTCTTTGATTTTTTTTTCTTCCGTTTAGCAACTCCGAGTTAGTTATGAGATTTTTGTTAATAAATTAAATGTTATTGTTACACAATAGCTTATAATATATTTATATTTTAAGCGGGTAACCAAACTGACTAAACTGATGTGCGAAGCGGACAAAATTCGCGTAAAATTGCACGTGTGAAATCTAGTCTATACACTCTTTTATTTGCATGTAGTCAAATAAATCGTTTCCTATAAAAAGTTGAACCACTTCATACACACTTTGCGGATTACTTGGCATCACAACAACACCACGTTGTCCTAAAAATTGTTCAATAATTGGAGGATTATCGATCTCTGACCACTCCACTTCTTCTTTGTCACTTTGTTCAGAATCACTGGACAGTATTGGTAGAAGTAACGTTGACGAGTCTAAACAAACATTACGAGCTGTAAACCTTAACGAAACGGGTACTAGTACCCGTCCCGTCTTTAGTGTGATAATAAAAATAACTTATGAAACATTCACAATCGGGACAAAAATATTGACAACTGCTATTGTATATTTTATTTAATATTCGCATGCTTGAAGAACAGCTAGCATATTTTTAAATTAAAAACGCTAAATAATACGTTATAGAGCTGTATTTTTTAACAGAATACTATTAACGGAATTCAGTTTCTGTTTATTCGAATGTGTTAAGCCGAAGCCGGCACTGTCAGATTATTTTGTCATTTTTCGGGGTTCAGACGCCAACGCTGCCAACTGTGTGGCCCTCGGGCAAGGTTCAGAATGTGGCGGTTCGTGCTTTACTTTCGAAATACGTGGTCGAGCTCCAGATGGATGACAGAGGAATATACTTGAAGTCATTTGTCAGGCCTCCGCCGGCACGGAAGGCTTCCCTCCTGACCGGCGCAACGCTTAATTTAAAGGTATTTAAGGCACCCACGCCCAAAATGTATTGAACAAAAAACTATTCTTTTGTTAACTTTATTTTTTTGTTATGTAATTCATTTCAAAAAAGTCTCACTGCATAAAGTACAAAAAAAAAACAGATTTATAAATTGTTAATTTTCATCATATCTTTCAATCACAAATACAGTTCATGAGAATTCATTGATATCATTAAAACTTTTGGTATATTTATATATAAGTATAGGATAAGATTATATCCATTGCAAATTTTGGTGAATAAGACTACGAGGAGTGTATCAAACGAGCTTAAAAAAGGGGTGAGAAATATAATTTCTGTGCACTGAAAGGCAGTTTTCTAGAAAGTTATAATAAACAAGTTCGACCCTGAAGAGTGCTTTATTTGAGACTCAAAATCCATCCCAATTACTCTTTAACTCTGGCTTAAAAATAATAGGCTTAAATAAATATATTTATTAAGGCCCAGTCTCTAAACTTACTCCGGTAACTGAATTTGTTTACAGAGTACAGGAACTCTGCACTTAAATTTATAGCCTCGGGTACGACAGGTTTCACCTTTATCATATTAAATCCTCATTCGTTTTATATTATGACAAACTTATTTCTTATTATTTAAAGGATTTTTGTATTATTTTAATTTAATTACCATTACAAGTTCAATTATGAAGGTAATAATATTAATTACAACCGCAGACAAAATTAAATAAACACAGCGTACAAAATTTTCAGGGCTTACGTTAAGCCCTGAATAAAATAATTTTATATGTAATAACCATAGTTTTGAAATTAACTATAAATTAAATTATCTTATTAAAATTGTATCATACATAAATCAATCAAAATTGATGCATATAATCAATTTTAAATAAATTTACTGTAGTATTTTTGTGCAATGGGATAACATGCTGATGTATTAATACTTTACACACATTGAAGGCGGAAAACCAGTTATGATAATATGATTTGATACTTTATTTCAGAGAATTAAGAATATACAATTTCAAAAAAATGAATCCATCAGTCATGATGCACGAATATAAATACGTTTTTATTCGCAAGCTTCCAAAGAATCTGCCATGAAAAATTTGTTTACTAAAGTAGCAGACCTTATTATATAAAGTAGAGCTTCCTGCACAAACAGAAAACAAGTCTATAAAGGTATAAAATTGCTTGCACGAGACAGTTGAGTTACGCCAGTTCGCATACAGGGACTATGAATATATTAAGTGTTACAGTGGTCGGCTACGTGACCTGACCACACACACGGGGGTGCAGACAATATGCGACCTTTGCTGTCGGCATTGCACCGCTGAAATATTTCCCATGCTGAAAATTCTCCTAGTTAATAAAAGTTGATAGGAATAATATGAATGAATTTTAATTAACTTTACAGTCTTTCGTGCCCCCAATGCATTTTGATATTAAAAATATCATGTATCACGAATGGGGTGATATCAAATCACAAATTAATATTACGAAAAAAATTCATGATAATCTTGTTTGATTTACAATATTGTCATATTGAGTTGTTCTCATGTTCTGAGTTCTCAAAAATGTGATTGATTTTTTTAAATCAATATGAAGCATTGATTCAAAGCTGTGGATTTTTTCAATTGACTTAATTACTATTATTATTTGTGATGGTAAATTCATTATTATAATAATAATATAAATATATTTTTCTAGCGTAAAAAAAACCTATGGGCATTGTAAAATAAACACGAAATTTACCGCCATTAAAATTTTTAATTATTTATAAGTATTTTATAACCTAACTTAACCTAACCCAATGCATTTTGATATTATAGATATTATGATTCACAAATGGGGTGATATCAAATCACAAATTAATATTACGAAAAAAATTCATGATAATCTTGTTTGATTTACAGTATTGTCATATTGAGTTATAAAAGCATTTTTTCTCAAAAACGTGATTGGTTTTTTTTAAATCGAAATAATAGCTGATTCTGATTCAAAGCTGTAGACTTGTCGGTTCGATTTCCGTTATTTTTTAAATTGACTTAATTACTATAATTATTTGTGATGGTAAATTCATTACTATAATAATAATATAAAAATATTTTTCTAGCGTAAAAAAAACCTATGGGCAATGTAAAATAATCATTAAATTTAAAATGAACACGAAATTCACCGCCGTTACAAATATTAATTATTTATGAATATTTTATGTCAAAGTTCTAAAAGATTAATTAGAGAATTAATTTAAATAAAACGTGTTAATATGTAATAAATTGACAGTGTACACTTTTTTTTTCTTTCACTAAAACTAAACGGAATGATTATTTTATAAAATATTTTATTTTGAAATGTATGTCACAAAAAGGGAATAATTTTTTATTTTTATTTTAAATACAATACATTTATAACAGTTTTTTTTAAATTGTGTTTTTTATATTAAAAAAAACAGTTGCTTACTTGTTTTATAATAAAATGAGACTGACAGTCAGAGACCCTGTTCGGAGTATACAAAAGTAACTTCTCCGGGCAGTCTGTTATTTACCAGAAGAATACGTCCGCCGAGAGGCAGGCGACACAAACAGAGCGTCCGCGTGCCAGGCGTAAAGCAGAAAGCCTCTATTATTAGGAAAAAATACCTGGGATTTCATAAAATGTTTGCACAAACACAAAAAAATACAGAAAAACTTTGCCTTTTAATAATCATTTGACGTACGCTCCCTCGGGGGTAACCCTTCTGAGAACTGATTAATATTAACTTCCACTAAATGAAGCTATTTTTCCCTATTGTTACGTTTTTATAATAAAAATATAAAAAAACATTATTTTTGTTTTTAACCTACGTTAAAAACATTTTTTTATAAAAATACAAAAGGGCATATCGGTTAGAGAACAAAGAACATCGTGGTCTTTGATATTTCATTAAGTTTATACAAAACAATAGACACGTATGTATATGAATTAAATATAAATAACCGGGAAAATATTATATTATTAACGCATATATTATGATAAACAGAGCTTTTTGTGGTTTTTGATATATCATTGTCATTTATAAGGATAAAAAAAACCTAAATTTGACATGTTAAAAGTGAGTGAATAAATTAAAACAAAAGTATATTTAAACGCACTTAAATATTAAAGATGACTGAAATAATACTGAAACATCGCAAACTTATAATTAAATGTAATATGAAATGTCCCTAAAGCAAGTGCTTAAACAAAAAGGTTGAAGATTTGATCTGTTTGCAGAAATCCAATCTTCGGCGCTTATCATTTTTGCAGGCTAAGCCGCAATAATTGATTCGTTAATAATTAAAGTCGCGTTTCTCAAGGGGCGACTCATCCGGGGGTGGCTTCCTCCCAAATCTTGGCCAAGTTTTAATTTTAGCAGAAAAAACTTTGAGGTGTCTCGCTCATTAGAAGTCGCTGGCTGACGGTCGGATGAGAACTTTTAGGGTAACTGTATTCGGGGGGAGGCACTACGACCCCACTCACCGGCAAAACCTTTGAACGTGACAAAGTCTCCAGCCCTGAAAGCTCCGCAGCTCTGTGGACATCTCGCTGAAACGGTGTTAGTTAAGAAAACCCTTATATTCATAATGGGGCCAAGAAAAAGCCCTGGAAACTGACAATGAACTACAATTTTCTGAATTCTTCGCCTTTATAATAACATTAGCTTTGAATACCTTTATATATTCAAAGACGAGCTTTACTGAAATTAGTTCTTCGGAGGCTTGATATTTTATAAAGTTCACAAATTTACTTTCTAAAACCACGCAAATTGTTTACTGAAAAAACATTTTTATTGAAAATACTAAAAGTAAATTATTTTTTAAAAATACTTCCTAAATTTCTGTTAAACCGACGAACACTCTCAAAAATATTTTAGGATGCCACAAAAATGTTGTGAAACAGTGTTTCAACACTAAAAAGTTAACAGGGATTTGAAATAAAAAATTATAAAAACTAAGTAGTTTAAGTTTTATTTTTTAAAAACACATTGATCAGCTTTCAGAGTATTTCATATATCACTAAATGAAAATATTATAACATTGTTGAATGTATGTATGTTGTTTATTTAAATGCTTGCCTTTTTTGATACAATCTTGATTACTACTAATATGATTAGGCACATTAGTTCATACATTGAAGATGATTTAAAGAAACTCTCAGAAAAATATCATCGTGATTTGTGTGGAATTTGAACCCACATCCCCTGGCTTACGTGGCCGGTGTACTAACCCTTGTACTAACGAATCACTTCCGTTTATCGAAAAATTTTAACAATCATACTCTACATATGAACCAATGTGCCCAGGCCAACCAATATTTAGTGATTTGCAAGCACTGGACTTTTTGAACAAAGTAACGTTCTGAGTTTCGTATGAACTAATGTGCCTAATCATATTAGTAATAATATAATAAACCCGTAATGGGTAATAAATACGCATCTGATTGACGTCCAATCCAAAAAATAAGACAATCTTGATTAATAATATAGTAAATAGAATCCGTTCATATTGAGAAATTCAATTGTATATCAATGAAATTAACTAGGTCAAAGAGACAACGATAGTATGCCAAATTTTGAATACAAAAAAAATTACCCAATAGGAAATATATAGAATAAGAAGTCCCAGAAAGAATCTATAAAATCTATGGAGATTCATTTGTGATTCAATGAATTTCGCTGGATTTATATGCGGGGGGGGTTATTTGATTAGCGCCGGCCGAGGATCCCGCCGGGGGGGAATCAGTTGCCTGTCAAATTAGCGGTAATACCAACAGTGAAGCGGTCCGCGCCGAGCTGTTCACTTGCAATTAACATCCCGAGGCTCGGCTGCTGCCAATGACCTTCAAAATTCAATCGTGTTTCATGGAGTTATCCCGCTCAGCCTTGCTCAAAAATCCAAATATTTTATACTTTCTTTTACGAAGTTTTATCTGTGAAATATTTTGTATGAACTGCTTATAGATATTAAAATATGAAAATAATTATTATGAGTAAATTTTTTTTTTTATATATAAAATATTCTGTGTTCTCGATTTCCAACATTTTAATCCCAATAATTGAGGCCATCTTCAGGGATTAATAAAACACCAAACGTCAGATATCTCGAGGAAAAACGTAGCATTACTCTTGAGACAGCAGCATTTCTAATGAACAATGAACTGCCATTAAAACTTTAAGGAGGGTGCACGCGAAACCTCACTGCTATTTGATAAGCCATGTCACATTGCGTACAAGTTGCGGAAATTCATTTTTAGTTTCGTACGCACTTGTAAAACACGAGATATGACGTAATGGGAGTCTGTGAGGATTTATTTTCTTTATTTCCCCCACCGACCCGAGGCCGGTGGATTTATCGACGACCTTTTGGGATGTACATGGATAAGTTACAAGAATTCATAAGTTACGTGGGATTATCATCCGTATTTATTGTTCTACCAATATATCTCTTACTGGGAAATCCCCCATGTAATCACTTTAGGTATCACTCGTAAACATTTAGGATTTGTATTACTTTCTTTGCGATTACTCAATCCGTTTTGACTTAACCCACAATGAAAGTTGGAGCATTTTTTCGGGTGCCTAGAATATATCAAGTATCGTGAATTTTCTTTATAAGTTACATTTATATATAATTTATTTTAAATATTTAAATAAATAATACAATAAATGCCAAAAAAGAAACAATTTTTAATGGGTAATAGCTCTATTCTAATTAAAATATTTGAAAGATCGTAAATAATATATATACTTATATCGAACATTTCATTTTTTAAGATCTAATGCTAATAAGTTTTTTTTAAAATAAAAGCAGTTGCTTTTATTAAATTTAACAAGGAGTTAGTATTTATAATATATTTCAATTTACTATTGGAGCGAATTAACATGCACCTATTGTGTCAATGTATTGAATATAATATTTCAAGAAGTTACGATTTTAACTTTTGTTAACTAGTTTATAGCAATTACTGTTGTATCAAGAAGATATTAATTGGATTATATTGATACAATGTTACTAACATATTTGAATTGCAAAACATAAACATGAATTTCTCTTATTTATTTTTACAATTTATTTATTAATTTTCCTGCATAGAATTCATCGCAAATCTGAGTGATACGCAAAAAATTGCTATAATCTGTATTTTTTATATTACGGCTTAAGTAATTTGCCCAATTTTATTTCGAGAAAACACATTGAACGATTTATTTTTGTCTATTTGTGAATCATTTTTGACGATGTATTTATTATAAAAAATATAAATTGATTAAGTTAAACATTAATTTACCCACAGTTTCATTTTAAATAAACTTAAGCAATGTCAGATAAAACTTCATCTAAAAACAGCGAAGTTAGTTGTTACAACAAAATGAAATGAAAACTTTCCCCATAATGTTTTAAAGGTTTAGAAAGACAAAAGAAGTTTATTGTTGGATATAAAGATAAACGAACAACGCTTAAAGCTAAACTGCGAAGACTTTGATATTAAACTACAAGTTTTAGAATAAATACTTATACAATGATGAACAAAACTTTGTTACTGGCGGGTTGACAATCAGGAGTACTGTTTACCCATTTGAATATAAATATTAAATTTAAAATAAATTTGAGCTTAAATATTCTATCAAATAAAATAAAACATCCAAAAAAATTCCCCTTTTACCAGTAAGCGTTAACATCAGCATCCCATATTATTTTTTAATTTACGGAGAAATGCAAATTTTTGCATAGTGGCTTCAGGAAATTCTAAAGTTATTTTAGTAAAATGAGACTTAAATACCTTAATCCTAGAATATTCCCTTACCTTAGTAAAGCGCTTTTCATTTAATACTCCGCATATAATGCAGTAGCATCAACAAAACATCAAAAAAACTTTAATAAACTTAAAACAAAAAATTGTTTAGTTTTGCATTAAATGTCCCAATTAAAACAATCTAAGTTAAAAATTAATAGCGACATTCCAGAGAGCTAAAAATCTAAAACACGATGACATCATAATTTTTAAATGCATCATGGGAATTTATTGCACGTGTTATCTTCTTGTAGAATATGTAACTGATTATATGTATTTCACAAAGATTTTTTATTTGACTTAATCAAAAAAAAAATTGATTGTGCATGCAAATTTTGTTGAGGGACAAGGCATTTGATTCGTGAAGATCCATTATTATAATGATAAAAGTACCTTTGTATTTTGTCTTCGCTGTGAGTTTATTAAAATTATTTGCATTACTAGTTTCGACCCAATACACTGGGTCATCATTAGATGCTTAACTAAACTAGTTTAGTTAAGTTCAGTTTAGTTAAGCATCTAATGATGACCCAGTGTATTGGGTCGAAACTAGTAATGCAAATAATTTTAATAAACTCAAAGTGAAAACAAAATACAAATGGTAATTTATTCATAAAAATACGTTCATCTCAAAGTACACACGAGTAAAAATCAAACTCCACTTTAGTGCAGTCATATTAGAGCCGGCAATCGGATTACCATGAATCAAAAAAGAGGCAGTCGTCCGCCCAATTAGGTCCATAAATCTGGCATCGAGCACCCCCGCCTGGTCGGGATCGATCGCCGTTGAAAGGCTGTTTATCCGGCAAATAAGAAATCAACGACAAATTCCCGGCCTTAACCGCCCCCCCGTAAGGCTGTAATAAAGCGTCGTAATTAGGCTAGAGTAGCTTATACGAATAAAAACGACCGGCAATAATATGCTTCGGAACCCTTGCGGTTACAGGCAGGCTGATAAACGATCGCGCTCGGGGTTTATGAGAAAAGGTCCCGAGTCGGTCGGCTGGCGGTGCGTTTAGGCCGCTCGCTAATCTATAACGGCCGCGCTAGCTGCTCCACGTGTCAGCTTTTAGTTTTTTGAAGTTTTGGGTTTTTATTAATACTAGATTAGGTGTGCCAAAGTTTGCTTCGTGAAATTTTATCTGATTTGGTTTTTGTTTTTGCATTTCATGTTGCCTTTATTCGCGAGCTGAGCTAAGCCGTATTGAATCGAAAAAAAGCTTAAAGGTGAGTAAAAAAAATATTCAAAACACGAAAACACGAAAACTTCATTAAAAAATATTTTTTATTCAATAAAGTGGAAGATGCTTGGACAGTATTTTGTATGAATTCATTTTAACAACTTTCTTATGAAATAATAAACATTAATTAATCAATAAAAACAACTTCATTACAACTCACATCTTTCTTTATATATTTAAATAAAGAGTCAAAAATATAATTATCCTTAAAACCAATTAAAAATAAGTATTTACCTTTAATCTATATTTTAAATAAATAAATAATATTACAAGAAACATTATAATAATAAAAGGTTTTCATATATTTTTTTGTAAACGTTTACACATTTTTTGTGTAACAACGTTTTTTTTTTTTTTATTCAATAAAACCTTCGTTTAACCCGAATTCACATTAAAACTTGGGTAGCTTTACGCCCTGAACATGTGGTCAAACAAAACTTGCGGGGTAGAATGTGCTGAAGCACAGTGACTTTAAAAACGATTAATGATATTCCCATACGTGACATCTGCTACCCTTTTTAAACTCTGTATATAAATCTCACATTTAGTTTACGCCCTCCCCGGTGCATCGATAAAAGTCTTCAGCGTAAGTTCAACGAAGCTTTCTGGGCAAGTTGTGTGAAGAGCGTAAGTTTTGGTTCACCAGAAGCTCTGCTGCTCTCAGCTGTCGAAGGTCTGGTCGAGAAAATTTCTTTAGAGAACCTCCTGAATGGTTTTTGAAGAAATATACGTAAAACGCGAAGGAAAACATATTCACATTTAGCTTTATGTAAAAGCTCACTTAAAATTTAAAAAAACACACTTACCTGTCTTTACATATTTTATGTAATTTTTTTCCATATAATATCATATAAAGAATTATATTAAGTTGTTCTTAATATTTTTGAAGCCTTACTTTTTACGTTAGCATAAGCTTCAAAAAGATATCACTAGGATTGACAAATTAAATTAATCGCTATAAAATTTTTTTCAAGCATTTAAATTTAACTGTAGATTTTTACAGTAACAAAATAATCGAACAAGTTTATTTTGAATAATCTAAGTATTCTTTTAAATTTTTCATGTATTATAAACACTTGTGAATTGCAAAATTGTAATATATACACGTACTGAAACATAAAAAGTTATTTATAAATTTAACCATTCAATAAAAAAAAATTACATGCGCATAGTAAAAACTTAAGTATAATTCAATTTTTCTTGGCAGAAGCAGAGCCGATGAAAAAACAAGTATCTTCATATACATAGTGTGCTTTTCAAGAGAAAAATATTTTAATAAAGACGCCGGCGTATAAAATAAAACTTAAATAATAAGGCTTAATGATGCGTATTGGAGTAGAATTTTTTTTTCTTAAGGAAACCGCCTGCAATATTTGCCGAGCATAACTCGTGGCAACTTTTATGTGCAGAAGCAAATTTCGCGTAGATATTTTGTTTGAGGGGCTACCGACAAACGCCACTCCTGGAAAACTTTCTCCTTTACAGGCAGACATATTTTACAGATTTTTTTAGTCCTGCTTCTAGTCATCTGCCAGTAATGGATTTTTAGCGACAAACTTTTACTGGCAGCTTAATATATAAATGCAGAAATACGTGAGCGAGTTCACTAAACTTTCTTTTAGGAGTAAATACATTTTACGGTACAAATGACACCATGTAATATTTTTCAGTTTTAAGTGTATTTTTATAGCTTGGTTTAAAAGTATAAAATGTTATTTACAAGACTTTTATGATCGAAGGCTTTTATATACAATTTTGATTACTGGTATGATCGAAAAACATATGAGAAATGATATTTTGTAAAACATGGTTTGGTTTCGTCTCAAAAATCATTCAAATAGTATTTTGATGTTGAATTCAAAAACTAAATTTAATGATCAATCGATAAAAAAGAAGATAAATAAACTTAACTTTTGTTTGTTTTGTTATTTTTAAATACACAAATAACTTTTTGTTTATGCCTAACTTGGAAGCAATATTAATATAAGTTTTAATTTAATTCATTTTCACTGTTTTAACACAACTACTTAATATTGTTGAAAACAATTTCGTACAAAACTAATAAATAAACTTATAGTGGATGAACGCTTATAATTGACATTTAAGTGCGTAAATTAAACAAATAATACGAAAAAAATTACATCATTGATAGGATTCTTCCAGTGCCGTAAATAAATCCTAGAATTTTTCTCATCGTTTCATGTATAAATCGATTACGATAACATTGTTTTTTTAAGTGGTAATAATATTATACAGGCTTTACTAGGGTTTCAAATTTTGATTTTTTCATTGGAACTTGAAAAAATATCAAAACAAAACTATTCAACGTAAAATCATAACTTATTCAATTTAAATGAGTTCTGAGTTAGGAGTTGAAGAATGTTTCAAAATTCCCACTGAATTCCAAATACACTACAACTGATGGAGAACCTGAAAGGGTTCGAAGGAGATCGAGGACTTAGCAAATCGAAAATACTCTCATTTTCAATTTGCTCAATCTTCACATAGTCAATAATGATTTCATAATTGATTTCTGTTCTAAAGTCTCCATGGAAACTCCATAATTAATTTTGTATTTAGCCAAACAATTTCATTTTATAAACCGCATTTCCAAATATTTTCTATATAAGTCGCTATATTATAAAATCAATCAAAAGATGATTGCATGGCCAATTCAATTTTAAGTTTTTTAATTTATAAAAATTCACAAATCACACTGTGTGGGTTACAACAAAAGACAATAACACGTTTATAAAAAAAACATATATTTTAATACAGAAAGATATACTTTTTTAATTTTTTGTATGGAATATTTTAAATTAGTTGAAATGCATTTGTTAACTTAAACAAATCCTATGCATCAAATTATGAAATATAAAATATTACCTTTTTTTTTTAGGTGGTTTAAAAATTTACACTATTGCATTATATTTTATGTTCTATGAGTAAAACAAAAACAAAATATGCACAGGCTGTTTTATCTCATAAATATAAATCATTTTTATAGTCTTTTTTTTTATTCAATATAATGAGTATTCTAACACAGCCAGTTTTATCAAAAGACTTAAAAATTGAAACGGCGATTTAATTTTTTTTTAAATACCGATCTCCCGATTTTATTGGATTAGCAATCGATAAATATGATAGCAGTAAAACTAGGGGATGATTTTTGCGTTTAACGGACGCTGGTGGCAAGCTTAATGTTATTATATTTTATTTTCTATGTGTAAAACAAAAACAAAATATGCACAGGCTGTTTTATCTCTTAAATATAAATCTTTTCAAAAGTTTTTTTTTTCATTCAATATAATGAGTATTCTAACACAGCCAGTTTTTTTTTAAAAAGACTTTTTAAAAAAGGCGGTTTAATTTTTTTTTAAATACCGATCTTCCGATTTTATCGGATTAGCAATCGATAAATATGATAGCAGTAAAACTAGGGGATGATTTTCGCGTTCAACGGACGCTGGTGGCAAGCGTAATATTTTATTTTCTATGTGTAAAACAAAAACAAAATATGCACAAGCTGTTTTATCTCTTAAATATAAATCTTTTCAAAAGTTTTTTTTTTCATTCAATATAATGAGTATTCTAACACAGCCAGTTTTTTTTAAAAATTACTTTTTAAAAAGGGTGGTTTAATTTTTTTTTAAATACCGATCTTCCGATTTTATTGGATTAGCAATCGATAAATATGATAGCAGTAAAACTAGGGGATGATTTTCGCGTTCAACGGACGCTGGTGGCAAGCTTAATGTAGTGAGCCCAACGCGGCGCCGGCTCCGACCTCACTACATTACGTACAAAATAATCCGGCCAAACGAATTTATCACCAATAAATCCACAAAAGGATGAGTAAACTTTAGTTTCCGTTTGGCAGTAGATTATGGAGTGAAACGAACGTACTATAACAAAGAAATAAAAGATTTCCCTTCGAACTATCAACTATATTATGAAACTAATTGTATATACTTATTTAAGCTGGAGTAATTTATTTTGTAGAATTCATTTGCTCAATAGCTTTAAAAGGATTTCACATAAATAAATTATAGCAATTGAAGATTTTTATTTAAAAAGTTATATAGGCATCGTCTCGGGATATTCACACAGCAGTAAAAAAAACCGAGTTAAATCAATGTATGCGAGATATCCTAAAGGGATGTCAACGTCTCTCAAAAGGACGAGATATTTCAGTCAGCTGAGTCGGGGATGGGTCACGTCAGAGCAAACAAACGGGAGTTAGGAAGCACCGAACAGAGGCGGACACGAGGGACACATGCAATATGTATCCCGGCCCTCGGTTAAGTCTATGGGATACCTGAAACTACAGATTTACTTCTAAAGTAACACAAGATATTGTCCATTCCTGGAAAAAAAAAAAGGATTATTTTATGACAATTTCAGTGCAAATATCTTGCCTCGAGCTTTTGTATATATTTACACCATTACATCATATTTTTGAGTCAAAAATTAATTAATTTGGTAAGTTGTAGGTTACGGAAATAAATAGGAAAAGTTTTCAAGACGCTCTAAACGAGTTTATATTTTAATGGGATTTGAATCTGTTTGATAAGTCGTCATTGTTTGAATGTTAAAAGCAGAGCTTTTAATACTATTTGACATTGGACAACATTTAAAAGTAACCGTCTTAATGTTCTAGCTGGATGAATAGTGTAGTTTTAGCAATTGTTTGCGATAGTCATAAAAAAATTTACAAGCCTATTGTAAAATATCTTTTGTCATATACTTAAACCATTTTTGCAGAACTGATGGCTACAAACTAAAAAATAGAGATTTTTTTTAACATCAATAAAAATATTTATTTTCATTATATTAATAGGTCTTATAAATACATTTTCGGCCTCCAAACAAGTTCCTTTCAAAAAGGAGGAAAACCACATCGTTTTATAAAGTAAAATTCCCGCTACACATTTTTATAGAAACAGATTGAATTTATGATCTTGAGTTTGTTAATTCAACATTTCTTCCCCATTACGCCAAGAACCCCATATTTGTTTTCTCTTTATCAAATAAAAAAGGCTTTGGGTTAAACGCAAAACATTAAAATATATTTATAGCACAGATATTCTCTGCTTAATGTTGCTATTATGACGTGGAATAAATTTTGCAAATTAAAAAGCATAAACGATTAGAGAAATGTTTTAAATATTAAGTTAGTTTTTATGGCTTCATTTAGGTCCTTATATTAGAGATTCTTGAAAGGAACAGCAAAGAGGCGGGAGGGAGGGCGCAGGGTGCGTACTTCAAAATAAATTACAAAAACAACCCTTACGATGAGGCGTTCAAATAATATATACCAGGATAATACAGGTTATTCATTTGCGTGTAAGTTACTGATGAAATAATATTTAAGAGTATTTTTCTCCAACAGGCAATCCCTACGATTATTTACATTTAGGAAGTAAATATAAAAACGTAAATTGTACAATAAATAAAGCAAGTTAAAAAGATTTGACTCGATTAACATCATGTATGATCTGTTTCTGTGAATGTATGAGTGCTTAAATTTTTAGGAATAAAAACAGAAGACTAAATTTTTAATTAAAAATCACCTTTATAGATGTCATGTCATACATCAGCTTGGACAAAAAAACGAAATGACCTGGTTCTGCCCACGCGATTGTTCTGCCTGACACCGCGCCGGGCTGTATTTTTGCTGTAAAAAAGTCTCCCAATGCACAATTATGAATAAAAGCGGGCAATTGTAAGGGCGGATAATGAAAAAGGAAATAAACAAAACATTTTCAGGGGGCAGGGACTCTAATCGACGCAGGGGCTGCTGGGTCGTTAGGCGGATAACGGTTTAGATTTGGAAACGATGCGTTTTCCTACTTATTTGTTCTTGCCCGATGGAGGAAGACTTTGGCTGTAATTGGGTGGAAAACAGTGGGAAAATTATAACCTTACGCGTGAGATGATATTTATAGATAAGCGCTTTTAAAAAAAAATTATTTTCTAAGTGCTCTTCGTATTTTATATTTTTTTTGGTGATAATTTACATTGAAAATTTGAAATCATTTTTGACAGTATTAGAGACCCCGAAGAGATTAGTACATACTAAGAATTTTTTTTTTTGATATATGTGTAATAAAAATGAATTTTATATAAGTTTTTTTAAATAAATAATTGAAACACTAATAATAATTTAGTTTTACTTTATTTTGAGACAAGATTAGAACAGTGCAAACGGTTCAGAATCCACCTGTCAATAAAAATAAAAATATATTGTTACTTCATTTTTGAATTACCTTAAAACATTTAAATGATTTAAAAAATATTATATTACAACGTTAAGAATGTAAGGATTTTATAATAATTTTTTTACTGCCTGGCCAATTAAAATTTCCCGTAAATTTCACACGTCAAGCTGCACCTTATGAAAATAGTACAGACGGTATTTAATCGTATTTACCACCATCTCAATTACGCTACCGCAATAACTGGCTCAAAAAAACCTTATAACACCACCCCTTAAATCCCCGCGCTGGGGTTTGACTCTCTTGTTAATTATGATTAAACCTGAAAACACGTTCTACTGAAATTTTTTTACACTCTCAGCTGCTAGGAAAAATCATATTTGTGGTATAAGAATTCAAATAAATAAACTTAATTTTGCTACAATCACAAAAATTCTAATTATTTTAGCCAACTTAACGTTATCACGTGCATTGTAGTTATTTTTAACACTGTAGTTTCTTATATTATATTTTATGTTTATAATATAGTTTAACTCAAATAAATGTGCCAATTTCCTAAATTGTAACTTATGCATATTTTTAAAGTTTTTTTATCCATTTTTTACAAAACACTATTTTGAAAACCTTTTAAATCATCCAAAACATAAATAAAATCGTTTGCGTTTTACGTTTGCTGCATGCGTTTTTTGTGTTGATTTTATTTATATATAAGGATTATTTTTTATCTTGCTTGAGTATACAATAGGGCAAATATTGGAGACTTTCTAAGCGACAGTTGTCATTGCTTACATTTTAATGCCTGCCTTCCTATCTTTTACCAAGTGTTCTCATATCCTTAATGTGGCTGAAATCTAATACGTTTCAGATTATTTCAGCTGAGGTGTTCTCCGCCCGTGATAGGTTGAATAAAAATTAAACCAGATAATTCACCTCACGTTTTAATTTGTTGCATCAGCTCGTCGGTGTATAGCACTAGAACAAAGAGACCAATTTTCTGCCATCAATTACATTATGTGACATTCTTTTGCCTTCCACCAGGCATCACGGGGTTTCACGGGGTTTCACGGGGTTTCACGGGGTTTCACGGGATTTCACGGATGGCATTTCACGCCTCCGGGACCGCCGGGGCCCATTGTGAAGGGAATTCCGAAAAAACGTCGGCAACGTCTCATTTTTATTTTCATGCAAAACACGGTGCAGCTAACTGCGTTTTTTTTTTTATTTTTACGTTTCAGGCATATTCTGAATTCATGCCGTTGTGAATTTTAACGCTTTCTATAAACAACTTTTATTTAAAACACAAAAAAAAATTATGTTTTTAATAAATGAATATAATTATGTAAATTGATACTAATGAAAAGGCCGAGAAAAGCTTCATACCAATATGTTTATAATTATTTTTTTAATAAATGTTATTTAATGAGGCAGTGTTTTTTTTTCTTTTTGTGGTTATTATAATTATTATCAAACAGTTTTGTATTTCACGTAACCCAAAGTTTCAGATTCAAATATCAGAAGTATGGTAATTTATCAATTTATGATGAATTATGTTTTCTGGTATTTAAATAAATTAGGAAATTAATGAATTTTTCCAGAATATCTTGAGCTTTGAAACACAGTCTATAGTTACATTTGGTGCTATTATAATATCACGTTACATCATGAACGTATTCTCGATTTCCCTGTATACATCTTGAGACCTCCTTCAAACAGAAGCCCTCCCCAAAGATGATGAGTCTGATACTGAAGGGGGGTTGTTCCAAGCGGTTAGTTCTGTCATTCTTAAAGTACGATCCGCATATAAAGTGGCCCGTAAGGATGTAAAATATTCAGTTAAGTAAATTTATTGCGCTTATTAATATCAATAAATGTAACGAAGCCTGCCTGAATACTATTCAGGCAGGCTTCCTGTTTCTTCAGAAATAAATTTCGCACTAATAATATGTTGTTTGCGGAACATGTCTATTATGTTTTAATTATTCACCTCTCAATTGGTTTAACGTTCTCTCGTTCCACAGAAAAAACATCTATGTTTTTTTTGGCAAGGGTACTAATAATTATTCTATTAGACTCGCAGGTAATTATTTATTAAAACAATGAACTCATTATTTACGCATTCATGATGATAATGAATAAATGTTATCATGAGTGAGATATAAATGAAATCACCAATGGAGATATTTTTTTCGATCAATATTTACCATTATTATTTTATATAAATACAACCCTTAATCACTAGATAGACTGGGTATTTTTTTTGTTTTAAGTTTAATGAGAAAATAATAATTTTAAGTTTACATATCAGATCTAAATTAGACTTAATAACGTTGTAGAACACGTGAAAGTGAAAAACCTTCAGTGACTTGGTATTTATTAGTTTTATTGTTAATGTTTGAATGCATCCATAAGTATGCTGCTTCTGCCAAGAACCGAGAACATTATGTTCTCACGCCAGTTTGCAAGTTCGTGATGGATTTCTCGCATCCCTCTACGTGCGGTGAACTGTGTACTCTTTCCCCGTTGCTTGCAAGTTAAACCATCCGGTTTCATTACATCCATGTCTCTTGTGTAACGCATATTAATAGTGGTGTTAGCGTAAATTAGTGAAATAAAACTTTCAGTAAACTGAAGCATCTGTAGCACACCACAAAACTTTAAAGTATTACATGCACCGTACCTTATCTACGACCGGCATTCATTAAAACTCTGTTGCGCTTGATTTATCAATGTTTTATCAAAAAATCATGCCAAACAACATGCTTATTATTTCATGCATATTCAACGCAGAATCTTTGGGTTAATTAAATATATTTAAGTCAAAAAATGTTCTGTATACAATAACGTGAAATAATTTAATGGAATTGAAGTAAACTTCGATGAAAAATCTTGTCGGTTCATTTTTAATTTTAGTTTTTGTGTTCTGATTAATTTATTTAAATATTCTCATTTTTACCATCCTTACGTCTTCAAATAGATTCAACATGTCTTTCTCAATTCTCGAGTGACATCTACCAAATAATGAAAAGGTTAAAACTGTATGGTGTTTCAAATGTTTTTTATCCTTACTTTACTGCAAAGCTGGGTCACTGCATACGTGTACGTGAATCAATAGTCGTAAAAAATCTACTGCGTATTTCAACCCATTTCCGTACTTTTGGGGTAATAGACAACCAGTAATGAAAGAGCTTTTCTCTTGGGAAATTCACGGGCTTTTTTTTCACACAAAAGCAGTTAATGTAGGTACTGTGCTAGTTCTAGCAACTCAACGCGATTTTCTATTTAAAAAACTATTGAGTTTTAATATTATTATAATTATTATATCATAATTCATAATTGCGAGAAACTAATGATTGATTTGTTTGTGATCAGCAATAATGATTTTTTTTTGCCCCTGATAAATGAGAGATGTATATGTTTATAAAATAGAGTTGCTTCTTATTTATTATATTTTATGAAATGTTTGCACTTATTTCTTTTGATAAAATTCATAATTTCAAGATTTTCAAAAATGACCGGAGCAATTCTATATCCCCTAATATTATGCAACTTTTTTTAACAAGGTTGCATTTAAGACTAATAATATTTTTGTTGGAAACATTATTCTGCTTAATGATTCCAACCATAAAATCCAAGATAGTTATTATAACTCACGGTTTTAAATACTTTGTTTTAAGCTCAAATGCATTTTTTACAGTAATTATCTGCTTAAACGTTAAGCCAACTGTAATCGATCCCCTCCGGTGGGCAGTTTCTTGCTTCGGTAATCAAACAGAGCTCACTAAGGACTCGCGTGATTGGTCATCAGCATTCCAGTGACTGACTAGGCTGGCCCTGCCCTTGTCTGCAATCAACAGTCCGACAATTAGCCTCAAAAGGAGATTACATGGCGTGTGGGCAATAGTAATTTAATACAACGAATTATCTAAATATTATCTGTAATTTTTATTAGTTTTTACTTGTTATAAGCCTAACCAAAACTTCACAGTCAATGAATTTTTTGAAATGCAATTATCGATCAGTACTAGAACATTGCAAATTTAAGAAAAAAAAAATTAATCACATTTGATCATAATTAATTCTCTAAAAACGTGGCAATGCTTTGCAATTTTGTTCATGAGATTTTAAAACATTGCAATAAAATATATATCTATAGCTCGGTGAATTATATGGTTTTCACTATATAAATCTTGTGTATCAAATTAAAAAAATGTATTTTTGCAGTAATGTCAACAACTTGCTGCAAATTAAATTAAATTATCGTTTACTCGCTCGATCTCTCATCCATTCGCTGCATTATTTGCTGAAAATATATTCATCTCACGTAAGAAAGCATAGAAAAGAAATGTAAATTATTTTCAGGTTATCTGCAAATCGTTATGCAAAGTCCACTGACCAAATAAAGGAGAATCAACAGAAAAGAAAACTCAAACACTGAATTTGTATCGATTGAATTTTCCATTCGTGTTTCTCAGGTCCGATTGAAAAATACAATGGAAATGATATTTTGTCCGCGTCTAAAGGCATTAAATAGATAAAAGATCCAAGAGCTTTGTATTTTGAGCATTTCTTCACGGATTTTCTCGTGAATTGTTACAGCAGAGATATACCTACATTTGGTACATCAGTTAGAAAAGGGTGAGTAAAAAAACTCACCAATATTTCAGAAAGGTTAACTGAACATCTGGTATGCACATTTATTTTTATTAATTTTAATTTTGTGCGTTAATATATATAAACCAACCTTTTTTATTTTAATTTATGTCATACAGGCTAGAGACGTACAAACTCCAAATATTCTGAATAATTCATCTCGACGAAAAAAACCTTAAAAGATCTAAGCAATATTTGTAAATCAAATTTATGATAGTTCAATCGTATAGTTTTTTTAAAGCAATCGACATTATTTTTTAATTTTCTTTATAATCTACTACTACGTCTCGTTTATATATAGAATAATTTGGACAAGCTCTTATGAGTTTACAGCTATTTATGTTTAAATAAAACTAAATAGTTTTAAATTTCTAACAATATAAAAATTTATACAAACTCAGTGTAATATTAAATGTTGGAAATTTATCACGCTAAGCAAAAACGTAAAAGCTTAAAATATTATTAGCTTCCGTTAAAAAGGTGTATTGCAAGAATATTTCAAGGATAATCCCAGTGGGCTTTGACCGGCTGGCGTGCAAAGGGTCTTAATTTTCAATTAAAACTTCATGGCAAACTGCCAAAAACAAATTTAACTAATTAATAGTGTCCGAAACAAAAGTTAAATAGTTCAAGCACCTATCTATGTATTCGTAAATTAAGATTCAGCTGTAAAACTAAAGAAACAGAATGAAAAAAATCCCCACAAAGGTTTTCTTCGTATTTTGATTTCATTTTAAATATATTTATTTCGTTACTGAAGGTTCTCCAAGCACAATATGCACAATACTGCGCTATACCAGGGTAAATATTTACTAACCAATTCTTGGGCACAATGGTAGGGAATGGAGTTGGAAGAGGCTTCAACTAACCGGTGCATTCATATGAAAACCGCAGTTCCTCGTACTAGGGATGCAACATCTAAATAAAATAATAATCAATATTTTTGGCAGAAAGTACTTGGTGAAATTCCGTTTTAATACATTTTAAATAAAATATTTTTTTTTACGATTTAACCACGCTTTACTTTAAGTGATACTTGTTTCACCAACCTTTACTGTTGGCATTCTCAAACAAAGTATTTCTATTTGAGAAAGCAAATACATCAATAAATCATATTACAATATTCATATTAGTACAATTAACACCAAAGGTTTGCATATTTTTATTACACTATAAATGAGATCTTATTATGATAAGGGATGTGATTTGATATTATTCAATAAAAAAACAATAAAATTTCAATACTAGCCTGTTTTAAAATATTTTTTTAAACCAATGAATAAATACTTATATAAAAATTACATATGAACTATATTTATAATTGAGCGTTTTTTCTAGTGTGTAAGGAAAAACTTTTCTAGGATTTTTCTCGTCACTTATGGGAAAATTGTATCAAATTGTATTTCCGTCGTGTCATTTTATCGTACGTTTATATCGTTGCACGGTTTCACCATGTATTCGTATTTTCTTTTTAGAGCAAAGAAATTGTTACAAGCGAGTACACAAACATTTCGAAATATATATTAACAACAAAGTGAACAAATGCGCAAGTGTTTGAATTCATATCAAAGTGTCTTGGGGTCTGTTTTCATATAAGTGCTCTTAGATGTGTCTACACTTTTATATTTTTATATTTACTTAGTTCTGACAGAAAAGAAATTCTTATAGACATGTTTATTTTTTGTTTTGTTTACTAAATCATATTAAAATTAATATTATCACTTCCAAAAGTTTATAAAATCTCGATAAAAAACTATTATTAGTTCTTAAAAGTATTATCATAACCATAATGACCAAAAGCTATAAGAGATAAAAAGTAAAAAAAAAACAAACTGTCATTAAACACAATGAAAAAATTGTAAAGTCGCACCATATACAAACTCATGTAATTTATATTTAATTTTAAAATTTATATTTAATTAATAAAAACTAAGAAAATACTTGAAAAAACTGAATATAACAAAAAACAAAATCGTGAAAAAAAGTTAGTGGATTTTATTTACAAATATTCAAATATATTTAAAACAAACTTAATGATGTATCAGGTCAAAGTATATGCATACGAGAAAATATGTGCCTATAGCTAACTAAACATAATTATTAAATTTAAAAGATTTCAATCCATAAGGCTTTACTAATTAGTCAATTAGTTTGGTTGCGGTTACCTATTTAGTAGTGAAATAGTTTATTGTTACTAACTTAACTTGTATTCGATTGATAACCGATAACTATAAAAATGTACTTCCCCGCGTTGATTTATTCATTCATCAGTGGATAACCAAACAATTATAGTTTAAATTTTACCGTCTGATACAATACAAAAGCTTCTTCTTTTTCAGTTGTCTATTTTTTGAGGAGATGGTGATAATCTCTTACTTATTTGGCTGCAATCCCGACTTCCAACCATTGGTGGAAATTCGTATATATATATATATGATAGTGTATTTTAATAAACCGATTACCACTATCTATCTTCCTTAGTCGCAATATGTCAACTTTAAAAAATCTCATTTTGAAATTAGTGGATGATAAATATTGAATAATGGACGTTTGCAACATCAATCAATTATTAATTTATCACTGTCCTAGACCGAGGAGCTCCTCGGGGTCGTCACGGTGCACCACTAGCCCGGCCGAGGCCACTTTTAGGAGGGTGCGGAGGAGGCTTTAGGGGGGTTAATATTTTCCCATGCAGGTCACAAGTGCGCCCCCGCTCTCTTAGAGAATTTTAATGTACTGGCCTCTGCGCGAATATTTAGAGACCCCGTAAGTAATTGCACTTGGAAAATTGTTACCTCCAGGGATATTCAGCTGAAATATGTACATTGTTAATACAAGTTAGCGAACTTGGATATTCTGAGACAGAAATAATTTTGATTAAATGTTTTCTATGATTTCAAACCCAAACACAAATAAAAGAAATTTTTGAATATTAAAAACACACATTGAAAAATTAAGTTCTAATATAGCAATCATAACATGTAATGAATTTATGAACAATTTTTAGCGAATAAATAAAAAGTTACCTTTGAAAATTTAAGAATTTTAAACACCTTCATTTATTTATAAAGAATAAAAAAGATTATTTTATATTTTAAATAAATGTTTTCTCAAAACGAAGCATTCCCGTAAGAGAATTATCCAGAATGCGCTGAAGTCTTGAAAAATTCAACTGTCAAGTAGAATTTTAGGGGTTGTGGGGGCGCCAGAAGAGAGGGTGGCAATGCACCAGTGGCTGCAGTTCTTGCAATGGGGAAGTTATGTGGAGGAAAATAATGCTATCAGGAGTGCCGCAAACGTCAGGGAATACTCTCCACTTCCAACGCCTCCAGTCGGACCTTTTCACTTAATAATGTATGTTCTTGGTGAAGCGTAGATTTATACTAGGAAAGAGATTGTAAATAATATTATCAATAATTATAAGTTTTATACTTAACGTGTGTTTTTATATTAAAGCTAAAAACTATATTAAAGCACCAATTCTTTGTATGAAACCAATATAAAATGTCAAGAATCGAAACGTTTATTTCTTTAAAAAAATATATACTACTTGTTCCGTAAAATTCGGTTTACTTATACTACGCGTATACTATCCGTGTACTTAATAGTTTTTCAGGCTCCTTTCTATGAGATATACTTTTGTAGATATAATTTCAAGCTATTGTATTATTTTCATAGAATAAGAATAGTACTGAGAAAGTTTTCTGTATACCATGAGTTTGTAAGTATCCTAAGACTTTGTTCCGAGAGATTTAGTGGGCGGCGCTGCCTAGAAAAGCTTCCGTTGCAATGCCGAGGGCGGTGTGAAGTCGAGAGAAGTACTGCTGAAGCTTCAAAACTAAATTGAATCATATGCATATTATGAATAAATACGAAACGTTTATAAAAAATAAAACCATTTTAATTGAAACTAAGATAATAGTTACACGTTTAGGTATAAATATCTACACCTCTTTGATCACCAAAAAAGATACGTTTCCAGTATGTTCAAACTGTACACACGCATAAAGAAAATATGTTTATATATTACTAAGATTGTATTTAAAAAATTCCTGTGATCTAATGTAAAGTAAGGAACAAGCAAAAATATACTCACTTCTAAGATCTCTAAAATATACCTCTTGAATTGACAGGAGACTACAAGCCCCTGTAATTAATTATAAACATACCCATCAGGGCCCCGACGTGTTCCCAGCACTCATCTATCTTCTCAACTCCTAAGTTTCTTCCAAACATTATAATAAAGTTTCCGAGTACATAAAGCGTGATATAAAAGAATTTCCACAATGATAATTGTTAAACCATACGTGGAAGTCTCATCCAATGTTTTGACGTTTTCACGATATTCTTTTCGGGTTTCAGAATTCGCTGTTATTTTTGTATCTCTGCCATTTCCTTTTTTTTATTTTAAAGCGCTTAAAACGTCATTCTGTTTCAATTTTTGATCCAATTTTGGAGCGTCTACCGTTTTATAAATGTACCAAAATCTGCACAGGAAATTATTTCGTCAAACGTAAAATTGGAATATTCTGTTCGGGTAATTTTGGTAAAATATTTTTGTTTGCGTTGGCCAAAATTTAATCACCATCGTCATATTATGAAATATCATATATATTTTGCATTACATAAATTCGTTTTACTATGCAACGTTATTGGGTTTGTCTGTGTGTTACGGCACTTTAATTAATTAACAGAAAGTATCGATTTACTGACAAACTTGACTTGCTTTAAAAAAAATGCTGATAGTTTCATTCCAATTCAGTAAAAACAAAAATCACTATGTTTATAACTTTTTTTGAACTATAAAATATGAAACATTTTTTTATAACCTGCCTATGTCGAAAATATAAACTAAACAGTACGCAAATCCGTATAATATTTTTAAATTGAAGTTATCTTATTAAAAGTATCATATAATTAAATGAAAAAATACGCAATGTTAATGATTTTACATGACTTGGTGGAAGCATCTCATTATAAACTGCTCCTGTAACATCCCGTCTCTCTTGAAAATCTTTCCGTTATTATGTGTATCTGTTCACTCTAATTATTCAAAAGTATTTTTCTCCACTTAAATGAGCACATTCTCTTTTTTCTACCCTAACAAAAAAATCTGTAAATATATTTCTAAGCTAGACATACCTTACAATTTTTTTATCAGAAAATTGTTAAAAAAAATGTGAATTGTAATTTGAAAATGTAACGATTATATATTGATAAAATAATATTAATATAATATGACATATAAACTACTAAAAGTATTTTATCATTCTAGTACTTTTCCGCTCCAGATAACAATTCAATTTATTTTTTGGATTTTTCCGATATATGCTTAAAACACATTTAACGTTAATAAGCCTTTTATATTTTCTTGTAGACTATTTTTTCTTGTATTTTTTTTATCTTGTATTAATAAATAAATCTGATTAATTATGAAAAATTGTTAAACTTTTAAATACTTGATGTAAAAAATAAATACAGACAGTAATATTTCAGTAATTTCTACTATTCTTTGCAATTAAAAAACAATCTACAGGACCCTTATTTTAACTGAATATTTTTCCATTTTATTTACTAATGGAGGCATTTTGATGGCGGAATATTAAGTGTCATAAAGTGCCATTAAACGTAATTAGATCAGCAGTAATCTTCACAGATTTACTTAAAATTTAAAAAAAATACAAAGCACTTTTTACAACATCATTATCTCATTTATGTTTTTAACGATCCATCCTTGAATAAAAAATATTTGCCTGGGGAGAAGAAAACAAACCCTGAAAGGCTTTTGAGTCAACAAGGGAACCGGGAATAACATGATGCTCCTCGGAGTTTGTTGGGATTCCACAGTTGGAAGAATTTGTAAGAATAAAACCGCTTTTACACAAAACTTCACGGACACTAATGGGGGCTGCAACAAACTTGCAAAGGGGTGGTTTGATAAATGGAGAGAAATATGCGCGAATTGCATCCACAAAGATATGACCAAATTTACATGAACATAAATATATATATGCAAATCAAAGATGTGAAATAAGCATGGTAATGAATTTAAATATTATTAATAAAATGCATGAAAATACACTTTATTGTAGCTTGTATTATATTTAAATTTAAAAAAAAACAATTTTGTATTAAAATATTTTATGTATTATTTCTCCGTTATTGTATGTTTGATGAAACATATTTTATTTGGAAAACTTTGGTGAACAACGAATATTTAAAGACTGAAAATGACTTACATTCCTGATTCCAAGTCTTTCGTTCGTTTCATTTTTTTTTTGTTTTAAATATCGCCTTTATTTAAATATTATTATTATTATATTAACTTCCACCATTTATTTAAAATATTCTAAACATTTATTTTATTTTCGCGTGTTAACTGTATTGTATCGTATCCTACTAAAAGATTAAAAAATAGATTATTTTTTAATATACTTAAGTTGTAACTTATCTTGTTTAAAAGTAATTAAATTAAACTACTCTATGAAATATTTTATAACCATGAGTAATAAGGCCGCATGTTATTTTTAATCTTTTTTGTCGTTTAACAAAATACATGATTTTATTACCAATTGAAATATCGACTACAAAATAATGTTCACCTGAAACTTTTAAATATAAAATTTAAACTTTAACATATGGATGATTTTAATTTTGAGTACGTATACGGCATAAAAAGTAACCACAAATATAATATACGGTGTGCGCATAATTTTTTTCGTGAAATCGGAACTTTATTATAAAAAAATGGTACAATGTATTCTATTCAAAGTATTGTCCATCGCTAGTCACTACTTTTTCCCATCTTTCGGGCAAATTGTGGATTCCATCTCAAAAGAACTGTTCGTCTTTTGAAGCCATGAAAGAATCAGGCCAATTTTTGATACCCTGTTCAGAAATGGAGCGTATTCCAGAAAGGGCATTCTGCATCGATTGAAACTACTGATAGTCGGAAGGGGCAAGGTCTGGGCTATAAGGCGGCTGAGGCAGAACTTCCCATCCACTGTTTTCCAAATAGGTTTTAACCGATTTAGCAACATGTGGCCGAGCATTGTCATGATGGAATATTACAGACTCGTGCCTGGTCGCATATTCTGGTCGTTTATCTGCCAATGCTCACTTCAAACGCATCAATTGTTGTCTGTAGAACTCGCCCGTGATAGTTTGGCCCGGTTTCAGCAGGTCATAGTGGATGACACTCTTCTGATCCCACCAACTACACAGCATTACCTTAGCGCCATGAATATTTGGCCTGGCCGTCGATGTTGATGCATGTCCAGGCTTACCCCATGACTTTTTACGCTTCAGGTTGTTTAGGTTCATGCAGCATTTCCAAAATGCAAAATCGCCTTTCAACGTCTTTCGGCTTCAATTCATGTGGCACCCGATTTCCTTGCTTTTGAACCATTCCCAATGCTTTTAAGTGTCTTGAAATTATTGCTCGATCAACTCCCAATGATTCTGCAAATTCCGCTTGCGTTTGACATGAGTCTCTATCAAGCAATGCCTCTATTTCTTCATCTTTGATTTTTTTTTCGTTGGACGTTCTTTGTCATCCACATCGAAATCACCACTGTTAAAGCGTTGAAACCAGTTCTCACACTTTTTTGCAATGGAGCATGTTCACCATAAACTTCACACAGCAATCGGTGACTTTCAGCTGGTTTTTTCTTCCAATTGAAACAGAAAGTAAAGGTTCCCGCAAATTAAGAGACATGTTGAGAGCTCAAAAAAAAATGTTGTATACACATCAGCGATATGACATATACTGAAAATAAAAGCGCAATAATGACGCTTCACAATGAAATGTTAAAGTATAGCCTGATGCGATTCAATACTAGTATATACATTCCCAAACTCACTAATTTTGTTTTGTGTATATTCCACCTTTCCAGAAACGGATATTATTTAAGCATTACCAAGCATACATATAAACGAAAGTAACGGGTTCATTTTAATGTCCCGCGTGTCACACAGCAGAACAAGCGCTCGGCGGCGTGATTAATATTTACCGCGGGCCGAATCATGTCCTCAAAGGCTTTTTTTTCAGGCCGCAGGACCGCGGCGGGGCTCGTGTCTTCAGCGCGGGCGGTTTTTCCTTTTGACACTTTCAGCATTTTCCATTTTTCTTGCGGCGCCTTTTTTCGCCACGCCGACCTCAAAGTCGTAATTGTGACACACAAAAACTCTTTGTAAAAAGGCAAACATAATGTGCGACATCCCGGGCCCGGTGCGCCTCGCGCTGTTCATTTGATCTTGGTCGCGAATGTTCATGATGACAAGTGAGTGCTGTGATATTATACTACAATGATTTATGTGCAAAAAAACCGTCGTAATATTTAAAAAAATATGTATTAAAATAAAAATTCGTTTGTTTGGTAGGTGAAACGTGAAAAGTCGAGCTCTCACCTCCAATTCTACGGCTATCGCAGGCAGGTGTTCTATGTAATTCAACCTCTATGTTTGAGTCAAAAATAACTGTAAAATTAACTATCTTTACCTTTATATTGGTTATAACATAATTGATTGGTTTTCGAACCACATTGTGTAAAATATCATAGTCGTTAAGTTATTCATAAAAACTAGTGGTGCACGGAGAGGGGGGGACATTTTTGAAATCTGGCTTACACTTTAGGTTTTTGATTCTCATACAAAACATAACAGCATTTAATGAATTGTGACTAATTCATCTCGAATTTAAACCTTCACCTTACCTAAAACGTATTTTAGCCTCGGCAAAATTAAAAAAATGTGAAGCATAAACGCAGAGGAAAGGTTGAATAATCAAGTGTAAAGGTAAAGGGAAATTATTACCTACCTCCTCTCAGTAGAGGCACCCAATGAAGAAGATGAAGATTATTTTTTTATATTTGTGTTTGAATTTATAAATTGTGATGACATTCACAAAAAAACTGGCAGCACGCGTGTCTAAAAAAGCATCATCTAAGAATAGCCTGTCATTCTCCGGAGTCTCAGTGAGCACGTGTTCTATTATAAATGACAATGGCTCATATTCGCAGGTTTTTCTGGCCGCAGACCTCTGCGGGACATGTTCCGCACATGTGCTCACGGCAATCAGATTACTTGTTTAAACTCGAGAGGTTTCGCGTGTATAGAAATCCCGTATCTCCCGAGACGCCGGCGCTTTGATCTCCCGTGTTACCGGAGTTATAAAAATCAGCCCGATCTCTCATTATAACTCTGTTTGCCGTCGCGAGATGAGATGGGAAATTGGGGTTTTTGTGTTGATAGAAAAGATCGCATTTTGATTGGTGCTTTTTTGATTATATGAATTTGATCTATGTTTGATTTGAGAAACGAACTGTGAATACTGCGAAATAAAAATCCATTAAATTTGTTACTTACTTACTTTTGGTTTATAATCTGTGATGGCTGATCTCGGTTTTGAAATGAGTTTTATCAAATAATTTTTACCACAAAAATCAAGATGATAATATTTTTAGATAGTTGTTAAGGTTGCATTTTACTATATTTGAAATTACGAAAAATACAGGCAGAAATATATTATACAAAAATCTAAATAAAATATATAAAAATGTATCGTATGTATCGAATGGTATAAATTAAGCTATGAAAAAACAAAGGTTGGCTTTTAAGGCCCTGAGATCTTTGAAACTTGAATTAAACGTGAATTACCAATTAAATAAATTAATAAATACATGTTACATGTAATATGTAAATATTCAACTAATAATATTTAAGAGTATGAAGTCATTCCATAAATATGGTAGAACTATTCTTTTCTTTATGATTGCATTAGTTGCAAAATATTATACAAACAACAAACTTGTAAATATAATCGAAGTTCGTTTATTTTTACATCATAATAGTAAAGGTCACAGCAGGGAACTAAAATGTCAACAGATTTCCTCCATTATCAATGACAGCGATGCCGTTATCAAGGAAAGCCCTCTCAGTAAATCTTATCTAATATCGTCCTTCCGACAACCAACAGGCAGTGCAGCA
This sequence comes from Atopsyche davidsoni, assembly GCA_022113835.1. Classification (NCBI taxonomy): domain Eukaryota; kingdom Metazoa; phylum Arthropoda; class Insecta; order Trichoptera; family Hydrobiosidae; genus Atopsyche; species Atopsyche davidsoni. Next base: position 14,998,845 of record JAILWY010000012.1, read on the forward strand.
AGCGAAGGCTGTATTCTGTATCAAATAGTAAGAGGGTAGGTAATATCAACCCTTCGCCATAAAACCAAAATCTTACAGGGGATAAATATACGTGCACAGAGTTTATCCTGGTATATAGATAACTAAAGGAGCGTAACATTTTTATAGATACCGTAAAGGCATCTTTTATAATATTTACGTGCATAAAACTGCAGAAAGATATATAAAAATATAACATTTCATCCTGAACTTCTAAAATTCCTCTTTAATTAAAAATTGCATCCGAGTAATTAGAAAAATTATTATACTACCGCGGGAGTTATGCACAAAGCCTGCATATTTTTCTCGCCGTTTGTTAATAAATATTTTTTGCAAATTTCTTGCTCTGCGAGCAGTCGGCATAGAGGTGATTCGTAAATATTTCAACAAAATTTTGTGTAACTTTACGTTTCCGTACTAATAAAATACCAGTTTGTTGATGCAAAGCTCTCAATGTACTAAAAGTGTCAAAATAATACAAAAATACAGTAAATAATAGACATTAAGAATGTTTTTCGTGCTATTTAATTTTTGATGTAAAGAATATTTTTTTTGTTATTTTAATTTAGTGATTAAAGTTTACATGAAATTTAAATACGTTTTAAGCTGAATAATTTTGTTTTTGACGTATACTTCAATCAATCTCATCAGGGTTGCGTATGAATTTAATTTAATTATTCGTTTTAACACCTCTCTATCAAAATGATTGTCAGATAGAAATATTTAATACAAACAATTTAACCCTGTTTTGTACAGTTAATTTTAAATCAATTAAAATATCGCGGAGATAGACAAAAGTATAACTTTCTTACCTTATTTCTCGTAAAATGATTTAGAATGAACGTACCTGTGAACAACAAAAAAATGTTAAAGTTAGATAAATCTTAGATCTGGTCATTGAACCAAAAATAATGATTGATTTGCTGAACAAATAACAACAGTGTAATGTCTCAAGTACAGACCAGGGCTGGTCTAATACTTGTTAGAAGAAAAAGTACTTAGCTTAAATTAATGTCAACGGAGTCATTGTAATAAACTGGTCAATATAAACTGAAAAATCTATTTTTCATAAATAAGTTTAAAAAATATTTTACCCTGCACATTTAATTTACTCAACGGTAATTTAGTAATAAATATGATGCATTCATATAAATTACAGGAAATCAATATTCGTATTATTATATAAGTATACAGTACATATTTCAGTTGTTTGATACAAATTCAATTAAAAATATAATGAATGAGGTTAAAAAAATAATGCTAGAGAAATCATGATATTAAAATATATAAAATAAATAGTACTGGCTGGATGGTTGACATTTCAAGAACTTGTGTGTGCAATATACATGATAACAGATGAATAATTATCAATTGTGATTCTTCATTGCAAACTGTTTTTATAACATTAAATAGCAAATAATAACAACTAAGCAATTTCATTTATTTTCCGATTACTGGGTGGTTATTTGATACGTATATATTAAGATCGATTAAAGCAAACATGCTAAAAAATCTAAAACACCGTCGATAACTTGGTCACCCCTGCTATATAGGAATATCGCAAGCCCGTGTAGTTTCCTAATTGAGTATAAATCACTAATGGTTGATTTCCGGGGATTTTCTCGTACCTTTGATATATATGAGTAGCATTTTCAGGACATATAATTACTGTGTCTATAAGTCTACACACAAAACATAATATACAAGTAACATAAATGGTTTCTAATTTTTGTAGTTAATTACATATAAAACTGACTTCCTTATTATTTTAGTTTATTATTATAAAAATAATAAACAAATAGAAACGTTTAACACAGCCTAAAATTTATTTTATTTTTATAAAACACGAGATTACTTTTGAGAGGTTTTATTTATTCATGTTGCATGAAATATACAAAAACTGTGAATAATAAATAAGTGCGGAAGTAAACAAAGAGTGGGCTGTCTTTAGAGGGAAGAGTTTTAGAACAAAAACGTTTATATTAAAAAGATAGTCTTTAAAAATAATATTGTAGAGTGCTTTTTGTTGACAATTCATTTGAAATGAATTATAGCAGACTCAAAGTTGGTTCAATTAGACCAAAATTATTTGATAAATATCCCGCAGTAATTAACATATCTCGCTTGAAATAAGATAAATCCATATTACAGGTAAAAACCGGTGTTGAATTACCTACTCGCATCGTCTGCTCCGACAGCGTACTGCATTTGCATAAAGCTTAATTAGGATACTCGATGGGAATACGATACAGTATAACAAAACATGCTAGCGAAAATAACCTATTAGAGGTTAAATATTATGGAAACATGCATTTTAGAATGGAATCACACATGGATTTAATATTATTTATTAATGATATGAAATAACTTTTTATTATTTTTTTCATGCAGAACAAAACTCAATCTGATGATGACCAAGTCTTTTGGTTGAAACTATTCATGCATAAACGTTAAAATAAACTCAACGTGAAGAATTTATAAAAACCTATTTCATATCATTAATAAAAAATGGATCTTCACCAAACAAATGCCTTGTCCCTCAACAAGATTAAATATTCAACATAAAGTATCTCTACTTCTTTAATTTACTGTCGTGGCTGAATAGTTTATTTAAAAATACAGTGTATTTGTGTATGCAAATAAATGCTACTGAAAAATTATATAAATTTTACTTTGTAACCCAACTTACCGAATAAGTAAAAAGACTTGTTAAGCTTTTAACACTTATAAAATATTAAACGAAAAATATTTTTTATCGATTTTTTCATGTTTTGAAATATTCAAGAGATTTTTTGTATTTTTACTTTAAAATTGTATATATTATTATTCCTTCATATTTTTCTTAAACTGTATAAAATCTGGAATATCTTTTTCTTTGGATAAGAATGGCTGGCTACATATGTACTTATCTGGAACAATCACTCCAGGGCGTACACGTGTTTCCCCACACTTCACGTGCTCATATTTCTCCACCCTCCTTTCAATAAAATTCGTACCACCATCCATAACGTCAAACCCAATGCATTTCATAGAATGACGCTGTCAGAATAGAAAGCAGGGTGCGGGAGGTCTACGTGATATTAAATTTACCTTTGCATTATAAAATTTCAAACATAACTCCAATGTCAACCCCGCATTTAAGTACACATAAACCTGTTAATATTGGTTTTATTAATGTATTATACATTTTCACATTTGTCAAGGTTTACTTTATTTATTCAAGGAGTAAAAACGACTTTTCGAATCACATGTCTGTTTCATGTCAGTGTCAACGTTAATGTTCAAAAGGATAAAATATAAATTATTTTTAGCAATTTGATTCATAAATATTGTTTAGAGCATTTAAACGCTAAGAGCAGCTGTCAAAACCCGAATATTCATATGAACAACTAAGGTTACAAGCATCCTAATACTTGTGTATTTATTATCCACTTTTTATTTCTCTTTTTCATACATTCAGTGATATTGATTTATCATTTTCTCTTTGATTATTTTTATGACGCGTGCAGCATTATTTGATTTTTTTACACAAAAAATATGAATACTTCTTCACCCTCAGATGCCACGGCGGAGTCTTGTGAATCTTACAATGAAATTTATTTTTCAATTGTTGCTACTTCTTGCAATTTTAATATCGTACGACGTGCGTTTGCGAATTTTTTTTTTTTCTTTTGAGTAACATCAATATTAAAAGATTTTTTGAAGCCTATAATCAGACGCTATGGTTGATTCCTGTAGTTTTTTTTATCTGGGCTTCTCTATGTGCGGTAGGTCCCTTGTCAGACGTGTTGTCCGAGCTCCCTAAGTGACGAATGGCGTGGCACTTGTGGAGATCGATCCCCAGGCCTGTGAGATTACAGCGGCTCTGGAAGGCTCACCAGTTACAGCCAGTACTAATTCCGATAGGATATGGCCAACTTCCGGCGTCCCTAACAGCCTGGTTTATTGATGAGAGATGCTACGTGCTTTTTTTCCCTTGTTGTTTTTGTTTTGATTTATTTACCGAGTGTGGTCTGGAATATATTATTTTTTTATCCTTTGTAATTCCCTCCGATGCGAGATGTATTACTTGTTAATTTTTCGTCATGTTTTTGTTCAAACCTTATTCGATTTTACGTTAATGTGGTTGAAAAAGAGTTTTATGCTTTAACATATTTACTAGTATTAAATTTTAAGTAACCAGTATATAAAAGGCTTTGTTCTTTGAATATTTGTATAATTTATTAACAATAAACTTTAAATAGCTGTTATAGAACAGGTAATTAAATTTATCTCAAGAAGTATTAAATAAATATTTAATAAATAATACCAAATTTTATTCTAATTAAAATTCATTCATAATTTTTTTTGGATAAAAATCAAAGACATTAAAAAAAAAACTAGTAATCAATATCTTTGCAAGTTTGTAAAAGTTCAACAAACAAAAAATAAAAATATACTTTTGCTGACAAGAAAAGAATGTAATGTAATGTAATTATAATGAATTCTTACAATAAGAAATGAGAGCTGACTCAATTAACACACTCCAATAAAATTACGATTGAGCGATAAAGGTGATTTAGAATAGAAAGACAACGGCACGAAATGTTGATCTAAAAATTAAATAATGTTAATACTTGATATTATTAAAGACAATAAACTCCATTCCAGCAGGCGGCTACCTTTCTTCAAAATCCTATCGACACATAATTCTATCTCAGATGAACTGAGTTATAATAAGACTAAATACCGCTGAGGGCCACTATAGAAGAAAGCATTTATGTAAAAAAAATTCCCTAATATTTCTTCAGAAGATCTTTGTTATGTTGAAAAGAACGACACGTATAGTGAATCTTTTTCAGAGTCCATGAAAAGATGGATTATGTTTTAACGAAAGGTCGATGGTCTACCTGAATTCTGTATGTATCTCTATAGAGAATAGAAAATAGAGGAACCAAAATGAAAGCTCCATGGAAATAAACACGTGGTATACATGAAATAATAAACTGAATATTCCAATAAACTTTAACTAATAACGCCCAAAATAAACTAATTTATATTTACGACACACAGGTCATATTTAAATAACACATATAGCCAAATGGCTAGACTTAGGTATTTAGAGGTAAAATAAACTTTATGAACGTTGATAATATATAGGAAATAAAGCACAAATCCAAATATAACAACCATTCTCCATAACAGGAAATATATGGGTTGGTTAATGTATCTTATTTGTTTATTTTTACAACACGGTTTTATTATATATTTATACGTTGAATTAAAAAAATAATAATGTGATTGTAATAACTGGTTTTTTTTGTAGTAACATAAGTAAGTTAGTCTTTTTCTAGAAGTTTCTTCGAAAGGGGAGCCCCAGAGCGTGTAGTGGCATGTAACGTGATGTTGTAAAAGACGCTTCGGTTAAAATACCCCCGTAATGGCTGGAGTCCCTGCCTGCTGAGCCAATATTACAGATTTGGGGAGAGGCTATTTTTTCAGATGACACTGGGATTCCCAAATAAAAGGGATTAGAAATATATCTACCTGTGGATTTTCTCCCAAAAATAAATTAAATCTTTTGTATTTTTTACTCGTAATCAACCCTAGAGTATACCCTCGTAAACAAAAGGATAATATCCGTATAACAAATGTATAGGACAAAAAATTATTGTCTATTTTTTAGAAAAGAGATATAAAGTAAGTTTTGATCAAAAATCAAGAGACAATATTGATTAAACTGTTAACAATATTAGTCACACTTTTCTTAAATTAATTTTTATTTTAATTTCGAAGTATGTATCTGTTAACATTTTTCACATAACGTGCTTAAAATTGAGAAATATTAAAAAATATATTAGAAGAAAATATAATTACTATTGGTATCTTATCTTTACGATACCTTATCAAACAAATCTAACAATAGCGTAGATGAGTAGAAAACGTCGAAAGAAATAAAAAACGTATGGACAAATTGGATAAATTGTATCCAAACAGATAAATATGTCAACAGTTCATAAAATGAAATGGGTATCAAACTTAATAAATATTTATATCATAATATAACATATAAAGTTAAAACAAATACGGTTAGGGATATTTTTTTATTATTATTGTAGATTTACGATAAGTCATAATAAATATCTCATTACTCTCACAACTCCTGAGTGGACTGTATTGAATTCTTTATTCGGTTGATTGCTCTAGATTTTTCTTCTCAGAATTCTTGAAAAAAATAATCAAATAGAATACCAATTTCCTCCGAAAATAATGTAAGATTCGTGCTTTTCGACTCTCAAATGAGGAAACAATATAAAATAATAAAAATATATTATTTATATTTTAGTATCTCCCATCGTTATTGTTACTTTTGTATGGCAAACTATAAATAAACTTCTATAGTGGTTTTATCTACGGGGTTAATTGCACTAATAAATAAGTTGGGAAAAAATCAGATGCCGCACAAACACGTGATCATTAATTACACCGCTGAAAAAACGACTTTAAGCAGCGACTGTTGTTCAGATTCAACGTCACAGATTCTGCGCTTGAGAACGAAACAGAAAAGATCGTTTCGTTTTTTGAAATTAACTTTTTTCAGAAGGCTGCTATTTTTTATTTGAAAAGTTGGTTGGTAGAGCAGTGCGTAGAAGCCTCCGGGAGCTCGGGAGGGGCGGGCGTCTCACGCTACCTGCGCAGACACAATAGCCATTGTATTTATTCAACTCATCGCAGGGTTTTACGATAGAACTTTCAATAAAGCCTTTGTAGCCGGTCCTTTAAGGCCCAGATTGACAAATTCGCGTGTGATATCGAAATGTTTATCCCCGAAACGAAAACACGAAAAATGTTTTATGTGCCACTCGAGATTCCCGGATATAATATCAGACTTTTCCTCGTACTCCTAAAGTGCGCACTTATTTCAGAAAGATCATTTAAAGCGTCTTTTAAAAGAAAATACTTTTGCAGCTTTGCTAAAGTATGCCTGTTTCTATTTAGCTTCGCTGTGAGATTTTTGTTGGAAAATTTGCCCTCTCATCAGAAGAAAGTTGAGCGGAGCTTGAAGCGATATCAGTATTCACGGAGCACTCCAGGCGAGTCGAATAACACATTCATCACAGAAAAGTAATTCAATAGAGATTTGGCAAGGTTTCTGAAAACGAATGCACTTTTTTGGCTTTGAAAACAATTTGTCGGCGTATTTTGTATCTGGAAAAGAATTCAGGTCGCTTTTGAGACAATTCGCAATATGATTGAATGGGCTACAAAATTGAAAAATTCTTCTAAGTTTTACTGCAATGGATTTATATTACAAACTTAAAGTTTTAAACACTTAAGATACGATTAAATTAAATATGTAAAGAAACTTCAAAAAAAGCAATAAAAATACAACGAAAGATACATACGTAAGACACAAAGTCTTCAGCTTTTGTAACACTGTGAAATTATGTATTTTTACCTCATGTTCCTCCACGTCTAAAAAACCGAAAATATTAACAATCATCAAATTTTCAAACCAAAGCTAAGGTTTTGATGTCAAAAGATATATATTATAATTTAAAATCGTTTTTAAATTCTAAGGGAGATTATTAAACAGTTTTTTGTGCCTCAGTTTAAGCTAAATTATGTTAAATACGAAACTATTCAAAAGTTTTACTAAAACGATAATTCTTATGACTACACCCGGTCTTCTAGTAACCTTTCCAAAATCTAGTTTTTTAACGTTATATATATATATATATATGTGTGTGTGTGTGTGTGTGTGTGTGTGTGCATATAGCAAACTTTAAACCAGAGAGAAAGATCGTTTCCCACGTAGCTTTTTTATAACACAAGATTCAAAGTAAGCAGATCCCGCATTGGTTATCAGGAACCCCGGCTGCGGCTCTGAGCTGATAGCCATAAGCGGGGAAGCTCACATAAACTTTAGGTTTTGCACCGGAGAACTTGGAAATCTGCAAGTTAAACAAACCTGTGGAGTCAGACCGGCGCTGGAGAGACGAGGGAGCCTCTGCCCCACTTGCTGATACCGCAGTTACTATACACAGGAATATACGACCCATACAAAGTATAGACTGAAACAAAATTGAAAGATGATCCTGTTCAAAAACACTATCCCAACCGTATAATCATTTATTTTAACATTTCAAAAAGTAGCTTAAAATTTTAATTTTTGAATATTGAAGCTCTTGTTGCATAAGTAACATATTAAGTAAACATAAAAATAAGCACTAGAATTCGTATAAATTTTCGAATTTTAATGAATTTTATAAAAAACTCTAATATTTTCTAAGCGTACCCTTTTGTTTGTTTCCATGTCTTCCTTACATCACTATGAAACCATTCTAGCTTTCACCTTCACATAACATAAATTTACGCCAGATTCCTATTATAATTTATTTTCACTTATTCAATTAATAAAAGTATGGCTTAATTTTTAAGAAAATAATAACGTCGAGTCAATAAATATACCCAGTAAAAATACGATGAATTATTTGAGTTTGGCAAGTAAGTAAACCGAAATTATTGTTTTACGACGGTGGCATAATTTTATTTGTTGTAAATTCAAACGCTTCCGGTGGTCGTTTGATTGAAATAAAATAAAAGCCATTTCCGGGTAGTAAAAGCAAATAAACGACCGAAGCGTTAGAATTGCAATGAAATTGGCTCCATAGCGATCTTCTGGCCTTAAACAAAAAAGACTTCAACAAGTTTATGTATCAAACACAAACTAAAACTGTTTACTTTTTATTAACAATGAACTTAATGTCAAAGAACATTTTCAGCAAACCTAACCGTAAAATTTTTTTTTTAGTTGAAGCAGAAGCCTCTAAGTATTATTCTTCGTTTGCGAATAACAAAATAATTTTAATGATTAAGTACATTTCAATTGTTGCAAATTGATTAAAGAAACTCTTAGAAATATATCATCGTGATTTGTGTGGAATTTGAACCCACATCCCCAAGCTTACATGGCCGGTACATTACCAATTATACCAACGAATCACTAGTACTAAGCAATAATTTTTAACAATCATATCCTATAAGTGAAACAACGTACTTATTATGCCAATTAAATATTGTGTGACTTGCAATACTAGACTTTTAACCCTAAATACTGAGTGAAACATTTAAATCCGATATGAATTATTATTTTTAAAGGCTATTTAATTAAGCTAATATACGCACTAAAATATATTATTGATTTTTCGTAAAGACCGTCTCACAGGAAGTACGATTTTGCCTGTACAGGTTTGATTGATTGATAATGATTAAGTACATTTTTTTAATCATTGAAAATTGATTAAAGAAACTCTTAGTTCTAGGAAACTTTAGATCACATATTTAATTAATTGATACCAACAAGATGTGTTGATTTGAAATATAAGTGGGTAGGCTTATCAAATTGGACGGCGCCACTGAATCTTTTCATGTCCCGCTATATAAAGATAATATGAGGTGCTGGTTAAGTTATTTAAAATATTACTAATATGATTAGGCACATTAGTTCATATATAGAAGATGATTTTAAGAAACCCTCAGAAAAATATCATCGTGATTTGTGTGGAATTTGAGCCCACATCCCCTGGTTTACATGACCGGTGTACTAACCCTTGTACTAACGAATCACTTCCGTTTATCAAGAATTTTTAACAATCATACTCTACATATGAATCAATGTGCCCAGGCCAACCAATATTACAGGGTAATAAATACGCATCTGATTGGCGTTTAATAAAAAAATCGACATATGTATATGATGGTGCGCGTCTTGGCTAAATCAATAGATTATAAAAATAATGTACAGATGAGACTAAAATCGCTTCACTTGTTACTTTGTTCAAAAAGTCCAGTGCTTGCAAATCACTAAATATTGGTTGGCCTGGGCACATGTAAACCAGGGGATGTGGGTTCAAATCCCACACAAATCACGATGATATTTTTCTGAGAGTTTCTTTAAATCATATGAACTAATGTGCCTAATCATATTAGTAATAATATAATAAACCCGTAATGGGTAATAAATACGCATCTGATTGACGTTTAATAAAAAAATCGACTTATTTAAAATAAACGTAGGTGAGGTTATCAAATTGAAATGTACCACTGAGTGGTCTAATGATATAAACTTGAATCCACTCGGGTCGGGATAGACCCGCCTGGCTCTGGTCTAGGAGTGTATTGGCTTGAATCATTGATTCTTAAGCAGTGACCCGCGGCGCTTTATGACCATAGGCCGGGAGTGCCGCGGATGGAGCCGTGGGGTATTACTGCATCCAGTGTTCCTGAAATAAAACTGCCTTTAAGTATTCAGTTTGGGTTGTGATCGGAAATGTGAACGGGAAGTACCCTAACCGCCGCCGCTCGTAAAAGCCCTTTTTGTGCGATGTATTTTTGGTGCGATTATTATGCCCGCGCTTCATAATTTATTTCATAAAAGAGACTCCTGTTTGTTTGTTTTACAATTTTGTTTAAAATTAACAGAATATGATGTTAATTATAAAGGTGTTTCAAAGGCTCATTTAATTTTGTTGAGGGACAAGGCATTTGATTCGTGAAGATCCATTATTATAATAATAAAAGTAACTATGTATTTTGTCTTCACATTGAGTTTATTTAAATTATTTCCATTACTAGTTTCGACTCGATACACTGAGTCATCAGTTGAGTTAAGCATCTGATTTAATTTGTTATGAAAATAAGAATTCAAACTAATAATCTTGCAGTAGATGTAAACACAATTTAATCGTATTTCAAATACTCTAAAACTTTTAATAATTTTTTTTTTTTTCAAACTTTAGTTGCTTGTTTTATTTTTAAGCTTTAAAATATCTAAAGGTTTTTAAAAGACAAAACAGATTTTCCGATTCATCAATTAAATAACTTCATGAACTCATTCATTCGGCTTAATCAATTGTGCTCAATCACATATTATTTGTGTTAACTAGCTTCTAAAAAAACTAAATAAAATATATTAGATTTTTTTAAAACATTGGAGTTCGTTTCTAACAACTGTTTTGAGTTTATAATTAACAATTAACTAAAGATATATTGGTAAAATAAATAATTGAATAATGTGACGTGATCATTTTATATATTTGTCATTCATTTGCAATGAATACGTTAACTTGCCTATAGAGATCATAATTTTCTCAAATGTATTGGATTAGTTTCACCCAAATAGTTCTTCTCATATGTAGAAAGGTTTTCATATTCTCATAAAAAAATAACCCTAAATTATTATTCGTAAAGCGAAAAGAAAAACCCGTTATCGTTCCTTGCCGTGGATTTTTATTTCGGTCATGGCTTACATAGGTCAATTTCTTTGCGTGCTATTGTCACATTTATCGAAAGCATAAAAATCGTGCGACTACTCCAAGAAATTGACAATATCACTTCCCCAGAGTCGCTTTAACTGCGTATCGTGGCTCCGTCCATATACAGGGGACCTACGTATGACGGATTTTCAAACTTTAAAATTTATATTTTAAAAGATCCTCCTCCACCTGAACAACCCAGGTGAAAAACTGTTCACTTAAATCACCCAAAACCTGAAAAGTTAATCCTACGTTTCAGCACTAATAATAGAGATATTTAAAAAAGTCATTCATTTTTATATTATGCCTTAGTATAAAATTGATCACACCGCTCGAAGATCTATTTTTTAAATACGCTTGTTTATGTAAAATAATTAGAATGAAAACCTCTTAAATTGTAAAAAGAAGAAATGCCAACTTGTATTCTCATTTAAACCCCGAGAAAAAACATCAAACTTGTTTGTTTTTTGATCATAGTTTTAACTAGAACCAAATACTAAAATTTTGACACGGAACTACCAATTTGTAGAAGTATTTACACATATTTTTTGTGTAAATATGTATATATATAATTAAGCATTATTATATATATATATGTATGCATTTCCTTATATACAATAATTTCATTTTTTATCATAATTTTGATTAGCCTTTAAAATTTAGTTATTAATTTTTTTTTTTTTTTCACTAAAAACTGTGTTGTTTTTCTTGAATAGAAAATTTAAATAGATAAAAAACATTTTCAACAAATCAAATAGTCTGATTTTATCGTAAATAGAAAAAAAATCACACAAAAACAATATTTTTCATATGAGCAAACAAATTATTACTATTGGTATATTTTTACAGCCTGTGTAGCAGCTAGTACTATGCGCGAAAAAAGATCTGTGACCTTACGTAAATCACCTGTATATAGAAATGTCACGCGACAAGATAAGGACAGTTAACGCACTAACATGTTTGTTTTATAGTTTTATTATCAGCAAGTCTGCTTTGAAACACGGCACGAAGCTGTAAAGCCGATATTTATTTGCAGCAAAATTTAGCTGGGTTATTATCAAGATACGATGAACAGTAACAGGCTGTTTCTTTTTGTTTTTAATTTTTATATTAATATTTTTTTAATAAGATCTTATCTACAAAGGCACGGTGAATTTCGCAAAAAAATGTAGCAGTTTAATGTACCTGCTACATGTACGGGTAAGTTGGCGAATGTAGCTGTTATACGTATATTTCAGAAAGCCCAACACTAGAAGGAACTTAATTTAACCAAAGTGGAAGATTTTAACTTACCATATAATTTTGCGAGGCTTATAGAACAAGTTGGCTACCTGTCAACAGAACAAACTTGTGCCTTTATAACAATTCTATTGTGTTTAGTACGTACAAGCAAGTATTAATCTTTTATTCATCTGCTGGGATGTTTCAAACTGTCTAGACTTACAATATTTATCAGTTTAACACATTTAAAGCAATGGAAATAAGTTTTAGGTAGTCTTTTACACATGTTGTTAATTATTATTGCAATTACTCAATATCTTAAGGATATTTTGAAATAAAAAAAATACGTACAACTGTATTTAAGATTTTAAGGATATTTAGTATCAAAAGTATTGTGATGTTAAATTTGAGATGATAATATGTGCCAAAGAAAAGCTCAAAGGTTAGAGATTAATTTTAATCCAAAAAAATCGAGAGTTATTTATTTTTGAATATCTAATTTATCCGTATTAAAGGTTTAAATAATCGTTCATGTCAACGATTTTTCTATTAAACCTTTATCAAGACATACCATAGATGTAGGGTAATAAATGAAAAATCGTGCATATTGCAACGATACTATTGCTCTTGTGACTGGAACCATTATAAATATTTCTCTGATGATGGAAATTTAAATAAACTCTACGATACGTCGCCAATTTTTCAGTCAATTAAAAAAAGCAATGATAACATAGAAATCTTTTTTGGATAATTTTTTTAATGTTTCGATATAAAGTTTTAAAATATTTTTTACTTTCAAGTACAGAAATTACAGTAGTAGAAAGCATCAGTAATTAGTTCTTACTTTTTTATGCACACATAATGGTATTTCTCAAAGAACAAAGGAGCCTACACCATTTAATTACAGAGCAAGAAATCTCCACTACGGCTTAGTTGGAAGCTGGGCCACTTGCTTAGTTAAGGGTGCGAGTACGAATCCTGTTCGGTGGTCGCTTTACGTTTGGATTACGGAGATACAAGGAATGCATAAAGGCCGGCTTAGTAATAGCCAGCTTCACCCCTCACTAGTGAACCTGACAATATTGTCAACCCCAGACTTTACACAAGAAGATCCAATAAATAATTATCAAGATTTATTACATCTGCTGTCATTTCCAATAACAGAGTATACTCTTTTATTAGGTTTACAAGTTATATAATATTTCAGAATTAATGGGAAAATTGCATTACTTAACACTCAACATTTATTTGATTGAAAACCACTATATAACAATAACTTATTCAAATACTTAGATTGGCATCATTTTTTTGAAATATATATGATTTGTGATTTTTTGCTAATTGTTAAAGATTTTTACAGATATCAGATACTAATAGTTTAAAAAGTACGCGAATTCAAAAAATAATAATTAGAAGTACGTATTTTACTAATATTTTTTTAAATTATAACAACAGCTTGTTTATTTAGAAACAAATCCTTTTTATAATTTTTTTATTAAAATGAAATTAATTTACTTAAGTCCCGGATCTATTTTTTAGTATAAAAACAAAAGTTTTTATTGATTTGCGAAAATAAAATATTTGAAGTAGTGATATCGAAAACAGAGCAAGAAACTCGACCCAAGGCCCAAGAGTGGTTGGGCCTAAGGCTTAGGGGGTGCTCCAAGGGTAGTCAAGGGAATTAAAGCTGTGTTAGAGACAGCTTCCGGTAGCGATTGGGATGCGGCCAATTAAACCAGCCCCCCAGAACGGGTAGGAATCCGGATTATTTCGGTAAAAATAAATCGAAAATTGATTTTTTTATTCACAAGTGAAGCAAAAGTGTAAATTATGATTACATTTAAAAATAATATGCAAAATATAATAGATAGATTATTTATGGAATCATCAACATATGTTATGTAAATAAACCAATTTTTATTATCATAACACACATTTCAATTGTTAGAGGTAAATTTTTCAGATAAAACCCGTCTGTATTATAGCGCACGTAAATTATTTTTAAATCATACAACATGAAATCAACAAAGGCGTGAGTTATTGAAATAATATTCTGTATATAAAAATTACTTTTATTAAATGAAACTTCGTATGCATCATTTCATCACGCAATGTAATTTTTTATATAAATATAGTGATATAGGTATAGAAAACAAAAATTCAGTATAATTTAGTTGTATGTAAAGTATTTTGAAATTTCAACCACTTTTACGTGGAATGCTGTTAAGACTGTTGCATTTCTTTTCTTGGGATAAAATCTTGATGAGACTGTAATTAAATGGTCGTTAAGGAACATTAGTCTGAAATCCGATGGTTCTACCCGCTGGAGATGGCATGCACTTATTTATTTAACAGTTTATTATTCAGATACTTAAAGCAGTATTAAAAATAAAATAATATGTTTAAGTAGTCAAAAACAGTTTAATGTTTTGTAAAAGAAAACATTTTGTTCAATACTTGAAATTTTATATTTACAAAGAAAATTTATTCTTTACATTATTGCAAATTTTGTGAATAATGTGGTTAACCTGTTAATTGTTTCATAAGCGGAAAATTGCGATAAGCATTTTTTGCAGTGTTAAAATTTTGCTTGGCAAGTATATTTACAGGAATTTAAATAAAGTATTTCGGTTTTTCTTTATATTTTTAATGAATTCATATATTTTTTCCTATAAATATCGCTTAACCTTCGTTAATACTTGGTTTAAATTTTATTTAGATTATTAGAAAACACTTTTGAATTTTACAAAATCTGTTTACGTGGGAATTTAAAAAAATGAAAAAATGCTCTTTTCAGGAATTTAAAAAAGAGCTGAACAGTCTAATTTATTATTTATATAAATTAATGTACCAAAATACAAAAATTATATTTTTTGTTTTTTTTTCAACTTTTATATTATATTAATATCGTGTATTATTTTTTTAACAATAACTTTTATCCCGTAATTAATAGCTATTATTATTAATACCTATTAGTATATTCTCATAGATCAGAGACGTATCTTTAAGAAACAAAGTAACATCTCATGGACGTCCTGCAAACTTGATGTTACAATCATATCTCAAAATTTACTTTTTGATGTATTGAATGGACTTTGTCGTAGATATACCACGTAATTTTGATTTTCTTATTAATCGCTATGTTTACAAAAAACTTGTTATGTAATGTTATGACTTCCAAATAAGTGTATTTAGTTTTATATTTTCAAATCAATAATTTTATATTAACAAACATAAAGATTATGATATAAAAAAATTGTTTAAGTTTTAACTTTTACTTAAATAAATCTTCGCTTATTAATTTACCGTTGAAAAATATGCGGTGAAATTTATTTGTAATGTTTTTCATTTTAAGTAGAGTTATTAAACTCAAAGAAAATCGTTAAATTAAAATAAGAAGGGTTTATATGCAGTTAGTTATTTTATTACAGAGGTAACGGTATAAATTAAGTTTGGCTTTAGAGCTTTGTGGAGTTATTCCAGATAATAAAGTACGTTGACATTTCTTAAAACAAAACGTAACAGCATTCTGTTTATTGGATTGCAAATCTTCAACACAAAGAAATACACAGCACCGGGATAAATGTTACGATCCAGTAAATCAGTCTCTAGACATTATCTCTTTGCATAGCAACAAGGTAACAAGATTCGTACATCGCTCGCCGCAACTAACTCTGTAGTATTCTTTTAAAGGAAACAGTTTGTATGCGAGACGCAAAACGAAGTCCATACAGTTGAATTTTTTATGATTGTTTATATAGATTTTAAGTATTTTTATTTCAATAATTTTCATAAGCATTCACGTACACGTTTATAGGGCACTTTTATCAATTTTATAATTTTCTTTGGTTTTTTTTTAATTTTTAAAAATATTGATTTATTAAAAAAATAAACAAAAACCACCCTATTACATCTAAACACAATAAAAAGATAATTTGCATTAAGACAAAATGGCAAAATATACCGAAATAAAGAAAAGAATAGTTTAAAATTATCATATACATAAAAGTTTATGTATATCGCATTAATCGCTGTTTTAAAATGTAAATCATTTATTTGTTTACTTTTACAAATCTATTTATATTATAAATAAATATAATTGGCCAATTTAAAATGTATGGTTAATACTATCTAACTAGCGTAATAAATATGATAGGATGTCATGATAAAAAAAATACACCACTCTTAGGTAGGTACGGTGTTGGCGATACATCTTTCTTCAGTCAACCCTCACCAGATCATTTCTGACCGACTCACCGGAAGTCCCCTATCTTCAGTTTGTTTACTGGTCCGTACGGCCAAAAGGGTGTGTTGCCACAACCCTGGCATGGCCTGCTCAAGCTGGTCATGTTTAATAGGTTTATTTGGAGAGGCTGGTGACAAAATTCAGATCTTGTATGGTAAACACATCTTGAGCTTATTTGTCCAGTAAGGAAATGTAGTATATTTTGATGTGGTTTTTCTTCAATTGAAATTCTCGCTTCTATATATATATATATATATATATATATATATATATTTCACTAGTACAATGATTAACTATTGGTTTAATGTTGTGATTAAAGCTAAAACACGTCTTGTGTTTGTAACTAATTATTCAATTTACATATTTTCATATATCTCAGAAGACATAGTATAAGTCCAACAGAACAGTACAATTATGGCATTATACTACTTATCTGAGATAGTCATTTCAATAAAGTTTTATTATTTTTTTTCTGTACAGTTAAATCTAAAGAGATTTTTTCAACCTAAAATGGATATTGATTTTGAGGTATATATATTCGTTACTTATGTGTTTTGAAATAACAAACTCACGGTACATTCGTTAAGCCCAGCTACAGTGGAGATATTTTTAGTTCAAGCGATCATTAGCCACCATTGTATTTTCTCTTACAGCAACGTACAAAAAGTGAGACAGAAAATCAATGCTCGGCCATTAATTGAAGTAAAAATACCTGCACGGTAGCTGAGGTCGGCGGAGAGATGGAATATGATTCATCGCTGAAAAAAGTTACTCTTACTAACCATTTTTAGAATATACGAATAGAAGATAAAAACAAACTATTGATCAAATCAGAAAAATTTCGAGTTTTAAACAAAATAAATTGCTTGAGCCAAGAGTATCTGCAAATGACACGATTCCAACTATCCCTTTATTGGTGCCTTTCTAGAGGAAGTCCTTCGCTCTGATCAATACGCTGTCAAGCCAATAAATGGATGGGTCAATATTTACAGAAGAAACTCGATTATTGAACTGGAACGGGCTGGGATGGTATGGGTTTAAAAACCGTATTTTAAAATTTGACGAAATTTCTTTATAAAATATTTACTTTGCGTTGCTGGTTTTAAAAGTTAGATCGGTATAGGTGGTAATGTCTAAGTGTATTGTATATATTCATCGATTCGATAATTGTATTTTAAGTACATTTCAATGACATCTCTATGACTTGTGAATGTTATAAAATATTTGTTTCGTAATAATAAATAATTAATTCTAAACTAGAAAACTGGATCCAGCATATTATTGAATTATTTTGCTTGAAATACTTTTGAATGAAATTTAAGTAGTAAAAAAAATTTACATGAAAAACACGTAATTAGTTCATATCAAATTATGAATGAAAAAGAAAATAATTGATTTGATTTTCATATACTATACGAGTATAACGGAATTCAATAATACTTTTTAAATCTGAATTACGAATATAATTTTTATTTGCGGCAGTGTATCTCATTTCCAACATAAACACCGAGATGATCATTCAATCTCCAATATTTTAGCCTCAAATTAAATTAAGGCTCATATATCAGGTGCTCACTAGAATATACGATCGTATTTGAATAAATACCTCAACTGAAATGCTGGCTTTGAGTTACTACGACTCGTACAGCTCCCGTGAGAGCTTGATGTATGCAAGCGATCTATTGGAGATTTGGGCCATTTATCTAGTAATGCATACGGAAATATATCACAGAAATCAAATTTAAATTTAAATCATAGCATAGATATTTATTAATATAACAAAAAAAAAATATTTTCTTATCGAAATTATTGAACCATGATTTAAACAAGTATATAAATATTTATTTTTTGATTGTGTTTTAGATTGCCTTAAAATAATCAAAAAGTATATTCAACCAAAAGTTCACTTGAACTATTACTACTTTCTTTGCGATACTAAATAATCTTTTTGCTTATATAAGGAAAATTACTCTTGCTGTTTCGGTGAAAAAAATATCAATGATATCATAAACTGTCTAGTTAAAAATATATTTCAATAATACAAAGAAGTTTTACTATAATAGCAAGGTTCCTATCATAAATAATCAAATCTTGTTGATGGACAAGGCATTTGATTGGTGAAGATCCATTATTATAATGATAAAAGTACCTTTGTATTTTGTCTTCACTTTGAGTTTGAGTGCTGTTTTAAGTGCATAACTAAAACAGTTTTAGTTATGCATCTGATGATAACCTAGTCTATTTGGTCGAAACTAGTAATGCAAAAAAAATTATAAACTCAAAGTGAAGACAAAATACAAGGGTACTTTTATCATTATATAAATAATCAAGATTAAAAGCTTAGGAAAATTAAAGCAAAAAATGTAAATACCTTTTTTATTAAATAAAATAGAAGAAAAACAGACACCAATTAACACATGCTAATTATATCTTAATCGAATTAAACATTATTAACTACACAGCTAAATATTAAAATAACCAAATTATATTAATTTAATTTGATCAGATTTGCTAAAATGAAAATTTTCAAATATCTGAATAAAAGGAAATTAAAAATGATTATTTCAGTGAAGAAGCGTAAAAATTTCAAATTAATTAATTTGTAGTCAAAAAATAGCGTAAAAATATATATTTATTTGAGAGTTAGCCTTAAAGTTACTATCTGACCGCCATTGCACTGACGCATCTCAACTCCCGGGCAGGTTATCTCCCTGGCCCGGGCAAGCTAGAGGCTGCGCTGCAAAAAGGCTAAAACCCCACCTAACCGGGGCCGAGCTGAAATTACTTACTG
This sequence comes from Atopsyche davidsoni, assembly GCA_022113835.1. NCBI lineage: Eukaryota > Metazoa > Arthropoda > Insecta > Trichoptera > Hydrobiosidae > Atopsyche > Atopsyche davidsoni. The sequence goes on from JAILWY010000012.1 coordinate 15,018,418, forward strand.
AGAGTGTTAGAAGTTGGATAGGCAAATCTGGAAAAGACGAACTTTTGATAAGTCAGCTACTTCAAAACAACTCAGAAAACAGCCGTCGAAAAGCGGACAGAATAAAAAGGAGATTGTTTTCAAAGCCGCATCGTTTATAATCGTTAACTTTGCAGTGGAATATTTCCATCGAGACATTGATTTTGATATTGCGAATGGACTTTCACGTAAATATTTTAGCTGTGCTCATTTCAGCCTATACTTAAAATCCATAATTTTACTGGTGGTCAGTACTCAAGCTTATCGACTATAAGGTCTTAGGTTAAAATACTTGTGTCATAATATATTTTTAGATTCTGTACTTAGCTACAGATTTATAAAGGAAATATATTGGAGCTCTTCGTTACACATTTATTTTGTTATTAAGCTGTGACAAAATCGTACCAAGCTGATTACAAAACCAAAATTGCTTTTGAATGCTTAAAGCTGCTTTTTAACCTGCATTTTGCTTTTCACAGCCTTTTTACGTATTACTGTTAAATTCTGAATCTAAGACAGTCAAAACATTAAGCTCCACTAGTTGTTGATATGACGTATATGTTTTTCAATTTAAGACTACATCTTTGATTATACACAAATAAATATTTATGTATATTATTTTATATCTGCAAACAAAATTGCGATCATCGTATATAATTAACCTCAATTTTAATGACAGCCATAAATCAAGGGTAAAAATGTAACATTAAAAAAATATCAAACGTGACGGGTCCCATCTTGCTCGATAAGCCTCAAAGGGACGGGCCTCATAGCGGGTGATCAGTCGTGCGTAGTAATTCCATTTTTCACAAATGGCGGTGGGGCGTCCTTAAGCTCGACCGTCATTTTTCGGTGACGTCATGAACGTGGAATTCCCCGCTGACAGCCCAGAGGCGAGAAGGGTTCGGTGATCGATTCGGAGGGGCGCGGGTCGAGAAATTGGACAGATTAGTTTTGAAGTATCAATCTTGCGAGTGTTTGAGTGCTTGACAGATGACCTGGACGCGTATTGAATTATTTCATAGTTTTTGTGTTACCTTTTGACATATTGCAGTTATTAAAACCCACATATATATTCATACAAGAAAAATATATTTCGAAGAAATTATAAACACTACGTCTCCGCTTATATTATTGGCATATTTATTTACCAGCAAAAGTTCTGAAGTTCTTTCAGGAACGAAAGTGTTTGAAATATTACTTAGTCAGACATTTACTAGTATTAATATTTTCTTTTGGTACATTCTGTAAATTAGAAGTTTACATCCTTTTTTCAATGAGTTGTATCCAAATACTGCTTACTTGCAGCAGAAGGTTCTGGAATATTTTACGACAAATATTTTAAGTGTAGCCACCTCGCAATCTTTGCACAGCTACAGGATGAAATTTATGAAACTCGGTATAGCAAAGTTTTCTAATTATATAAAATCTATGATTTTCCTCCAAGTGAAATAGTGCTTGAATACTTTACTTTTTAAACTTTATAACGGGTATGAAAACTCTATTTATTTATACTAAAAGTAGTATTTAAAGAAGCACTCTCATGCCATACTACTTTAGTAGTTATTTATAGATTCTCTAACATAAAAAATCCGTTTACCGTCTAATAACCTCAACTATTTGGGGTCAATTGGTTAGCATATTTTCTTGCTGACTGCGAATTTCAAAAATCCAGTATTTGAGTCATTGTATTATTAAATTTATAACTTGCTTGTAATTCAATTAAGTTCTTTATATTCGCACTTCTTGTAAAAGCTCTTTTAATATTTAGAATACATAAGTGAAAAACGAAAAAAAAAAAAAAAAAAAAAAAAAACGTAATTCAACCGTCGTTAAAGCATGGTAATTTTAAAAACATCCCCAATTAATTAAGGTTTAATTAAGAACGAACATTTTAACTCCGGTTACACCTGAATATTTCAAATCAGGCCTAGCAGCCTCCCGCTCGTCGCTTTCTTCCCGCCCTAGTAATTGCAAGGAGACAGGTCGCCGTAATTTGGGCTCAGGTGAGCAGGCTGAAGACTCGGCCGCGGCAGGTGTCGTCATGGCTAAGAATAAATTTGAACGTGGCTGTAGATCTCCGGGCCCCGCAGGCATCGCCAGGTGTAATACTGGCATATTTACGGCCGCCTACGTGTGATTGGATTCCCGAAAATTCGTTTAAGAAATAAATAAAAAAATGTCAAGGGTATGATCCAATTATTTTGCTATTGCCCGCTAGTCTAGCCACATCAATCATTTTTTTTTCTTTTGATAATTTGAAACATCGGTTTAATAAAACCAGTAAGGTTGAATGTTTTTATTGCTTCTATTAAAAATATTATATTCATTGTTTTAATTTTCCCACCGTGATATAAATTGGTTCATGAATTAACATGTCTATACGAGTATAAAACTATTGTATTGATTGATATGAAAAATTATTATTCATCAACCACTCAAGATATTCATGAAATATGAATTTACGCAGACCTGATGCTTGTAAACAATTATAAATATGCTGTTGGGCAAATCTACGTATATTGTTTAAAATAAAAATAAAAAATAAGTAATACAAATATTTCAAAAAAAATAATTATAAAGGTTTTCTAAATTTACGGATAAACCTAAAACACTCACCGTCACTTCTATGTTATTAATCATAATTAATCCGTTTAGCAAAATTAATAAGGAACCTTGAATATTTATGGTCATAGTTAAGTCGTAAATCTCTAATCATAATTAAAAATTTATTCAAATCATTTATGTCTGCATTCACTGTTTATACTGTTTTTATTTTCTTTATTTATTTATATCTAGATCAAATATTTCAACAGCCAAACTTTTGAATATCTTATTAATTAAATATTTGAACTGTTTTTAATTTAATTATAATTAGATAAATATGAAAAAATATTTAATAGGTCGTATAATGTCTTGCTTTTGAAATTAAAAATAAGCCATATTTTTGTGTAGTGTCGTTGAAACGAAATAAAGGAAAAAGCAGCGTTGGCAAGAAAACGGCTTTCTTTCCAGTGGTAAAGTTAGTAATGAACTTTTTATTAACTTTGTTAGTTCGAGTTAAATTTAAGCTGAGACAAATTGCCATAAGCCCTTTTGCTAAAAACTTTATAGTACTATGCAAAATTAAAAAGATAAATTATTCATTCAAAAACTTCCCAGTAAATTAAAACTATAATCAAGTTGACCTTTAAAACATTCTCTAGTAACCAGTTTTTTTTTAAAACAAAAAAATAATTATTAAACTGGTAACTTTAGCAATTAAATAATTGATGAAATATATGTATATATTATAAATTCAAACTTACTTAAATTATTATTCATTCATGTATTTTACGTGTTAATTTAAAGCTGATAAATCCTTTGTAACATTACATGTAAATATTTTTTTTTATTAAATCAACTCAATTGAACAAATTAAGGTAAGGACACTAGTCGTTGACCATGTACTAGTAGTTGACCGTTTTGTATGAAATTTTAAATAATAAGCGTTGTGTTTATTGTATCTAATAAAAAAATAACTTGTAAGTAGCTACTGTCATCTATTATCAACTGCCAAAAGTTCAGAACTAAAGCGCATTGTGTGTAGCAATGGCCGACAGTTGTTGTTGACAGGTTCAGCCGTGTGGCACGTTTCTTGATTTTATTATCTGATTTAACTAGAGAACGAGTGTTTTTGTGGAGCTATAGAAGTCATAAAAATATTTTTTTTAGGTAAGATTTACATTTAAACTATTTCTAAAAGTATTTTCTTTTGCGTTCAAAAGTTTCTAACAATATAATCTAACATTTCGTGTGATTGTTTGGGGTGGTCATCTACTGAATGGTTTTTTTCAGAAAGTATCAGAAATTGACCGCGGTGGTCAACTACCGTCCCAAATGGTTTAACATTGTTATTGTGTAATACATGTAGAAGGAAAGAAGAAGAAAGAGGATCTTGAGCAATTGAAGATAGAAAGAGCCACTGAAAGACAACGGAAGAAGAAAGAGAATGAAAGACTCTGTTCCTGAGTTAGATTTCATGTGGAATTAAGTTTCCAAAAGAAGCCCTTAGAGTTCTGGCGTTCGCCACTGAATACCTATTATATTTTTCTATTTGAAAATTAAAATTTTGAGTTTTGACATATCTGTGGTCTTATTTACCATAAAAGTAGCTTTTATTCCTATGGTCAACTACTGATAGGTCAACTACTAATTTTTGTCAGATTTTGATTGGTCAACTACTAAAGCAAAAACTTAATATTATTAAAAAAAAAATTAAAGTGTTTACGTTTGTTAAATTGAAAGACTTATAAGCAAAACTTAATCTGAAGGGTATAACGATTTCCTTTAAGTACCCACTAATAATCTAAAATTTAAATGTATGTGGTCAATAAAAAAAACATTTTAGCGGCGACCTTAAGTGGTCCATGACTGGTACCCTTACCTTAATGGTCCGGTCAATATTTTACCATATCCCATTCTAAATATAATATATATTAATTTTACATTTTTAATAAAACAAATTTAAAAAAATATTATTTAAAAAAATTATCAACGTTCAAGTATACAATTTATAAAAATAAATGAACCGTTTTTATTTTAATAAAAAAGTACATTTATTTCAAGCTGTGAGATATTTAATGCCTTTTAATTAATTGAGATTTTGTCTCTTAAGAGTAAATCATTTTTGACAAAACAGTGATTTATATTTAAATTATTCAGTTACGTATACAATATTAACGCCCGAAGTTTAAGACTGTCTGTTTTCTTAATTTGATTATAAATCCTCCTTTAAGATATTTACATTTCAAAGTACAAAATGCCGGCGAAGTTAAAGTGACATATTTTTACAGATTGGCCTTGGAATTGTTTTAGCCGAGTTCAAACAATAAAAATGTTATCTTGGTTCGTATAAAATTAAATTAATCGAACAATTTGATCACTCAATTACACCTTAGACGCGGGCATTTACGAGTGAACCTTTGATGCTTGGAGTTTTTTTTTATCAAATTACATACAAACCGACAACAGTATTCGTTTAAAAGCAACCGATTACGCAAAACCAATTAAATGCTGGACCTTGATGGTAATGAGAGTGACGCATTTAACTTGTTTATCTTTAAATTAAAAGTGTGCCTATACAAATACAACTCCAAAGAAATTAAATTTTAGCACGGCTACGTAAAAGCATAAAACAGTTAACATTCCAGAATAACAATTTTCACATATGTTGAATTTCATGTTTTAGTTTTCTTCACTATAAATTTAATTTTTTTTTTTTGAGAGTGGCTGAATATTTTAAAGTTGTAAAAATACTATGTTTAATTAAAGCATTAACGAAACGGAATGCCGATATTTATATTTTTAATGAAACCCCAACCGATCACAAATAAAAAAAAAACATGGAAAAATCACAAAAATGTTTTTAGTATTAAATTTTGATCCAGATCTTTATTTCAATATAATTTGGCTTAAAAGGTTCGGTCTTTACTTAATTAACAAATAAGTAGTAATGCCTCAACACATTTCCTCAACAGTGTATGTATATAATTTCACACTTTCATACTATCAAGAAAATCCGATATATTAAAAAAAAAAAATTACTTTAGCAACAGTAGACACTAATGAATGTTTGCTATAATGATAATAGTGAATGAAGGGGCAATAAGAAGCAATATCCATTAATCTTTCATTTTTTCCTAACAGATAAACAGCTCGCTGCTTGCTCGGCAACCGCTCGCGGAAGCGAACGAGTGCATTTCTGGGCTAATTGAACTTTAATCAATGCTTCATCCCGTCGATGTTACAAACATTGATTAATGGTTCTCGTCTCACAGCTGGTATTTGTAAATCACATATTCAACAATATTCTCAAGAAATGTTAAAAAAAAACTATTCTATTAAATGATTTGCTGCTCAGCAGTCACCACATTGCTAACTGAAAGTGTGGCTAGGGTTTGATTCCAGCTGTATAAAACATATCATATTCAGGAAAAGCTAGAGGTCATAATTTGAATCGCTTACTCATCTGCTTATCCATTTGTACCTTACAGAATAGTGTGAATAGTTATTAATACTATATATTTGAGTATTTTCATTTATTCAATTACAAAGCAACCCGTACAAACGTTTTTTTTTTTTACAATCCAGTGTATTTATCTAGAAGATAAGAGTATTTATTTAAGTCATTTTCATAGTAAAAAATCGATATATTTAAATGATGACAACAGTATTGTCTATTTTGTGGATTGAACGTCAATCAAGTGCGTTTGAATTACCTATACAGGTTTATATTACTTACTAATATGATTAGGCACATTTTTTCACACATTGAAAATGATTTAAAGAAACTCTCAGAAAAATATCATCGTGACTTGTGTAGGATCCTACACAAGTCACGATGATATTTTTCTGAGAGTTTCTTTAAATCATTTTCAATGTGTGAAAAAATGTGCCTAATCATATAAGCAAGACAACAGTATTGATATTTGAATAAAAAATATTAATAAGAAGAGATTTTTCATTGTTAATTTGAAAGGTAAAAAAATATTTTTTTTGTTGAAACATGGTTCAAAACTTATTTATATGCATATTTACGTCACAAGCATGGGTACTTTCTAATAACGGCATTCAATCACCATTCATTTCACATATCACTTAACGCGGTTCTCTAATATCCGCTGACTGATTAAGCGATCGTTCTGCGATCAGTCACCCCTTTCGCCACCCCCGGGGCTCCGGCACTTCAGGAGTCCCAGAGTCTGAAAAACACTGTAATCTGCCGGAGGAGAGAAACAGCGGGGGAGATTGCATAATAATTGTTTAATATATGCGCGGGGGCTGTAATGCGAGTAAGGTGTGCCAACAAACTTACAGCCGTGGAGATAGCCCGTAATTTTCGAGAAATTTGTGAAAGCTTCATTTTAACGATATTACTTTGATTTATTTCCGTACGCCTTTTTATGGGCCATTTGAGCGAACTCCCTTAATTAGAATTGAGGATTTTTCGGATAATTACCTGACAAGGCTTTATTTCGATCTTTAGCGAATGGTCCGATTTACGCCACTTGAAAAGCTTAATAGATGATTGATTATTTTTACTTTGTAATATATATTCAAAATGTACTTCTAGATTTTGGATAATCAAGGAGCACTTTTTTTAACATTTATATTGAGTTCTGAAAAAAACAATATTTAGTGATAACTTAATAAACTTAATACATCAGAAGTGCATTTTTTTTTTTTTTTTTTAATATTATGGTATTATTCAAGATATTAATACCACAAATACAGCAATTTTTCATTGCCTTATGTGATTGATTTTTAAAGTAATTACAAATGTTTAACAGATATGAGTCTCGATAAAGTCTCGGATTAAGTCAAATTTATATGTTTAAGAAATTTTTTTTATTAAATAAAATATAAATAATTTACTTTTGCAATGTACCTGGAAACTGTTGTGGAATTTGCAATATACAAGTTGTCTATCAATAGCAGCTATTTCAATTAAAATTGCGGCTTGCATCATGTTGCATCATCTACACAAGCACAAATTAACACCGTCGGCGAAATTAAAACTAATACTGGTTACTCCGTCACCTATCGTTAATTAGTTAAACTCACGTTCTGCTCTAACTGTACGACTTTTTAATTGGATATTAACATTGCAATAATATTTTCAGTATACAATTTGAATCCAAGTCAAATAGTATCAATTGAAATACATATATACCAATAGCAGACCAGAGCGCACTGGTTTGATTTAAGATCAAAATGCTTTAACTGTACAAAACCAAGTGATATTTAATATTATTGAAGTATTCACTTAAACGTTTTTTTTTGTTTTTTACAGCGGGCTACTAGTTAGTTGAACTACAATACTAATGTTTATTTTTTTATTTATAAACAAGATCTTTGCTCCACTTGCACAAGCTCTAAACACATTCCACTGTACATTTTCAGGAAATCATTTCCTTGTGTCTTGCAGCGGGTTTCAGCAGGCTCTGTCATTGTTTCTCCGAATTTAAAACGACCTAAGCCTTAGAGGTTGACTGTTCCTTTTGTGCCCCGTTTTGTAAACATTCCATTCTTCGTTCGGTCGTCTTATGATACAATATATATCAAGAGGTTCGTTTAATCCTGTCTTCCTTTGTAACGAAGTTGATAGTCTGTTTTTGAAATGAAATGAAGCTTGATCACTTAGTTTACTTCCTATTGTATTGACTCGATGAACGTAGTTGATAATAGAAGTACATTTATTACCTAAAAACGATCTGAGTGTCTTAATGAAAAGGCTTTTTAAAGTAACCTTTGGACCAAACTCAATCATTGAAGGAACAGCATCGATTCATTTAATAATTATATTTAATTCTAAAATAAACGCGTTTAAGTTCGCCTCGGACTTTTTTTTAACAAACGTACAAAAAATATTGTTCAATACCTTTTCAGGTATGCATTCTCAAAAATATATTTTCTGATAGAATCAGCGTAAGCAGTCTAGTTAAATGATTCTGTTGACGTAGCTGATTACCTGAATTCTCGTCTCGATGCCTGACAGTCTGGAGGTCAGATGTTCAAATTCTTGTACAATATAAAATAATTGGACCCACGTCTGTTTTGATTTTATAAAAGACGTTTGCATTGACATATAAAACTATGATATAAATTTGATTCCCGGCGACGAAGCAAGCTGATACTACCAAAATCTTTTTCATTTATTTGTAAAAAAATATCTTAAATTTACAAAAAGGAATTTTTTATAAATAAAGATAAACACACCTTCAGGCTCCTTCGTCTACATTTTTTTTTGTAAACGACAGTTTCTCGTTTCGAGACAGCTAATAAATAAATGTCCGATGGTTTATTTGCAAAGAATTCTCACCTCACAGACTGTATAAATATCACGTAAAATATTACAATTTACCAATCGAAGCTCCGTGAAGACAGCTCGACATATTCCACGTATATATTTCATTATTTGCTTTCTTCCGATGGTCCTCTTTTCAATTTCCTTAATTTGATCAAGAAGAGAGATATCAATACAAACACAAGGTAGTATGAATGCGACGGCCATGATTGGTTTTGTATTTTCTATTTATCGTGTGTATAAAAAATTACAAACTCGATTATTACTATAGACACGTAGCTGAATAAAACGTAAAAATATTACAAAAGAGAATAATGAGCAATAAAAATAGATTAAACTTTAGATAAATTACTGTCAAAAATATATTATTTTCAATAAATAATCACTTTAATATTAAATACACACCAATAATCATTAAATAAACAATAATATACATATATAAAACCATTCCTTTACACAAATTGAACAATTAAAGAAAATTATTTTTTTTAAATCTTCTCACTTTAATATTAATTTTTGATTTGGGTCAACTAACAAATCTAGACGCCAATATTGTTTTACTTGATAATTTAATATTAAATTGCTGTTATGATATTTTAATATTAAACTTATGTTGTTTACAAAATTGAACTTATCTGTCAACTATATATTTATCATTACTCATTCCAAATATGCGGTTCTTACCGTAAGAGAATTAAATGAATTAAAATCTTTTTTTTTTTTCATATTAGCTGTATCTAAAAAATATATATAAAATATATATATATATATATATATATATATATATTTTAGACAGACAGACTTGCTAGACAGATTAATTACTTTGGGCCAATTCAAAGTAATTAAAAAATTATCATTTTATGCTGGAATTAAAAAAATCCCTCGTTTTCGTTTACAATGACACGTCTTAAGAATTTAAAAATTAATGGATTTTAGTTTGAATCGAATGAGATCGTTAATCTTAATATCAATCAGCCTTTAAGTTACATTTACGTGATTAAAATTAATCACTAGTTCATAAAGCTAATTAATTTTCCGATTAATTATCGAACTGTTAAAAGTAACCAGATGAATAATTACTGTTAGTGAGACGTTGGGTATTGTTTGTGTAACTTAGACGTAGCGTATAATATTACATAACCATAAAGCACACACGTTCATTACTCGGTTGCGAATTCAACACTTTATGGTCTCATAAATTAAGGCAATGTTTCAAAGAGCGTATTGCTCAGCACTATTCGGTATGGTTAGTGCATGCTGGGTGGTGATAGAATGTGAAACACGCGACCAGCGACTAAAGAGCTACTCCCTTAGATGTATTCTATTCTACTTCAATTAGAAGTAAAAATATATTGAATTGTTATATATACGTAGAAGTACGTATTAACATACAACATTAAGCCATTAATAGGGTAATTATTTAGAGTAATTAAGGCTATTCAATTGATGACAACATTAACGAGATTCTTAATCAAATACACTTGTAATGAGATACCTTCAGCTATAAACATTCAATTGAAATTAATCTCTGAAAGTAAGTGAGGTGATTTTGGTTAATTTCTCAATTGAAAACACACTTGTGCTTAAAGTTAACAATCAATTAACTTAATTAACTCGATGTTCTATAAACATGAATCAACTTAGTTTTATGTAATATTTTTTTAAATATATTGAGGGCTTTGTAAGAACAAGAAAGGCTATCACAGCACGCAGGTAACTTGAGAAAACAGTCGCACGGCACGTATGGTAGTAAATATTCTCAAATTAATGAAAACGGCCCCCATTATCAGAGGATCCCTGGATAAGGATGCACCGGGAGATTGTCCGCGTGCCGGGCATTACTTGCAGATTAACCGTGTCCTTCGTGCCCGGGAATGAATTTTAATTGGGAGGAAATCAAATTAAAACAAACGATTGGATGAATCAAGGCGAAACGTGAACGTTGAAAAGGTCCGAGAGTAATTGAATAAGTTGTGCGGTTATAATTGTTAATTATTGATTGGGGGTGGGAATAAATCGAGCTCTGTGGATATCATTGAAATAAATCGGATGAGGACCGCAAATAAAAAAGCATCAAATAAATTAGTTACTTTGATTAAAAATAAACCGTTTAATTAAAATGTTATTTTTATTATGTAGGCTTTTGAGATGTTTTCACTTTTACATCGGTCATTACATTTACCAAGGGTAAGTATAATACAGAGGAAGAGAGAGATTAAGCGCTAAATTCACACAAAAATCTTTAGCCTTAGTCAGCAGACCTGTCTTTAGATACAAAACCCGGTAATTAGAGTAGATTCTAGAAGTCACCACCGTGTGAGTGTGTTTCCATTTCAAGAATATTCGTACACATTTTTTTATACTTACACCATTTATACTTGAATCTATTCAATTTATTAGGAAGCCTTTAGTATGGCCTTTAAAACGCAAAAACTTTACGTTTTAACATTGTTTTGTTGAGCGTAAGTTTTATCTTAAAGTACGACTACTAGAACTATTAAAGCATACATTTTTTAAGCATTTAAACGATTTACTAAAAATATTTACTTATTAATAAATCAGCATTTTTCCCCTCACAGATTTAGAAGACTAGCAAAATTTTGAGTAACACCTTCTAAGGTACTCTAAGCAGTACATTTCCGCTGAAAATTATACTTGTTATAATTTATGGACCTATCGATTCATTTTATGAGAAGATCAATTACTTAAATATGATAAAAATCAAAATAATACTTGCGCTGATTTCAGACTCTGTGTTTAGTATTTCACTTAAATATGAAGAATTTTGAAAACATTAATTGATTTCACATTTATCAAACTACGCACTAGTAAAAAATGAGTACTGTTATATGCTCGAATAATTAACAAAAAAAAAACTGGCATGATTTTTAAATTTAAATAACTTGTGTGGATTCACAGAATTGGTGTGTCGTCGTATTTCTTTGGGTTCGATCTTCTTGAAAGGCTGAGCGAATTGCTCTGCCCGTGGCTCGTGAGCTCGGAGTTCGCGGATAACTCCAGTAGTCAGAGATTAAGTCTCTACTCCGTGAAGGAGGATGCGCCAGTCTCAGCTCAGTGGAGTGGTCTTTTCACCACTCAGACGAAGTGTTTGTATAGTTTATTGCAGTTGTTTTGTACATTTCGTTGAGCAAAACATTACCGACTTAAAAAAATTTACTTTTATAAAATCTTTCTTTCAATAAATACAACAAATATATTTTTTTGCTTATATAAAAACTTATCCCGAACTTATTATTAACCAATAATGTTTTTTAATATTTATCACTTCAGATTCTATATGATGAATTCACATATTAAACCACAAAAAATCCTCGAAAATTTCCTTCTGACAATCTGCTTGTTTTAAAATGATTTTAAAGTGTTTCTTCTCATTTCATAGGTAAACCAATTCATTCATATGTATAAACAGTTGCATAAGTTTTCCTGTATAGAGATACAATACATAGTAACAGTTGAATAATTGGGTTCACGTATAGAATTGCTGATCATTTTAAATTGAGTTGATTACCCACAAAGTCCTAGATCGGGGGCTATTGTAGTCTCCCCTTTAATAGGCTACGGCCATTTCCCTGTTACTGCAATTCAGTTTAAGAGGGTTTAATTAAATGGAAACTAATCCGTTGGATACAGCCTATCGATTCATAAAGTCAGTATTCAGATTTATGTTACCTTAATATTTGACCAAAGCAAATAGTATCCATTGAATTTACTCGATTATCTGCGATTTATGTTACTTCTATTTTATTTATTTTTATTCAATTTGAGTATTCATGTTCTAACTACATTGATAAAACATACATTTTTAGAATGCTTAAAATTTTTGAAAAATGCATTTTAAGAAGAGGTCCGAAAACTAAATCTCTTATGTTTCAATTTTAGCGAATTCTAAATATTTTAACTTTCTATGTCAAGTACGATAAAAAATATATATACCAACACACATCTAAGTACTTGAAATTGCTAAAAAGGCTTTGTGATAGGTGTCGTCCACACAAATATATATTATATATACTACATTTATATTTATTAGTTTCAAAATAATTTTAATAATAGATAATTATTTTACTAAGATATGCTTCTAGTCAAAGCCTAAATAAAGTAAAATTTATCTAATTAAAATTATTTTCAGCTTGTTTTTAGCGACATGAACACGTCATTTCTCTTTATATTTTCAAATTAATTTTGATCAAAGAAAAAGTTAATAGATAAGATTCCACCTTTTCAGATGACATGAATTTTACAAAATAAATGAGTTTTCAAATGTAAAACCAAAAATTTGTCGATAAAGTTGATTTTAATGATAAAATTATCAGTGATACATGATTTTAATATATCATTAAGACCAAAGATATAAATTTTACCATCAGATTTCCTAAAAAAATTTGAATATAAATTATTTAAAAAATATCTAATTTACCCTATTGCGTACTCTCAAAGTCATATATTAAAAATATCGATTCGCATGCAACCCATAAGAGGGAAGCTAAGAAAGGGATGGCGGTTATATATGTGAACCGCATCATTTATATCATACGAACTCACACCCTGTGTGTGTTTTGACTACGACATACAATTGGTAATAACATAAAAATAATTTATACATAAATCTTTTAAATGGTATAGCACTTCTTTAAGAATTATAAAAAAGCAGAAAAATTCAACAAACCAAAGGTGCTCGACACATAATATATTATATTTTAAATATATTTTTTACAGTTATTAAGACTTCATATTTCGCTTTCATATTTCGACATTTATCGATGTGTATTGGGTCGAAACTAGTAATGCAAATAATTTCAATAAATTCAAAATAAAGACAAAATACAAAGGTACTTTTATCATTATAATAATGGATCTTCACGAATCAAATGCCTTGATAAATTATCAAATTTAAATGAACTTAAATATCAGATCCCACATTTGGGGTATTATTTATAAAATCAACATGGAGAATAACGAAGTAAATTTGAGCAGCATAAATGTATTTTCTTCTCTAGAGAGTAACAAATTGATCTGAAATTCAAAAGCTAAGGATATTAAATCCTACAATGTGCTCTCCACTTCCCTCTCCGCCGAGGTGAGCTGCTGAAACAAGCGGCCTTCTGGTGTGCTTCACCGTGTATAGAAATTTATATTCAGCACGGAGCCTAGATAAAGTTGCTATCGAAATGTAAATTGGCGGTATATTACATTTCTCCGAAGAATTTTTCAATTATTGAGGAATAAAGAAAAAAATATCGATTCCGTACTTTTACGAGAAGGTTCCCGAATAAAAGGCACTCTGTTTTGGAATATGAAAAAATAGCGACATTCAAGTAAATAGATACAATTAATGAACAAATATTCAATTTCTATACGACGTTCATTGCATCCAAAATAGAAAAAAATACCCGAGTATATCATGACAACAATAATGGACAGCGTTGCGGCGATATTTGCGTCGTGGTATTTTTATCAAATGCTTACGTCATATGTTACAATTATATGTAAAAATGTATAATAAATAAGAAAATAATAATAAATAAATATATTTGTGTTACATTGTAAATGGTGTATGTTTTTTTTGTATCGTAATTCTATATGAAGTCGGTATAAAACTCACCTTGGAACACTTCGTGGCTGCATTTTTCTCCGACAACAAACACGGAAAAAGTAAATACACAATACACAAAGCAATAGACCACACTGTGCTACTAAATACTGATTGACATTTTTCAATATTATTTAACGAAAAATCACGCAAGCCGAAGTTGTAAATAATTCACTGCACTCTGTTTTTATTCCGCACCAAACTGAAATCGTGAGCTGAACGCATTCATACTATAGACAATAGGCGGAAAAGGCTGTCAAACGCATCTTTTTATTCAGCCAGACATGTGTATATACTTGATTAGATTAATTAAATTTTATGTTTATTATTTAAAAATGATTTATTTAAAAAAAAATACTATAAAAATCAATAACCGTGATGGATTATTTAAAAAAATAATATTTAATACATAACCTCAAAAATTGCTGTATGACAGATCATGAAATTAGGTATTTTAAAAATACCCTTTAAATTTTATTATTTTTATTGTATTGTAATAAAATTGACATATTTTAGTCATGAAATTCGTTAAATGTGTAATTAAAATATAAAATTATTTATTTTATATAATTAACTACGTCATTTATCATGAGTTCATGGGATTGGCCGCTTCTAGTTATAATTCCGAGTAAGTCGCCGGGGAGTGCACACGTCCTTCCAGCGGTAATATCGCCAGGAGTCCCATTCGGGGACTCCCCTGACATATTGGCCGCTGTTAATCAATTTACAGGTGGCCTGATTGGGGCAAACGTGAAAGGCCCGTCCGGTAAGCCGCCATAATGGTTTCAATGTGTTTCTCGGCCGATTTGATTTGCGGACGTCCGGCGATGAAAACGTTGCATCCCCGACTAATAAACAACCCCTTCGATGACAATTTTATTACAACTTCGTGACAGACACGCGGACCTGACATGGCCGATTCGGACTTATCGATTCGTCGAAGTAAGCAGTGAGTGCCTCAAATGTGCACATCACTGATGTACTGCTTTTAGGAGCTCGTGAGGTATCGTGAAGCTGGTTCATTTACCGTCTAAAAAAATGTTTTGTTTAAAAAAAAACTTTTTTTTATCGTTAACATAAATTTAAATTAAAAACTTTAATGACACCGTTATTTTTTTTTAAATTGGCAATCTTGCTAAGGCCCCCATGTCATAAATTGAAAATTTATTATTCCATCATCCCTAAAATAAAATTTCAAATTCCCACAATTACCCCCAAACCCACTGCTCTAATTTCGTGTAGCGGTTAATATTTAAATTCTAACTGACAGTCAGTGCAATAGCACGTTGTTGCAGGCAACACCGTCGAATATTAAACTTGTATACCCGGTATAACACGTTAAAACTTTCGGTATCACATGAAAATCTTCTATAATAATAGCCATTGTGTGTGTGTATGTTTTATTTTTTGGTTCTCTATAGAATATCTTAAAAGATACAACGCTGATTTTTTGCACGTAAGTTCAGTAAGTTTTTCCGCAGTTATGTGCCGAATTTCAAGACGATAGAATAATATTTTTATTCATAAACTAATTAAATAAAACTATCAAATATGCTTTATGTACGAATTATATGATTCTGTTGTTCACAGTGAGAATTTCAAATTTAGAATTTTTAAAAAAAAAAAATATGATGCTTCTAAGAAATTTCCAGATTATGTCAGCTTGACACAAGTGCCAATTTTATTTTTTAGTTGTGTTAGAAATTATTAATAACTTAAAATGCCTCCTAAAAAAATAACACCGTCTAAGCACAGCAAGCGTAATTAAAAAAGAATAGCACAATTGAACGTGATAAAGGCTGCATCTAATAAAGAACAGTGCAGTGAAAGTGATTCGTTGTTTGTGACACGAAATGGGATATTTCCTTTCGAAATTAATATCCGGGTATTCAAAATATATGTGTACAAAATGTAATTGTCAGCCAAACATATGTTCAAACACTATTGCATCGTTCATCGAATACGTCATTTTATGACGGGCTACATTTCTAGTAAATATAATAACACGTACGGTTTTCTTTAATTATATAAGCTTTTACACAACAATCACATAATGATAATAACTCTTTTGATTTTTTTTTACTTTTATTAAATTCTAAATACCGAATAATAAATATGAATACAGTATATTTGTACACAACAACCTTATTTTAATAACTCGACAATAATAAAATACCAGATCGATGTGCAGAGTGTGTATGGTCGATGCTCATGTCTAACGCCTGTGTGTTGATGAGAAAAGCAAATGTGACGAAATTACTGATTCATACAGGGGCGGGTATGGGGGGGCGCGTAAAAGGGGCCACCCGTGAAATAATAATCCGGCGCCGGGCCTGGCAAATTAAACGGAAGTTGGCGCTGTGAGTGCAATCGGCGGGGGACTGCAACTGAATGAGGCTTCGCTTTGAATATATATTACACTCCGTAACTTCCGCGTTTTCATCCAATTTTTTTGCAATGGATATTTTCAAAACGGATATGTGAAAAACGCGCACTGTTAATTTCTTCAGTGATTTTTTCCTTTTTAATTCATAAGCTGAAATGTTGTTTTATGTTGAGTTTTTAGAGCGCAGTATGTTACAATTTTTTTATATGTTTTATGTCTATTTACGGATTGGTCAATCAGATGCGTATTTATTACTAATATGATTAGGCACATTAGTTCATATATAGAAGATGACTTAAAGAAACTCTCATTGATTGGCCTGGGCACATTGATTCATATGTAGAGTGTGACTGTTAAAAATTCTCGATAAACGGAAGTGATTCGTTAGTACAAGGGTTCGTACACCGGTTATGTAAACCAGAAGATGTGGGTTCAAATCCCACACAAATCACGATGATATTTTTCTGAGAGTTTCTTTAAGTCATCTTCTATATATGAACTAATGTGCCTAATCATATTAGTAATTATATATTTTAAACAAAAACTTATTGGTAGTTTGTCATCGTTTATCAATCACTGTCAATACCCATAATTATGTATGGTTTATAGAAATAAAAATTATTATATAGTATTTATTTTTTAAAAGGGGTTTACTAACTTTCTATTTTGACTGCCATTTTATGATAATAAATTTTCTATCACGGTTAGAATGTTATTGTTTACAAAAAAAATATTTTATAGTTGTATTTTGCTAGTATGCTTTTAAATATTATTTGCTTCTATTTCGTAAGTGAAATTGCATTAAAATGTTTATTTATTTTTTGCCAAAACTTCAATAGACAATGTACTTACATTCATAAAGTTTTATAAATCTTTATGCACTATGGCATTTTTATTTTGACAGGTGGCATTTATAAGTTCGCATATATATTGTTTACGGTTTCAATTTTGTGATGGTACTGAAAAATAGTGTTTGTGTCCTTCAAAGAAAGTGACTTTCTTGAAGAGATAGATTTTCACGCAGAGACTAAGAACCCAAGAAACCAGATGTCCCAAAGGTAAGTACAATATTTAGGAAAACAAATGACCCTGATATAATCTGTACATTATCATTCTTCATAAGTACATTACTCTTTATATTTCATAAATACAGATACTTCGTAGATTTCTTTTATACAAAACTAACCACAATTAAAAAGTTTATGAGCGGGAATAATAATCTACAAGTTTTTGTAACATGTGCGAGTTTTATGTAATCTAGATATTACAAGTAATAAAGTGTGAATGTGAAAAAAAATACTACACATTGTTTACCAAAAATAAGACGGCAACTTTCACTACTAATACTGAGTAATATTTCTTACCACCGTTTATAATATTTGTCTTGTATAAATTATTTCTGCATCTCGTTTTCTTTTACGCAAACCATTTGTACTGTCATATAAAAATTTAAATATTACGATGTTATGACGTTTTATTTGTTCAGAATCATAGGTGAATATTTTATAACTACCGCATAAATGCAACAAATCGTATTTCGCATTCTCATGTACAATGCCACTTCAAGCTAAATTGTAACAATATTTGACTTGTGTTGCTGAAACTATATGAATATTTTGAGCTACCCATACTTGGAACATTGTGAATTCATAATGTTTGTGCATTTACCTACTTGCATATTTATATCTGTACCAAGATTGTAATATTCATGTTCTTGTAGATCCATATGCAAGAAGTGGGAAATGCTGCAATCCGAGTGTAGATTCTATTAATGAGTTTTATATACCATAACATATATATTGTAAACTTCATTTAATTATTACTACTCTTACGACGCTGTTTACATAAATCATAAGTATTTGTCTTTGTTTACGTAATGAAGTCCGGTAATGAAAGAAACACTTTTCGGCCATAGTTATACCTCCTATACAATTTCACGTAATGCAATTATTTGTTTTAGCAGAAACGATATAATCTCAAGATATCATAATGTATCTAGATTAAAATTGAAATCAGTTAAGATTATATAAGATTTATTTCTTAAATTACTTTAGTTAAATTTAATCACACAGTGTAACAATGCATTTAGATTTGACAAGTATAATATATTGGAATTATTAGACTTCTATGAGTCACTTACGTAAATTAAGCATTTTTTATACATTTTACTTAGTCTACTGAAAAGATAAAAGCACCACGTATATTCGATTGGAGAAACGTTCACTTAATGACGTCTTGCGCTCTCCCAATTCGCTGAAAATCGCTAACTAGGTACCGGATATGTCGTCACTGCGTAGTCTTTGACTCTCTGGTGACAGGAACTCCGACCCTCCCTTAGCTTTCTCACCCTCACTTTGTTACACCGCATACTGTTTTTTTTTCAAATGATATAAATAAACTTCACTTTATAAATTTTTACTAATAATCACAAAACGCAATACCGTATATCCAAAAACTTTTGTCGTAAAAAATAACTAACGCAAGTCATAAGTCTCCACAAAACTAAAGGCAAGATTAAAAACGTATTTTTTCGAGTGGAAATATATTTTTATATTAATCTAAACGGAAAAACGGCGAACAAAGCCGATATCAAATATATATATATACCCCAATAATAAAAATTTCTTTATACTGGAGTGGCGGTGAAATGAGAGATGTCTTCCGGATATTTTCTCTTAAAATCTCAAGAATTCCACTTCCAGGAAGACACACACCCCGTCGGGAACAAATGAACTTTTCCACTGGCGGCGTTGGCTTCGCGATTTATTTTTGCCCACCCCTGCCGAGGGATGAACGGACGCCTTAATCATCTCTCTTATCAAGATGATATCATTGTTAGTGAAATGTTTGATTGAGATCTGGTAAAGGTTTCTTTACTGCTGCTATTGCTCACTGCTTGCAAAAAATACAAGATATTTTCTGTAATACCGCGCAGTGGTGAAATTTCAAAAAATAAAATGAAATAACAGTTTTATATTTTAAAAGTATAACTAAACTAAAACACTTAGTGTTGAATAGATGAACGTTATCCGGCAGACTGGCTCTTTGTTGACACTCTCGCTACAACTGCATACAAATAGTGTAGTCGAAAACAAATCTAAAAAATAACACCTCTTACAAAAACACTATGCAATTACTGCGTACCAACTGAATAAACAACCCCTGTAAATTTTACTTATTTAGTTATTCGTTGTGTTGTTGGTTCTCTTGAAGCTACGTATATAATTAAAACTATGAAATACTCAAGTCTGCAGAAACGCCATAACATCCTCTACTTGAAAGCGTCTCTATAGAGGATGAGCCAAAGGAAGTTAACATAATACGTTAGCTTATTATTGCTTCCTAATTGTTGTAAAATGAGTCGTAAAGATATAATTTATGCTAAAACTTTTAACAACGTAATAATGTCACGCATTTAATTTATATTAGTGTATCATTTAAATTGAGACAAAATTGCAGTTATAAACATGATTAGGCATAAGTATAATCCTAAATTTATTATACTTCAATATATTAATTTACATTTGAATAAAACACAGGCATCCAGAATTTTCTTTTAAATAAAGCATTTTTAAAACATCCAAAATATACTTCGTTATTTGTGAAAAAATTATTTGACCACCCTGAAAAATAACTGGTTTTAAAAACAAGAGACTGTTGAATTTAAATGACTAAAGTATTTTAATTTTAAATCAATTTTTTTCTTAACCCCTACCTCCAATAAAATATAATTTAAAAGTGAGGTATATTTTTTATGATATAATTAAAAATATATATAAATGAACTGTTTTAAGTAAAAAACGTTTTAAGGTTCTTATAATTAATTGAGTATTTTACGCATGAATATTACAAAGAACAGTTGACTATTTAAAACTATGTTTAACTTTATTCAACACGTTAAAAACGTGTACAAAGTTCCTTTGTTAAAATAAAATCTGTTTTTCTTCCTTTCTATTATTTTTAGGTTTATTGTGGCTACATTTTTATGTTTTCAGAGCCACGCGTTTCCCCGGCGCACATAATAGTAAGCAATTATTTAATAGAGAAGGGAAATTTATTCGAGACATCACGTGCAAAGAACAGAGAATAATCCAGCGATAATTCATTAACGAACAGACAGTACCTCATGACATGGAAAATGCCAAGAATTTCCTCGAAACGCCACCTTAGTAAGCCCTCCTGAATGGAGAGGAACAAACATAGCCTTAATTCATATCAGGGGTTAAAAATCTACCACCTCCCGCCTTTTAGTATCGTCTGGGTTTATATTTGTATAAAAAAGGGTTTCTGGGTACCGAATTATTTACCAAAGGAGAAAAACAGTAACAGTCGAATTTTTTATGAGCTTACACGTTGTTTTTATAAATCATTTTAATTAATGCTTTACTCATAATTATACCTAAACTTATTTATAAAACGCAAAAATAGATTATTTAAAACACATTTTTTTTATCTTTGGTTTCTGAAAATCGTCTCAAATTTCAGTTTAGTTTAAATGAAAACACGTACAAAAAGATTTTTTGTATAATTAAAAATAATGTTTTTTTAACGCTAAACAATTGCCAAACGTCGTTTTTTCCTTGACTCTTCGTTTGTAAAGGTTGAATTTAAATAAGCTCTTGTATTTTCTACTGTTGTTAACAATACAATGCTTAAAATGTATTAAAATTCATTACGAACCCTTGTAATACACGCAATACCGATATTCATATTAAAAACGATAAAACGTGATAACAATAAATTTCAAAGTCTCGAAGGCTTAAAAATTAAAGAGCGTATAAAACATAAACTCTTGTTATTAAATCTGCTTAGAACGCGTGTTATTTTACGAACAAGCTTAAGCATAATATTAGGTTTCAACGTATTATTCAACTTGTGTATTTCTATCCTAAGCTAACGTATATGAAAGGATTATTAAAAGTCGATATTTTAATCGGATATTGAACCTACAACAAATATCAACAACTTATTAATATACGTCGCCTCTATTGAATGGCGAGCTTCTGCTTTCCATAACATTGTATTATTGTCTTTGTTCAACGTTTAAAATATGTATGTTTAAAAATAAACTACTGTTTGTTCGCCAGTCGACAGCAAAGATGCGGCCAGGTATCACGTATTTGAGTTATTTATCCGAGCCTTAAGAAGCAGTTGCAGTTATATACCTCTTGTTATTAAATTATCTAACCTTGAAATCATCAGCTTACTTCTTTGTTATCACTGTTGATTTTGAAGTACAGTACTTAACACCGAAAATTACTTTTTTAAATCAAAATTTAACACCAGTACTTGATCCGATAGTTGACTTAATGCATTTTAATTTTAGAAAAACACTAAAATGTATGAATAACCATGAATAAGAATAATTAAAGAAATATACATTTTGAGACACAAACGCATTCAGGTAAAAAAAAAATTTTTGAGTTATAGGTACTTGAAAACAGGATGTGTTTTCAATTCGATTCAATACGAAGTATTCACTTAAATATAATCACTTAAGATTAATTTAATTTGATACACCCAGCGGCCCAGTCGGGTGTTCTGTCCCGGGACAATACGCTCGGCAGTAAATAATAGATGGCTTTAGTACACATTATGATCCATCAGGGACATAGCAAATGGATCGGCTTAGCAGCAGAACTGATCAATTGTACTGAATATTAATACAGATGCACATACTCCACAGATGTCCATAACTGTAATCAATTTTGCAATCGGTCCTTAAACTAATTACACGTAATCAATTGCCGTAATCATTTAATGATGAATATAATACTATATAATATCTTCGAGCACTTTCGCCAATTGATAGCTAAGACACAATTAGATAGCAATTTTATGTATTCGAATTGAAATAATCGGTCTTTTTATAAATATACACACATTGAGTGTTAAAATAATTTTTTAAAATCCTTAGCGTTGTTATAGTGTATTACATTGCAGTATGTTTAAAAAATTTCGGTGTCTCGTGTTTGTCAACAAACTGAAATCCCACATTGAATATCTCTCGACATCAAAGCGTTCCCATGAAAGAACTTCTATAAAAACAGATTCGAGGTAAACATAAATATCCCAGCCCCTAGTGGTCCTTTGCAAAAGAATCACCAGGCGACGGATACATCAGAATTCAGACCGCGCCGGTGCTTCCCTGATTTTTAATCTCCGGGGCCTAACAGGTGCCAAACTTTCAGTAAGGCTGCACCCCCCGCCCCCGTGACTCGGCAGCTCGAACTTGAGCCTTAAATAAATAGGGTGACGGAGATACACAACCTTATTCCCATTTATTGATTTTATTCAAGCTCTGATATATCTCATTTCGTAATTTAATTCAATAAAATTTTAAAACGCGAAATATATTTTCTTTTGTTGGTACTGAGAATTTAATCAATTTTTAGAGAAATGCTGTATATTTTTTAGTGTTCTTGTTCCAACATTATTTTTAAAGTGGTTTTACTTCATACACAGAAAAATGTAACCCTGTTGATTTAGCTTTTTTCATGTGTTTGTATTGTTGTTTTATATAATAATAATATTTCTTAAATGCGAAAAGTAATCAAAACATTTTAAAAGGTCATTTATTTATTTACTCATTGATATACTTACATCCAAAATACTTAATCAAATTACATAATGTCATGCAACATACAATCTGCATTATATAATATGTACATTAGCGATGCATTGAAACAAGCCAGCCCTATTCAAAAGTTTTTGGAATTTGTATATAATAAATTTTAAAAAATAATTAATTGCACAATACTATATTGTATTAAGATAAATTAAACTTTTTCATGGACATATAAAACAAAATAAAATGCAATATTTGTTCATTTCTATATTTTCTTATCAATAATTATTTTCTGTGGAAAGATTAGATAATCAATACAATGTATACCTGATCATTTATTGTACGACGTTGTCTCGAATATCGTATATTAAAGAGAGGGTGACCCTCTTATTGGGGGTAGGGACTAATGGTAAAAGGTCAACCCTGGCATTTAATTACAGCCCTTAGAGACACCCCCGTCGTCGTCTTAACCTTCATCCCCTATTCACTTCCTTGCACATATTTTCAGCAGCGTTTGACTATTTTTCCGGATTTTTTTTATTTCCATAAGAAGACGCCTGCAGCAACACATAAAATGTGAAACATCGTTTTTTAAGATTTTACTTGGATGTAGGTCGTAAATTGTGAGGGATAACTACATTTTTATATTTGCTTTGTATAAAATTTATAAGGGTTTTACATATCGAATTTGCATACATTTTCTATGAACAAACATTGTGGGTTTTTATGTCTATTTGAATAAATTTTCCCTACATAAAATGCCTTCCGCAATTTTACACAAAATTTATTTTGTTTCAAATTATTTTCTATTTTATCAAACAATTTACCCTTTTTTCTTTAGAAGAAATCACTCTCATATTTTACAAAATTTATATATTTATTTGGTTTTCAGCTGCTTTAAAGTATGTCTTTGTTTTACATATTTTTATTTTAGTACTGAGCTCATTAACAAAGTCGGCGTGTCAGTAAAATTTATCCTTAGTAGGCAAAATATCTTAATAAAATTAACAGTTTCTTTATATGATTGAAGAAACGTTGAGAGGCAGAAAAACTCAAACAGCTTAACCCCCAAAAAAAACCATACAATCGTCAAATATGATTATGAATTATATCATACAGTTTATGGTGCATTCAAATTAAAATAATATGCTAAATTATGTTTTGTGTGAAAGCTAAAGTTTGAATAAAGTCAGTCCTACAGATGAGAACTTTCTGGAGTCTCGCCTGTGATAAAATCTCGTATGTTTGAAATCTGATAACAAATTAAGTTTAATTAAAGCACGAGAAGATGTATTTGAAGTAATATAGAACGGTGGATTTTCAACTATGAAATAGTCTTACCTCACTTAATTATACCTGACTTATAAACTAGGGGAGGTTCAGTATAATAACACAAGGTGTATTTTAACACTTTTCCAAAGTTGACAATAAATTTGGTCAAAATATATTACAAATAATCCAAGTATTACTTGACAAATAAGTAATGAGTAAATATCCAATCATTTTGTGGTTTCTTGAGTGGTCAGCTCCAGAAATTTCAAACTTAAAAAATCCCTTGGGATGGTCCTAGACCGGTACCGAAATGACACCCAAGAAACTAAAAAATCATCGCATAGCAACGACTCAACTTACGAACAAGTACTTATTTTAATCCTATAAAAATTTAGACCCATGTAATTTGTAATAAAAAAGTCTATAGTTGAAATAAAGGGCATTGTATCTAATATTTAAAAGAGACGATTTCCATATGTGTACAATTTTATTATAAGGATTATCAAATTCGTTCATGTTTATGTACTGTTAGAAACAGTTATAAATTTTATATGATTTTTTTTAATGCTGCTTCTTCATACAAAGATGGTGGTAATACTTATTTTGTATAGTAAAGCTATGTCATAAATATTCTGCATTACTGCAGTGGCTTGCAGTAGATGATGAAGTGTACTAAAAGCTGAGTAAGAGTATGGCTTCCATCTGCCGTTAAGAGGCCGTATCTGGTAACAATAACGATAGATCACACTGTATATAATAGCTAACCCCGGTCTTTTATACTGCATACACTTTCTTTGCGTACTGAGGATATGTTTTTGATTATGCTGTGTATTAAAACGTTTAACAATATTGCGTTTTAAGTATCGAAAATATTACGCAAATCTTTTGTGATAAATCTTGATTTCTTAATCTTTAAAAATTGTTTTACTAAAAATATTAACTTGATGGTCACATCTGATAACGAAATTATATTTTATATTTACATTAGATAACTTCGATTCGATATTTTTATAATTATTTGTGATACAAACTTTTAGGCCATGTGTTGTTTAAAGTGTTAATTTACTTTATAACATTTGTTGACACAAGTGATTATTAATTGACAGTTAGATAATTAAAACAGACAGTGAGTTCTGTAAATGTGTATTTTAAAGTCAACGTCTGTTTATGAATAATTGTATGAAACTTAGTTGGAGTCTTTTGCGACAGGTATATGTATGTATTCTCGTAATTATAAAGTTTATATGAAGTTTATTAAATATATTTTAGCGTTTTTCTATTTTCAGTATTAAAATCTGTAAAACAAACGTGTGATAAGTTTGCGAGTTTCAGATTTTTTTCGTCAATTATTGAATAATAATAAAGAATTAACAAATAAATAGACAAATTCACATATGAATGTGATGAAAAGAGTTTCAGCAAAAAATAGGTTGAGTTAAATTGAATTAATATTTGTTGTTTTTGCAGTTTAAGTCTGACCAAGATTATAATGTAAATTTTTAGCAATTTCTGTAATATAATGAATTTGTATATTTTCAATGCTTGTGTAACAGTAATTGTAGTCAAAAGATTTTATTTATTATATTAATTTTAGATTAATGTTAATCAGGATGCGTATTTATTTACCCATGCAGGTATTAGTATGTTTATGTGATTAAGCATATTTTTTCACACATTGAAAACAATTAAAGAAAACTCTCAGAAAATATCATCGTGACTTGTGAGGGATTCGAACCCACATCCCCAAGCTTTCATGGCCGGTGCATTTATCCAACTATGCTAACGAGCCACTGCAATTTAGTGAGAATTTTTAATAATCATATTCTACATATGAACTAATATGCTCGGGCTAATCAATATTTAATGATTTGCAAACACTGGACTTTTTAATTAAAGTAACAAGTGAAGCATTTTTATATCCAAAGCTGGTTATTATTATTTTTAAAATCTATTGATGTTTAGCCGAGACGCGCAGTTAGTTCATATGTAGAATATGATTATTAAAAATTCTCACTAAATTGCAGTGGCTCGTTAGCATAGTTGGATAAATGCACCGGCCATGAAAGCTTGGGGATGTGGGTTCGAATCCCTCACAAGTCACGATGATATTTTCTGAGAGTTTTCTTTAATTGTTTTCAATGTGTGAAAAAATATGCTTAATCACATAAAGATTTTATTTATATTTTTAATTTTAAAATGTATGATGTTAAAGTGCAATTATTAACTTGAGTATTTAAGATATTCACGCGTCTCAACAAGATGACGACTTAGCTGTAATAATACAGCCCAGCCTTTAGGGAAAAGCTTTTTTTTCATTTTCAAGGATAAGCAGGATAATGCGAAAAGTTTTAGTACTTTCAAGAAGATTTAACATATAAATACATTGTGTTATGGATTTACTCACTTTCCGTTTTCTTCCGACGCCATTTTTAAGTTGCTGTGCAAACGAAGGGGACAATTTATATTTATGACATCGGATTTATTCGTCTAATATTTCTAGATAAACACGAAATTCATACGGATTTTTTTTGCAAACCAAAACAAGAATCATTTCTATTTTATATTCGTAACCGTTATATGTGCGTGTATGTGTATTTTTAGACCAGGGGTCCCCAACCTTTTTGCACTTAAGAGCACATTCTAGAATGCCGATCGGGCGGCGGGCACCATTTATTTTTTTAAGGTATATTTATAGTTGGACAAAGTCAATAATACATATAATGCACAAAAATATTTAATTCCAAAAATATAATTAAAAAATAAAAAAAAAATTGTTTATATTTTTATGTAAAATAAATAATAAGTAGTAAATAATAGCATAAAAATTCTGGTACATAATTGGATCGAGTTGGGGCAAATATGCAACGAATAATTATTTTTGATAACAACTTTAAAATGTACATCTATAGTTTAATATTGCAAACAACAGGTTAGAATACGAAAAATATCAATAAGGGTCCAAACTAAGTTTATTAAGATTTTAATGCACCAGCAATATTTTATTTAAATTTTAATGTTTTTATTGGCTCATTTTCAAAAATATTGACCCATCAGAAAGTCGACCCAATTATCAAAATTAATTATAAAAATGAAAAATATCAAAGTCAATGTGATCGTTGGCATTGCATTTCATTGACCACTGCTTCGTAATTAGGGGAGTATGATAATATTCCTGGTCGTAAGGAATCCTCAAGATGTTCATCTGTAAGTCGAAATCTGCACTTTGATTTTATGATATTCATTGTTGAAAACAGTGATTCACACAAGTATGTAGAACCGAAAAACGATTTAATTTTGTATGCTTCTCTCTTCGAGAATGATAATTTGTTTATGTGTACTATAATATTCCAGAAGTCCTCGTCTGATAAATTGGATTCAAGAATACTTACTTTGAAAAAAAGATATAACTATTATCGCTTATATTTCGCTATTAAATTATCGTCTTATTGCAAAAATATCAGGTAGACATTCACATAGCTTATATTTCACCAGTCCTATTGCAAAAATATAAAATAGGCTTTCACATCGCTTTCACCTCACATTTATCAACGCTAAAATATCAGAGACACTTTCACATCGCTTTACTACCACAAAATATCAGATTTATATATAATCAGCAACTTTTTTACCAAGTATCTGAACAATATCGTGAACTCATTATTAGAGGGCGTTATTACAGAGACGAAGACAAACCTAACCACACCTATAAAATGCTATTTCAACAGGTTTATATATGATTTTCTGGAAAGAATTATTATATTTAAAATTATAACGATATAATTATTTTCGCTTATAATTACCAAATTTTAATTTTTTTTCATAACACTTAAATATTTTTTTTATCGTGGTACGTAAAACGTTCGGCGTGCGCCATGGTGCCCGCGGGCATAGGGTTGGGGACCACTGTATTACACCATTTAACAGCGAAGATGTCACTATATCACAAATTGTTAAACAAATATTTCATGTACGTACTACAATATAAATTTTACAAAACATTAAATCCCATCGGAGGATCGGCTTCTTTCTAATGTTTTAAAGTTTAAAGAGACATTGTACACAACACAAATAATAATTATGATGACAAATATAAATAAATCTACGATTGCAATTTCAACCACCGCAAAACAATTAATATCCATAAAACGTTGAGAAATTCGTGGTTCACAAATCTTCCCCTAGGATAATGGCAGCATTTAGGGAATAAATACAAACTAGGGGATAAACAATTACTTACATGGCAACGGCATTGTACGCTTTGAATAGTCACAAAAGAGCTAATGGGTGAATCACGTAGAAAGAATAGCTTTTAACTAAGTGTCTAATATGTTAGTGTTTACTGTATAAATAAGACGATGTGAGAAAATAAACTAGTAAAATTTATGTAGAAGCATTCTTAAAGCTATAGCTTCGTATTTACTAACTAATCAATTTGATAAATTTTCTTCAGTTATTATTGAAAACCCATATTGATTTATTTAAAATATTACTATGTTAACTATTTATTTTCAAGTTAACGGTACACACTATTTGTGCACCATCTTACTAAACCTAACTTAAAATACTCTTATCATTGCTCCAAAAACACAAAAAAGTTAATAAGTTATAATATCTTTAACAAATTGAATTTATATTTGAAAGGGTGAGATATCCCTGAGGTATAAACTACAAGTTGACCTTGAAATTTCTAGAATGAGCTGAATAATAAAGTCATTTTAGTAAAGCTGATCCATTTCATTGCCGCTTAAAATTACAGCGTCATTAGAAGGAGAAAAATCGTCTGAACACAAAAGCTATTTATTTGTAAAAAAATATACTGACGGCCCAATTCAAAAAAAAATATCGCCGGTTTCTTGTATTCTAGAACCAGTAACTTTGGTTTTTACGATCAATTTAACCCATTTTTATTCGACGCTACACCAAGAGCGCAATTTCTTTGGATTGAAACTACTGCCGTAAACCAAATTTTTTAACTATAAATATATATATACGAGTTTGTATGTGTGTGAAGGCTTTTAATTTCTTCTCCATCCGGGTGATATTAATGTGATTTATATGTATATGACTATACACACGGATTGTCCCCAAAACTATAAATTCCCTCGTATTGTGTAATTTCCACGTTAATGAGCAATTTAACAATTTGGCGAACCAATTCAAGTTGGCCATACACTTAAGACAATGGGCCTGCAGACTGTGTCCTATAATTGTTTGGGGTGTTCCACGCCCGATTTGCAACATCCCAAATTGTCTCCCCACACCTAGTATGATCCCTTGAATCAATTTATAGAGACAAACTATCAATTTATAATACATGAAATAAATAAATTATAATACGTAATTACTTCCGTTTGATGAAAAATAATCAGAGAATATGAATTATTTTTTGACAACCTCAAAAATATTTTTAACTTTGTGTACTAAACTCACTATAAAGCGCAAAGAAAAAAATTAAGGATCGCTCGTTTATTGTTAACAAATGATCATTCTCAAACATCCCAAAATATTTTATAAGCGATTATTTGTAAATAATATAATACTATATAACCAAAAATAACATATGAGGATCACCGTATAACCTTTTATATAAATACAAATATGAACAATTGGTGATCAGCCGTGCAATCAGTTTCCTTTGAAGTCGCCATTTTTCTCCGCCGTCAACACCGAGCCGCTGCCATTACTCGTGATTACATGTCGTAAACGTGAGCAATAAATATCCCAATTAATTTGACCAGATAAACACGAAATCCATTTACCCGGTTGCCATGGGGAGTCTCCCGCGAAGTCCAACAGTATTCACTGAAAATCTTAAAAGTTTCGAGGGCTCTCGGAAAAGGCAATGGGGAAGAATAATTTATTCATTTTATTATGTACATAACTGCTTTGGGAACTTTAGATTTTACATTCGCAAATATTTTCACTGGATTCAGCGTTAGATGCTATTCTTTGGACTCTGAAGCTATTTATGTGTTTTTTTTTTTTTTGTATTTTACAAAAAGCTGAAGAAGTCCGCTTATAAATGCTGAGAATTCCAGCACCTGATAAGCCTGCAGTATTATGTTCTTAGCTTCAAAGCCGACATAATTCTCAATAATCCGATGAAAAGAGGCTTAAGAAATATTCTTACATGATCTTGTAATGAATACCGAAGGTCTCAAAAGTTATATTGTACATATTTTTCAACAATATATTATACTCACTGATCTCGTTGTTTTGAGTGTCTCATATTCTTTCAATTTTTTTATGTAGCTCATGCTAATGTTTTTTTTTTATTATACGATTTAAATCCTTGATTAGTTGCAAAGCTTTTGAAAGAAATATTCGGCAAACACTGGTGGCTATGAGGTTAATCGATTGACTAATAATATATATTGAATTTGTGTTTTCGTTTAAATAGCAGATAATAAATATTGCATATAAATCATCGGTTACCAAAATCCTATTTTATACAATGCTTGGTTAAGCAATGTCTTTAGGGGCCATTCCGTAGATAAACTGCTTATGGCGCCCCTTCGATTGTTTTGGGTCTCTCCAGAGATGATCCTAGAGAAGCAGTTTGATTGGAAACCACCCGCTGCGGTGACAGCCGAAAGACAAATCTCCGCCTCGCGGTGGCCCGCCATAAATAAAGAAAAAATGTCCGACTGTAAGCCGAAAGCGGGAATTAAAGAGGAGTGGAAACCAACCAATGGACCGCTTCACAAGTTTGATATTTGAAATATATTTATTGGTATCCATTAATTTTTCAACTTACTTGCTAAAATCATCTTCATCGAGTTCCTCCCCTCAGAGGAGGTTGGCGTCGACCAAGCATATACTCATGCTGAACCAGTATTCATGGTTTTCTAAGGGAAAAATAGTGAAGTGGGTCCCCGAGTACTTCTACACCGCAATAGTATTATAATTTTATCATTTCCTTACAAAGACAATTCTTTTACAACAAGCTACAGAAACAATAGCAGGAGCCCCCCAACTTTGACAAGGTACACAATCGTTCCTAGTCCACTACTCCATTACCGATCCTTTACACAAGCTCAGAATACAGAATAGCGTCCATGTACAAACAACATAATGGGGAGAGCAGGGATTCTTAAATACAATGATTTAGCTATTCGTTTTTGTATGACATTAAAAACACTTCTATAATTTTCACGTACACATCTTGCACCTAAAAAAACATAAGGGATAATTATTAATTATTTTCACAAAATCAATTAAACATTACACATGCTTTTTGGCAAATATCATACAAACGTATCTACTCATGCAATATATCACAATGTTTAAGTTTTATTTTCAGGTTTTATTGTGTTTTTTTTTTGTTTTCTTCTTTCCTCCCGTTTCTCGACAAAATTTTGAGCATCTTTTTAGGCTCCCGAATCAGAAAATGAAGCGTAAGAAGAATGAGAAAGGAATAAAACAGCGCAAAAATCCCAGGAACATAAATTACAAAGAACAAGGACCGCCAAAACAAAAACAATTCTTAATACCTGTTTTATTTTTTATAAATTCATAAAAAAAAAAAAAAACAACAACATTAATCCCAAAGTTTTATTTTGTCATTTTACTGTGTCATTGTAATCGTACCTTTCAATCTTTTTGTAGCTCATAGCCAAAAAAAAAACGTGTCGCTTATTTTTTTACAGTTTTTTTTTTCAAGGGCGTTCGGTGAAATGAGACGGGCTGGGCAAAAAAGTGTTTAAGGTTTCCTAAATGAGTTTTCATTCGCCGCAGGGCAATCTATCTTGTCGTAGCGCACAGTCGTAGACTCGTAGGCAGTCGTTACTGTTGTCACCATTCATCGTTTATTAGAGCTCAGCTCGGCTCACAATTCATGAAAGTAATTATTCCAAGTACATTACGTCTACGTTACTAGGCCCGAAAACCCAGGGCGACAAATATATTTCACATTGTTTTTAGTTACATATAGTTTTTGATATAAACATTTTTTTCTGGGAATGTAATTTTTTAAATGCGGTTTATATTTTTAACAGTTATTTAGACATGAAACTACAAGAAAAATTTAAAAAATATATTTTCACGGCATTGGTGGGGTTCGAAGCGTTGCCTCCATGGCTATGGCGGTCAAGTGCTCTCAGTGGGTTTGTGGAGTTTTTCATGTATAAATCGATTAATTAATTCAACAAAATAGAAATTTTGCTTAAACGTTTGATGTAATGACTGTTCTTATTCACTTCATAAAAAGTATCATGTCTAAAGACTTAATTTGAAGAATATTTCTTACGTTTATAAAAAAGTAGTTTTATTATAATATACCTTATTATTACTAATATGATTAGGCACATTAGTTGATTTAAAGAAACTCTCAGAAAAATATCATCGTGATTTGTGTGGGATTTGAACCCACATCAAATTCCACACAAATCACGATGATATTTTTCTGAGAGTTTCTTTAAATCATCTTCTATGTATGAACTAATGTGCCTTATCGTATTAGTAATAATATGGTATAATAAACCCGTAATGGGTAATAAATACGCATCTGATTGACGTTTAATAAAAAAAAAACATATGAATATACCTTATGACACATGTTTATCTCAAGCGAGATATAGTATGTGTACAGAGTTTTCATACCTGTATACTCATAGTGGCCATTGTGAGCGCTCCCGTGCCTGTATTATCTATACGTGTAGGCAGCTCTCGCTGACAGGCGTTTCAAAATACATGCATTATTCACGGCTCCCTTGCATTCCGCGATGCTTTGTCAAGTATTTCTGCAAAAAGCTCGCCCGACGAAAATGCTGGAATATAAATGGCCGCACTTCAAGTCTCTCTGGATCTTGGAAATTAGTTTTTTTTTTAAACTCGCCTTCTCTCTTAGACGACCGAGATAGACTAGACAGGCAGGTGTTGATGATATTATATGTACATGTATACGTCTTATATTTTCACACGTCTGCTTCCAATTTGATACGTGAAATTGTGTTTTATTCAGTGCGTTTTAAAAGCATTGTATCATAAAAGAAAATTTTATAACTCGTATTTTTTTTTACCAAAAATAAACACACTTTATTTTTAGACTTACGCTGTGCACAAAAGACACAAAACGAACTTTTTCATAAAAATTGCATTGAATTTATATAAATATATATTTATGTTGTTTTTTTAATCGAAATATTTTTTTTTTTAGAATCAATTTTTAGACTTGTGGGAGAAGTAAAATTACATTAAAAAACAGATCATTAACAAACACGTTAACAACGGTAAATTACAGAGCAAATTATCCTGTATTCCTTCGAGTAACTTTTGCACGGTTTAATTTCACTTAAACAAACTTTTAAGGACTTACATAAGCCATAGGCCAAACCGTTGTACAGTGTAATCTTAAGAAGATGTTTCAAGAGGGGAGGGTCCAAACTCTTCAGAAGTCGGCGCCTAAGCCTTCCCCAATCTGAGGTATCAGTTTCAAAAAAGCCTGTTAACCTTTGAGCTATGAATACCTCAATTTGTGATCCCCGAATTCCCAACATTTAAGCACATAACTCTGTTTTAATAATAAACATAATGTCGTATACAAAATGTATAATACGACCGCAACGTGGTCATAAATACCTGTTCTGTGAAAATGTTTTGATACTTGTTGCATTACATAATTTAATTCATTTACAATAGTTGTTAAAGAAAAATATTCATGTTTATCATTATCGTTTCTAACAGTTTCAAGTATTAGTTCATACAGTCTAACTGCATGGATGTAAAAATAATATATAGTTTAATTATTTAGACAGTAAGATAGTCTAATTATCA
Source organism: Atopsyche davidsoni (assembly GCA_022113835.1). Lineage (NCBI taxonomy): Eukaryota > Metazoa > Arthropoda > Insecta > Trichoptera > Hydrobiosidae > Atopsyche > Atopsyche davidsoni. Next base: position 15,052,895 of record JAILWY010000012.1, read on the forward strand.
TTAATGACATTTATAAACTAATTAGATTTTTTACGAATAAATAAAGTACGACAGTCTTATATTTTATTATATTAATGCACAATTTTTATAAGCAGTATGACATTTACCTGGTTGTATTTCAGAAGTTATAAAAATTACTGTACAAAAATGATGAGGTTCATTCTTCAAACATGGCAAGGGATAAAATAAGACTAATTGTAAAAAATATCCCAGGGGGAGTAAACAAAGAGGCATGATTACTCACGCATATTTCATAAGGGATGGCCGTCTTTACTTTCTCTTACCTTCTCGATGTGCATAAGGGAGACCAAAGACTGGGGTTGTTTTCTTAGCTGAATATCATTTTTCATCACTTAAAAGTATTCAAACATAAACATCAAAAAGCGTTGGTACAATTTACGTACTTGACTTTTATCAAATTGTTTATATTATTATTTCATGATGTAAATGCCATTAATAAGAGCCTCAGGCAATATTTGATGTATTTTTTTCAATTTCTAAAATATACACATTAAATTTTGTATACACAAAAACATTTTAAATACGTTTAGTAAAAAAATTAAATAAATATTTTAGAAGTTTTTGCACATGCAGGTGTAATATGATATTTATACTTTGAATACAATAAATTACTTGTCAAACATATCGTTCAAGTGTGAATTTCTATTTTTACGTATTCTCATTGTGTTATTTATGTTTCAAAATAAAACTTTTTTTTAGGTTTTTTTAACTGTTATTTGCGTGTTCAATATAAAATGTTTACCTACAGAAGTTAATTTCCTTCTTTGCGATGGTTGCAATCACCACCATCTCTCTTATGGCTCGAGAATTGCTCCAACTAAATGCATGTATCTTACTTAAATGCTATCGCAGTCCGCAGTCCCGCGAGAGTATCAACAGTGCACTTAAAATGCTTAAAATTGATCGTACTTAGTAACTTTACTCGTTACTATATATACAGAGATACATTGTAGTAGAAGATAAAGACTTATTAAAGACTGTGTTATTTTATATTCGTTACTTTTAATATCTTCAGAGTTACTATTGCTTCAACTTTCATGAAAAAATCAGGTTTCTATATTTATCAAGTTAAAAATTATTCACAATATCTAGTGACTATTTTAAAATTCCAAAATAACACTTGTATGCAGAAGATAAATAAGTAAGTATCTGTATTCTCAAAACGTTTTATAAATAATAATAACGTCAAAAATAAAATCTTTTGATTTATTATTATCAATCATTATATTAATGTGAAACGTATGGTTGTGTATTACCGCAAAACTTTAAATATCGTTAATATTTCTTTATTATGAAGTTGATTTAACTTATCAAGTATTACTGAAACTTAACAACAGGCAAGTTATATGAGATATTTAGAAACAATTTCAGCGATTTAATTCGGCGCTATTATCAGTAACCCTAAGAGTATCTCATACGTCTTGTTTTTAACTCGTTCAAATGGCGTATGTGCTGAAACTGGGTAAGAAATTCAGCTTAATTTCCGGTTCACCGGTTTATTTCCGCGCTTATAATTTGCAGATATGCCAGCTTTAAGCCATAAGCATTTTAACAGGTCAGCCACGGCCTTAAAACCACTTCCAACTTTGCACATTATTAAAAGGGCGACCTTCGCTTGTATGGGGGGTAATCGCGAATTTAATTAACTTTGTTTGAAAATTATTTAGTTTCACGTAATCAGTTAATCCCCGATATTTTAATGGATCGCGCGGAATCTGCCGCTGTCTATCCACTGCTGGATCTTTTCTCGTCTTCGTGTATCGGATATGGATTTTTCGTTTGCCCGGGTAAATGTGTACGATAGTGGTTCTACGACAAACACGTTATTTATTTATTTGGCTTTTATTATATTTTTAGATTTTGAGATATAAAAAAAATTTATTAAAATTATTTTATTGATATTTTTTTATACTGTAGAACCTGAAGGGTATTTATGATGGATTAAGCATTTTTAGTGCTTCACACAAAAACATTATAAATTACCTTTTTTTATATAAACAGCCATGTCAACTTATTGATAATTAACATATTTATATAACAGTTTTCATAATATTTCATCATTTTAGTTCACGATTAGTTTTGACGACGTTCCCCTCGCAATAAGATGGCATTTTAAATTGATATTTTAGAAATATATTCTGTCTTCCCTGGTCATTCATCATCATCTCCAATTTCTAAACACGACTCCCTCAGATACGTTCTGAACGTTTGGCGTCACTTCTGCCCCACAATGGAACTCAGTAAACCACTTCTTAACCATTGAAATTGACGGTGCAGAGTCCTCATAGTATTTAGCAAGCTTTCCTTGGTTTCAGTGATGGCTTTTTTACGCAAAAAATAATGCTTAATCAGCACACGAATTCTCTTTTTTCCATTTTCACTAGTTGTCAAACGCAAACTAAATGGCGAAGATGCCCAAAATTGTACAATAGTCTAGTAATATATGGCAGTTGACGGGAACAGTGCTGTATTTAAAGTTACTGTGCGAGAAATTCAAAAAATCACTGACTTATTAAACCACCCTCGTAATATTGACATTCGAAAACATCACTTCGTTTTTTTTTTTTTAATTTTATCATTTAAGTTTTGCAATTTTGTCTGTTTTATTACTGTTTGATAATAAATGTACTAATACACATGAAAGCCCTGAATATGTCACAAAGCCGTATTCCTGACCACAAATACTAATAACCGAATATTATTCTGTTAAAAACAAATAGGCATCAATACCCGCTCACCGCAGTGGCCGGGGGTCTTTTAGATTCCGGCGAGCACTTTTTAGCCACATAATAAAAGTCGACGGAACAAATAGCCCGGGTCCGTGTCAGATGGGAGAGATACGGCGGGCTTATTGGCTCCCGGGGACGTGTCCTGGCCAATGAAACTTAATGAGGAGGGTAGAGGACCCCGGGACGGTTACCTTTTTGGTTGCATAATCATATCGCTTAACCCCGGCCCACCCCGGAGACGGAGTTTTACAAATATATGAGCCACTCTGCCCTAAGTTGGACGCTTAAATTTAATGTGATAGTGATGACGTAAAATATTTTATGTGACGTGAAAACAGCTGCTGAGTGTTATTTTGATTATTGTTAATATTTTATTACGAATATGATTGGGCACATTAGTTCATATATAGAAGATGATTTAAAGAAACTCTTTTTCGAGTTATTCGTTTATCGAGAATTTTTAACAATCATACTCTACATATGAATCAATGTGCCCAGGCCAATAATTAGTTAAAAATTCTCGATAAACGGAAGTGATTCGTTAGTACAAGGGTTAGTACACCGGTCATGTAAACCAGGGGATGTGGGTTCAAATCCCACACCTTACAGTTTCTTTAAATCATCTTCTATATATTAACTAATGTGCCTAATCATATTAGTAATAATATAATAAACCCGCAATGGGTAATAAATACGCATCTGATTAACGTTCAATCAAAAAATCGATATACGTTAATATTTTAAATAAAATACTTTTGTGATTTTTTATTTTATTGGTAAACCACTTTCGCTAACCTTTCACGTTGGCATTATCATACTAAGTGAAGAAACCTTTTGGAGCATGTGGAATAATCAAAAAAATTATATGTAATATATTAAGATGGAATTCCACATGTAAAAAATATTTAAAACTTTATATTACAATAATTTTTTAAGTACTATCAATTTTGATTTTGCACACACAATACACAGCATTGAATAGTAATATTTTTACGTTTTTAAGTCGTCTTTGTCTTTAAAGGTCCATGCACAATGATTGTTAAACATCAATGTATTAAACTATACTTGTTATGCTTAAGCACAACAATAATTTATTTATACTCTATCCATCTAACTAAAAATCGATCAAATCATTGAATTGCACAAAAATTTTGATTTGGAAAAAAAATAGATAAAACTGTTAAAAATTAAAATTATTGTATGAAAATAATTACAAAAATGTCATAACAGAATAAAAGAAAAGAATTGCAACTAATTTCATTAAATAATTTTGATATTGTTATGAATTAGAAACTCAAATTAATATTTAGTTCATTTGAATAACTTTAAGAATTGTCGTATTTATTTGTGAAAGTTTTATCATGAAATACCGTTAATTTTAATACGAAGTCACATAATAATATTAATTTAAAATTCTTTCATGAACTTATTATAATAACTCAAAGTTACAACAAAATACAATTTCAAAAGCATTAAACTTGTTTCAAAATGAAGAAGCTTCATACCACTTATGGGAGAAAACTTATTTTAAATATTATTGTTTGATATTACATATAATATATTATAGAATTATAGTAAATTATGTAATAGTGAAATTATTTTTATATTAAAACTAAAATCCTGATTTACAAACTATTTATCATTCTGATGCAATAGTATTTAAAATATATAGTTTAAAAATATTTCTATTTCATATTGGAAGTTGACATTCCTTTCTTTTTTGTTGGGTTTATTATTGTTTGTAAAACCACTGGGTCTTACGTCGTGATGCAAACGCTATGTTTCTTTTAGTATGAAAGCCATCAGGTTCTGGCAGAAAAACCATCAGCCTGAGGCGAGCTGCAACTGACATTCGCATTAGGTTGCGTACTCAATCCAACACAATTTTTCAATCATTGCTACCCCGTTCGTAAATCCCACGTATAAACTTGCATCCGGGATTTTTTTCTAGGAAATTTATACTTTATTTTGATAAGAAGCACTTCATAATTTTAACAGGATTAAAAATCCTAAAAAAAATAGTGCTCTAAGCAGATGTGAACCCATGATCCGATTGTTGGCAAGCAGACATGAAACACATCAAACACAAAATACATTATTTTGTTTGTGTCCAACTATTGAAATAATTAATTTTTAACATTAAATAATCAAATATATTTTTTAAACTTGATCGAATAGCAAAAAGTTTAGAAACTTATATATTCTACAATAATTCATAATTGCACTTTAATAAGAAAATATATTATATACTGCTTCGTGTTCAAAATGACTGGAAAAAAACAACACCAATACGTTTAATTTGTATTCTTAACTGGACGCTGAAAAGTAATTTTGTAGTCTCTTGGTGCGTTTATATTTATATTTTGACAGGATCCGCTAATAGAAAGTGTTTCATTAACTGTCGAGTGAAAAACATTTCTCACTTATGAAAAATAAACACTCCTTATTATTATTCAGTGTTTATTCTCATTATTTATTTTATTCAAAAATAAAGCTGCAAGAAGTTTTTCGTTCTTCGAAATAAAAGTTAACAGTCCAGTATGGACTCTTAAATTATATATATATATGAAAGGAGACATATATATGAATATAATGAATAGAATAGTTTTAGCAGATGCAGTACGAAATTACATAAAAAAATCGATGAAAGTACAAATCAATGAAATTTAATTTTGATAGTATAGATATTGACATGCCAGAAGATACAGTTTTAAAACACGCTGAAAATATTTATTTTAATGTTTTCACAGTGAAACTACCATTTATGAACATGTTCTGCTGAATAAGAAAGTTTTTTTTTTCTTAAATGCAGTGATAACGTTACACCGTTTTGTCACAGAAAATAAAATAGCTGCAAAAGCTTTCTCCCAGTGCATAAAATGTCAATGCAGAAACTTAATGTCATCTTTCATCGTAATGGAGTGCTTAAATAACTGACTTTTATATGAAATATTCCTAAGAGAAGGATAAAAAGCTTCTAGAAGATTCCGATTACATTATATCCCCAGTACTCCACAAACCTTTGTAAAAAATAGCTATCCAGAAAATTTTAAAAGAACATTTTAAAAGTCCTATATCAATCAGTCAATGATAATTTATCAGTTTTAAAGTCGATTTTAATTAAATGGGTATTTGTCTATATCTTTTTGTGACAATAAATAGCAAAAAGGTATAAATCGGGGGTCTGCTCTTATTGCCTGCTTCTTCTTTGTGTCTAATTCTCATTTTGCATTCTTTTTTACCATTGTATAAAAACCCTGTTCAAAACCAAAAATACATTTATTAAAAAATATTAACAAATTAAATAAATACCATACCATAAATTAATATGTGCTCTTTTTACCTGAATTTAAAAATATGAATTGGATGAACTGTTTTCTTTTATGAAATAATTTTGACAAGAACCAGTTTATTACTTTAAAGCTTGATATTTTTTATTTTGTGTAAATTAAAGTTCATTTTATGGAGTAAACGTATTGTTGATTTATGTAAACAAAAATACATTGTACTTCTTCATAAATTTTCAATTTAATGCTGTCTCAGCTCACAGGTGTTTTTCTTGAAATAGAATTGTATGTTTCACGAACCACGTATTTGCAGAACACTGGGCCATTTCGTAGAACGCATTGGTCTCAAGACACTAGAATGTAAGGAAGTGTTAGATTAAGGAACGGTTGTATTTCTCTATTGCGAGAAGGGGTGAAAGGAATATTTTCCAGAGACAGCCTTTTAGATAACTATTGCACAATAAAACCGATTTTTTTTTTAAATCAGAGAAGTCGTGTTATTTCATTTCTACAACAATCAACGTACAATTTTTTTTCCCCGACCTATTACTCTACCGACTTAAATTTTAAGTTTATTGTTTTACGGAAAAGCATACTAAACATGTATCAAAAGGTTTTTTTTTCTTCTTATCTTTGTTCTTGCAGAATATTCCTCAAACTAGATCTGACTTCAGTACCTCAGCAAGCATGATAACAACTGGGCGATGACGTGATTCTAAAATACTTCGAGACTAAGTAGTACAGATTTCACATCTGTAAATTGCTGCAACGTGACGATAGCTTAAGCTGTATATTTACAATAATTATAAATTGTGTTGCTGCTCCATGGCGGACAGCACGTTTCCGCCATCTCTCTAATTTCTAGTAAATTGAAGAATAAAAAAGTCAATTACTGGACGCACGAATGGTTGTGTTTAATGGCGCGATTGTTATCGTGATGATTCAATGTCACGTTATTTGTTTTAATTTCCACAATACTTAATATTTCCCAAGTATCATTATCATTTCTAAGTATTATATTTTCTTATCAACGAGAGACTGACACCATATTTTAACTAGAAGTATGAATAATCTAATGACTTCGAGATTCATTTCATCATTCATTTTTGCCTCTTAATGGCTTCTTAACAAGTTTTTATATTTTTAAAAGTATTTTTATCGTAATTCTTGTGTTTTAAAATGTACCAACTTATTAGTTACTTCCTTCAATATTAAAAACATACCTTTGCCAAACAAAATTTTGATTCGCATTGTATTTCAGTAGTCAACTCGATGGCTTGGTAATGCAGAGGTCTTGGGTTCAAATGCTTGATGGTTTTTTTTACAATATCTCCAACTCTATTATTTTTTAAAATTACCTTCAGATTCAACAAGAAAAATTTTCAAAAACTGCGAGTTGCAGGTGGTTTTCGAAGATTTTACTGCAAACAAATAAACTAAAGATGTACCAAGCCAGATTCTGTTATAATTGTCTGATTTTTATAACTACTTGCCTTTTTTCTTTGCCGCCTTACAAAGTTATATTTCTTTTTCTAATTCAGATATCAAAATGTTACCCATTCATATATCGAATAAACTAATTATAACTAACTCTTCTCAATAGAATACTATCTTATGAAAGAATTTAGCCACGAAACTCATAATAAATAAATTCACATTTCCAGAATGATGTTTCTTAATAATCAGTTCACCGTGATAGTTCTAAAGTTTCACGTATCCTGTCAGAATCAATTCGAAGTCATATTAGTATAAATAATTCCGATTATGTTATTTCGCTCTTAATAGAGAGAATAGAGAATAATATGCCTCCCAATGAACTTCTATTTTCCTCCAACCACACCAAAATTAATCTACATTCTCACACGCGACCTCTCGCGCGCCTACGGAGGCTCCGGTTTATAATTCATGGTATGAATAAACATGCACGACGTGACCAAAATAATACAAAAAAACTTTTATTTACTGGCTATTTTAGTTTATATTTCATTAATCTTATTCATTGCCTACGTGAACTGTTTAATCACCAGCATGTTACGTCTGTCTCTTTATTTTGGAATACTTAAGTATATTACTTTCAATGTGAAGTAATACTATTATTTAAACCTGTTTTGGGAAAAGTCTTAAAAATATATAGTTTATTTCAGTATGTAATATTTTAATCAATTTTGTTTTTTTTTTTTGAAGAGTATAATTTATCACATAAATTACTGTTTTATTTTTTTTAAACATTAAATACTATTAGCTATTTACTTATGCTTATTAAGGTTGCTACACTCATTATCACACAATCAACAATAAAGCGGATAGCGACTTTTTATTTTGGATATTTACTATGATTTTGCTTAAGAAAAAAACGCAAAAGGTGACGTTATTGACCAGTAACGGTTCAGTTGTCGGTTGTGTCGCATCGTGTATAGCCGGCTCGGATAGCTGGTGACATACACATATGACAAACACATCACACCTAAAACCGAACACATCATAAATATTGAGAATATTATCAATCACTATAATCTCTCAACGGCCTATCGACGTCTGCCCAAATCCTCCCCGGCAGTCCCCTGGTGGAGCAGACGATCCGTCAGTGCGGCGGGGGCCACATTCTCACCGATAGTCACGACTCCAAGACGAGGTGAGCCCCCGCCCCAGCCCCGCCCCTGCCCCTGCCCTGCCCCTGCCCTGCCCCGGCCCTGCCCCCGCCCTCGTCCCGGGCGTCAGGTCCGGGCCAGGACGAGCGAATAAGAAACACATATCTTGTCATTCGCGCACATCATACGTGGCTGGGAATCATATCCCGCGGGGGGCAGCCCTGACTGCCTGAGCACAGGGCCGGGGTAGAGATTTTTAATTTTAATTATTTTTTGCTTATTTTTTACAGTTTATTCAGTACGGCAAGCAATTCTTCAAATGTGCTATTAATGCACAAAGTTCTACAGTCGATTAAATTTTTTTATATAAAAAAAATATTTTTTAAACGGAACGAAACAATGATAGGTATATACGTACTTTGAGTAAATATTTTAAAAATAAATACGCTAAGTATTCAAAAGTAAACGTACACTTGCGCACGCTTTATTAAAAACACCCCCCCCCCCCCCTCCCCTTCTTGAGAATTACTTATTTAAACATAAACTTTTAATTAAAACCGAAACGGCCTCAAATTATTCCAGTGCAGTACTGGCGAGGTCACGACCAACTATAAACAAGGGCGGCATGCGTGGGACTTCGAGAGGGGGGGGGGGCAGAAAAACGGCCCATCGACCGTCTTATTAAATACATCCGTCTCCCGCCCCGGGGGGGGGGCAGCCCCGCGCGGCCCTGCCCCGGGGCAAACACGGGGTCGGACCGGCAAACTTTGTTATCAAACGTATGCAGTGGGTTTGTTCACCGCCGCCGCGGATGATTGGCTTTTCCCGACTTCTGGGGAAAAATCTGGACCCCTTTTCCCGCGGGGCACCGCTGGCATCATCAGGCTGAATGAATTATTGGTACGTGTGATGTGATATGATATTTTATTTAGTATCGTTGTTTTGAATTCTTTGCGTGCGTGATTAAGGGTCTAGGTACCATCAGTTGCCCCCGTATCATGGTAGGTGCACACTTGCGGTCCCAGATATGGGGGGCAAAAAAAAAAAAAAAAAAAAAGGTACCATAATCGATTTTTTTTGATCATTTTCTAGTCCGTTTTGCGAAAAATCGACTGCACCAATCAAATAAATTTAAATGCAAAAAGTTTGATACATCCCTTCTTCCGAACTAAATATTTTTTTATTTCTTATACATTTACTATTAATATGATAAATATGTGTTTTTCCGATTGAGGTGTAGGAATTTAGAGATTCGTCATGTCCCTTTTTCAAGAGTCCTAAACATTTAAAAGTCTTTTTTTTAATTGGAATTAAAAAATTCAATATAAACCCTGTGCGATGTATTATTTAAAAAAAAAAAAAAACTTTAACAAACTTTTGGTTTTGAAAAGTCGTCATTTAATCCAATTTTTCAACATCTTCAAGATGTTATTTTACCCTGAAAATGGACGTTAATTAAATAATAAAAAATAGATAAATATAATTTATAGTTTTTTCAATACTCTGTAAAAAAATCAACTTTCGAAATAGAAAAATAAGTCGGGTGTCATTTTTTTTTTATCAAAATTTTATGTGAATTATTTATATTCCAAGTCACTCCACAATTTAGATACACACTTATGATATGATGTAAATTTTAATTAGAAAATTATAGAAATCAAATTCAATGTGCAAAAACAGTATACAGTAATACCCCGCTTTACGCGAGGGATACGTTCCGGAAAAAATCGCGTTACGATTAAACATACATACATAGTCAAAACTTAATACAAAAAAATACGAATCGTTTGAGTCAATCACTTTAATTCTAAGAACACTTTATGCAGTATTACATGTTATTTTTACTGAAAAATATATCTATTGTCTTTTGGGTAGCGTTTATTTTACGTTCTTGTAAAATACGTTCATAACACCCAACGCTGTTTTAAATTGTTAAGAGAAGTCAATGACTACATTATGTTCATTCACATTCTTAAAATAAAAAAATTCGCGTAATGCGAGGCATTTTAACGCAGAATTTGAAATTCGCGTTATAGTGAAACCGCGTAACGGAGTCGCATAAAGCGGGGATTACTGTACTCGTAGTTTAGTAGTTGACAAAAATATTTCTTAGTGTAGAGCCATTATTTCGAGTAAATTTTGGTTTCAACCAATCCAGCAACCGCGGTAGAAAATTTTATGCATACACGCGTCAGTTCACTATTTTTCAATTAATAGAAAACAGCTGTATCTTTTTTAAATGTATGGTAAAATTTCATTGTTATTAATGTTAAAAATTGAGAAATTTAACATTTTAAAATATACTTTGCAAATGATTATTGAAAATATTTCATTTTAAAATATCTTTAAACATAATTCAGTACTTTATTATAAATTGTTTAATTTTAATATCGTAATTTTATTTGAGTTCCAACAACTTTATTATGAAACATCTCCCACTCAATTTAATATTTACAAGAAGATTAATGCACAGTCAATTACCCCACCACTCGAAACTTTTCACCGAGCACAATTATACACTTTCTCCGACTTATGATCCGATAAACTTCCCATTGCATCTTCCTCCCCCGATCAGTGGAGGGAACTACCCCGAACCCGCCCCCGGGGTAGGTCCAGTGCTATTTTTCCCGGACTCGCTAAAAAGTAGCCTCGCATTGGGGGGCGTGAAATATTTCATGAAAGGGTGAAATTGCTTTACGCAATTAGCGTCCATTGTCGGTGTAATGACTGGTGTGTAATTCAGCTAGAGGGCCTTCCATTGTACTATGAATTTTATGAATACTACTGTGAAAGAAAAGCATCGATTTTATTTAAAAGTACATTAATTGTGAAAGAGATAAAATATATTTTGAGTAAAATACTTGAGTGATTTTCCAGTAGATCCTTCAACACAAGGACCAAAGACCACATACGAGGATCAAAAAAGGGAAATAAAACATCTACCTTCGGCCTCCACCTCTCTGATAATAAGCACGACTTTAACCAGAACTCCAATCTCAAAATTTTGGATATTAACAATAAAGGCACAAAACTCGATCGCCAAGAGATTTTAGAGATCAATCGCATAAAAGATAACACACCGGAGCACCTGCTTAATGACCAGGTTATTTTCAATAAGTCTCCACTGTTATTCCCTATTACTAAATCACATCTTTAAAAAACCATTTACTGCGCAAAAACCTATTATTTACAGATAAACACACTACAAGACAAACCCCAACACAGGATAACTGCTCCTACATCCCAAAGCCACTACTTTAGATAATTACCCAATTAATATAAAAACATTTGTTCACAAAAATTGCAATTATATAGAATCCTCCACTTGTCAGGTACATTAACTCTTTGCAACAACCTCTCCCTCTAACAATTGTTTACATAATTGCTTATTATTATATAAAATCTCACTCTGTTTGATAATGCCGAACATGTGGAAAATCACTAACAAGTATTTTACTCAAAAATATTAAAATGGAATTCCACCAAGTACTCTCTGACAAAAATATTGAATTCCTTAGAGATAAAAGACTTCTATACAGTATTATATATTTAAAAAATTAAATGCAATAACAAATTGGATAATTCAAAATATATTGAGGTTGTGATTTTGTAGGAATGTAAATAAATTGTTTGTCACGGCATACGGGCCATGTTTTTACTGACACGGCCCGTTCACGGCACTGTGATTATTTTTTTTGTATTTATCAACGACAGAGGCGTCTAGAGGCATGCCGTCAAAGGCACGTCCGCGTCAAGGCACGTTCCCCGCATGTTAACGATATTTACTTTATAACACTGCCCTGATACGGCTCAACGGTGATACAATAAACTTTTCAATTAAATCAACCCGAACATCACAGACTACAAATGAATTCACTTGTCACTATATGTTCAAATAAAATCATGTGTTAAGTCTAAAGGTTTGGTAGCCATTATTAATTTATTGAGTGGTGTTGCTTTTTCATTCTTGCAGCATCAAAAAAGGTTGCGTTGAAAGACCAATGCTTATCCTTTAGTAGATTATTTGATATTTGATATTATACGCAAGCAATACGAGCTATCATTGATTGGATCGCTGTGCCACTATAATCTATTATATCATATTTCCTGTTACATAATATTTAAAAAAATCTTCTCCGTACGAAAATTCGATTACTGAATTTTTGGAAAGATATAGTGAGGATATGAAGGGAACGCGACTTACCTTCGTTTTATGATCAAAAATGTTCTGCATGGCTCAAAATTTTTAAGTAGCGTGATGATATCCAGAACCTCTCATTATAGGATATTATATCCGGTTGATCAGCCGTTCTTAAAAAATAAAAATCCTTTAAATAGCTTCAGTACTGAGACTGAAACGTCAAGCAAATAATCACATTCTGACGCAACTTCTTACCCAGCGAATTAACCACATAATTAATAATAACTATACAAAAAATTGTCAAAACAAAACACAATTATTTTTAGTACTGAGTCTTTTTTTTAAATATTTTATAAAATGTTTTTAATCGGAGTGAAATTTTCATATTTCTTGAATTCGGTCTCCCAAGTTCAGATAAAATAATTTCACGCGGTGTTCTTTTCGTAGCAATTAGTGAACAGAAATACCATGAAAATTATTTTTGAATGAAGCCAATTACCCACTCAAACATCACAGTTCAAAAGTAATCCTTAAATTATGATTTTATTTTTAAAACCTTGCAATAATTCTATAAATATTACAAATTACCATTTAAGTTCGTAAATATTTTGATAGCAACGGGCGATCTAAGAAAGAAAAGTTTTAATGTGCAAATTAAAAAACATTTTATCCTTTCACGGGTTGAATCCATTTTTAGCATTTATTTTAATTCGTAAAATCTTCTTAAGAGCTTTTAATAAACCGAAGTAATTAATTTTAGGATTCAACTCCAATTCGAAACGAATTATTTGAATTTAATAAGCCTTTAGAGTATAATAAGAATATTAAAATGAATGATTTTGTGAGTGTATAGTTATTTTGGTATATTGTATTTTTGTTCTCTGGTTATGATTTGACTTTTGAGATACTATATATATATATATATCATTATTAATTTTATATTTTGTACAAATTAATTTACTTACATCATTATTATTAATATAAATTTGAATCTTTCTCAACTACTGTTCAAACATTCTGTTAGAATGTATTGTTAAATATTTTCACTTGGCGGGGCTCGTCCTATACATTCTGGCACGCGCCCCAAGAGAGCCTCCCCTGGCGCCTGGGCAAGTTTCATATCACAGGACCTATTTCCGGGGCTCCATAAATATTTACAAAGATGACCCTTATAGATAGGGTCACCACGCGGTATACCGATAGAGGACTTTCTCTTCGTTTACGTTCCCTCCGTACGATTTTAAGACCATGTTTTTCGGGTATTTAATTAAGAAATGAATTTTGTCGCAACACATTTTTTTTATCCCAAAAAGAGAAGAAATTTCAACATACTACGCTTCAGTAGCAAGAGGTCAGAAGGGTAGAGAGAGACACGTAGGCAAGAAGTAAAAAAAACATTCAAAGGCAAGTGCAATTTTGGCCGACTTGAAGTGTATCCGTCGTTTGGGTATGGTCACAGAAAACCTGGGTTTTTTTTATACGTAAAATAATACAATAAAGTTTCATTATAACCATGCTATGTGCAATTTAATAAAATCCTATAAATAATCAAACAAAGGCGCAAACAAAAACGACTTAGAATATTTTATATAATATGAACGTGTATGGGAGGAAAATTGGGGTTTTTCATATACATATTTTATTTGTCTTAATTGTCTTAATAACACGGGTATATATCAACTACTTCGAAACGGTTTGTCCTCCGTGCGCATTTTTTTGCAACCCTTAAAGGAAGGGGTCGTAGGTGGCTCGATCCAATTACAAAACAAATTTCGTGAAGGCTGCACAAACTTTCAGACTGTGTAAACTGCATCAGACGGTTTCCGGTCATTATTCACGAAAAACAAAGCCACCCGGAAAACTCTGCGGGCCATTTTTTTTATATTCCTGAACCGTGCACTTGATGTATGAGGAAATTTGGAAAAGAACATTAGCCAAACTATAATTTATGATAATTTATTTATGCCGCTCTGGTGTACAAGCATTTCACTAGAAAGTTAGGCCATTTTCTGAGGAACTAAATAATCAGATAATTCATATTTATTTTATATTCTTATTCAAGTGAGTAATATAACAATTTTTTTTTATTTGGTCTTGTCATTTCAGATTTATTACAATGAGTTTTCAATCTGAAATTAAGTTTCTAATATATTTTTTTATGATTGTAAATGTATTTATTTATGTATTTATTTATCAATGGTATATTTTAAGATTGTGTACAATATAAATTCTAAAATATATTACGGTTTGGTTTTTAAATTTAACAATCACAACTTTTTATTATGGTGATTCAAGATTTTTTTTTTAAATAGTTTACTTAAAATATGGTTGCAATTTATTAAAACAAAACCTGCGTTGCGATAAATTTTTATTGTATTCAATATATTATTACTTTCATGCATATAAAAACTTAAACTTATTGTGATTAATCTAAAAAACTACGTCCGTGTGATAAGCGAAATTGGACAATAATAAAAACATTTTAATATTTATAAATCAATATACATAAATCCTTATATTAATTTTTCATCACATGCAATATGACTTTTGATCAAAATAGTTTGACATAAAAATCAGCTGTTTATTCATTAATACATTTTTTTAATAGTATGCTTATCTATAATATTGGTTTTTCTTGTTTTTTTTACACACACGTACATTTGAGACCGAAGCATAGTCCGTCCATGAATCCCCTGCGATTACAGTGTGCAATGCATTTTGGATCTATATTATCATGGTTATTTAAGCACAGGTTTGATGTATCTTTGTCTGGATCTGAAACTGAAAAAAAAAATATTATGAGTAACATAAAAGCAAACAGGCGCATGTCTAATAAGAAAATAAATAGCGATAACAAATATTCCGTTTAATCCAGTTATACCCTAGAAAGTCAAAACATTTAGTATAATGAATGAAAATATTAATTAAGGCTTTATCCAACAAGAGTCTTATTTTATAAAAGTCAAAGTAAAATTGAAAAATATAAACATCGTGATTTGATGTCTAGAAAGGACAGTTATTTTGTATTCATTTTTGATATTACACTTTTTTTATTTTTAAAACATTAATTGCTTGTTTTTAAATTTATTACAAACAAATAACACTACACGATTTATCAAATTATTTTATTTTGTAATAAGCAATCAAAGAAGAAAATTAATATGTATTATTTTAGCTTATTTCATTATGTATTAAAAGCAAAATTACCATCAGAGTAACCTTATAATCTGTTTTATCTAAATGCATTATCATAAAGTATTTTCAAACATCGCACGTATAAAATAATAAAAAAGTAATTAATATAGTCACTAAATTACCGTGAATTTACTAGTTTATGACTCTGACTTCAAAACCATACATTTGTGTGTTTTAATAAACGATGTTATTGCGGAAAAAAAAATATTTTCGGCTTTAATGTAAATTTAGCATATGGGAGAGATTTCATTCAATTTTTACGTAATCAATCAAACACGTCAGGTTCCAGGGTTGCGGAATGAACAAATAACTCTATGTATATTCAAATATGAAGTATACACAGAAAATAAATATGCAAATAACCAAACAATATCGTGTAAGTCTACGCTCATAAAAAAAAATTTGTTCATTTTCACAGCTTAGCTTGTTAGTAGCATCCAGCTGGTTTTATTGTTTTCTGGTGCTATCTAGAAGCGATTACTTTCAAATTGGAAGCTCTGGAAAATAAAGCTCTTCGAAAAGACGTTTCAGAATGAGACTTTCTGCGTTATCAATAAAAGTTTATTGTAATGTCTATGGATTAGTTTCAATAGAGTGTTTATGGGACTTGGTCTATTGAAATATAGATAAAAGATAAAATACGTTTTCTTCTCATTTGTGAAACTTCAAAAATAAATGTTTTATCTCAAAATATACTTTTGATAACCTGTTTATAAATTGTGTATTATTATTTCACATAGAAATTAATTGCACAAATACTCGCTGAAAAAATATCCAGTTCCTTAGTATAATAGTATTGAATACGTTTTATTGAGTTAATTTAAAATACTTAATATAATCTACGTGTTCATTTGTATTGTCTGCATGCGATTATATTAAATTACTCTAAATTGATTACTTCCACTGACTCGCTCGACGTCAGTACAATGAACCGTCTCCGGTTGAACTGATAGAGTGAGTCAGTCCAATATCAGTTGTCTAAGGTCAGTCATCTGAGCGATGACTCGAATCTCTTAATAATAGTTCTAATTACGTCCAGTCAATAAAATATTAATCGAAAAATATTATTGACTTTATTAGTGTATAAAACGGCGAGCCACTGTATTATTGTCTTCGTTAAATGTGTAAAATATTTATGGTTAAAATAAAGGTCCGTCTGGTTAGCCAATCACCAACAAAAAGGTGGCCAGGAAATACGTATATTGAATTATTTATCAGAGCCTTTGTCCCTGAAAGTTAGGAACAAGGCAACTCTCTGTACGAACTCGAAGGACTCGTACAATTTGTATTTTTATGAAAGTGCGTAATTAAAAATAATTTAAAAATCACGAATAACACTCTAGTATATGTATTATGTTTTTGAGTAATCGATATCACATGAATCAATGAGAATAATCTGCGAAATAATAATTATTATAAACACCAGATAAGCAATAAATCGTGATAACTCGTATTCGTTCGCAATGTTAAAAATGTTGGTTCACGTCTTGTTCAGAAAAGTTGACTTGAAAAATACTAGTGTGTCCTTACTAAACTGCATTATGACTATAATATAAAGTAACAATTATCCTTCCTATATAGCGTACATACAAGAGTACATTTTTATGATTTTTTAAAGTATAATAATAAAAAAAAGATATTTCTTATGAAACTTCTTTAGAAACATCTACATAGCTATCGAAAATACCTCGGATATTTATTTAATATTTACGTATAAAAAATATATTTTTATCGATGCATTCATCGGTGACAAAAATAACTTAGTCTTATTCAAAATATGGTGATGTTACCTTTTATGACATTCATTTGGTATATTGATAAAATACCATGTTTGAGTATAATTTTTTTGCGGTAATGTTTTTATACTTGACTCACCGCAAATTTCAAAACTTTTCCTAAAACTGTGAGTTTAACACATCCTGGATGTGGTTTGTGATAGTATCACTTGCGTTTCTCTCGTATTTATTAATGATGGGACAAACGTTTGTTTTTAAACAATCGACAATTTTATGCGATTAATTAAATCAAATGATTTTGTAATTATATCCATAGCTGAAAAAGAGGGGAAAAAAAGGAAATAACAGTATTGTTGTAGCAGTTACTTATTCATAAAGTAATCTCCCGTTCTGTTGATACTATTGAAAATGTCACACAAATATTATTTAGAGTATTATATAGGTATGTAGTTATCGGTTTACTAATTGGTTTAGCAAATATGATTATTAACCGGTTTGATTCCTGCCTTACAGCTTTTTCGATTCGGTCTAATTTAGATGGAGTGAAAATGTTTCTTGTATTATAATCACTATAGATAGTCGATAGTGTTTCAACCATGCAATGCTTTTATAACTGCATGAATGGGTTTCAAATTCAATAGGAAATTTTTCAGCTTAGTTATCAGTTTTTAAGTAGGCAATCTACACTTATAAATTCGTTTTAAAAAAAACCTAATACCTCTTCTCTAGAGCCCACTAAAAATTAATCAAACCATTCTGAATAAATTTCACGGAGATAATATAAATTCCTAAAAGGTTTTTTTAATATATTGGTTAGGTATGATTTTTAAATCTAGCGATTCATCTTGGCGTAGGAAGATTAAACCTGAACGAGAAGTAGGCTGAATTTTTTCTCACTTTAATTTAGCAAGTGTGTTCTACCGCCAAGTTGGCGTGGCATAAATCTTGACCTTTTTAGTGTTATTATCCTCCATTATACTTGAGTTTGGGGCTTTAAAAGCCACGTGTGTTGATAACCCTCATGCAGGATATTTCGCAAAAAACAATGTAACAAAAAGGGGTACTCGGGTGGCTTGATAAATGGCTATGTTTTAAATTACACAATTACATTTTCATTAAACGTGCTCCGCGATTTAATTATAAATTATAAAAAAAAACACCTCAGTAAAATGAAATATATTCATATTTTTTCTCATTTTAGATTTATTTAATTAATGAAATGTTACAAATTTGAATCGGTTCTTAATAATAAAAAAAACCTTATATACGTAAATATGTTTTGTTGCAATATAAACCGTCAATATATTTACATTTGTTTAAAAATGCATGAAATTTTATTTTTTTTTGCATATTATTGCATAATCATAATTAAAAAGCACTTCACGCCACTAGCTAGAATACCTTTTATATTTTCGATATATGTATTATAAGTTTACTTGTATTTCGGTTTATTTAAAATAATACAATATCAAGATGTAGAAAAAGTCAATAAATTGAGAAAAGGCAGCTTCGTATTTTTTCGTTATCATATTGAGTGCCCTTTCTTTTTCGGGCAGACCTAAGCTCCAAATATACAAGCATAGAAAACGAAACAAATGTGCAGTCTCGAATGTCGAGCAATCGCAACCCAAGCGTCTAACGCGAGTCGTTTCTCTTAAGTGGGGCCTGCGGCTCGGCAGGATATACGATCAAGTAGCTCTAATTAAAGTTTCACTTTTATTATATTCGGAATATCGGTCCTGCACCGGCAGGCTCGCATCCCCTTCAGGTAATTCAGGGAACAAAGGGAGTGTGTCTAGCGGGGAGAGAGTAAAAGGGGGAGGACTTTCCTCGGTAACCTGGCGTCTTGGCCGAAATAATAAGAATGACGTTAGTTACGGCCTATGCTTAAAGTGTTTTATCATTCCTTTCCGCAAAAAACTCACCCTACCGGCTACTCGAGTTCTACGTTTGATGTAATGAAAGAACACTAAAAACTTTGCGAGTAAAAATGCAGAGCGTAAAGAATGCACAAAAACTACAGTAGGTTTAAAAAAAAAATACCATCAAGCATGTCTTATGGCGAAATTTTAAAATAAATTGTGCATGGAGTAGCTTAACTTAAATTAAGTAATCGACAAGGTATTTTTATGTAAAAAAAATATATGTAGTAATTAGCGTGGATCTTAGAAGGCAGAAGCAGGTGAATAGTTTAAGTGCATTATAAACATCGGCCGTCGGAATAAAACATAAAAGTATTAATTATACCCAATGTATAATTTCAAGGATGAATAATAATAAAAAAAGTTAACAATTCAATTATGTTTAATGTAATGCGGAAGTTTTAGGTATGTGCATTTAAACTATCAAATAATTCAAATACACTATTCATTTTATTGAGGCTTTCGCTTTGAATGACTTTTTTCCCTGGTGATTGGGCAGCAACTATAATGACATTAAATATATAATATCAAACTTTGACTGTCGCTTATACCGCCAGCTCTGACGTAAAAACTCTCCATCGAATAAGCGAAAATTTAATAAGAAATTATAGACATTGTGCAATTAGTTTTGATGGGGATTTAATACAATATAATTTCTTGAATATAAGCTAGTACGCTACAACAATGAGGGTCGGGGTTTGAAAAGCAGGCCCTCGAAAGCCTCATTCAGGCGAGCGACCTCCTCGCAGCGGTGAAGCCTTATTTACGGCCGGGGCAGCCGCCCTGAAGCTAATAATATTGCTGTAATCACGCCGCGCGAGGCAAACGCGGAAAATTGTTTATTCAACGGTAACAAGAAGACCTCCATAAAGATGGCGCACTTTTGCAGGCCTGAAATTATTCAGGAGGTCGCCGTCCGTGATTACAAAAAAAACAAAAAAAAATACACGAATGTTTCTGCTTTACAAAACAAAACTGAAATTTCGTTATTGTTTCAAAAGTTTTTAAAAATGCCGCGCCGCTTCCTCCAGTCCGTGGTTATTTTTTTTTAATAATTTTTTTTTTGTAGCTATATTTGTAAAAAAAAAACAAGAACAAATCTCTAAAACGATGAATATAAAATGTGAATTCGCTCTGATATCATTATTCAGATACTTATCGCGATAAATTTTGACATAATTTCATACAAAAAGTTGCAATATTTATAAGGAATTATTTTGATTTATTGTGAATTCCTCTAACCTACATTTTTTTTATAAAAAACTACATTCTCATTTAATGAATAATAACTACTTATACTCCAGCGTATCTAACTACCTAAATACATTAATTAGAAGCTGAATGTGTAATTTGATTGTTTGAAAAAATTATGAATAAATCTGTATAAGAAATATGCACTTATATAAAAACTTTCAAGGCTTCGTGGTTATGTTAGTTTTTGCTAAAGAAAATCTTAATTCTTCAAAAAAATTATTACAAATTGATGAAAGATATGATAAGTCCAAAACAATGTATGTAGCCTTTGCACTCAGTAAGTGTACAAGAGAGCTACATTTAATTTAAAGCAATTTCACTAACAATAAAATAACTCTTTGGTTTTTTTTATTGTCTTAATCACACTCCAAGTACCAGGTGTACTCCTAATTAATTTCCGGTTTTTTTCGATAGATGGTGTTCTGTATTTTGCTTTGCTGTTGGTAGCACTTATATGTCATTTTGTTAAGTAGTTATCGAGTGTCTAAACGGCGTTGACGTTTTCCTAAAAAATTCTTTTAGAAAGTTTTTATTGCGTGTCAAAGATGTCTGCATTCGTACCGAATTTTGAACATATGCGCCATACATTGTTTTTCATGTTTAATCAAGGGAAAAAAGTGTCCGAGAGCCACCGAAGTTTATGGCAATCATGCTTTAACACTTCGAACATGTGAAACGTGGTTTCGACAATTCAAAAAAGGAGATTTCGACCTGAACGACGTCGCACGCTCCGGCAAGCGAAAATCGTTTGATGACGTCGAATTGCAAGCATTATTGGATGAAGACGATACGCAAACGCAACGACAGCTTGCAGAAGCGCTAGGAGCTCAACAGCAAGCAATCTCCAAACGTCTGCGAGCCATGGGAAAAATTCAGAAGTGCGGAAAGTGGGTGCCGCATGAACTGACCGAGAGGCAAATGGAAAATCGAAAAGTGACATGTGAAATGCTGCTTCAACGATACAAAAGAAAGTCTTTTCTGCATCGTATTGTTACTGGCGATGAAAAATGGATTTTTTTAGAGAACCCTAACCGCAAAAAATCGTGGGTGAATCCAGGTGAAGCATCAACATCGACGGCACGGCCAAATCGTTTCGGTCGGAAGGCCATGCTGTGTGTGTGGTGGGACCAGACCGGTGTTATCTACTTTGAACTGCTGAAACCTGGTGAAACTGTGAACGCCGTTCACTACGAACAACAAATCAAAGATTTGAGCCGAGCGATTGCGGAAAACCGACCAGAATATAAAGAAAGACAGAAGCAGGTGATTTTGCTCCATGACAATGCACCATCGCATAAGTCGAAACGCGTTCGCGACACGCTGGAACAACTCCAGTGGGAAATGTTTGATCATGCGGCTTACTCACCAGACCTGGCTCCATCGGACTACTACCTCTTTGCTTCGCTGGGCCACGCACTTTCTGAGCAGCGCTTCGATTCTTATGAAAATTTTCGAAATTGGCTCACCGAGTGGTTCACCACCAAAGACAGTCAATTCTATTGGCGTGGTATCCACAAATTACCGGAAAGGTGGGAAAAATATATAGAAAACGATGGAAAATATATTTGAATAAAATATCTTTAACACTTCTCTTGCAATATTGTGTTTTATTTACAAAAAAACCGGAAATTAATTACAAGTACACCTGGTATACCTAATAACTTGCTATTCCGTAACATAAAAAGTTAATGTTCAAGCATCAACATAATATTGGTAACAAAACCGTACTGAAATTAAATTATGCAAATTGCCGACTGACGGCCATGAGATCATGTTCATTTAACATCAATCAATGCTATTATTAATGAAAAATGTATCATAGGAAAACAGCTTCTAGATTTGTCGACAAACAAAGCATTGCAAACAGTCAGAACATGAAAACATCAATCGGCGTTTTGACGATAATGTAAACAAAGCACATGTGTTATATGATTGTACTGTACACGTCAAACGTCGAGATATAATTAACATACGTGAATATATTTCACAACAATAGGTACAGATGACATCATAAAAATAATAAAAACACAGTATATATAAAAAATATATATTCTACACAAACGTTGTCTTGTACGCTGTGCGTTGTGACAACAATAACAAGTACCTTTTAGTATACAAAAAAAATATATTTACGTGGCTTTGGATAGGTGTTTTGGGTAGATTTTTGTTGTGGCTTTGGACTGGTGGTCTCTGGTTGTGGCTTTGGAATGATGACCTCTGGTTTTTTGGTGACTTCAGGTGGTTTCTCGACTCCGCAGACGGTCTTGGGCGGAAGTTCACAATGCACGAATGTAAGAACAGCAATCAAAACGAAACAAAACTTCAGCCAAGCCATTTTTCCGCAGTCTTAGACTGTGCAAGTGCGAATGATTTATTGAATGAGCAAAGTTGGCTGACTGACTTCAAGCGACCGTCGCTATTCGAATAAATAAAGGTCGCGATGCCGCTCATTATTATACCCGCGGCTGATGCAAGTCGTCACTTGTTGTATGATAATATGTTTAGTCCATAGATGGCAGCTAGCCAAAATGGTAAGTCTCTTGCAGATTTCTGTTTTAAATTATCAACACGACGAAAGTGATGAATCTAACCTAACCCACACCTTGTGAGCCCCACAACCTGCGTCAGGAGCAGGATATAGCTACTTAAAGAAAATATCTTGAATTTTTTAAAATTATTTTTCTAATATTTTTCCCTGCACAAACTCAATAACGAAAATTGAGAAATCCATGCACACTACCACCTAAGCCACATGTTGTAAGTCCCATATACCGTATTGTAAGCACAGCCCTTACTACTACTGTAAATAATAATTAAATAAATTATATAATCAAGATTTTTTAGATAAATGTATTAGAACCACCTTTAAGTGTGTTAATTGGTTTTTTATAAATATTTTTCCCTACACAAACGATAATTGAAAAATCCATATACGCTACCGCCTAAGCCACATCTTGTACGCCCCACAATATGATATATATATATCGTACTTATATTGTTGTTTGATAGGTCAGATTTTTTTGTGTTGTGTGAGATATGAAATTTAATAAAATATTAACGTAACTTTATTTTATTTTATTGCACTCCCCAATGTTTTTTTCACCTTCCGCCTGTCCAAGATTGTCACCAATGTGGGTTTTTAATTCAGAGCTGACAGCACTGAATGCCGATGTAGTTGTAACCGAAGTCGTGTTTACTGTCAATTGGGTACTATCCCTGTCAAGGCAACCGGAGATTTATATTAAAATTACAACGTAATTAATCTAAGCCAATCTGATTTCGTAACAACAAATATATTGGCTCAACTGCTAACACCGGCTAGAATCCTTCTGGTCCGGCCGGGCGATATTACAGTCAAATCAGCAACGATCATTTTGTTTTTTTAAATTTATATTTTGACGCAATAAGTCGAGGACAATGATCCGAATTGCAAAGTGCTTCTTGCCGCAGATTTGCGGAAGCTCTGCAGTCCACAATCATCACCCAAGGATAATGCTTCTGGCTTGCAAGCGACACATGAGTAATGGTGAGTGCATTGCACAAATTTAGGTTATGTTGTTATCCTGCGCTCTGTGAATGATAAAGCATTTTGTTTGTATATTTTGCAGACGAAAAGAATAAATTCAATATAAAATCAGATGAAGAAGGTAGACCACTTTATTTGGATGCTCAAGCTACGACCCCAATGGTTTGTATTATTTAAAATAATATCCTATATTTAAATGTGTAATGCTGTTAACGATGGAAAATTTTAAGGATCCTCGGGTTTTGGACGCTATGTTACCATACATGACATGCTTTTATGGGAATCCCCATTCCCGCACTCATGCTTATGGCTGGGAGAGTGAAGCAGCAGTGGAAAAGGCACGAGCTCAGATAGCCAGTCTCATCAAAGCAGAACCTAAGGAAATTATATTTACATCTGGAGCTACCGAGTCTAATAACATTTCTGTCAAGGGTGTTGCTAGATTCTACGGAGAAAAGAAGAAGCACGTTATTACAACACAAATTGTAAGTTTTTATCCGATCAGATGTGCTAATTATAAATATACTACGATTCATAGCCAATTTTTAATTTGTGTACTCTCTTTGTATTTGCATAACTATTTTATTAATATTGTATCGTTTTCATGTGACAATACATCACCCAAAGAAAAATTTTCATATCATAATCTTGTAACAAACTTATTACATTTGAAAATTACTTTTTTCAATGTTTTAGGAGCATAAATGTGTACTGGATTCATGCAGAGCATTAGAAGGAGAAGGATTTAAAGTCACCTATTTACCTGTAGCAGCAAATGGCATTATACGGATGGAAGACCTCGAAAAAGCCATGACTCCAGACACATCTCTCGTTTCTATTATGACAATAAATAATGAAATTGGTAGGTTAATTCATTTTGGGCTGATGGAAATTTTTTGGTTTATATAGCAAAGCTTGATACATATTTTTTTACTTCTAGGTGTAAGACAACCTATCGAAGATATCGGTGCTCTGTGCAAATCCAAGAAAATATTCTTCCACACTGATGCAGCCCAGGCAGTTGGAAAGATACCTCTCGATGTTAATAAAATGAACATAGATTTGATGTCGATATCAGGTCACAAAGTCTATGGGCCTAAAGGAGTAGGAGCACTTTACATCAGACGCAGGCCTCGAGTGAGGGTGGAACCGCTGCAAAGTGGAGGAGGACAAGAGAGAGGCATGAGAAGCGGAACGCTGCCCACTCCACTTGCTGTTGGCATGGGTAAATAAAATTAAATAAAATTTTAAGTATTTTTTTTTGTTTATATTTTATCCTTTTGACTCTTAAAAAGTAACATTTAGCTGAGCATACATTTATTATATCACTTGTTACAAAGTTTATATGCTTCTTGCATCCAGTGGAAACTTCAGATTCTGATAGATCGAACTATAATATTCTGCCTTTTTGTGCCATATCCTTATCCCATGAGTCTGCTCGAGTAAATTTACTATCTGGTGAATGAAGCATTGGGTTTTAGCAGCTTCGGATGTCTTATTATTAGAAAATGAAAAAAATTACAATTTTTAATCATATTTTTTTTGGTTTCAGGTGCTGCTTGTGAATTGTGTGAACAAGAGATGGCTTACGATCACGCCTGGGTAGATAAACTTTCCAAACGATTAATGGAAACAATATATGAAAAGCTACCTCAAGTAATTCGTAATGGAGATCCAATCCACACATATCCTGGATGTATCAATTTGTCATTTGCATATGTTGAAGGTAATTGATTCACATTTAGTATTGCATGGAATTTAATTTGTTTTTCGTGTTTTATCATATTTAGACTTAAGAATATATTGTTATTTTATTTTAAAGGCGAATCACTTTTGATGGCTTTAAAAGACGTAGCGTTATCAAGTGGTTCTGCTTGCACTTCTGCTTCTCTGGAACCATCGTATGTCCTCCGTGCTATCGGTACCGATGAAGACTTAGCTCACAGCTCAATCAGGTAAGAATCTTACAACCTCGGTAAAAACACCTCTTAGCTTACATCTCGATAAAATCAAATATTTTTGTAGGTTTGGTATTGGTCGATTCACAACTATCGAAGAGATTGACTACACAGCAGAGAGATGCATAAAACACGTAGAAAGACTACGAGAGATGAGTCCCTTATGGGAAATGGTGCAAGAAGGCATAGATATCAAAACAATTCAATGGTCTCAACATTGAAAAATTCCTATTTAATTAGCATTCTACAATAATAATGTATATAATATTTTATTCCAGTTGTTGACTATATACTTTAGGCAGTATTATTATTTTCTTTACAGTTGTGAGACTATAGGATATTTTATGCATATTAATATATCAATTTACATAAAATACAGCTGCTAAATTTATCTGAATTGTTTTGCCGGTATTGCGTAACCACATTTTATTATTCGAGAACTTCTCATTTACAATTATTACTTAAAACTGTTTTATTGGTTCCACATTTTATCTATATAACAGGTTATTATTACTATTTTAATTTGTTTTGTACGCCTATGAAAGATGCAATAAAGATTTATTTTGAATTTCAGCTTTAATTTTCTCAATGATTGTTAAATTAACCAATTGGACTTTAAAATTTTTCATATATTTTTTTTGATTTCTGTCGACAAATTATTTACATAACTACTGTGGTTATTTTGTTTATTGTAAAAATCCATAAAATATTTTTACTTGACTTTCTCATATAAAATTAAACACATCAATAATTAATTCAGAAGTCCCAAAGTATAGCTTTGATGATTGTGTTATTTTTAATTGTACTTTTTCTGTTTTATTTATATATATTTTTTAGCAATGTTTTTCAAGAACAACATATAAATGTATATTGAATCTATTAAACTCTTGTTTTCTTTTTATTTTATTATTATTACAGGTTTTTTTTTAGTATGTACACACAGCATTTCTAATACTATCAATATGTTAGTAATTCCTGGGGTAAACATTTAATCCTGACACCTGACCTCTCTAAATACCCCAGCTCGTATTACAATTTTAGCAGAGAATTGAATGGATAATATGTTAAATAAGATTATCTAACAAAAAATACACAACAGTGATTCTCAAACTGCTTAAAGGTTTTAAAGATATATTAATACGCTTTCAGAGAGAAGAATTTATAAATGAATATATTATAGGATTTTTCAAATAATAAACAATCAACTGAATAAAAATTACACATAGGAAGAAATTGGACGTAACTCCACCTTGTTTATCATGTATAATAAATATAAGAATTTATCAAAACTAAAAAAAGTACTTTTATAATTTTTTTTTTTTTTTTTACCAAAAACTAGTTTTCTCCGAGACTGTTTTGTACGGTGTTTATTGATAATATCCACATAGTCTTCCTTGGAGCATTCTGTGACTGAAAATGAATAATGAGGAATATTATTGAATAAAAAATCTAAATCTATGTTGGTATA
The DNA here is from genome assembly GCA_022113835.1 of Atopsyche davidsoni. Classification (NCBI taxonomy): domain Eukaryota; kingdom Metazoa; phylum Arthropoda; class Insecta; order Trichoptera; family Hydrobiosidae; genus Atopsyche; species Atopsyche davidsoni. Next base: position 15,080,720 of record JAILWY010000012.1, read on the forward strand.
GTAGATTATTATATTCTCCTCCACATCGTTATTTATAATTAAAATAACATGCACTGAGCTTAAAATAATACAATATAGTCTTACCATGTTATACATAAACACAATATAATAATATGCATCACATTAAGATCATCACTTTGATCAGTCACATTTTATATAGGTACACAAACCAGTATTACTTAATGCGTCAAATTTATGAACAGATCATATTGAGATTACCTTTAATACGTTAGCTGTCACAATATCACTATGAGACTAGAAATTTGATACACATGGGCACTTGTTTGTATAAAAATGCTAAAAATATATTATGTATAGCACCAAATAAAATGGTAATATTCTTATACAATACACTATCGTGATAAATATTTATATAAAGCAAGTTTGCATACTTAATTTCACATTGTATGTTTTAAAATATTTCTACAAATAGTAATGTAATATTAATCAAAGGCAAGTGGACTATAAATTCACCTATTGAAAATGTGTATACGCTTAGTATAAAAATAATAAATGGAATAATATTCTGATGGCAGACAAAAAAATTATCAAATATCATTGATTATACTTATAAATTCAGATATTATAATTGTTTAGTTCTAGTAAATATTCAGTTAAAAATAATTAATTCTATAACAAAAATTACATAATACTAGTTATAAATGCATCATTTGAGAAAATAAAAATGTACACACACAATACGCACATAAATTTAACAGTTTTTTTTATTATTATTTGGTGTCATGGTTGATGGCAGTTCATGAATAAAGAATCTGCATTCTGAGCTCTGGATGAAAAAAAAATACAAGAAATTGATAGACCGTCCGACTAAAGTCTGGTAGTACAACTGAGTAATATTTTTGTAGTAATAATAGATATACTAATGCATTATGGACCTTTAAGTATTGTTACTAGCATTAATATAGATTATATAAAAGCTACACACAAATGACTTGTTCTTAGGTTATTATTTGTATAATATACTGGTGTCCAATATACCTAATCGTTTATATAAAAAGTGATACAAAACTACACTATAAGCATCTCTATTGATGTTCTAATTGTGTAAACCAGAATAGGATTTTTAAAAATATACAAGATCAAACCTTCTCAAATCCAAAGAGGAACCTTCAATAAGGCCAATAGTTCTAACAAGATTAATAGTATTTACTTCTAATCCCCTGCAAATGGTATGTCTAGTCAATTTATGTACTTACTAAAGCAGTTATTCATGAATAACAAATTAGTAGTATAAAATTCAAATATTTTTTCAATGCCTCAAGTAAATTATTTGTGGGTGCGGGTATCTAAACAATGTAACATTTTTTATATTGTTGAAAATAATAATTCTCAATCCAAATCGATTGAATATACTAAAAGTCCCATGGCACGTAGAATAAGAACAATTGATTTTTTTTTTAATTCAAAGAATAATATCACCAAGAAATAAAAATAAATAAACACCATCAGAATAGAACCACTAGTATATATTCATTTTTCAATATAGTGGTTGAATTTCCATGTACGGATCTGACATCATTTTAAGAACCTTGGCATTCACTAATTATTGAAAACAAGAAACCATCTCCAATGCTGTAATTTACATGTAGTTATAAACATGCTGCCGTGCCACTTGTACAAAATTCATATTATACAATAATCATGACCAAATCAACACATTGCATGAAATAGATTTTTTTACAACTGAGTATCACATTTTTTCACATGAAAAATATTCAGTATTAACATAAAATCAAGATGCCTAGTTAATAGACCTTATAAATAATATTGATTTCTGTTGTGCATAAAAATGATGTTTAAAATTAATATCATTAGTTAAACTAAAATCAGAAAAATATGTGGAGGTATTTCATGTTGTAAACAATAATGGCACAAAACCGATGTGTATAGCATCCATCTACTAAAGCTGAATTTAGTAAAATATCAGCACTGTACTTTAAATCATAATGAAAAAAATGATTTGGCATCATTTGAGCATTGTGCAAACCAACTAAGCTATTGAGTAATATTATATGTTCTTTTAAGCAGTAATAAAATACAATACTAAAGTTAAAATGGATGGTTGTAAGGTGCAGGTCCATGGATTATTGTAATTGTTTAGAATAAGAAATGAAAATAGAATTTAGCACAGACAGGACGGCTCTGTTATATCTTCAGGTGTTGTTATTTTGAAGCTTTGATGATCCAAATTTTGGAGATCAATCTTAGATATATTTGATTCCAGCAGTTGTGCTGCTATATCAGTGAACATCTCATCTATACCAGCACCAGATTTACAAGATGTTTTATATGTTTGACTTATTAGATTGTGACATTGTTCACTGAAACAATAATGGCACTTGTTAAAAGACTGAAAACATTTTTTTTAGAAGATAAAATGAGAGTATAGAATTACCAAAATGACTCCATATCAGCATCTGTAACTTGAGGTGAAGAAGTTTCTAAATCTGATTTATTACCACATAGGAATATCTTTGCATTTTCGGCATATGTAACAATATCTAGAAGATGCTGAGACAGTACATGAAAAGATGCAGCATTGTCTAGAGAAAATACTAGAATGGCTGCCTCTGCAAATTTGTAATAGCTTGATGTAATAGAAGCCACTCGCTCCATGCCACCTGTATCCCATAATTGCAGCTAAAAAAAAATCAATTATACATATATTTCAAAGCTAAAGGCTATTTCATATTGATTTCTACTACTTATTTAAATTTTATTTATATACTTGAAGTTGAACTCAAATAGGTAGTCTATACTATATGTGAAAATCAAATATTAAAATATCTTATCTGCTGTGAATAATTTAAAATCATCACACAAAACAAAGTTATATCCCATTACACGGGCCAATCGCCTATGTTGTAACATTATGGTAAACGTTATTCATTGATGAATTTAATTAAATCGATAGTTCGGCTAGTCAATATCAAGGACAGTGAGTTGCTTTATTGTCAATTTGAAAAGGCTTGTATTAACAAAAGATGGATTTAATCGAAAAATAAACTGGCAAAAATATATACCTTCATGTCTCTAGTTCCAAGCTTAAATGTACGGTCAAAATGATCAAGACCCAACGTGGACTTTCTATCCGAGGATGTCACGAAGGTGTTATTCGTGAATCGTCGAAATAGTGAACTTTTACCGACTCCATATTCACCACACAAAATCACTTTTTGCTCTGGTACTCTGACTGAAGCCATTATTTACACACTCGGAAAGGACAAGTATATAATACTTTTTTTCTAAAGTATCTACATTATTTAAAAATTGTTTCCGACAGCCACTGTCTCAGACGAATTTGTCAATTTGACATTTAACTTGCAACCATAGTTAGAAGTAGAAATTTAGGTTCATAGAGAATCAGATGTCGTCCATGAGGATCAATGTCTATGGTAAGCAGCATTACTTTCATTATGGTGATTATCAACTTAATTAAAAAAAAACTTAATTATACTTTACATAATATGTTATTTATTATTAACTTAGAGTAATATTTTAATCAACGCAATAATAAACTACAACACTTGTTTATTTATATTTTGCTTGCTTGTCAATTTGATATTTAATATGCATCCATAGCTAAAAATAAAAAAAAAATAAAGATCCATAGTCGATTACGTTCATAAAAATCAATGCCAATAGTATTTACTGTTATTGGGTAAATAGGTAACTTCATAAAATACTAATAAATCAAGAAATAAGAAACTAAAAAAAATATTATTTCATGATTCTTTATTTTTTTATATATTAATTTACAATAGTTGTTAAGGCCCTACTTACAATACGGTTTGTGGGTGCCGCAGATTGCGAGGCTTACAAAATGTGGCGTAGGCGGCTTCTTTATTTTCATTATAGAGTTTGTTCCTATTATTACAAATCAACAGTAACTGCCTGAGGTATACTTTACAATACATATTTTATTTCAGCGCTCATGTATAAGTTTAGGGATGAAGTCCAATAATCATCCCAACATTTGTATATCACTACTTCAGATTTTTTTGTGAAGAGCGCCTGAAAGCTGCTTCGTGTATATTTATTTGGCTTTAACAATATAATTTATTTTTAAAAATATAATACATATATATAATATGAGGTTCAAAAGATACTTACTAGCTTACTAAAGCAATCCTAATGTATCTTCTGGCAGCACTGCGTGTTTGTTGGTGTTTGTGTATCGTGCTGTCAGCAAATTGACATTTGTTAGCGTCCATCGGCGTCTATTTTGATTTTACAATAAATTTGTACTCAACTGTTTTTATGAATCGGGGATATACAAAATATAACCCCGGAGAATTCATTGTTTTGTATGGATATTCAATCATCTCACTTAGCGGCTGCACTACTAGCTGGAACTGTCCAAAGGATCGATCCGGGGCCGGCGAACTACACAATGGATATGGATACCCAAATAATGCACCCTCCACCTTGCCCCACGCCGGATAAACCGCTTCCAGTTCCTCCGTCTTCTCAAGATGACGAAGAGAAGGAGGAGCCGGCAAGTCACGATGAGTTTAGTGATGAGGTTAGATAGCAGTTCACAGTAGTATTTCGATATTTATTAACTGACTTGACTGTATTGTATAAATATATTTTATTATTTAGGAATCTGAAACTCACGCTGGGAGTAAATCTTGCACCCCTGGACGAAGTGTTACTCTTCAAATGTTATTGGATGCTAAAATACTGGAACCTGGAGACGCAGCCATGACAATTGAATATTTGGTACATTGAATATACTGTTGATAAATATTGCTTTTATAAAAATATGATAATTTCTAAGTGCTTCTAATGATTTATGATTTCTTTTATATAGGGTCAGAAATTTGTTGGCGATTTGCAAGTAGATGGCAAAATAAAATCTCATGAAACTGAAACCATCTTCTGTTCCCCGTCTGCTTGGGCTATCCATTGCAAGAGAATTATAAACCCAGATAAAAAATCAGGTTGCGGTTGGGCTTCTGTTAAATACAAAGGAAAGAAGTTGGATGCATACAAAGCAGCGTGGCTTAGAAAAGTACAAATTCAAAGAGACTCATCACCAACTGATGGTTAGTTCCTAGCTTTTGGTTCTCTTATTTATTCCAAATATATTTCGTCCTTATATTAATTAATAGGATATTCATTTTAACCACAATTGATGATTGAAATAAACCACTGCCCACTAAATCGAAAGCTGTTAGAATTTTAATTAAGCTTTATTTGTAAGAAAACTTTTAAATGAATATTCAATTTTTATGCATAACATTAAATGAATATTAATTTGTCGGTTTAGGGTAGATTTTATCCATCCGTTGAAATATAGGTACGCTTAAATGGCTGAACCACTACTAGTACACTTGGGAATATGCACAACTAAAATTGTTATTGCATTTTATTTTAGATGAGATTGAAAACGAAGAAGTAGAAACATTGCCAGAACCTCCTCCACTACGCATCGTTGTAAAACATAATACAATACCTAACAAGATGGTCCAACAGTGTGTATTTTTATTATTCACTTTAAGCACATTGATTTCTAGGGTCTATTCAGTTGAATAGACTACAAATTTATTTATTGAAAATCATTGGCTGATAATTTTTTTTTTTTTTAATCTACAGTGATTCTAACACATTGGTTGAAGCTGTGTCGTTTTCATCAATTGGCAAAGTTCAGCCGTTCCTTGTATCGATTGGCACAAATGCTTGTTTTGTGCTGGACCTGCACTGCCATCTGACTATGTCTGAAGTATGTGGGTATCTCGCTGGATCATGGGATGTAAATACTCACAGTAAGTAATTAAAAATATTTGTCACTATAATGACAGTTGTGATTTTGTCCGTTTTTCATGTAACCGAAGACCGATTTGTGCATGTAACCGAAGACCACCCTTATAATCATGTCTTACGAAGATTTAGTATGATTTCAAATTTATGTTTTTCTAGCTTTGTACCTATTTTTAGTTTGTTTCAAAAGCACTTGTAAATTTGTACTTACTTTATTTTAGATTTAGCCATAACACATGCATTTCCTTGCCTCACATGCAAAGCTGACGAACAGCCTTCAGTACTTGTAGAGGCTCAGATTCACATGTGTATGGAGCGTATGGGATTAACGTTAGTGGGCTGGTACCATTCGCATCCTATCAACGCTGCAATGCCAAGTTTGAGAGACTGTGACAGTCAATTAGAATATCAAATTAAAAAGAGAGGGCCAAGTGATTTGACATATACACCTAGTATTGGAATAATTTGCTGTAAGTACAACATATTATTTTTTGAATTTATGAAGCAACTGTCAATATAACTTCTAATCAAATGGTTTTGATATGTTAATTTTAGCTCCGTATAACCCAGAAAGTCCCGTACTGGAATCTTCACTTACGTGCTATTGGGTGACCCCGCCTCCAGAACAACGTCCCACCGAATACCCTCGTCCACTTTTGATGCAATATGCAGTTGTGCATGACTCTCACTTGGCACCGCATGCAATGGAACAGATTTCAAAGAGTATTAAATATTATGCTTCGCTGATAGATAACAAAGCTATAAATTTTCTCGACCAGTACAAACTTGATATTACATATCTCGACAAACTTAAATGTACACTGGCAGCAAAGTTTCCAAGAGAACAAAGTGATGGACTTTTGTGGAGTTTCATTAAAGAATCTCTCGGTTGCTCCACCGAAGGTGATGATAAAATGGATTTGGATGCTCTTCTTGCCGTTTCACAACCTCTTCCAATCCCCAAATCTCAACCCAGTATTATCCCTAATATTCCATGTGTTAGTACACTCCAACAGATGGTTAGTCTACCTGCTGGTAATCCTCCGTTGTCAGTTCCGACAAGTAACTATGGATCATTGGGATCTGGGAAGTATGAGCTTCCAACTCATTTGAATATTCCAATTCCTCCTAGTTTAAGCAAATCGTCTAAGAATTCGAGCTCCCTTAGTAGTCTTGGCTTACCTCCAGGACTCGATGTCCTTACTAGTATGACCTTAGGTTTGGGTCCAGTATCAAGTTTGCCACTGGGACTTTCGACATCTGCCTATGATGCTTTAGCAGCTAATAGCTTACTTGCAAGTTTACCTCCAGGTATATCAACAAGCTTGGCTGCTACTCTCACGGGTACAAAATTACCGGACACATCCAGTTTGTCAAGCAGCTATGCTAATCTTTTGTCTAGCAGAATAAGTTCTTCAGATAAAACTGGGAGTATCAATACCCCTTCATCTACTGCTCCCGGTAGTGTTTCTGCATCTACCCTCGCTGCTAGTTTAGCATCCACTCTACCATCCAGTCTAGCCCCTAATTTGATGTTGAGCTCTGCAGATATAGCGAATGCTCTCTTTCAAAGTGGAAAGTTTCCCAGTACCAGCTCACTTCTCGGTATTCCCGATCCAATGTCACAAAGTATACTCGATGCCAACAATATGTATTTGTCACCATCACTTCTTAAAATGCAAGATTCTCTTAGCTTGCTGAAGCCTCTCTCGTCTAGCAGTCCATTAATCAATAAAAATACTCCTGAACAGAATTTGTATCTGAAGAGTACTCAAGACTTGATGAAGTCTGCTAAAGAATTTCTACCACCAGATGTAAACATATCAGCATTAAAGGCGGCTGGAAAATTAGACTTTTCCATTTCTCCTGAGTTGAGTATTACAAAACAACCGGATGTTTCTATTTCAACAGTTCCTAAGATGCCAAAAGTCTCTGACTACGCATCAGATTTTAGCATGTCCGCACCGAAGACAGGAGAATCATTTTTAAATCAAATGCTAGAGTTGACTAAGAAAGCTGGCAAAGCCGATTTCTCTACAGATTGCTCTCCACCAAAAATTCCCAAAACAGATGATTATGGTTCTTCATTAAACCTGTCGTCATCTGCAATGAATCTCTCGTCACATCCTAATATAGCAGATACCATGAACCAGGTAGCTATGGGTAATATCCCATCCATGAAATCACCAGAAGAACTTTCCGGTAGTGACAATTGTGATTCTGAAGTTCACAATTTATCGGTGACCAAAAACCTTAGCAGAGATATGGCAGATGACCGCACAACTCCACAACCTGAACAGCTGACAATTTAATTGAATTGTTAGTGTCATTTTTGATGTTCAAACTTGAAAAGCAATTCGTCTTGATGTATTATTGTAAGATCTCAGTAATATTTTTAAATTATTTATTACCTCATCAAATTATTATGAATTCATTTAAATTCACCACTAAATGTATCTACATTAATGTAACTGTTTTTCATAAGTGTAAATTTTTACAAAAAAATATTACCTTTTCAAATGTGTAGTGTAAAGTAAGTAGTTGACGTTGATAAGTTTTCAAAATCTAGTATGTATGCGTGTTAAAAAAACTCTTCTATTTATTTAATTTAGATTATAATTTAACAAAACTTCTAGTAAGTTTTATCTTTGGTATATTTAAAAATATTTCTCTCTTGTGTCAAGATTAGTCCGTCAGCATTATAGTCATCGTGATTATTGTGTTTTATGTAATTATGAGTTGGTTGAATGATTATGATATTATACATTATTTAAGATATCCTTATATTCTAGTGATAAATAATATGTAGGTATAGATTATAAGATTATCAGAATAACAATAACAACCATCAAATCTATAATTTTTTTTTTGTTGAATAAATTTTATTTTATTTCATTGAATGATTCAACAGTATTAATAAAATCTGAGAGGTATTAATTTATATGAATTAAATTGCACTTTCAGTTAACAACTAGTAAAAGTCAGTATTTTTATGAGAAAATGTATTTAATACATGAGAGTCCTATTTTTTTTTTTACATTTGATATTTTTTTATATAATTGATATGTTTATAAATAAACTTTTTATAAATAATGTGAATTATTTGTTTTGTTGTGTGAAATACATTTGTTTCGTTTTTAGTAGAACTTAGGCAAGCTATTGAGCATATCTTTCAGGGGTGGCCAAAGCGTTGACTGCGGTCTACTGGTCAACCGCGTAAGTATTCCTAGCCGCCCGCCTGTCTGTTATGTACACATCTCTAATGCCCACCCCAAAGTATGTTTAAATTTTAATCACTTTACACATACTATGCGTGTAGATCGCTGCCTATAATTTAGAGAACCTGTTTGCTCGTAGTGATCAAAAGTTTGGCACCCCTGTTCCATAGCGATAGCTGAAACTTGACTGAAAGTCAATACTAGCAAGAAAGGTTCTATAACCTCTCCACAGATGGACTGCACACATAAAGTGAATTTTCTGATTGGTATTGTTGCAATTTCCAAATTATGTTCAATATTATTAAGAAACGGTTTTTTTATTCTACTAATGGCTTCGTGAAAATAATGATATGTCAAGTGCGCGGCATTGCGATAAAAAATGTTCGGATTCGATTTTTTTTATTATTTATGCAACCTGTTGCTTCTTCCCGGCGCTAGAGCGGACTTTCTTTAATTTTTATAACCAATTTAGTCACGAGTATTTTTTTTTTTTACAGACCGCTCATTGAAACGTCGCATGCACAGTGAATACAAATCAGCAAGAGGATCGCCGAATCACCGTACTATTTCCACTCGCTCTTTCTAACGGGTGTCGGTATCTTTTAAAAAAGAAGGCATTGATTTTTTTATCAATATATTCATGCTACAGATTTTTTTCTCTATCTCGTGGAAGCCGCGAACAACAAATTATGTAAGCGCAGAATACATTTAATCAATCAATTGCCCGAACCAATATTTTTTTCGCGTTCAAGAACGAGCGTGATTGAAAGTATACTCCAAAAATGTTTAATGCATTATATATATCCTTGGAAATAGTAAGCGTATCGTGCAGAAAGAATGCATTGTTAATGTCTCAAAACACGGAAGTCGAAAAACGTAAGGCTGTACTTATATTACATGCCTTCATTTCTGGGTTCAATGATAATGAATCTAATTCCGAAATATTTTTAATTTCTATGACATCGGAAATTTTCGTTTCCTAATTTTTCGACACGCATCAAAATCACATTTTCCATTCACCGAATATTAAAATATTCCCACGGAATACTTTAAATTGGACTGCATTCATCAATATGTACAAATAACAGGCTTTTTGCAATCGGCCCGCGTAATTTTTCCCAGCATTGCGAACAATCGAACCCGACGCTCTTATTTAGTATAACACTTCCACATCGGCCGGACGAAGGCAGTAGCGCTATCGAAAAAAAGACATTACCGAAAACTTTTCGTCGCGCATGCCAGCGGTTCTCAAACTCGGGACCTCGAGAAATAATACTCACCTGCTTAATACATATAATACTTACTGAAACTTTCCCATTTCATGATTTCTACAAATCGCACACCGATTCCCTTTTGCGTGTTTTTGTTTCCAACGTGTAAATTATTACTGCAATAAAATTAAATACCGTGTCATTTTTGTAAATGATCAAGATGACACCAAGGATCCATATCTAGGTGTGATAATGATAGTGTTGTTTTACAGTAATACAGGGTGTCCAAAGAGAGTATCGGGTATTTGTTAGTACAGTAAAACAAAAACTACTAGTAATCAAGTATTTTTTTACTGTTGATTATAAGAATACAAAATGGAAAATTATTTCGAAAATATGATGTTATCCAAATGGTGACTGTTACGCTGCTGGCACTCTTCTAATCTGGAACGAAGATTGCTGATATCACGCTGACACATAGCCCTTGATATTGCTGCCATTTCTGACCTGATGTTTTGTTTCAATTCCGTTAGGTTCGTCGGATTATTCTCATAAACTCTACTTTTAAGGTATCCCCATACGAAATAGTCAAGAGGGCTAAGGTCGGGGCTTCTGGGAGGCCAATTGATATTACCTCTACGCGAAATGACCGTATTAGGGAATAGTTTAACAGCTTCAATTGATTGATTGGATGTATGGCAAGTGTCAAGTCTTGTTGGAACCACGTTCTTGAGTTGAAACCTTGAAACTCCTGCAACTCTGGGCCCAAAAATGTTCGTAGCATATCGCAATAACGATCACTATTCACATTTACTCGATACACTTTTTGGACACCCTATATAAACCGTATTTATAATATATATCACAATCGAGTTGTTTATTGTAAACTCTGTATAAAAAACAGGTAATTTCCCGACCCTTAGGTGTTTATTTGTCAACGTTGCATATAAATCATTGCATGTAAAGTAAATGTAAAAGCTCCGATGGGTACAAAGTGTACCGTAGATTATTTTTATAGAAGTGTTTGGTTTATTTGCTAGGGTGTTTGCACTCTAGCAAATTCGCACGTTGCTCGCTCTGCAACGACGACGTCGATGACGCAGAGCACGCGCTCTTCAAGTGCTGCGCCACCGAATCGGAGAGATGGCGGCTGCGTTGCAGAGCTGGCGTCACATGGACGGTAGAGGGATTAGTCCCGTCCATGTTGGAACGCAAAACAACCTGGGACGCAGCCACGAACTTCTGCGAGAAGTTCCATCGCAAGAAAGAAGAACTGGAGAGCTCCTCCCAACCGCCGTGACCAAGCCTCCGTCTTCATGACTCGTCTCCCTCTACAGGAAGCATGAAGACGGAAGATCTTTTATTTTTGTATTTATATAATGTGCAATATGCTGCCTCTTCCCCCTTTACAGGAATGCAACATATGATAAAGATATGCCTGCGGGGATCTTCCCAGTAGGGAAACGATGCTTCTATAGGGGTTGTTACCTACAAGTACCTACATCATTAAACTATACACGGGTTAAGTAATTAAATCCACTGGATACACGGGTTGAGTAATAAAATCCACTGGAATGTGCTATACATTCCATTGATCAGCGGTCAGTGACACCCGTTAATATTTTGTGTGGAATTTATCCCAGCGACGCCCTTTTGTTTATGTTATTTCAGAATAGCGTCGGGACGCTATATAAAGAGCCTCACACGCTCCTCTGGCCATAGAGACCTATAGGTATCGAGACAGTAACCACGTATATTTATCCTTCCGTGTAGTTATTATAAATAAAGTACGAATACGTAAAATATTTCGCCAGCTGATCTGATTTCCAACCATACATCAATCCTGCAACCACAACATCACATCAACGACATCGGAGACAACAATACTTCGGCGAAACTTTCTTTCAGACACTTTGTTTTTTTTGTATTATTTTGAAGGCTGTGCAGAAGGAAAAAGAGACGCCCCCGTAACCTGGTAGGTGCACAATTGCGGTCCCAGGTAAGGAGTGCAAAAAAAAGGGGACCCGGGGTTGAGAGCCGCTGGCCGGGCGGACAATCACGTCGTAGGTCCTGTTGGCTTTGGCGAGCCTCCGCATTCAATCGTGGGACTCGTTACGTCACGGAGCTTTAGCCAACCAGACGGCTGCAACATTTTCTGTCTCGCATTCTGTACGGCGAGCAACTTCTCCTCGCAGAGACCTCACTTTCTAAATTCGTATAAATAATTTGAGCTCGATACGCCGTAAGGTGCGCCGCGGAGTCGCGCCGAGGGGGTCCTTATTATTCGTGAGTGCAAGACTCCAATTCGCTCGGCAGCCGCTTCGTCGAATTTCATTCGATTCTTGCTGCAAACTCGATTATACAGTATGCCCAAGAAAAGATAAAGGCGTTATCGCAATTTATATGTATTTTATTTTTTTGCATTATCTTCATTGAAGATACGATTTCATTCGACTGCATATATTTGCAATTAATTTTAAAAATAGAAATTCACGGAAAAGCGAATCCTATTAGAAATATTTATTATCACGATTCTTTGAATTATTTTTATAATCATTCAATCAGCATGTTATATTATGAAACCATAAAGATATCCTTCTCACATAAAAAAAATCGCTATTTATTTCATTACCGCGTAAAGCAAACATGATGGCCACTGGTGTTATATTAACTAATAGATTCTCTGCCCGGCTCAGACATATATATATATATATTTACAAGGTAGGATGGAGTAAAAATTGGATGGATGCTTCTAACTAGGATGAGCTTAATATAACAGGAATTGGCGGGATGTTCGGCTACGGCCTGATGGGAGCTATTATGCATTTGCTTTGAATTGGGAAGGGAACCATAGAAATCTTGTCAGAGGAGTCACGCGTCATCCTTGTCCGATATGCTCATCTTCATTCGGCATTTCTTGGTCGTTTTTAATAAAATCGTCCAGCAGATATATCGGGTTGATTATTTTTCAGTCGGCGCCAGTGCTTTTGGAACAGCTTGTGGCTCGGAGAGGGAGACGGGCGCGGGCCGGAGCCTCCGCGGCTCAGCTCCTCAGTCGCTGTCGATAGCCCGGCGCGCGTCGGTCGGCTCCTCCTGGCCGTTGCCCTCTGCCAGCGCAGCCTTCCCGCGGAACAGCTGGTCGTCCCCGACAGCCTCCAGGCGCAGACCCGAGAGGAAGCGCGCGCGACATGCCCCCGGGCTCGAGCTCCGAATCGTGTCAACCAACGCGCTCAGTGCGAAAATGCGGTACAAAGTTCCTTCTGGATAAACTTGTGTAGATCATTTAGATTATCGAGTGTGTCGAGTGCTCGATGAAGTGGGAACGCGAGCGGAGCCAGTGAAAGTCGCAGCGGCTGTCATCCGGGCGGCAATAACAATTGGATACCGACAAGTGCTCGCCGATTCTCGCCGAAAAGCGTGCTCCGAGTGACGACATCCACCACAACCACGGTGAGGACCGGAATGTTACTTTCAAATATGCTCGCAATTATGTAGTTCACAAACATTGCTCTCAAAAGTGGTTTACCTTGCCAGCCCGCTCTTTTTGGGTGATTAATCAATTTATAGATCGTTCCCCCTGTAAATGCAACAGTATGCACATTTCACTGCATCTCTGATGGCTGTTATCGGTCAAGCTATTTTTTTTACACAATTGACTTTCTATTTTTTTTTTGACGTAAATACTGTTATTTGCACAAAAACCGACATGTGGGTAAGACGCGAAACAATAGACTTTAAAAATACACGAAGAAATGTTACCTTATTCGACTACGTAATATGTTTAAAGTTCACGGAACTTGGAAATGTCAGACGCTTGTATTTTAATTCAGATGCCAACAGACTCCCGAGGATTAGTCATTTTCATAATTTGGTATTTTGCTCGTCGCGAGATATTAACCTTCTGCACAGGAAACCTTTCTATTACAGCAACATTAATATATTCACTGCAAATAAGTAACTATGAATTTAATATATTTCCAAATATACTTGTTCACTAATTTAATTTCCACTGACATTTTGATAAACAAAAAAAATATTTGCACACAGTGTTATGACCGTCTGCAAATAGATATTATGACATTTGAGCATTTCTGTCAATCAGCGAGATCGTACTTTTATTGCATAACAACAAAACTCTAACACTTCGCTTGTGCTTCTTTTTAATTTTTGATAATATTATTATTGTATATTCACAAATTACGTTTTGCTCAAAAATATGTTGATACTAAATAAAAAAATTATCATTAAAAAAACGGGTATTCTGTGTGGAAATACGCGGAAGCAGCATCCTAAAATCCTTCCAGCTCATGGTTGTACAGATTACATTCGTCGAATAGCACAGGAATACTAGGAAATCATAGTAATTTATTGCCGACTATTTAGTAACGGTGTGGTGATGGCGCCTCTCGAAACCCACGCAGCTCTACGGGAGAGGGGGGGAGGGATTTTCGTGAGTCAAATCAATCACCGAGATCCATCCTTTGTGCGATGACGCATTCGAATATCGGCTAATGTCGGAATGCATAAGGCTCTGAAGGTTCAGTGACTCACGAAGCCGGCTTGCTCCCAGGAGCCCGGCGGGGCTGTCTGCTCCGCGGGGCACCAACCTTGGCTAAAGAAAGTATCCCCACAGAGCTGCAGCAGACCAGCTATCACCGGCCGTGATCCGGCAAGGAACCTCCACGCGCCGGAACTGTGGGGAGTCGATCAGACTTATCATAAATAATGAAACTAATTTGGTTTCATGGGTATTGAGCTGCTTGAAGTTTTCACTCCTCCGAGGTTTCTACAACCATCTTCAGGGGCTTCGTTATTTTTTTTTTTACCCAAGAAATCAAATCATCTCATAATAACGACTATCAAAATCTACGGACAGAATGATGGATTTACCGCTGCCGAAACGCAAAGTTAAGAACAAAAACAGATCTACACTGCTCAACACCCAAAAACCAATACTTTAAAACAACGATAAGAACTATTCATATATTATTGATCAATGACATGCCGCCTTTTAAAATTATCTATATATATAAAACACTAAAAATGTTTGTTAGTCCGCTATAGGCTTTGAAACCGTACGACCGACGAGCCCCACACCGTGTTTATTTGAAAGCCAAAAATACCGAGAGTAATCGAGACCACTAAAATTATAAAAATTGATTATCAAATTTGGTTTATTCAATTAAGAAAAATCCCATACAAAAGTTTCCAATTCATAAAAGGAACTGCCATTTTCGCGTATTGCATATACGCGAAAATGTCTTGAAGCTGGCTGCCTGCATGGCTACCAATCGAGAAATACTGATATTGATGTTTGTAAATATTAGAATGAACTTGCCGTTACAGGCTGCCGAACTTACGGAACAGAATTAGGTCGATTTTTGATATTTTCCATACAAAAATTTTCAACATCTGTAAAGTGGACATCGTTCCTCGCAAAAAATTGAAAAAAGAACATTGTGAAGATCGCGCGGACAGATCGTACGGACTTTCAAAACAAAATCACTATCTGTCATTCACAACGTGTTTTATCATAATGAGTTTGTCTGTTTATATATGGGAAAAAAATTATTATACGAAAATATTCGTATTACAAGTTTCGTCTATTGAAAAAATTTTTCCAACTCAAATCGACATCGATCTTATATCTGCTGAACACCCGAATCAACGTGAAGATCTGATACTTTTTGACGTTGTTTGTAAGAACATCACGGCCCATGCGGAGTGTTGCATATGAATTCGCCTTGCATAAAAGACGGCAAATGCACGAAAAGATATCCACGCGATTTGATCGATGAAACTCAAACTGGTCTACGAAAGCCAGAAGATGGAGGATACACCACCACCATTAAATTAAGAAACGTCGATATTGACATTGATAACTTATGGATTGTTCCATACAGTCCAATACTGTAAAAAACATTTCAATCATATATCAATGTGGAACACTGCAACTCCGTGAAATTCATATGCAAGGACATATGCAAATATGTTAACAAAGGCAGTGATATGGCAGTGTTTGAGCTTTCAAATCGAAACTATGAAATCACTCAATTTCAGATGGGTCGCAGTAATGAAGCTGTCTGGCGAATTCTTGGTTTCAGTATTCACGAACGATATCCAACTGTTCAATCCAATCTTGCTGTTCATTTAGAAAACGGTCAACGTGTTTATTTTACTGAAAAAAAATGTCGAAGAACGAGGAGCACATCTACAATAATTTTGCGAAAACATTGCTGCATAATGAAGTTCCAAAATAGAGTCAACTATCCTAATATCCTAATATCTAACTATATAGAGATTTTTAACTCTTTGGAACCATCTGGAATGTCATCACACATCTTAACTTTAAAAGTTGGTTCACCATAGATGCTCATTCGCAACTTAGATCCACCTAAATTGTGCAACGGAACAAGACTTGCTGTTAAAAAACTATCGCCACGTAGTTAATGAAAAAATCTTTGTTTACACACCTACCGAAAAAACTCAATACATTGTTTATCCGCTAGCATTAAGATAAAAATTAAAAAATATTTATTTATTTATTTAGTGTAGTAGCACACGCCGGGTATCATTTTTGGTTATCAAAAAAATATATATATCAAAAAATGCCACCGAAAAGAGCTGCAATTGGAAAAAATACAGCTGATGCGAAACGAAAAAGAGCCGAAAGAGCAGCCGAAACTGCCGGAATACGAAAAGTGCGTACAGAGTCAAATAGGTTGAAAGAGCGGCAGTCAAGAGCTGTAGAAACACCAGAACAACATGAAGCACGTCTAGAACAAGTTCGAATCAGAGCTACCACAGCAAGAGCTGCTGAAACTCCTCAACAACATGAAAACAGGCTTAAAGGTTATCAGATACGTGCGGTTAAATCGATACAAAGAATCGATTTTCAGTTGGTGGCATTCAATTATGACAAAGACTGCGACTACAGTAATCATCCGAATGTTGTAATTGGGCCGATGACCTCTCTTTGTTTGTACTGCCATGCACTGAAATTTCAAAAGGAATCACCCGGTTGAGAAAGCCGGAAAAGCCAAGTTGTCAACGCTGGTTGACCCACCAGAACCGCTTACAAGCTACGTTTCTGACAACACAGCGTTGTCCAAGCATTTGGAAAACATTCGGAGATACAATTCCTGGTGAGGATGGATATCCGAAATACAGACGACGAAAGCCAGAAGATGGAGGATTCACCACCACCATTAAAGTAAGAAACGTTGATATTGACATTGATTCCTGGTTTCAGTATTCACGAATGATACCCAACTTTTCAACATCTTGCTGTTCATTTAGAAAACGAACAACGTGTTTATTTTACTGAAAAAAAAGCCGAATAACGAGCAGCACAGCCACAATAATTTTACGAAAAATTGCATGAACAATCCAATAGAGTTTTTTAACTCTTTGGAACCATCTGGAATGTCACCACACATCTTAACTTTAAAAGTTGGTTCACCATAGATGCTCATTCGCAACTTAGATCCACCTAAATTGTGCTGCTGTAATAACTATCAACAAGGCTCATGGCCAATCGCTAAGTATTGCTGGTTTGAACATAGAAAATTCCTGTTTTTCGCAAAATTCCTGTTACCATATGTTGCGTTTAGAGTTGGAACGCCAAAAAAAAAATTGTATGTTTACACACTTACCGAAAAAACTCAATATGTCCGCTAGCATTAAGATAAAAAGTCAATAAATAAACAAAATTTCCTTTTTTTTTTTTCGAACAAATAAAAAAAGTATTTTATTTCTTTATTTAGCGCAGTAGAACGCGCCGGGTATCCGCTAGTATTATATAAAAAATATTTACGATTATAATGTGAAGTCTGGTGACTAACACAGTTAACCAAAACGTAGGTTTTCGGGTTCGATTGTAAATTTATGGTGAGTTTGACGATATTTTTGTCAAGTGAAAGAACTTTCACTAATAGCATAAAAATACTAGTTTTATTAGCTATAAATTATTAATAAAATATTTTTTTGATTATTATTTATTAACTTAGTTTTCAAAAAAATTAATCACTTGTTCTCAGTTTTATGTACAACTAAAACTAGACAATTGAGAAAATTCACTGTTTTGTAAAGGTTTTTTTTATTAACACTGATAAAAACCACGCAACTGTTACAAACAAAATCTGAATAAGTTTCATTTTTATAACATCAAACTTTAATGACGAACCGAAATAACTACGTAATAAAAAAAAAATGCGTCATTATCGGGCGTAGCTTGTTACAGTCGTAAACTTTTAAATTTGATTTAATTAGTCTGAAGCACACGTAACCTAGAAATAATTGATTTCACGCCATCGGGAGCGCAAATATATTCCAGTGGCGGCACGTGTGGAAAATCATAGAAAGTTATTCGATTATTCGCTTTGCTCTTACCACCTGGTCCAAGTCCGCAGGTGGGCTCTGGGTTTGATTCCCCGTCGCGTGTGTCCACCTTTCATCACGACCGACACTTGAAGAAGCCGACTGCTGGGTCTCGCAATCTTCCGTATTCCCAGAGAAACACAATGATCGGTTTGGAAAGCGAAACGCGTTCAGTTTTAATATTGCTCTACAATGAAACATGCCTGCCGATATACAAACAACCTGGCCTCCAGATAAACGCTCCGAATCAACGAGAGGAGAAAATTCGTTGTGCTAAAAGAAAGAGAAAACTTTTCGAGTATTCAATTTCTTTCAATTGCAAATTTTTGCTGCATAACTTCTATAAATTACTCGATACTGTGCTCTCTAGATTGTTCACTTGTTTGTTTATGCTAGCAGTATTTTTAACGAGTATGTTTGTAAAGAACTGTCTGCACTTACGGTTATTGTTTATATGCGCTGGTCTTACGTTTCAGTGAACGTTAATTGTGGGTTTTGAGTCTGACTGTGTTAAAATAGAATGCAAAAATGAGATATTCTAAAAAAAAGGTTGTTATGTGCTATAAAACTTAGTTATTGCAGATTTGTCGATCAGTATAATCGTTTTTAAGTATTTATCGATCAGCGGAAAGAAAAAGTGATTTTATTGTCACTTTTATAGAATAGCATATTAATGACTGGTACATTTTTTTAAAACTTGATAAATTTATATAGTTTATTAAAATAAGTTGGAGAGTACACGTTGCTGTTATTTTAGGATAAAATTTACAAATCACGTTTGTTTTGACTCATTTACGATGATTTGAAGTAGATATCATTGCGATAAAATAATTGAATATTTTGATAAGCACTAATAGATCAGCGTATGCGGTGTAACAATATTAATCAATGATATAAAATTCTTCGTTATATGTGACATTAGTTTTTATCATTTTTTACGTAGGTACTTCCACTCGAAGTTTTCCTTGAATTTTTTTAAAAATATTTATATCTTTATTTAATCAAATTAGTTCAAGTGAAAATCGTACACCCAGACACAAGTGGATATTTTTCCATATAAAATTATATATGATTAAAAATTGGCTTGTTCAAAACAAGGCAGGTAGTTTAGTTTTTGCTTGCAAATTATATATTTCAGTAATGTCTCGAGCGTAACTAATATTGTACCAAGAATCGTTTTAGTTGCTTAGTTGCTTTTCAAATTATCTAAATATTAAATCAAAACTCAGAGAAAAAAAACATGTTTTTGCATAATTGAAGACATGCTTGAGTTTCGTCATATTCACAGTTTGCTATAATCATGCTTACATTACGCTCAAGCTTTATACTAATTTTATTTTAGTGGGTACTTATAAAATAGAAATTTACCTGATTCATCACACGTATTTAAGATTACAATTTATGTTTTTTTTCCGGTGTTTTTACGCATATCAATTCACTTTACCGTTTGCATTTTAAAATATGATCTATTAAAGAATTAAAATGTCGCATTTGAATGTGAAATTGAAGGTTTACTTGCTTAGCTTAAATATATATTAAAATACATGACCCACTACTATATTTGTTTGAAGAAATTGATCAAATAATTTTTGTCAATTATTTTACGTACAAACGAACAGGTTTCCGAAGTTTTATTTATTTAAAACAATAAGTATGATTAATGCCACTCATTATTGAAGTATTGCAAACAATCGCATAATATTTATTTATATTACCGATTGTGCAAATAAGTTTAAATATTTATAAATAATAAAAAATCTAAGTAAT
The DNA here is from genome assembly GCA_022113835.1 of Atopsyche davidsoni. NCBI lineage: Eukaryota > Metazoa > Arthropoda > Insecta > Trichoptera > Hydrobiosidae > Atopsyche > Atopsyche davidsoni. The sequence goes on from JAILWY010000012.1 coordinate 15,101,082, forward strand.
ACTGAATTCAAATTAAATATTTAAATGAGCACTGAATCAATCACAGTGCTTTTTTTTACATTTGTGTAAGGATCGGTTGAGCTACGCATCGCGTGCAATGCGGCGGCCTTTCTAAAGGAATGTTTGTTCGTTCGTGTGACTGTGGGTCATGGCCATGATGACCAGCTCCCTGGAGCGTGGAGACCAGCGAAGACAGTCACATGGCATTATCACTGGTCTTGCTAACCAACATACGCTGGAAAGCATGATGCACATAGAAAGTCACCTTGATGTATAATTTTGCAAGCAACCTGTAATTTCACTTATCCCATGATAGGTATCGTACTAACTACACCTACTAGCAAGATTTTTTCTTGTAAAGAAAATAAATTTCTCCTAGGTTACCTCAAATAGTCATAGTTGCCTTTGAATTCTTAGAATTCTCTTCCTCAGAATTAGGAAGTGAGTAATTATTGGGTCGTTACTGTATTATAGATTTCATCTTCCTACACTTCTATTTAACATCAGGTGAAATTTAAGCAAAGCGATGCGAAAATCCATAAACGTCAAGTCCAATATACGAAGCTCATTATTGTCGGTTTCTACTTTTTCTTTTATAATATATTAAAAATGAATATTAGTTTCACTGTCGTTTCGTTTTTTATGCGTGTTTTTAGTGCTAACAACACGAGGATGCGAAAAATGTTTATTCAGGACGTTTCCAACGCAGAAAAGTAATATTTTTTAAAAACACATAATTTATATTTTGACTTACAAAACCATGCCACTTTTTGCATTATAATAATTAGTTATATAAAATTTACGATTTTTTTTTATAGATATCTTTACAGATTTTATTAAATACGTGATCAATGAAAGCTATAAAACCATGCAGCGATCCATTTCTAAAATTTTCTGATTTATTATGATATTCGTTTAGTTAGGTCGAATCGCACATTCATAATAGAAATTTCTGTCAATTCGTGAACGTGTGATATTTACCTAACAGAGGCGTGACTTGGAACTTAAGACCCCGTACGTGGCTCATGCACTGCGTGTAGACATCTCCGCTGCTGTCAATCCATTGATGGGTGATGGATGAAGGTCCCACAAACTTTCGCCACTTATCCCAGTATCTGGCAACATGCGGTTGCATCATTGTTTCTGCCGACACGGTATTATCGGCATTTGCTTTTTGGGTGTTGTCTTGGAGTGGGCGGATTATTTAGTTTTAATTAGAACTTTTCAGAGTGGTAGTGGCATATCGGTTTTGAGGGATGTTAAAAGAGATAATATATATAAAAAAGGTTGATATTGCAAATACAACTGGATTATCGCTTCTGTCTTAAAATAATATAATTTTCTGAACCTTTGCCCACTTATGGTGTTTATATAAAAACACCTTTATAATCAAGAGAAAGCAAGCAGTACAAATCATTTGAGACTAAACACTATCAAAATCTGATAATGTATATGAAATGGTAATATTTTTAAAATTTTAAATTACATTAAAGTCAACGGTAAACAGTTTGTTAATTTAATTTATCATTAAAAATGAGATTTGCTTCGCGAGACTTATTTTTATGGAGAAGAGGTGTTAAGCCTACATTGCTTACCGGCGTAGCCTCTGTCTCTGCTCAACCTACATTAAAATTTAATTTTAGATTAATGAAGTGGGAACTTCTTGGCTCTGGCAGCGTATTTCAATGGCAACCTTAATGCCAGATCTGCAATCTAGCCTTATAAACGATTTTTGATTCTCTACTTCACAGCTTTGACATATACAAATATGTCATCCTGGTTATCTTGACCCTGACTGAATACAGAGAGACATGGAAATTTAAACACCACAGCAGATGTTCTAAGAGTCTCTCGATTAAGTCAAAGATCTACCTACGAGTCAACACTGATAACAATAATTTGATATGGTTATACATGTCTGCATACTAAAAATGCGTTGTATGATTGAATACAATATATATTTTTTTAAATATGTGTAAAGCGAGATGCAATAGACAGCAAGAAAGCAACTTCAACATATTTTGAAAATTTCACCATATCACGTGGCAGTAGATCGCACGGTCCTCGTACTGTGTGAAAATTGTGCCACTCGCTCGCCCCTGTCGAAAAGTATTGTTAACGTGTAGGTAGTAGTTCTCGAAAAAAATGTATCAAAGTTGAGTAATGTGACACTGTCCGTGTTTTATTATTATTTCGTCGATTCGACATCATGCTACCAACTCGCTTTGTATCACGCCAGCAACAGGTATGGGAGTTGATACATCAGTAATTGTCTACTCGCACTGTCCATACGAGCACATCGGCACTTTCACGCGTAGTTTATCAAACACATGTTCGAAGCTGGATTTAATGTCTCGTCACATCTCTAAAGGCCAGAGCCTCTCGGATGCGCGGCAGAGCCTCCGCCAGGCCAGGCGCCTCCTACCTCTCTAGTGCGATTCTGTGTTTTTGAATTTTAATTCAAGTATTGCGACACATCCCGCCTTCAATGTCTCGCCGTGAATCAGGCAGCCTGCGACGCGAGCCGGAGGCTGCCTACAGCATAATGACCTCTTGCTCAAAGTACATATTTAACGCCACGGTAAATCATCAAACACGCCTGGCTTTGCACTCAACTGCCTGCTTTATGGTGTCTTTAATATTATAAGATAACGCATCAGCCAAAGGGCATAACCTACATTTATTTTAATATATAATACAGCTTTTTTGTGTTCTAAACTGAACCTTTAAATATAACGACATTTATAAATTATGATGTCTGTTAAAGCATAAAAAATATGGCATATTTATGGTATGGATTTTTTTTACTAAATTAACTTTTGCTCAAAGTTGTCAAAACGACTGTAAATACATTTGAAAGATTATATGTTTCAATGTGTAAAATATTTTCTTCTTTGAGTCTGCCACGTTACAGTAGCCACTCATGTTAACAGTGGGAGAGCATATATTTGCATTTCTCTTCTTTCATTTTTGTGTATTCTCAGTTCTCAAGATTACGATTTGTTATTTAAAATCCTCTACACATTATGCCAGGGCTTTTCACTTGAAGCATGCATTCTTGCTGAAGATGGCATATGAAAAAGAAAAAAAACCTGTCAACTCCAGCGGCAAATGCAAATGTACACCTTTGGATCTACATCATTTGTACATTCACGGAGTACTTTGTTTTAATCTTTGATCTACAACATATAATGATTTCCCTATTCAACATTTTTTTCCTAAATGCTAGTAAAAGCAAACAATTTCTCCTCAGATACAATGGATGTAAAAAAATTGATTGACAAACAGACATGTGCTCCCAGAGAACACATTAGCAAAATATGAGACATACATAGAGTGTGTTTGTAATCATTTTCTTAAAAAGCTGTCATGCTAGAGGACGATTTTCTTTTATACTATCCATACTATGAGTTTTTCGTCGTATTTAATACGTATCAATATATATTATTTAAAAATATAGCAAGTTTGCACAAGTAACAAGTAACAATTTTTTTTTAAATATAATTTATCACCATTTTTATCCATTTATCTAATTGCATTTTAATATCTAGACAGTTTAATAATAATAAAGACAATTTTCTTATTTAAGTAAAGTAAACATCTGACAAATTTACACCATTTCCTACATTGGCCATGAAAATACGCAGCCTCCAAACATGCTTAATTTATGCATGAACGCTTCATTTGAAATTACCCAAGAAAATTAAATACACATAAAAAAATAAGAATCCTACGCGTACAAACATGATTTATATCTTATTTACAATAATATAATTGGTCTATTCTACACACGATTTTTTTATAAAATGAAATGTGCGTAATATAACCAAAAAATAATTCTATGGGATCATTATAGAAGATAGTATTGTTTTCTCGTTTCAAATAAAACGGCGTGTAAGTAATTTTTTAAAATTTTATTTATGAGTTAACCATGCGTATTTATATGCCGCAGGTATTCGTTCGTAAAACGTAACAGCATCCGTGATCAGAATCCAGTTAGCGAGCGGCCATCTTCGCCAGAATGTGCGGATGTCGTAATCTGAGCGAACCCATCTCGGGGGAGCCTGTTTTTTTGATACAACTAATCGAAAAGTCTCGAAACGAAATGGTAAGCACCTGACCCACTGACGAGGTGTCTGCGATGAGCTATATTTTTTATAGCGCATTTCTCGTCATTCGAGATAATTGGCTTCGTGCTCTTAATTTTTGTCTTCGGTGCCAGGCACGTAGCAATAATTGCGATTTGCTTGTGAATATTTTATTTGATTTATAAAAATATCGGCACAAAAATATTCTAAATTAATAAAACTTAATATCAACGAATCAAATAATTTCAGTCGTGAAATTAAATTATAAGTAACTTTTTTATACATTTTTTCGAACTATTTTCACTATCGAAACTAAATATTTTTTTTGATTGTCTATTGATAGAGAAACCATGACACACATATTATTCCTCTACCCACTTATTAATTATCAATATCCATTTTTGTAGAAGAGGTTCGAATTAGTTTGTATACTTAATTAGTTCTGAAATGGCATCTATATATATATATACATATATTTATTTTAAAAAATCGGCTAGCCTTTATATTTGCTCCCATATTTATTTTATAACATTTCGACGCCAGTACTGAGTTCATAGTAATTAATTGAGTTCACAATTCATATATTTAATCTTATTATATTTTTTAATATGTTTCTGAATGTTCATAATACTTATCTCATACAAAGTGTGGCAAATGTGTATGTGAATCAGGTATTAGAGCCTCAGGGACAAATTGTGACTTTTTGATTATCCAGGTATTGCATACGCAAGAGTCCATCTCAATTCACGTTCTCCACGCAACGTGTTTATGATTTTCACTCAAGGTCGCCTATCTGGTTTTTGAGTAATCCTTTCAAAAACGCATGCCTGAAGCGGCCAATTTCATAATAACGAATGCAGCGATGAGAGATCTTCAGCACTAAAATAAGATGGCAGCGCATGGCTTAATTAATTTAGAATTATTGTGGTGTTGTTGGTGTGTATTTTATCTGCGATTCTTTTGAAACAAGGCTTATATCTAAGCTAGTATGCTATTGAAGCCGTAATCTCTTTTTTATCTAGGGATTGAAAAAAGAGATATCGGCTAGCATCGATAAGCGAAATTCTCATCGAAATTTATTGTCAGTACAAACATTAACATCATTGTAAATTTGAGAGAATTATCGTTTGCGATTACAAGGATTTATAATAATTCGTCATCATTTGAGTCTCGTTCGTTCAGCAAATATGATGCACGAAGCACAGTGATTTGGTTTTGTTAATGTTTTACGAGAAAAAGACAGAAAGTTTGTGATTGTTTTTAATTAAAGTGAAACGGCTTACATCGGACTGAGTCAGTGTAAGTAAAATTAAATATTTTTAAGCTATTGAGTGATTCGAGCACAAAGGAAGAGTCTTTATTACTCTCAACAAATTTCCGACTAGCGAGATACTTACGATATATAAATTTGTAGCTCATTTCTCAACTTTATACAGATGTTAGTGCGGTTTATAATTAGTCTTAAGGTTATATTTAGATAAACCTTTAATTAAGCAATAACGTACCAATCATTTTTCGACAATTAACAAAATATAGTTAAAAAATACAATAATGTCTGTTTATACACATTCATAAATAAATGCAAAATTTAGCAAATTTAACAGGTATATTCAAAAGAAGGAAAAATACCCTCAGTAAAAATAAAAATACATATTTTTTGCAACGTTTTGTTACTATATAGCCCGACCGGAGCCACAAGGTATAAATTTGTATCTAAATGGTCCCTTAGTCTTGAAATTACATCCACTTTACATGTCACCTGTGAATATTCTGCTGTCGTCATTCTGAAAACGAATTATGTAACAGGTAGTGACTGACCCACGCAAATCTTTCATTGTTTTTCTCTTATTCGGTTTATTTTAAATGCGACCATTTACCGACATTTAGAAATTTGCTATGGAGATTTTTCCATCTGGGCAAATTGAATATTTTATTATTTCTGTATCGTATTTCGATATAATTTAGAACTTCCCAGAACCATTTTTTTATTGCTTATCTCTTTGATTCATGACTCACCTATAACAATGAAAGATATCTCTTGGAACGTAACAACTGACTTATTTCTTATAGATAATTAATAATCTGTTTACTTTATTATATTTATCGCGTACATACATTTAAGACTCAATGTCAAAATATAATCGATAATTATGGCAAAGGTATTGAATTTTTTTTATATCAATATATAAAAAAAACCAATAATATTGGTACTTCTTTAAAAAATTTAAGCCTCATTAAATTTCTTATAAAATTAAAATGGCATATTTGATATATTTTTTGGTTTTAATAATAACAATTTTTATGTATCATATAATATCTGATATAATTTCAACAATCACGTATTTAATATGTTCATATGCCACAAATGATTATTAAATAATTTATAGATCCCCATTTCTTACAAAACGATTTAGCCAAGCTGTCGGATATAACTTTCACCCCAAAATAAATAATTTAATATTTGTACCGCTCACAATAAAAATAATAAGTATACATTTGAGTGATCTCAAAAATAAATATTTCGGCTATACTCCCAACGCACAGTTATTTGCATCCATGTTAGTTTTGTCTTTCCAAGTCTCTTTTTCTCTGGGTTTCGGTAGTTTATATTTGGTATTTTTTACAATATGGGTAAAATAGGATGCCTTACGTTTATTTACCATTGTCAGGAGTTATCTTTCTTTACGCGTTTTGTGCAAGACTCTCTCATTTGTGACGCGGTCAACTCATGGTGTTTTCAGGATTCTCCTATACTTAAGACGTTTTTTCGTATTGTAGCTGTCTTAAGTGTCCTGAGTTTCCAGTGTTATATCTCTGGCACACAAGAGAACCACGTCTGTCAATAATGCTTCGTATTTACCAAGATGACGTAGGCTTCAGTGCCGGCATTCATGCCAGCCTCCCGAGGATTGTCACTCGACCTCAGAGAGGTTCCCATCGCCCCCCTTCCGTGTACTCCGACCACAAACAATTTCCATCTGACGATTAAGGAACAATGGCCCACCAGCTCGGGCCTTGGCTTTAGCCACACTAAAGATTTTAGTGAGGTTAGAACAGCCTAAACAACTATTCATTACTACATTCAGTGCTTTTATTATGCTTTTATTACTACCGAGATAAATGTAGGTAACTGAATTGCTTAATACTGTACTATTCTCATATACTTTTTTTTTTATTAAAATATTTAGTGATGTTCCCATTTTCTTGTTTTTTAACGCGTCTAATTTTGCTGGTCTTTATTCAGCTTGTAGAGTGAATATGTTAAAATATTCATTTTAATAAAAATATTATAAAAGTATTCTATAGTAAAATATTTTTTAAGTTTATGAGTGAAATGGCACTCTATGATGACATTTAATAATTAAAAAAAAACTTTATAGTGTTTTTATGTTCTATGTGTAAATATAGTTATAACGATTTTTCATGTATTATAATGATTGTATATGCAAAAAATCAAGTGTTTTTTTTTAAAAACCACTATACGCCACTGATAATTATTCTTTAGTGTACTATAAAATAAAAAAAACCTTTTACAATTTTTCAAATCGGATGCAAAAAAATAAATAATAATAATTTAATGCAAATAATATATATTTAATGTACAATATAACTCTTGTAATACCAAGTAGAAAATAGAAAAAATTAGGCCTGAAATGAAAGTATAGCGTTGAACAGTTACAGAAGTAAAATAAAATATATATTTTAATCGATTGTCAATGGATCGAAATTCATGCGTAGACAATTAGGAATGTTTGCTGCATTCCAGTACATCCAAAGAGAAATTTACTAACTACTATATTTTTTGTATTAAATACAAGCATGAGAAATGTTGAAACGTAGGTATACATATTAATTGATTTAATTACTTTTTTACCATTAGCAGTTTCTCTACTTTGTCCAAAGTCTTGTATTTATTAATAATAGCTTCATACTAGTTGCAGGTGGCATATCTGTTATCTGGCGTTAATTTTAACGAGGAGTTAATAAATAAATGGGAAACGTTTATTATGTAAAGATTCAATCTTTAATAAAACGTGAAAACGTCTTGTTTTATGGATTGCACGTCAAGTGCACTCACTAGCCATAAAATCAATAAAGTATTACTTGCACTTAAATATATTTAAACATGCATACATTTTAGCGTTTTTGTAGCTTAATTTTTTGCTTCATTTATAATAAAATAAGTAATTTGTATGATTTCTTTGGCTTGCTTGCTTTGGTTTTGGACTCACCGCACGCCACTGGTGCCGATCATATGATCATGGACTTGAATAGTAGGAAAAAATATATTTTTAATGTGGGTTAAATTAAAAGCTGTCTACTGGAACTGAAACCGCTTATGTGCGTGCTTCTGTGATTTCCTTGTATTTTACATTTCTAAAATTTACAAAATCGTATATGGTTATGATTAAAATGTATTTGTGAGATTTGATTGAGTACACCAAATCCAACGTTTTTTTCAAATAATGTTTTATTGAACAGACAAGCAGATAATCTTGTCTTCTGTATACATTGTTACCATTGCGAGTTGAATGCTAAATTGTCAGTAGTAAATCACGATAGTCTCTGAAGACATCTCCTATACAGTATATCACAAAACTGACCTTATAAGTGGGAAAGTGCCAACAAAGTTGCAAGCGGATAATCTTGTTATTTATTTATCGTATCACCATTCATCGCGAGTTGAATGGCGAATTCCTCGCGGTGAATCGTGATAGCTTTTGAAGACACCGTTGCGTCGCTCTCCATCTCGCTTCCGTCCATTGTGGCCTGGCTGAGGGGCCGAGATGGATGTTGGACTCGCTGACCTAGTGCTCATTAGATTTTGAGATCTGCAGTGAAAAGGGAATCTGATTAAGACAATAATTCTTCTTTGGTGCCCCGCAACAATGGGCGAGTCCGGCCGCGGCCCAGAGATGGCTCTATTCTCCGCTCGCCATTGTTTGTTCGCATTCATTTGTTTACGATGCTTATTGTTTTTTTTTTTTTTGCGTTTTTGATAATAATAATATGCGAATGGGCCTATTATTTTTGATGTGTGGGTGACTACTACTTTCAATTCTGAAATCGTGAATGTATCCAGTATGAATTTAAAACAAAGAAATCCATTTATTTTACTTATTATTTAAGTCATACACAAAATGTTTTTTTATACCCTTTTTTCTCTACACAAACTCAATAACGAAAATAGATTAATCAATTAAGCGACAGGATCAGTTTACACCTACACACTATATTGTAAGCACAGTCCTAACAACTATTGTAAATAAACATAACATATAACTAAGAATCTTGGAATTTTATAATAATTTTTTTAATACTTCCCAGACAAAATGACAGATTTGACTACTTCATATTTTTTTGTCATGGCAGTTGAAGCATCACAATTGATACAAAACTTAAAAACCAAACGCTACCCGTTAAAATTTATATACGACTTTTTAATTATTTTTTTAAAAATTTGTATCGTCTATACAAGCTACACTATAAGTATACAGTAATTACCATAATCTTCAATTATTAAATGAGAATACGCGTAAAGCTTAGATTGTTAGATACAGGCGTAATTATTGTAATTTTCCTATTATAACATCATATAAAAACAAGTTTTTTCTTTAAATAGCTTTCTATAGAAAAATGTTTATTTAGAGTTCTAATTTATCTAGGTGTACCGTTTTTATAGGAAAACACCTATTTTGTTGTTGTTTTTGCTTCTAAGTCTACAATTTGATACTGAGATAGGATAGATGACAGCGGGCAGGTGGCTTATTAGTACGCAACGGAGAAGTTTAGTAACAATAGGCAGGATTACTGTTAACCTACAGTGTATTACGGTTTATTTTAATGCACTTCCACGCAAAGTTAAACTAGCTCTACACTAAGCAATTTTTTTTTGAATACGTACTAATAATATTCATTATCAACAAAAGCGAAATAAATCATAGCAATACTACGAAAATCAATAATTTGATAACATATACAGAATTATTTTTAGTATCAAAAGTTACAAATGTATAGATTTCTTTTTTAATATCTAGTAAATGTTAGCTAAGGTATACATTTTCCATCTCAAATTGCCATGTTTAAAAACGTGTTGCATTGTCTCAATTAAAATGATTTTTAGTTAAGGTGTTAGAGTATAAACACCGTGGGCTTTTCCACACACGTAGCATACCGTTTCACGCTTTTTGGGTAAAAAAAATGGCTTTCCACGTGATATTTTGATAATATTGATTTATAATAGATGTACAATAAATACAGAATCGTACTCATGATTTCAATTGTATTTTTATCCGCATCGCTACGTTTGAAACAAAGGAGCTTAAAAAAAGTTTATTGCTCATGGAATGCTCATTATTTTTTTTTTGATATGACAACATTTACAGCTGTTAGTGATTTTTAATATTTAATTTTTTTATTTGAAGTATTTTAGAGTTTAAATTCTTGTAATAAACTGAGTAGATAACTAATCTACTTTGCGAGCGGCTGAATCTGATGTGCAACCTTATTATTTTTTTCTCGTCCGACAGACTATATATAAGTGAAAATAATGTTTTTATAAAGAAGATGGACCGAAATAACTTTTTTGTGTAAAATCGCCTCATTGGATATCTCTTGCATATAGTATGAACGCTTGCTCACTTTAAATTAGAAAAGATTTTGAGACTTATTTCAAACGGTTTATATTTGAATACAAACAAAATATTGAATAAATTTAACATATTTAAAAAATGTATCTATTGCACATTTATTTAATTCCTATTGGCCGCTATTTTTGCGTGTAATTGTTAAATTTTAATTACAATTAAGCTTTCATTTCCGTGTGTTGGATGCGTTTATTAAAACCAGCGAATCAATTTAACACATTTGATGATTAGACGAGGTGGTTGAAAGCATTGATTAGACAATATGTATGGCAAGATTGGCGTATTTGGTTCATAAACTAAAACAATACAAAAAAAATAATTGTACTTTATTTTTTTACTATTGACTTGATTTCAAGAAGGTCTTGGCCATCAAAAAATTGAAATATCACTCCATTTGGTTTTATTGAGTAATTAAATTAGTAAGAGTGACAAAGCGTAAATTCTGAGAAACGAAAGTCACGCCTGAATATCAACCATTATTTTTTTAAAGATACGATTACAGCAGCTGTTGCAAAATCATTAATTAATATTGTTTAAGCAATGAATTTCCCGGGATTTTTGTCACGCAAATTCATATTTTTATATAAAGACAACAGTTGAAATTTTCAGTGATTTGACGTTGCAGTTCAAAATATTAAACATTCAAACATGTGCATCAGTATAGTTTGATTTAATACTGTATATTTGTAATCTTTTGAATACTTACTTTTTAAAGGTGAACTAAATTTTTACTGGAGTTGGCATCTTTCTTGAAAAAAAAAAAACCTGCAATCGAATAAATGATAGATATAATAATAGATTATAATAGATTGATTGTTACGTGCAGCGTATAATTTACGATTTCAGGAAAAGATTTCATGTTATGATCTCTGAGATCCGTAAATGATGAATTCGAAGCCTTCGCTAATGTCAATTTACCTTGAAGTGTGTCCAGTCACCTGCCCACCTGGAAGAAGGAAGGATGCCTCACGTATCAAAACGTATCAGTCTTCAAAATTGCGCAACTAATTGCTTTATTTCGCGTATAGAGAGTGTACAAAATGCTCGGCTCGCCTATAACAAAATGAAAGTTAACTAAATTATATTCGATATTTGAGATTCGCTATGAAATGAGATAGTTTATTAGATAGACTGGATTAAATTGTATGAACCAGCCACGGAATCAAGATTAAAGCAATTGAAAAAAACAAAGCACTGCTCTGAAATATAAATTATATATCATCATACTATAAATATTAAATTAGTGTTTGACATGTTTTTTAACACCTATTGTCAGTATACATAAATTAAGCTAGGTCCTATTGTTTGCCGTGAGCATTGCGTTATACTATATATTTCTTAAGAAGTGTTTATATAATATTCTGCAACTGAAACGAATATGTAATAGTATGCTTTTATTTTGATATATTATACACTGTGTCTCGAAAATCATTCTACTATTTATTTCAAAATATTTTAAAATAATCTCTTATATTTTTGATGGTCCTCTGTACATAATGTAAAAAGTCTACCGTATAAAGTGAATTATTTTATTAAATACTTAAACGAATTAATAACGAGTATATACTCGTATGTGAAAATTCTTATTAAAATAGTGTGGAGATTGGATATAACGATAATTTAAGAAAATCGCTTTTATATTTTAGTTTCATTTCTTGCATTCCAAATGAAACCACACATTGTTAACATAGTTCACATTTCACACGACTGTTGCTCATTCCAGAACTTTGTTACCATATAAAATAACAAGACTAGTTGGTTTATAAATTCTTCTCATAAACAATACAAACGCGTCGTGAAAATATAATAAAAATGTTGGTGAAGCACATATATTTTATTAAGAATAAATACGCCAAAAATACCTTGTCAGTTATCTGCATGTTTATTTTTTTTTTTTTTTTAAGAAAAAATAAAATACTAATGGCCTTAATACCACAATGGTTTTTTTTGTTGGTTTTATTATTTGAAAATAACTTGTATCTTGAGGTGTTATAATGCCTGATGTATGCACGTCCGCACACCTTGAATTTAGCGTACGTTAAATAATTTTAAATATTACTTGCAGACCGGCGAAGCTCACAGTTTGTTTTAATTAAATACAAACAGATTTTTCTACGGGTACGTTGCCGCCTAATTGTGTTTGATGGGTATCTGTCTCCTGTAGAGTGTAATTACTGCGGCTATCGGTATGTTAATCTCTACAAGCTCTCGGTTCGTGAATAATGTTTGTTTTTTCAATGAGACATTCGCCACTTGGCATATGAACGAGAAGCAGAACTCTCGGCGATACTCGTAACCTACTCCACATTAACAAGTTTAGTTTATAGCAAATGAACACGAGAGCCCTCAAGGCGCACAAAATCAATAAATCTTATGTTGCAAGCGTCCTTGGTGTGATTTTATCAAATTACATTTACACAAATAACGTAATAAAATAATTAAACGACTATCATTTATCAATCCTATTTTTTGTTGTTTATTGACCATTTGAGAATTAAAATGCATCGCGTGTTAATAGTGAAAATTAAATTTAAAAAAACATAAATACGATTGTTTATCATAAAATGGTAAAAAAGAAAACGAACATCAAAGCGGATTAATTTTTGTGGAAAGATATAAGATAAGAAATAGAAATTTGATGAGAAATGAATGAAGAAAAGTAGTTTTTCATATTTCTTGTAATTTTAGATTTACTGGTTTTTAAATAAGCATGAAAATCACACGGACATATAACATGACAACGAATGTTTATGCTTGTATTTTTTTTGTTATTTAAATATATGTAAGAGCTCTTCAATATTATCTAAACATGATCTATTTGCTTTGTAATAAAATCGAGCCGAGCGTTGTGTCCCAATGAGAATTAATTCAGACTTTCGGTTAGCCGCTCCTTTTAGGTAATATTTGATCTATGAATTCTTATATAAATACGCTGGTTTTAAAAAATATATATTGAGCAATGGATGGCAAATATCATGGGAACTTCTGTGTTTATGCAGCCTTATTTTGGAGTAAGACGCGAGCTGGTGATGGCATCACAGACCGGAAACTCACTATCACACCGAGTCCACTCGAAGTAGTCCAAGAATACTGGCAGATCTAGCTGCTGGCACAGAATGCCACTTTTCTAAAAAATGTGTTATTCGTCATTCACCTGGCAGTGAATTTATAATATTGGAAGTCATAGTTCAAATTTATGAATTGTAATACACAGCATATCAAGTAGATGACTTAGATTTTGATTTCAAATTTAAAAAAAATAGTTTGAGTAATTTAAATATATAACAATGTCGCGATGTTAGTTTCCTTTTCAAATGCAGTAAATATACCTAAAATATGAATGAAGAGAGAGGTTTTGGCCCATACTCTAATATTTTACGCTCCGCTGTTTTTATCACTGAGCAATTGTAACACCATCTGCATTTTGAAATACTATATTTCTTATTAAAGAGTTAGGAAAGAATTATGAAAAAATCACAAAAAAATCATTATATATTGTTTTTTATGCATTTTTATATTTTGATGAAAATGCCTTTAATAAGGCCATTTCATCAACTATTAAGTTTTCGTTGTTTGATATTTGATTATCTTTTTAAAAAAATGAGACATTCCTTGAGTTATAGAAACACTAATTTATTAAGTCTATATATATATATTTTTACTTCTTTCTTTTACTGTTACCACATTATTTAAAATCAGCAATAAAACCAAGGCACGAATCTATTGCAAATCGCATTTGAATCCACTTACAAAGTTTTTACATCACGAGTGTTTTCAATTTACCCCGATAAAAATCTATCGATTGATGCATACCTGCAGTTACGCACTGCATTTTCTGCTAACCTGATTGCATTTGAATTACTATCCGTATATTTTAAAATTATTCATAAAAAAGTGCATTAACCAGAATGCTCAGTGGGACGGCCGATTGCAGAACCCCCGACGCCCCAATCCGAGCGCTTTACATTTTCACAAGACTTAACCTGATTTTGATCCGGCGATTCGATTTCGTTTTACCGGTTGTCGAAACGTCTATTAGTAAAATGTTACAAGCCGACTGCGAGGATTATTTCACTCCAGTTTTTGCATGTGGATACTGATTTAAGTGTACCATATTAACTTTATTGTAAAAACTTGCTAAATTAATACTAACACACTGCAAGATCGCTCATATCTCATTTTATAAAATTCTAGCATAACAGAATCCTTAGCTAAGGAGCAGAACTAAATCTAAGGACTAATCTAGATAATATTATTTTAACACGGTTTATATTGAATCAGTAATGGGTGAAGGAGCTTTTAACAAAAAAAAATTATTAGCAAAGTAACATTTTACGTTTTGTCGTTTTTTTTTTTTTTTTAATACAACAGACCAATTTTCTAAACAGATTATAAAAAAAACTGTTTTAAATTCCAGCATTAAAAAATCACATTAATCACGTTGATATGACTGCCTTTGATTAAAAACCTGTACTCAATTAAATCGTTTTTAATGTTATATCCGTTTGTAACCGAAGGTGGATCAGCTTTTCTTCTTCTGCAATTAGTGCAAATTAAGGCTTCCGATACACAGGTGGGTCCCATTCAGGATCGGATCGACGTCATTTTCCAGTTCTTCTCGTTCCTAGCAGCACACTTCTAAGTCTTCCAGCAGCCAGCAAGTGCCTCGCTCTGGTACCTGCCAGGGTGACCCACTTTCACTGGAGCATGCCCACAGCTCGGTTTCTTGAACACTGGTCGATGAGTCTGCTATAATTTATCTCTACCTGCAAATTAATAGGTGTACCGAGCCCTTACAATCAAGTTTGCGAGTTGATTCCACGCAACTGTTACCACACGCCATACAAAATAAAGTTGTTAATTCGTCGAGGCAGTCTATTAAACGAACGGCTCTACTCTAATCTCATTATAATGATTATGTAAATGGACTGTTCATTATGTAGGCAGATTGTGTTCATCATTGTGTAGTTATTGTTTAATTGTGTTTTTTTTTCTCTGTGTAAAGATGCGTGAGTAAAGTGGTAGTTTTGGTAATAAAAAAAATGAGAAATTGAGACATTTTTCAATTGATTCTTACGCTAAATAATGGTAGTAATTATGAGAATTCTACGCATAAAATACAAAGAAGCAATCAACCTAGATTTTGAATCAAGGTGTGAAGTTTTCACAATTTAGAAATTATATCGACAGAAGGGAATTTTCCCATAAACATCGGCCCCTTTCCAGGGATGTCCAATATATTTGAGATTTTTAGGTGAGTCAACTTTTGCCCTTTCTGAAAGTACTCCCGAGAGCCAAAAGTAAACTAAGTGGACTTAAGCTTTAAAATTAAGTGTTACAGTATATTTAATTTTAAATTCATTAAAATTTTCAAATTATTTATATAATGATTAGAAATCTCATGTTTAATGTCTAATGCTTTAAATATACTTAGATCTATTGAATTTTTCTGAAGTTAAAATAAATATTCGTCGAAAAACTAGAAAATAAGTTATAAAAAGCCGTTCACACCGACGAGTTATTCTTTTTGCTTCTTGCGCGGTTGAAATGACTTATTGAACATTAAAAATTTTACCGCAGCGTTACTCGATATTTTTTATTACTCAGAAAACATGATTGTCGATGACAAATAATGTCATATCGCCAAAATAATCTGTAAAATAAATTATCTCAAGGATTATGATAACGTGGAAAATGACTGGATTTCATTGTGTTGATAATCGGTTATTTGTTTTAATTTGGTGCATTTATTTTAATAAAGCGTTTTTGACTCTATTATTTGTGTAATAAAAAATGTCACGATATAAAAAAAATATATACTTGTATACACCAGAAAGTTATATAAAACATGTACTTTTTGTAGATTTCTGAGCATGGGACTAATACTCATACAAAATTTTCTAGTTTTTTCTTTATTATTTGAAAATATCTGTTTTCATAAATATCTCTAGTTTTGTAATTTATCGTAATAATGGATATGTATATTTAAAACCAGTATGTTATCCACAAACCATTAAGTATGATAGTAACTGAAAAAATCTACTAATATATATGTAATCAGTAAGACGTTTAATGATAGCGTTAACTACATATAATAACATTGTAATCATTTACTTACTAATAATACTTTGTAAGAAATCCATATCAGCATAAAAATATTCCTTTCAAATATCCTATTACCTAGAAAAAAATGCTTTAAATATATTTATTTTACTTTAATATATTTTAACAATCATCTTTAATATTCTATGTTTGAAGATAGTTATTAAATATAGTTGGTGTGTATTTTTATATATTTTGTATGAAAGATGATAGACTGATAATATGTAATAAGGCAAAATCATAATCATATTATATTTCAAGGCCAATATATAAAGATTCTATAAACTGCAATGCTAAAGAATGTTTCAAAATTATTCAATCAAATACTGTCTGTCTATATTTTCTTGGTATGCTACTATCAATGAATTATATCAAAATAATAATTTGAAATGAATTTTATTAGACTTTGAAACAAGCATTGATACCAAATCGTCTATTAAACAAACAGCACGCAACCATATGTTTCATTTATCCATAATAAGTTGTCTAAATGAGTTATTACGAAAATAATTATTTTGATGAAAATGTCAAAATTTACACAACATCATGGGTTGTCATGTTTTGAAATAAATCACTCAAAATAATTTTTGTGTTACACAAAATATTACGTGCGTGCAGTGTGATATATGTAAGCGATGGAAATAATAAGACTGTTTGATTTTTTAATGTAAATACTGTGATGTGATATTTGAATAAATGAAGCAAGGACTTAAAGTAAATTATGAATAAAATATGCTGAAGTTCGGCGTGACAAGCCACAAGCCATTTAAAACGCCTCGTTTTTTATGTATTAAAAAATTGTTAATTAAAATGTTCCTAATCCCCTTGACAACTTGAAATTCAGTGTATCCGTACGTAAGAATTACAGGAAACAACCATATTTTCGGTTGAATACCTTTAACTAATCATTAATTTTTTTTAAATATATTCATTAGTATTGTATTTTATCTGTAGAAACGTATCCCTCGTTTTTCAAAACCATTTATCAAACTTACTTAACAGATGGATATTCATTAGGTAATTTTTAATACAGATCTGGTTTAGCAAATGATTCCGCGAAATTCATTTGGTCATCACGATGCTACACTTTTCTAAAAACTGGATATAACTTTTTCGCGAGAAGTTTAAAAATAGACATAATATATATTACGAGGGTCATAATCGACTACTCTGAGTACAGTAAAGAAGAAGAATGAGATTAATTGCTTTAAGAATGGCATAACAGTAGAGATAATTATTTTAACAACGCAGAATGCACACTACTAGTTGTACTTACTTTTCGCGTAAAAGTTATTTCCGCCTTAAGTTGAAAGATTATATACTTTCCAAGCAGGTTTTATATTTTGCTTATTTTATTACATCATTTAATTGTTATCATTATAATAATAATTTGAGACACTTCCTATTTCAACATAGATATGATTTAACATTACATGTGCTTTATTGTTTTTCTTTCGTGATCAAAGCAATAAAATACAATGCATTTTTAACACGTTTACGTGGAAGTAGAATTTTATTTATTGTTTGAAGTGATTGAAATCTTTAATTGCACTTACATGGAAAATTAATCGACTGTGTAACTGGACCGGGAAATTAAAAGAAACAACTAATTACTAGACCTCTGACGTAATTTCCTTTTCGTTTGCTTGTTGTTTTATTACATTTAACTATTAAAAAAATAAATCAATGAAAAGTCTTATTTGTCGATATTGTGCGCACGTTGCAATAACACTGCTTAAATACTCATAATTAAGTACAATTCCAAAAAAACGCAAAAAATATATAAAGCATAGCTGTATCCTGAAGTATGACATTTTTTTCAAGTAAATAATTCTTTCAAAACAATCGTCATACTATTATTCATATGAAAAATATTTGAAAATGTCGTTTAATCTTAATTTGAATTAAATGTACTTATCATATTGATTGATGAGCATTAGAAGTAATATCGGAAAATTATAATATCCGCGATGTTTCATTGTTATTTCTTATGACGTCATATAAATTATAATAATTAAAATTTATCTGATAAGTATACAAATTCTGTGTAAACACTTGAAACCTTTATTAATTTGTTTTAGTTTTATCTTAACACTCATGTTACTGTATTTTTTATAATACCAATAATTTATTCTTGTCTTTAAACATGTACACTCTAGCGTTATAAGTCTCTATACAATATATCAAAATATGAGTCGAATTTTTACCTCCCTTAACCGGTTATTCAAATAGTTAACGTTTAACCTTTAGGTTTTATTCATTAAAGTTACTTTGAAGTGTGTAAATACACTAAAATGACCAAGTACTTGTGGCAACTGCACTTTTTGACATTTTTTATACCATAAGGTTGTTCAGAGAATTAATATTTTCCTTTGATAATTTCAGGTCTTGTATCTGAGGATATCGATTATCGTCCTTTAATAAATATTTATTTTCAATTTGATAACTCAATTGACTTGGGTTCAATTTCGTTAATTTAGTAAGCACAAAACTTAATATTTATTAAATTAACTTCACATTTGAGGCTGAGATACTTACTATTATATTCCAAACGCGCTGTGCGCATTAAATTGGATAATATCCAATAATGGTTTTACAAAGAGAGAGCGCCTGTTACCGGAAACAGAATATCAGATGACATGCCTTCCGGTTTGTGTGAAGCGAAAGATCTTTGCCGCGGATAAATAGAAAAGGCTCTTGAAATGTGGGAAAAGGCTTGACATATGAATACGATGTCGTTTTTCAAACCAAACAAAGCGTTATATATTGCACTCATCTGTTGAATATATTCTGCATTAATATGCTTCATTGTATTACTTGCGATAAGCGTGAATATAATTCACAGTAGATTTGGCCAAGAGTGTTTTAAGTTCTTTGTTAGTATCAGATTGAAGTTAACATTAAATTTTATACTATGTAAGTAGTATTTGGAAGAGTTCTAATTCTTAGAAATATTTTGGAAATTATTACGTCAACTTGAATTCGTTCCACAAGAATAATCAGTCCAATATACAACACAGATTACAACCTAAAATTACACCAGCGAAATCTTGACAATCTTAAACAACAGTTCAAGCAGTTTTTTTTTTAAATTTTAACACTCTGAATTTATTGGTACTGAAACAAAATGTTTATTTAAGATTGCCATTAATTCAGTAATGAATTCACTTTTATGTATCTTTAAAATGTGTGCATTTAATTTATGTATCGCTTTAGATAGTGTCCAGCCTTGAACAAAGCTGTGCAGTTACTGCAGGCCTGACAAAGTGAAGGGAATCTATAAACTTATTAAAGCCTCAGCTGGTCATTGGATAAATTTATATGCTATTTGTCAGTTTATTTTTATTATCATTTTAAAATGAACAACGTTAAAGCTATAAATGTTGATTGTGTACGCCGAAAGCTAAAACACGTTTCTTAAAAATAATATTTTATTCAAAGTTCAAACTGGCAGCTCGTTACCTTTTATGCCCAAAATTATGCTGGTGAGACCGCTAAGTATTATAATTTCTTATTTTAGCTTTTTGTAACTCATGATATAACATTTATTCATTTTTTTATTACCCCGGTGAAGGTTTTTAAATTTAAACTGCCTAAAAGTAAGTGGTATATATATTTAAATATTTTCTGTGTGCAATTGTATTTATTTTAACTGATTGCGTTTAACAAATATTCAGTTGCCTGCACAATAACGATTTGCCTTAATTGTTCTTTCTAAGGTGTGATTTCATACAGATTATTTTTCATAGGTTTATATCAAATTTTGTTGCTATTGTACTATATTATCAATAATATTGATTTACCCAAATCAAATAAGTCCCAGTGCAAATCAATACAAATAATTTAGATAAACAGGCCTTGACTAAAAAATCTAGTTTTGTTGTACGTACAGAACTGTTTTATACTTGAATATAATATATATTTTTAAAGTCAAACGATGGAAATAAAATCAAACATTGTAAATATCGCAATAATAGACATATCATCGATAATTTCAATTGTATACATATTATATATTATTAGCTCGGGTCGCCCTGAAGCCGCGAAGTGAAAGTGAACTGCCGATACTGGTTTTACAACAACTGAGATATCAAGGAAACGAGATACTCACCTCTACCAAACACAAAGCGTTCAGTCCTCTATAGCTGCAGCACTGAGCACTAAGAAGTTGTCACTATAGAAAATCTCACTCACCATGGAAATAATTAATCCATCAAAACAGGCGAAGAATAAGTTCACGGTAAAAGTTTAACTCGAGGCAAGATCATTAAAATCTGTTGATAAATTTAACCCTTCCGCTTTTCTCACAACTACGTCTCTTTCTTTCAAATGCATGCAGATGTTTAAATATCCATAAAGTGAGTAAAACAATTGATTAATTCATAAGTCATGCATGCGGTCGAATGTTTTTTTTCTTGGCTATTGTTTTACTGGTCAGTTCACCAAAGAAGGCCCCTCCATTCGTTACAGTCAGAAAACATTTGCACGGTTGAGTAGAGAGGATATCGTGAGATCCATCATTTAGTCCGACTACTTTGTTAGGAATAAAGTTCTAACTCTTGATGGTGTATTGAAATCATTTGATTATTTTTATCTTAAATTATGGCTTCAAATGTAAATATTATTAGCCATTAAGTAATCTTAAATTTGTTTTTAGATTACTGAACAAAATTCTGTACGAAATTTTATAGTTATTGTTTTCTTGCATACATAAAAATATTTTCAAAAAATAAACAGCAAGGTCTCTCAAAGGTTGTTAATGTTGGGTCTGTTTATGGCAATTCAGTTTTTTTGTTACATTTTAAATGAAGGTTAACTTCTGGACAATTATTTTAATATGTCCTGAAAGGTGGTACAATCGTTGTAGAAACAGGTTGCTTCTTTAAATAATAAACGCAGTATGTTTACTTAGTCATAAAAATATTTTATTTCAACAAATATCTAAATCTTAACTACCCAAAATTATTTTTACAAGAAATGACATTTTCACGTTTAATATTTATATATTATTGGTCGTCTGAAAAATGCTTAATAACAATTATACAAAAAAAAAATTTATGTTAATTTATTTGTGACATCTATTGAAAACAATTCCTGCGTGTTCGTTTCGTAAAGTAGATTGTTACAACTATTTAACAAGCCTAAAATTTTAAGCCTCATATAACAACTCATTTGTACTAAAAAGCTGGGACAGAGTGATTAATACGACAAGCACCGAGAGCTGTGGAGAAGTGATAAAATCTGTAGTCACGAACTATACCACCACATATAATACGGATATATTGTACAATGTTAAATGTTCAACTCAATCATGATTTAAAAATAGCCCAGCTGTGCTGCATTGCAACATTCTAGTGACGCGCGTTTTGTTCAATCACGATTTCCGTTCTGGTAGTAATTGGACCTGGTCCTTATCATCTGACGTGCCACCCTGTTACCGTCATTATTAACATACCTCAAAGACAATAGGGTCAAAAAGAATGTAGAATAATAAAGAGTCAAAAGTTCAAGGTTGATGGGTATAACATATTATCGGATTTTTAAAAAGTCGGCTGTGATATGGCAAAACTCGCCTGCAATGACTAATCATTCTCGAATAAATTATGTTGATATATACGTTTTGTTTCTTTATATTAAAAAAAACCAATATGATTGTATCAGCATTGGTAAAATTTTTCAATAATATTTTATATGCATAGAATATAAAGACAGCATGAATAAAAATATTACACTTATAAGGCATTTCCTCTTCCTGTGTATCAAACCAAATTTCATTAACCAAATAAGGAACCTTGAATATTTTAGTCTTCTTGTACGAAAATACCGTATTCTTCTTCTTTCTACAATAACGTCATATTTAAAAAAATAAATATTTTTATTAAAGTAAGAACTAGAATAATATGATAATTTTTGTCCTTTTAATTTTATTCTTGGACAATGTAAAATGATGTCTTTATATATACAAATAATGCTTTTTTAGGTAAAGTGCTTACTAATTTTTCTGTTATGGATATTGTCATTTAAATTAAATCTCAATATTAATAAATTAAAATTTCATAAAATATAACGGATAACAAGGCTATATTTTTACATTTTTAGAATGTATGTATCACTTTTTTTTTATTTTAAATATATAGTCCATGTTATAACTTTATAATGCATAAAAAATTGTTCGCAATTTTTTAATCAATAATATTTATGGTGCAAGTATTATTGATTGAATGTTAAAAGGTTTTATTAAACTTTTCACGTCTATTCTTCTGAGATTTATTCACAATAGGTACGCCACATCGAAAGAAAACTCATGATTACGCTGAGAAGTCATTATTTACTTTCTATTGAGAGTCAGATGTCTCGGCGGTACAAATCGCATAATTGACCTGTGAATGTTGACAGCTCATGAATGAATTTGTATTGAAAACTGATCTTTGTTCACACTGTGATTATTCAGATCTACGAGATTCTTATTTAAAAGAGAGTCAGAGAGAAAACGAAATGATTTATAATCTTTTAAAAAACATATATTGTATCTGTATACCGCAGATTTTGCTTCTGTGTATTCAATTTTCGTATCCCTATACGTGATCATTCAATCGGATATGATAATCTAAATAATGTGAATAAGTAATAAATAAATAAATATTTCCTTTTGCATTTGACTGTGTCTGCTTTTATGCTTGGCTCTTGCTTGGTGTTACATCACAATAAATACCGAGCTGCACTCTTCGCCGATCTGATTATCAAAATAGAAAGCGAAGACTGTATTGTTAGATAATTAATTTCTTCAACGCTTTAATTGTGATTAAAAACTCTGCTCCAGAATCCGAATTGTGTAACAAATAAACGATCTAAAAGTCCAAGCCGATAAAGCCACGCCGTTGGCAATGTCCTGTTCCGCGCAAACGTGTTCTGAAACGAACAAAAAATCCGACGCCCACGGCGCGGCGACATAATCGAGCAGGAACAATTCTTAGTTGAATAATTTGTCTCCGTTGGCACTTATCTTGTGCCCAGTGTGCACTGGACTGCCAGGCAATGCGGTCGTCCTCCGACTCTTGGGACATTCTCTCAGCAGCTGGTCCCCCTGGTTTCTTCCCCTTCCCCCGCCGCGAGTCAGTCCGTCGACTCCGAGCCAAGGTTGTCGGCCGCTGGGAGGCGGTCGAACCTTTGATTAGAAATGCGAATTGAGACCGAGCCTTTTAATTTAAACATTAATTCAAACTTCTTTGAATGCTGTATTTGCTCGACATCTCGATATGGTCGTCTGAATATTTTGAGTACTCCTTGATTAATACATCTGGTCTTTGTATTGGGTGTTGAACGTTTTTACTTTTGATTGATTGTTTAAAACAGCAAACGTCTTAACAACAGTATCTCGGTTGCAATTGTTGAATAACTTGATACAATGGTGCTTTTTTTCACTTTTAATATTCAGGTTTTTAAATGGCAAATGAAATTAATTAACATTTGAATATTTAGTTTTAATCAAAACCATGATAATATCTAAAATCACAAAAAAAGTTGAAACACGCAAGCTTGTATTATATCGAAAATGTCTTATTGTTCTTAGTTTTTTTCTACGATTTTATAAGTATAATTTTTTAAATTTAAATAAAAGCTTTTTATGGTTATGAACCACTGACTCGGCCTTGTATATTTGCAATACCTATATCCAGTTGACTTGGATATTGTAAGTATCAAAAATAATATATCTACCGGTTATATCAATAGTGCGATCAAAGGAGTCAGAAACCTTTCAAATATTTATTGAATCGATAATTATTAAACATTAACATTAATGCTTTGCAAGTAGGCAGATAAAATGCTTCATTTACATTAAAACATATGTTATTAGCATAAATTCAGATGCAATTTAAATTAGACAAACTCATTAAAAAAAAACATGTTTCAGAATGATCTAGCTCTGAAGTCATGAAATTTAGGATGCCTTCTAGGGACAGAGCTTACAATGTTAATCAAATGTCGGAAATAAGATCAAGTCTACAAGTGACGTGATAAGTTAAAAGTTGTCTTGCTGGCCGTGGACGAAGTCATTTTTTTTAAACTTAAGTTAACAGAATTGATCCAATAAGGCGTCTATATCCGGACATTGCGTGTATATTATTATATGTAAACCGATTTCCGTTTAATATTAATTTCATTTAATGATTTTCACTTCCTGAATAACTTTAAATATACTGCGAGCATTTTATAGTTTTGATTCTTATAGCTTATTAATATAATATAGTGTAAATAAAAACGATTATTTTTAATGTTTATAAATATTTTATTCTTATTAAACAATGATGAATAATTACAATTTTAATTACAAAAACTTATAATAAGTAAAATGGCAAGTTGATCATTGATATATTTCAATACACTTTGTATAGTATGTTTCTGCATTCTCATATTTTGCTGCTTTTGTTAAAAATACATTTTGTGAATTTACCGATATACATATAAACGACCACATAGGTTTTTTTAAATATACTTATATTAATTTGTCTCTATCATTGAATAGAGTCGAGATTCAATAGAAACAGTCCAGTTACCATATTTTTACATGTATTGAAAATCAATATAAGTGCTTACAAAAACTCTATAAAATTGTGGTATAATAATTAACAAGTTTTATAAGAATTAATATAAAATAAAATTTCTCTTACATGAAAAGTCTAATCGAACAGTTAATATTTTTCTCTGGTCAGAAAACTGTTGTATACTTCGTGTGCTAGTTTTGTAGTCTCTGCAATACAAAGAATATTACGAAATAAATGGCTTATAATTTTAATGAGAGCATAATTTCTTTGAATTAATTGTCCGTCAGTAGAATGACAAAACAACAATAGCAATTATGTTTGTACACACATTAGCAAAATATGCGAATTCACTAATGTTCGTAATACAATGATGCTTCCGTATTCGCTCCGTACGAATGTGATTTAACACAAACACGCTTCGTGCTTAATAATTATAAATTATTTATGACATGCTTGTGTCTGCATCAGATAAACAGACAGTAATTAAAAATTATCTCATTTACAAATTCGTATAACCTAAATAAACACTTTCAATACATTTTTCGTGCTTAAATTCAATCTTTACTTTTTATATCCAAAAGTAATTTTAGATTTTCACCTTTTTTGAACATCTGAAATATATACTATATACGAGCGAATAAATGTAGTTCTAGTATTTAATATTTAACATTGATACATGACAAAACTCATGATGAATTAAATTATTTAAACACAAATAAATTACCTTTTATATTTTTGGTGCATTAGCTCTCTTGGGTAAATTTTTCGCTCGT
The DNA here is from genome assembly GCA_022113835.1 of Atopsyche davidsoni. Taxonomy (NCBI): domain Eukaryota; kingdom Metazoa; phylum Arthropoda; class Insecta; order Trichoptera; family Hydrobiosidae; genus Atopsyche; species Atopsyche davidsoni. The sequence continues at coordinate 15,127,235 of JAILWY010000012.1, forward strand.
TTCATCAAAGATCATAATTAATATTTTTAATAGCAGATATAATAATCTTAATAGCCACACAGTCTTTTTAATGCAATTAAACATTTTGTGGCAATTAATTCAGCAGGTAGTATTTAATGATAACCTTAATCCTTACATTAAGAACAAAGAGTCCGCGTATCGTAAGGCTGCGCATTACAAAGCCGGGTGTAACAAAAGCCTGTAATTTGAAGGCGATCGAAAGTCAAAGTGCTCCGCGGGCGAGTCTGAGCAGACAGACACTTCCGAGGCTCGCAAGGCCGCCGACATTTCGTGGTCGCCAGCAAACTGTATACAGGCAGTATGTCGTAAAAAACCGATCAAGTTGCCTGCCCTGCTCTCCTTACCTCAACTCCAGGTGTAATTTACCTACGCGTGGAGCACATACGCTCGATACATATATTTCATAGATTTTTTGTTCAAGGATATAATAAAACGTGTTATTGTTCGCTTGCGATAAAAAATGCGTTGATTTTAATCGAAAAGCCTTAATAGTTTAAACAGCGTGCACGTATACTATACTTACACATGATTTATTCTACTGTTTTAGGCACAAAAAAATTACGCCGACTAACAAGAATTAAAATTAATATTTGTAGTTTTTTTACAAACCGCCTTTGTTATGCATGAAAAAAATTAGGTTTATGTTTTTTAAATTTTGCGATGGTAAAACTTGATAATTCCAAATCATAAAATGCTGTGTACGGTGAGTCCAAATAGAAAATACAATTTAATTTCTTAAATCGAAAAACATTTACAGCAATTTTAAATAAAAATTTTAAAATTTCAAAACTCTTGGTAAGCCTTAGAAAGACACGTTAACTTTAGCAATATATTTCATGCCATACTTATCGGAATATAAATTAAATAAGACAAATGTTTTTCTTATCTTGTTTGATGTAAATTTTATTTTAGCTGTAATATTTTGAGGAGTATATTTTTCAACATTTACTGGTTCAATGGCAATGTTAATTTATGTTTATATATATTTAATAACGAAGCATTAATAATAACACTTAGAAACAGGATGAATCAGTTAAGCCTTTCAGTAGCTGATTGGTCATATTTACAATAATCAAGATTCATTATCATATTAAAAATGCTTTCGATGAAATTGTCTTGGAACAAACATAAGTTTATTGCTAGGAATATTAATTCTACAGGGTATGTAGTCTTGAATTAATAAAAGACACTTGATAATCCCCCTCATTTATATGCTTCCTCAACCATTAAGTAGGTCGCTAACACCGCAATATTTCCCCTTTTTTTCACAGACTTTTTTTATAAACTATGTGCAAAAGTCAAGTTTTAAATTTCTTTCAGTCATTTTATTTAGAATTGTACAATTCTGACAATAAAAAATCAAATAATAAATTTGTTCAGGTATATCGTATTTCATTATTTAATCCATAAAACTGAATAGTATAATTATTACTCAATCGTGGCTATTTTCATAACCGGGTTTCACAAACGGCCTCCATAAACTATCTATCGATTGATTGGTTACCGATTATAATCTAACTAATTGCTTTCAAACACGGCGCATACTGAGTTGCATGATGAAGATTACAAAACAAGCTTGCTGTAACGTATTTATTTGTAAAATAATCGAATACGATCGATTCTTGTATGCCATATCGTAATCGGAAGTGCCCAGTGACTTGCCGGGTTTGGCGCTTGCCCGACCGCCGCGGTCATTGTACACAGCGGCCATATTTGGTGCAGCGCAACTACAAAAAACTAAAAATAGATATGCCCTTGTTATATGCCGTCAAAACTGGTATATTTAAATAAATGTTTTTTTTTTTTAAATCTGTAATAATGTCGCGATCACCTAACGGTCGAAGCTTCTGATAACATATTCGATATACATATGTGTAACAATTTTATAATTTATGGTCTAATGTTTTAAATTAAAGTATTGCACAATATCGTTGGTAGGAAACTAGTTTTTAAGGGTTTGGTGATATTTTTGCCTGAATTATGATTGATCTGATTATACTGTGGAAAAATCACAATATTTCTGATAAAAAAATATATTTATTGTTTATTTATGTCTTTAAAGCGTAAAGGTTAACAATAGCTTGATAATTCACTAAAATGTACAGTTGTTAGGTTACGTATATTTGGTTTTTTTTTTTAAACTAAGATATCAAAGAGAGCGTATCACTGTTTTTTCATATCGATGAATGCAACAGAACGGTCGCGTGCGTAGTATCAACAATATGGCAAATGTCACATTTATCACTGTGTTGCATGACTGGCTTTTATATTAAATATTATAAAGTGTGTACTTACCCGCGGAGCAGTCTCTCAAACGTTGCTAGTTATTTAAAATAAACATTTGACATTTGAAAGCGGAAATCGTTTTATTGTTATGTAATCATGAAAAATTAGGGTTATTATTATTCTGCAGTTATGCATTTATTATATTAAATTGATCTCCATATATCGCTATCCTTTCTAATTGGCCTTACATATATATATCACAGATTTGTGATACATATTTTTATTTTATTTGTACATGTATATAACTGAACTTTTTATTTATTTATTTCAGATCTGGTGAATCAAAATGGCGGCACCCGGGGTGAGACACCGGGACGGGGAGGGAAGCGACGACAACTCTGATGATGAGAATACTCCCTTCGGCCATGATATCTACGGGGGAAGGTAAGCTGATACTTTGACTTATTTTCAAAAGTTTAATGTATTTATCGACCTAGCCTCAAACAACAACTAACGGATAAAAAAACTAAACCCCTTATATTTTTTCACAAACTCATTTTAATTGACATTAACGATTTCTTGTATTGGCCATATACACATGAAAAATAAGTTTATCTTTACCATATATGCATTTCAAGTAATCAAGTTAATCACTTAAATCGATGTAACCTTCCGTGTGATTACTTTTTTTAATATATAATATTTTTATGCAAGTTTGAGGTCTAGTGGGTATATAACACAAACGTGCATAATGCCTGCAAACAGCATCATATATTCTACTTAGTATTATTAGCCGACATGTTCTAGAATTACAAAAGGATCTGCTATCTTGCCGGGCACACGACCCGAGGCAGAGGCTCGGCTGCAAATGTCAAGATTATAAATGACCCGCCGGCTGACTACTCCCAAGTCTCGTGTCAGTTTCGCTGAAATGCCAAGGCAGTCTCTGGTTTTCCACTGTACACTCCAGGCTATTTGCTCTTGCGTTGCTTATTATAAATTAGAATAATTTTGCCGATTTAGCACTCTATTTATCATCTTATGAAGCCTTAAATATGATATCGCCCGGCAGTTCATTTGAATAAACAAAGATTCTAATCTCTCGCAAAGGCCATTGTTCTACAGATCACTGCAATGCACGCTAATTTTAAATTTTTCATGTTTATTTGTGCTCTTCTTACAGTAGTGCATAAAATAAGTACATAGTGTAAATTAATGAATCGCATGTTTTAGCCACAATTTTCTTGCAATGGATGGTTATATTTATACAAAGAAAATACAATAAACTTTGAATTGATGCGACAATAAACAAATACCGCTTTATGGTATATTTTCATTATAAACTTTATATTGCACCATATATTCGTGATAATCATAATAAAACATTTTAAAACTCTTTGCCATAGATGGATTTTTAAATCGTGGTCGTATAGTAATAAACCAACTTAATAAATTGGAACGATTTTAATCTTTTTATTTATAATTAGTAAAATTTCAAATTGAAGGTAATTTATTTATGATACTATATCGAATAGAAGGTGTCTATTATTGTATATAAGAGCTATAATTTCAATTTAGTAAATTCGACACAGACTGAAAAACTACACGACTGAGTACTTGTTATATGTATCACTAGCAATAATTCATTGCCACGTACACATTTCCAATCGAACCTTTTTTTAGTATATCAAGGTTGTTTTTAAAAAAAGTATAACTTCAAAATCAATCCGGAATAGTGACCAAACTATATTCTTACCAAATAAAAAATACAATAAAACCGCGCGTTGCTAAAGTGCTATTTTATAACATAAATATTAAATGCTATATTTTATAATTTATATGACTTGCATATTTTATTTTACTACATATAAAAATCATTATAGAAGATAGTAAATTTTTTTTTTATAAATAATACAAAATCAACGTTTTCATAAAATTTTTAAAAGTTTACTTAATCACATAAAGTAAAATGTAATATTTTCTCCTTGTATTAATCATAATAATTATTTAATTTGGGTTCCAATTATAATGTATTCTATCATTGCATTGTCATGTTTTACCATTACATTCTATTTATTTAACTTTCAATGCCAATATATCTAATGTAAAGGTTAACCTCCAATGGATTATTGAATAATTTTAAACGAATTATACACCGAGTATGCAATATGAACCTATCTACCTTCACATTATAAGGAATACTTATATGATATGACGTACTGACTCGAGTATGTTAATATGTATGACTTCAGTATAAACGTGACTCAGCCAAAATTCCAAGCTTTTATAGTAACAATATTGACATTATTAACGTTTGTATATATTAAAAATAACTTAAAAGAACTAAATCAATTATATAAATTGTCATGTAAACCAGTAATTAGCATAGTTGCGTACTGACCACTTATGGTGTTACTTAAAGAGGGTGTAAATATTCAGTTTCATACATATTAAAAACTACTTGCAGATTTTAAAATGAAAAAAAAACTTTTATATTTTAGACATGAGCTCTTTTTTTCTTTAAAATATGAAATATTTCGGAAACAAACTATACACACTTGCTTTTGGTTAAAACTTAATTACGGTGGTTTTTTAAGTCATAGTATAATAATGTAATGAGATATTATTATCCCAATATATCTTGACAAAAATATAATATTTTATTTTGTTTCCCAAAATAATAAAAAAGTTCGAAAAAGTAATTTAATTGTACGTTTATCCCAAATTTTTGAACGTGTAATATTTTAAGGCTACATTGTTGAATATATCTAATTCTGTTTCAGATGTTTTTCCACGCTTGCGAAAATGTTTTTTTTTTATATGCGTGTTAGGTTTATCTTGTTTTTCGAAGATGATTCTCACACGATACGCGTTCAACAATGTTAAGTTAAATATTGTCGGCTCGGGGCCTGAACAATACGAAATCATGTCACACCGACCACTGTTACGCGCAGGTTATCCGAATAACGGATTATCAATTTAATTACGAATGAAAACAGTACTCTGATAGCGCCGGGAACAGAACGGTGACCTTATAACTAGAGGCCGTTACTTTTATCATTTAATGAATATAATTTAATAATTTTTTCCATTCTTATTCATAATCATTGTATTTCATTTTTATGCCAAAACCACAAGTGCTGTGTATAAATACGCTAAACGGTTATATTAAATAAAATAATAACCAAAAAAAATTTCAGCGCAAAAAAACCTGATTGTTGATTTTTATGAATCAATTCGATGTATGATAAATGTATTTTTGTGGAAATGTCGATATGCAAAAAACTGCATAAATCATGAAATAGAAGCTACACAAATTAAAAAATAAATAAAGTAATAATTATAAATGTATGAGCACCAATTATAAATCATAAATAATGTAATTTTACTGTGAAAACATATGGACAGAACGTTGTAATAGTTGCAAAATAACCACACAAAAATTTGAGGTTAGTAACTGCTACATTTGATGAATAGTTAGCAAGGCATATGAACCAGTTAATTAAAAAAAATATTTTATTAAGCATGTAGTAACATTTCAACACCCAAACAAAATTCGTTCATTAGTTTAAACACTCGATAAAAAAATACTCAGTTACATTTGGGTATAGCCTTAAGTTAAACAATGGCTGTAAAGCTGTATTGAATAATATTGAATCGAATATGACTCGTCTTATTGTATAATCTGCAATTACTCAAGAGGATTTCCTGTTACTCTATATTGTTCTCACAAGTCAAACTCAACGTATTCAATAGATTAAATTCATCTTTAATTGATAACAGCTTTGCACTTAGCAAAAACGTTGCTGTAAATTTCAAACACGCGCCTTATCAGTTACTTATCAGATAAATTCATGATTATTTCTGGAATTTTCTGATAGTAATATATTTTTATAATTTATTTTAAGAAAATACTAAAATCAACACATAGCTTAAAAAAATGAATGCATGTATATTTAAAACTCATATGCCACTACTGTAAACTTTAAAAGTATTATTTCGACACCAGCTTTGCGTTTTTGAGAACAAATCGTAAGCCACTTAAATAAGTATAACGTACAGTACAATAAGACAGACAATGGACTAATTTTGTGCAGTAAATTTTTATATCTGTACTGTTTGAAATAGTATTGTGCTAACAGTTTCCGCATGAAATAAAAATGCTGCTAAGAATCTCGCCGACCTTGGCTGGCGTTTGGAACTTTCGATTTTTTATAGCAAAATGTATCAGTTTTTTTGTTCGCGGCAATACAATGGAGGCTTTCAAAGTCACGGAGTAGTGCTTATTAAACTGCAATATATATTTTATTGTGTTTTTTTTTATTTACTGGAACGCTTTTTATATCACTAAGGTGCATGTTTGACAAAAAATAAATTTAAAGTCATCAGTGTATAGATATACACTTAAAAAAAATAATTGCCTCTTTGCAGATTCTGATACAGTAACTATAATACATGTTAACTCTTAACATTTAAATGTATATTCAATCACATCAGCTATTATTAAATATGAGTTTTACATTATATAAAACTTAAAATAGATTTATAATAATAATTAATGTGCTAGAATAATTGTGGGGAAAAACTTGTAATAAGTCACTAAAATATCTATTACTTATCACCTCGGGCAGACGTAATTAGATTTGTAGACACGAAATTTTATAATTTTCTATCATCTCACTGAATTAAATTATATATATTTTGAAGTATGTGCCCAATGAATTATAAGATGACAAAAATATTCGGTGTTTTTATAAATCTGTTAAGTTGCATTATTATATATTAACAAAGTTATCAAAAATTAAAAAAGAAACTCTACAACTCTTCATTCGTTTACGAATTTCCTGTAAACCCATTTTTTTATTTTATGTAAAGCTTTATCATAAATAATACTGGCTATTTTAAGAGTTGACTTTATGTATAAATTTATAACTCAAGATACACAAAAGACCGCCAAAAGGTACATAAGAATACGCAATTTAATCGCCATAAATTTGCCTCGGAATACCAATGTTTATGTAACTTCTTTATATTTGGATTCAAGTTAAGTGTCAATACAATCGAAATGCATTGAGGCACGTTTGATTTCCGATAAACCCTCTAATACGACATATGCTCTGTAATCTTTAGAATCCCACATGATTTAACACATCGTTTCAGTAAAGTTAAAGCTTTCGGTTTAATGTCGAAACAAAATACCGTATTATTTAATCGTATTTTAATATAATTTAGTACTTTGTTTTATTTATATTAACAGTTGAAAAATTGATGGAATATTTCTGTCAAAAGATTATTGCGCTAATTTAAATTAAAATCGCATATTTTGCATGCTGTTATAATTTATATTAAATATCAAAGTGTTATAATATTATTATTAACAATAGAATAGGGAAGGCTTCTCAGCGTATTTGGTGCAAAAAGTGAACGTTTCTATTCGCCGACTCCGAATAATTTGAATATAATGACAAGCGAAATGTTTAAATGGTGCAAGCCTCAGTTCAAGAAGGCGTTGGGATCTCACTCGGGGGTGTATCGACCTTTACGAAGGCTGTATTCTCGAAGTACCCCGTCTTCCATGTGGTTCAGCCATGCAGAGCCTTTTTTAACAATCAATTTTATATTACAAGGATTCTCCTTGTTTTGTTTTGTAGTACATTTTTGTAAGTCTTATTGGTTTTGATTGATGATTCTTCAACCTCGAGTGACTCGAGTCTTTATTTGAATGCAGTTTTAATTTCACATTTGAAAGTCTTAACACGTCATTAATAATGATGAAATGTATATTTTTAATTTAAAAGTGAAGCGAATAATGGTTAATAAATTCTTCAGAATTATACTTGACGTTAATAGATGATACATAATAAATAGCACAGAATCGGATTTCAGATATATTTGCAATATGTTTTAATTTAAAGAAAAAGCGAGAGAAACCAAAGCGATGAGAAAAAGAGAAGAGCTCATTTTATTGATAGTATCATTAGTTTTGATACTTTATTAAACATTTATAAATCATTATATTGATTTTCATTATTTTGAAATTGGATGATTTTTATTAGGACGTATTGGCTTTGGTATCAGTTTGTGAATATCATTATATTATTAAGATAGTTTTTATTTATTTTCGAAGAGCTTTAAAATAAATAAATAACAACCAGGCAATGACTTAATTACGATAAAAATAAACTGTACATTGCATAAATCTACTTCAGTGAACGACCGTGTATAAGATGGTAGGGCTTCGATACTTCCTCTCGTGGGTGTACGCCATATTTTATGGTCTTCGAACCATTTTATTCAGTATCGCTGACTAAAGCTAGTATTACTGTTAAGGATTAATGACGTAATTTATTTTTACTCTACAATCTTAAAGACAAAGCTAGGATTTTGTCAAAATATTCAGTGATTGACCGCATCAAAAGTTTAGTAAAATCAGATTAAGATTGAGCACTCGAGCTTATGAATAATATAAGCAGGTAATTACTTTAACTAATATTTAATTGCTGAATGTTCGATTTTTTTAATTACAATAAAACTTGGATTATAATACTTGTTCCAAATATTTTTTTTAGTATGTTAGTGTACACGATCGGCGTATTGTAATTAAATGCTATATCAATTAATCAACAAATCCATCGTCTTGCTGTGCACGCACGTGGTGACGTAAGCAGTGTTATTTTCTCACGGTGAGTTTTCACCAATGAAGAATTTTCCTGTAAGGTCATCTTGTTTATTAACATTTTTGCAACTGTAATTTTCATTTCAAAGGAATGACAATAGTCCATATAATGCTTTTATGTTAGTCACATGTCGTTGCGAAAGCTACTGGTGATTTTCCATTGAAACCTGAAATGATTCTAGTCTTTATACCCGGAGGTACTGTGCTAATTCACGTAAAGGCCGAAATATTTGTCATCGATTACGAGTCCATTAATAAATCATTGCGTATTAGACCTGTTTGTAGCATATTTAAACGAACATATGGATTCGTTTCTATAACAAAGCATTCACATTTTATTAGTTAGTACACTGAATTTTAATAAAAATGTTTATAGTTTACATGTAAACGTACTTACAGTGTGTAAATGAATTCACAAATTTCGTTCTTTATAAATACTATTTTTTTATATAAAATTCAATTTATAGTATAAAACTACGAAAATAAGGTTCTATTGGGCTTACTGCTTGGCTTGCCGTTTTTTCGGTGTGTTATGCATTTATAGGTTTTAAAATTGTATTGCAGAGTACTTTTGTTACAAACCAGACCTTTATATGATATTTTTCTGATGCCAACATTCGTATCTGTTACTTTCTTAGCACATACTCATATATTATGTCCATTGTAAATTTATACGACTGATTGTCTTTTTTTCTTGAGAAATTGTGTTGTCCGTAGTTGGGCCCTTGGCATTTCAATTGACAATAAAATTCGGTAAATTACTCTTCTCACGTGCTCAGGCGTCTTGCACATTTTGAGTTTATACTGAAAAGATAGTTATACGAAATATTACAAACATTTTAAACACTTACCTGTTTTTTTATACATGATTTCTTTGAAGAGTGCTACGTGCATTGAATGAGTTATTACAACAAAACCGTGCTGTTTTTTTACCCACAGGAATCACGAGTTTTTTTTTCTGTTTAAACACCAGCATTAAAAGCAATTTATTGAAATGCATTTTTGAAAGCCATTTACTTATACACTATACCAACCTGCCAATTGCGTTTTATGTGAGGAAAATGTTTCTCGAAACTGTATTGTACTCGGATTGTATAATACTTATATATTGCAATATATTCACACGGAAATTAGTCACACTGAGTCCTTTATCAAGGCGTCACTATTCTTTTTTCTTGTTTCAACTTCATCAATACTGAATTAATATATTGTCAAGACACGCTTAGCATCACCAGCAAGTGGATATTACATAAACTTGCGCCAATCCAATATCACTGCCGATCTTTCATCAAACCTCCTTAGTTCTGATCTACTACGCCATTTTGAACTAACTGATTTCTTAATTCTTTTAAAAAAAACCTAAATTTATATCGATACAAACAACGGTTTTTTAATTATAAAACCAAAATGAATATTCTGACTTAAAACAAAGGTGGATCTGCATACCGAAAAAACATATTCAAATTTGTATTCAAATTACAAACAAAGGAGCTATATATAAATATATATTTATTCGAATATAAACTGCTGACATGATTTGACATATATTTTATTGATAAAGACAATTTTTTTAAACGTTTTTAAATGATGTGTGCTCAAGTGTAATGTTAACCATATCGACTCTATCCAGTTGTACTCGGACCTAACTATACGGCCAACGGTGGTGCAAGTGACCCAGATTTGATTTTATACTGTGTAGTCAAATGTAGCAAAACTAATCCATTGACTTTCCAAGCGGTGCTTGGCACTGGTTGCGCACATAGCATTTTCCTGTTAAAACCGTGTCTCGCACTAACAAGGATATTATCTCCTGATAATATCCTTCAACAGTGAAATATTTATTTTGCGTAGAATAATCCACTGTTGAAAGTTAATCGAAATATATCACACTGCGTAGAAGGCCGTTGAAATCATAATAATGAGTCTGTATGATTTACTGTGATTTTGGATCTTGACGTTGGGAATATCAACTGAAAGCCAAATATAAAGATTCACGTATTTCTGGTTGGTCTTTTACTCTTCAAGCGTCAAGCTTGCCTCGAGCGTTATATTTTTATGCGGTGTGCTTTTAAAGCTCGCGTGTCTGTCCGCCTGCATATCTTTTGTGGCGGGCTGGCGCAAGTTCAAGTGGCTGCGAGCGAATCGCTTTCGGATACTCCAATAGCCGGATCACAGAGATATTTCGCAAGTGAATCGGTCGGCACAATGGAGTGGGTGACGCAATGCCCACTGCCGACGGTGATCGTGGAAGCCAAAGGCCCTCGACGGGGAACCAGATCATTTGATCGTACCTACCACAGTTTAGCATTAAATCGCGCATTGTTCAAAATGGCGGCGGGAAAAAAGACACCGCCATTTAAAAACTGTTTTATTGTTATTTGAATTTTAAATTATAGAGGCCGACAAACGGTTATCGTGCTGAATTGTTTTGATGTTTCGAATACTCCACTTGAACGCCTTTCTGTAGATATTAGAAACTACGTGCGTTTATTACCAATATCAACGCCGAATCTTGTTTCTTTTTTTCTTCTCAATAAGAATTGTTGAGTAACAGGCAATCATTGTTTTGTGTAGGAGCTATTTAAGTACCAGATATATGTTTTATTATTAACATTATCTAACACATTTTCTATATTATTTATCAAATCACTTCTGGGTAGTATGTTTTAATGACGTCATACGGTAACCAAACTACTTGATCAATAAACCGTGTTTCAATTATCATTGGATGGCGTTACAAATACAATGATAAAATAATTTACTATAAATACTTTAAAAACGTGTAATTTATCTATTTATAACCGTATCACATTTACTGATCAATCTAAATGTTTATTATATTATCAACTCTTGGCCAATAGTAGCGGCCATGTCAGTCAGAACTCTTCACCTGACAGTAATAATAAAAAGAAGTTTATCCACTCAATTCATATCGTTATGATTCAACAAAAGATATCAAAGATTTATAATATCGAGTGTTTACTTAATAATTTCCCACATCAACGACCGACCGAAAAAGGCCCTCCGTCAGTCAAATATAAAAGTTTATTTGATAAACAAGTAAGATCTGATTACTTCAGTAAAGAAAACAAAACTGGTCATTTCTATTTTAAACCACTATGAGTGTATTGATCTTTTCAAAAAGTTTATTATTTGAATATACTGGGCTATTGACCTTTCATGATATATTACAGTCCGGCTTAATATTTGATTAAGTATTGTCACAAAAGTCAAGACGTTGTTTTTATTACTATCGAATCGTTAACTAACGTGGGCGAAACACAAGTAACAAACTAGTTCTGAACTTTTATAAATCAAATCATTTTAGTATTTTACCAACTATCTACATAACGTGATGGAAATACGAATTTCCGAAATACACTAGATTTTGATTTGATATTAAAAAGTCAAATAAGCGTGATAAGGAGCACTAATTTTTTATTACTTTTTTTAAAGTCACCAAGACAAATATCTTGGCATTTAATCACAAACTTTTTATGTCTTATAATACTTTGTTACTAAAACTATTCAACGTGGCTTTAATAATTCTTTGATTTTATTTATTTTTCAAATAATACTAATGACTGCAAGAATATCAAGCTATCATTTAACTAAATTTCTTGATAGTGCGTAATAAATATGAAATGCAAAAGAAGACAATTTTTATTGATTTTTCAAGAGGTTGTCACGTGTACCAATTTTATTTTAACAAAATTTTTAAGCCTCTTTTTAAATTGCTAATAATAAATAATCTGAATCAATATGACAAAAACTATGAGCAACTAATATTTTTTTCCGATTGCTATACTCGTTTTAGATTTATGTGGTTTTCTGCAAAAGGTCCACTCCCGGGGGGTTTCACCCACGCAAATCTGATTCTTACTTATATGGATTAATGAGAATTAAACAAAATGTCACTTCCTGGTAGAAAGTCCACAGTTGTAGTGTGCCTGCAATATATTAAGGTTGATCAGTAAATCCTTATTTCAGCAATCTACTAACACTAAATTACAAAGCCGCAGTTTGATCTTGATCAATAACTCTGTGAAAAACAATCGCCGACAATACCACAGATGGTGCCACTAAATAATAATACTTTTCTTCTTCTTGTAGTATTGATTTTATTTGTTTTAAATGTGTAAGTCATTGCAGTCTCGTGTTGTTCGAAATAACAGCCTTGAGGATTAATGTGGAATAAATTCTTTAACAGGGAATACAAGACAGGCAGAAATAAACTCTCGATGTAGATAACGAAACGTCGAAGGAAAACCCAACTAAATTTATATTGCACTGAACTAAATGTATGTTTGGATTTATCTCACGAAACGGACAATAAAAATAAGAATAACACCCGCAACACGCTTTTATTGCATTTATATTTCATGCATGTTTTTACGGCCACAGTTCACACAAAGTATTGCCGAATTTACAATAGTAAATCAAATTTCTCGTTTCTGCAACGTTCATTTAGTTTAATTATTTATAAACTGTCGCTTTTGTTCACACATCTCTAATACACTCCCGGGAAGTAGGGCAAGCCGTAAACTTTATATTTTACGGGTAATTTTAAAATGAGTCCACGACGATTTAATATTGCTTGCAATATTATAAAAATATTAACGATACTATTGCCACCTATCGGATATGTGAGAAAACATAATAAACAGTAGCAAACAATGGCAGTTAGATGGCGAACCATTCGAGCATGAAGATATTCATTAATATTCTTTGATTTCATAAATGTTGAATCTCAACAATTTTAGTCCTTACTTTTTTATTTTATTAATTCTTCAACTTATGCGAAAATGAATTTTTTTTTTTACACATATTTTTCCTTAAACAAACATAATAACTAAAATAGAGAAATCCATGTACGCTACCACCTAAACCACATGCTGTAAGCCCCATAACCTGCGCCAGAAGCAGGGGACAGCCACATAACGTATTATAAGAATACCCCTAACAACTATTGTAAATTGACATAAAATAAAATAAATAATCTTAATTTTTTTTTTAATAATCGGAAAAGCTAGTCGTTGGACGATTTGTTATTTTTAATAACAATTTATTAAATAAAATTCTTATTGTTTTCGCCATTTTGTTCTCGATTAAAAATGATCACAAAACACAGCAAAAATGACATCTATCGACCCATTTTCAAGCTTTTTTGCTTATTATCATAAAACATTATTTGTAAAAAAAAAATTACATATATTAATAAAATCAAATATTGTTTTACTAACACTTATGCAGTGAACATTTATTTAAATAACAAAACAAGTAAAAACATTATTTCGTTTGGGTTGATATTTTCAAACGGTTGATTAAACAAATAACTTTTTGATCATTTTAGAAGCAATTTTTTTTTAACCGTGCCGATGTATTTTTATCAAGAATATATTTATAGTAATTATTAATCATTTTTTCAAGAATTTCTATTAAAAGACCAAGTATGAAAATACGTTTTGTTTACAGATGGCGCTTATATTTAAAATAAATATTTTCAATTTTAAGTAAAACAGACAGATTTTTTACCGGCTTTACTAGAAAGTTAAGCAAATTTACGATTGAATAAAACTTGTATGTTTTGTATAATATACGTGGATATCGCATGTCAACAAAGTAATTTACTTTTGATATAAATTTAATTAATCTAGCGTTAAACATGTGTAGAAAGTCGATGAAAACTCAAATAACTGTTAACACATCACACGATCTATATACATATTATTAATACCTTGCTTTGAATTTTTTCAGTGTGTATTTATTTACTACCTTCAGTATCTGTAACTTTTATTTAAAAAATAATTATTTAAGACAGTTATTACCTTTTGATATCTACTGTTTTTTTTATGATCGAAAAACTATCTGAAACTAAAACTAAGATTAATCAGGGATCATATTTAACGGGGTTTTTTGACAATAAAATAAATTTTGAGATACAGTAATAGTAAAATTCGATTTACCAATGATTTTTTACCCATAAAGAGAAAAAAGTATTTTGGTAATCGATCGGTGATGCATCATAGCTCAATCGATCTTGTTTATAGAATATCTTCGCACCATCCCCTTATCCATGGTTCACTTTCAGTTTCTGTGTCTGATTAGCACCGAGCATGGTGGTCGTTGATCGCGATTTTCCTCGTGAAGTAAGCCTCCATAACAGCACCTGGTGCAGAGCTGTGACGCAATTGCAAGGAATTCCTCAGGCTCAGCCAGTCGGCGCCAATGCAACAGCACCAGATATAACAGCTGATAGAAAACGCAACAGAAGCCTTCCCTTGCTAACAACGTCTTTAAACCAACTTCTCACGAGACCAAGGATTGTCAAAATAAAATCCGAAAAACTTCGACAAAGAAAACTAACTTAATCAATACTTTGTTCATATGGGGTATATTTTATTTCTAAGTTTCAGTCCCCATGCTGAGACCATCTTCGTGGATTTGGGACAAAACCAAAAACAGCACAACACCCAAAAAACTAGATCAACTCTTAAACAATTAATTTAATTTAATTATTACAATTAAATTCCAATAGTAAGCGTTTTTGTTTGTTGATATTATCAAGCTAAATTCTTTATAAATTAAAATGACTACTCAGGTAAACGAATGAACGATAAGTGCTCAATAGCTTTTTCTTTTGCATTATCTAAATAAGGAAAATATATAAAATAATATAACGCTTTTGAGTAGCAGCGTGTGAAGGCAGGTTTGATATCGTTTTTCATGTTTACGAGACAGAAGTGTTGAAACATGTGTGGTAGTGAAAATTAATAAGGACAATGCAAAATTAGCCATACATATTTTTTGAATAAACTTTAAAATTTAAATTTTATTGGAAACTTATAATAATATTGGGTAACAAATATGAATATGCTTAAAAACGAAAATCTTGATAGCCGTGGAGGTAGACCGCCAGACTTTCACGTAGAAGGTTCAAGCTCGGACACGTGCATCGTTTTTAAAGAATTTTTATGTATTCATAAAAGCACAAGAATTTAAAAATTTTACGAATAAATTCGTGGCATTTGAATGGCCGTGGCGTGCACCAACATTAAAATTTTAGCAAGCCCGTTTTAATATTTGTCTTATGAAGCACAATTGATTATTCGATTTACGCACAATCGAGCAAAAGCTCATCAGACTTAAATGTTTTAGAATAAATTAAATAAAAACGGTTATGACAGTGTCTAATCAAGGCCATCTCAACAGAAGGCCCGGTTGTCCAAATTAATAAAAAACAACTTTGGTCCTATTTGAACGAGAGTTTTTTTGAATACAATATTTTTTTAAATGTATGGATCATTTAAATAATATATATTTTATACCAATTTACAAGTACAACTTAATGCACTTGAAATATTCAATTTCCGTGTAATACGATAAGTTATATTCTTGCATTACATTTGTAATACAAAATAATATTGTAAATTATTTTTAACGATATTTTTTTAGGATGCATATTCAACCCGAAGGACATTCCAACGGATAAAACAATAGGAAACAATAATAAACATATGTTTCATATTTCACATAAGTGGGTAGTGCCTGGAGCTTATTATGCGTACAAGTTCGAATAAGATATAGATTCGTTTCCGCCCAGTTTCATTTACGCACACATGATTATGTAAAAAGTAAGGTAAAACGGAAAAAAAACAAGAGTACTCACAATATTCTCAACCTCGAATCTATTACCGCATGCCAATTATTGGACAGAAACTATTATTGAAAAAATCAGGAATGCGTTGTGGCCGTATTCAATGCCATTTGTATGAGAACAATATAATTTCGTTGGGTTTTTGTTTCGCAAGTTCATTAACTTTATGCCTACGGATGAGGCTCGTACCTTGGGGGCGAACAATTATACATTTTTAATAGATTTTGTGGCAATTATCCCTTCTACGAGTGAGGCCCTGGTAATTTGAAACTGAAGCGACGAATGTTACAGACAAGTTTTGGAGTACTCACATTCTTTCCGAGCAGGTGAAAATCGTAACGACTCAAATTAAGCATTGTTAAAACCACTTATATTAACCACCAATGTGATTGATTTTTAAATAGTCTTTTGCGTGATTTATTCACGTAAAATTTGCTACTACAACGTTGACGTATATGCTATCAATTAGATTCTTAATTGTATACTTAGAACGTTCGTGATGTAGTCACGCCCGAATGTTGGAAAGCAATGAAAAATACCGCAAAGAGAGTGTATGAATTATCAATCACTATTGAATTACTCTTCAAAGGAACTAAAAGTTTCTAGTATGTACAAAATTTAGATTATTTCAGGAAATTAGAAGGGGTATAACAAATCAAAATCCATTTTTGTAAATACGACATAAACACCAATCGATATTTTAAGAGCAGAAACTATATAGTGTAAATAAATATTTCAGTTTTATATATTTTAATTTTTAATGAATTTATTGCAGCATAGTTTTGCAATCTTTTACAATAAATTTTACGTTAGTGAAGTTTAAGAAATCAAAAACTTAATTATTGATTTTATCTCTTTTAATATATACTTACATTTATGTAAACACATACTGATTTAGCATAACAGGATCTCTCGTCCAATTCCGTATTTAGTCTAAGTCTAAGAGCTGAGCGGTGTTTGCCAAAATATATACAATATTTTAAGATATTACCTTCGTCGTGTATGACATTAGACATTAAAACGTGAATTTGAAAAAAACCTTGGGATCGAGACCAATATTTTTCTGTCCACAACTTGAGGAACACACCAACTTAATTATGTTTTAATTTTTGTAGAATTTATCTTTCATTTTAAAATTTTGACGTATAAGAGTTACTTTGTAACAATACTTTAATACTGTAAAAAATAGTATTTTTTAGTTTATGTTTTTTTTAAACTAAAAGACATATACATTTAAAAATTGTTACCCGTTTCTAATCGACTCGAAAAAAATTGACTTAGCTATAACCTGAGTTACATGGAATTGTCAAAATAATTAGTAATTAATATATTTCTTTATTTTACTTTCTTTGATTCTTTTGTATGAATTTACTTTTAAAAAATTATAATATTGCATAGTTTATCAAATAATAGTTCGTGTTAATGACATAAAGTAGATTTTTTATAGCATATCCACTAATAAAATGTAAACATTTACTGTACGTTTTACTTTGCGTCATGTTAAATTATTAATCAATTTTATATTTAGTAAAATACTGTTATAACAAAAAATATATATATATATATATATATGTTTGTATTAAAAACTAGTGCATCTTTGATATTCTTCTAATATGTTTCAAAATAAGAGTTTTGAGTTCATGTTCAAGTATCTAGAGTTTTATTTATTAAATCATAATTTGTAAAAATATTTGTTTATAATTTCATGTTATTTATTTTGTTTCAATAATATAACTCAGTAAAATTTTACCGCCAATAGCCTGATTTTACAAAATTTAGATAACTGGGTTTGGTATTTGTGGTCACGTAGCTGTTGTTGGTTTTGGTATATATTATATTGCTTTGTACTTTTCTACGAGCTGTAACCATAACCTTACAATTACAAATTATTCCAATACTACATTACAACGATACCATAATTTACAAGAAAAGTTATAACTATATACTTCAGAATAATAATTACAGCTCCATCATCGCTTCGTGTAATTAGAGGTACTATCTTTATTAAGGCACTTATGTATTCAGCTTCCGAATCCAGAACATGCAAATGAAGTCCGATTTCACTTTTCCGCCAAAGATTTTTTTTACATAAACATGCATCCACGTTTCCAAAAAATGTTTTTCGTTTCGGACATTTGCCCGTATTTATTTTTGTATAATCTGCAGAGTCGAAGTGCCGACCAGATCGTCAACAGTTGATATCTCTCAGATTTATTCAGATACTGAAGTCAAGGCACAAGCCTCTGGTCACTGCTCAGTATTACAAAACACCTAGAAAGTACGGCATCATGTAAAAATGAGAATCATTTACTAATTCAAATATATTCATTTATGAATACGAGTCGTTGCACAATATTATTTCTACACCGCGTTAATGAGCTGGCTTGGAAGACAGCACGAAAAACAGTCATTTTTATATTACGATATGTAAGCGGCTCTTTTTTCAGTTTGAGTATGTTTTATTATTTACGTGCACTTGTAACAATGTACCGCATAATCTTAATTGCATTGATTGTGATTTTGGATTCGAAACAAATTGCAGTGTTGAATTTTTATTAATTTTATTAAATGTACGAATTGGCCGTTATTTTGTTAATTTAAGGCTGAGCGCACGTTCCGATAAAAAATACAAGTATCGACTGTTGTGCAACATCATTTCAGAACTAAACAGTTATATTATTTGTCATGAAAAAGCAGGTTTGTTTTTGAACTGCTTTTCAACCTTCTTTGCCACCATGGGCAGAAATACTGTCCTCTATTTTATCCTAAGACTTTTTCTGAAGAAAAACGGAATAAATTAGTAAAATGCTCGATTTTTTTATTGTCTATATGTGTCTTGTATTCTAGTAGAAATGATAAATATACACAGAAAAAAATCAACAATATTTTGCATATTACATGTTTATCATTATTTTATTTCTTACTTTTTCATCAAGTGTCTCTTCTCAGAGGGACTTTGCGACCATTTCACTGAGGAAATATGAGTGTTCATGGCTTTCTAAGGGGAAAATAGTGTGGTGGTTCCCGGGTCCTTCTACACATCTTACTGACTGCTTCCAATGCACTTAAATGTGTTCATTTATATTATTAATACAGTAAAACGTCGATATAACTGACTTCTATTTAACGAACTTCTGATATAACGGACAAAAAATCCGGTAAAATTTAAAAAAAAAAACAAATTTCAAAAGTGCAAAAAAAATCTGATTCCTTTTTAGTAGAATTACGACGACGAGTGTCTGGAGACAATTAAATAGAATTTTGTTTGTGTTTTGTTTTTTTTTATTTATAACTAAATACATACAGTGTATTTTAAACCTATTATTATATTTCTGACTTTCTGCTTTAACGGACACCCCTCCCACTGTTTTACCGTAATTGTTTTTGATTCGTCTTCTTAGTAACAATTTAAGTATTTTGAATTGTAACAAAACTTAAATATCGTTGTAATTTTTATACAAAATCGAAACAAGGCGTTTTCGCAAATTTCAGCATAAATTTTAAATAGTAATTAATATATGTTCATTGCAAAAAACTTTCCTGGTCGATCGACACAATTTCGCATCGAGATCGCCGAAATTTGGTAATTATCGTACCAAAAATTCCGCAGTCCTCCTCCGGCTCGCCGAAGGAGAAAAAAAATAG
Organism: Atopsyche davidsoni; assembly: GCA_022113835.1. Lineage (NCBI taxonomy): Eukaryota > Metazoa > Arthropoda > Insecta > Trichoptera > Hydrobiosidae > Atopsyche > Atopsyche davidsoni. The sequence continues at coordinate 15,147,460 of JAILWY010000012.1, forward strand.
AAATTTTCATTTATTATTTTCCGTGTGTGCGGCACGGATTCTCGATTGTCGGAGCCGGACTTGAGGCTCTTCAGGCTGCCGCGGGGCCGACTCGTCTTCAGATCATCGCCGGACGTCTCGCGAGGTGTCTGTGTCGCCAGCTGCTGAAAAATTTCAAAATTTCAGAATAAAAACACCTTCAAAATTCAAAACACAAAAGTCTATACACGAGTGAACAAATTAAAAAAAAAAAAAAAAAAAATGTAGTAAATGTTTATAGTTTTGATACGTTTTTTTCGTGGTAATATTTTAGTGGTTTGTGAATGTAATTTTTTGTAAGTTTGAGTGATCGTTTTGTGATAGCAGTGTGTACGGCTCGGCCACACGCAGAGCGTCAATGCCGTAGATGCAGAGGCTGGAAGTAGTGACGGCAACATGGTTGAGTTTAAGACCGGAAATCCGATTTCAGCGGATGAGGAATATGGAACAAACGAACAGAGGGACCTTCATAATAATAACTACTCCATCTACAGCCAGGGTACTCTTCAGTACTGTAGCATCTACAGGTAATATTATGAAATTCATAATTGAAAAGCCTATTTAGTGTCCGATTGCAATATTTTATATATTTGTTTGTTACTGAATCTAAAAACGCGTTTAAATGTTTATATACAATGATAGAGTTCTTTAAAAATAAATGGATAATTTTTTTACTATAAAGAAGTACACACATATAAATACAAACGTTTTATAATTGATCAATTCAACACTTGTTCAATTTCACTGTACCATCTTCAAGACTTGATATAAGATATAAGTAATACACGCAAAGCCACAATGGACGAACGTATTACATGCAATACCATCTCGTTAAATACATATTTGTGTTACATATCAATGAGACTGAGATGTGATTTTTTTTAAATTTTCTTCGTTTGTGGCGGACTTAAAAATATCAACAGAGATATTTTCGAAAGTTTTCATACAAAACTATGTCAGTATGTTTGACGAGACCTCGCTAGCTCCACAGAAAATTTATAGACCTGGTACCTTTCCCTTTTGCCTGATTTTTTTTTCATATTAACATCTGGGCACACACCGTTAGATAGATCTTTTACTTCGTCAAACAGCACAATATATAAATTTGAAAGGGCTAAATGATGTTGTCATTGTATCCAGTTCTGAACTGATTAGGACTTATGGTGCCTTTTTGTCGTTTTCTATCTTTATTTGCTAAAGCAGATCTATGAATGATTATTAATAAATATTTTAACCAGTACGCGTTTTTCACTCATACAGGTTCATTGCATATACAGTATTTAGGGAATCGATACACATAAGCGTGAGTCTTCATATTTATATCTAGCAATCTTATGTTACGCACTTGTATATGATGAGTTTAATTCTCACTCAGTTACAATGACATCGTGGCTTGATTGAGAGTTCTGGGTTACGATAGTTGTGGAGGAGTAGGTGGAAAATCCCTGGAGGCAGTTCAAGTACCGATAACGAAACGTGGAAAGTCACGAATCTCTAGCATTTATCTGTTCATTTCAGCACCACACACTTGTTAAAAACCTATTAAAAAGAGATTATAATATAGAAGTTCAAAGTCTCGGCATGTAATATTTTTGTTTTCAACCAATAGACTTTATTTGAGTTTCGTGAAATCATTAAATTCAAATTCTACTGAAGTTTTTAAGCTTAAGCTAGGCAACTCCAAATTCTAAAGATTGCAACTTAAAATTTAATTATATACGGCAACCTCTTTTTAGAAGCACTCATCTATCTCTTATAATATTCTAGGTATCTACTCCTCAAGTCCATTTAATTAAGCCGTCTACACACGATGCACCATAACTGATAACCACAGCGTCCTCAACCATAAAATAACACCCAATATTAAGGGACGCTATTGACTGATAGCAATCCGGTTGCAAGTTGTTTACTATTCCATGTATATAAAGATATCAAAAGAATTCTTCAATTCATAGTTTTCCCACTTTTAGCTACCGCGATGTTCATCACTTCAAAAATAATTACAGTGTAGGAGTATTTTTAAGTTATGTAGGCTTCTCTAATCTTACACTTTATCCGCGCAACTATCAAACGATTTATCAATCTATGACCCATCTAAAGTAATGAAAATATTCACGATCAAAATAAATACACTTGACTTACCGAGAGTCTAAGCCCACATACGCCTTAATTATTTTGCATTTAAATAGTAATAAATACGTTGAGTCTCTTTGTTGATTTTCATTTGAAACGTATGCCGCCGTTACTCACGTGCGAATCTAATATAAAATGTTAAAATAGAGGGAAATCGGAGTTACTTGGTAAAGATTTTTTTTTACTCTACCCTGGGAGAATATTTTTGTTTTATATCCTTATACAAAATGTCGCATTAATTGGATTGATTCTCTATAAGTAGTCGTTTGGAGTCCGCCTCATGCTCTGATAGTCATCTGGGCTTCACGCGGGTATAAATAGGGACCGAGCTAGAACATAATCCGAAATGAACACTAAGCCTAAGTTTGACTATAATAATATTTAAAATTGTTTGTACATAGCTTGCTTGTGAGTTAACCGCACATAATTATGAATTAATATGTAACAGAGTATGTAAACATATTTCCCTTGCTTCAGTTTTTTCCGGAATAATATCTAATTGCTCATGTCCGACTTTGGCTCCTCACATAACCTGTGCTCTCCATGGGCATATTTAATGTTCATGTTTTACAACAGGCGTGTTGCAACTTCATCGAATGGTCGATTATGTTAATATCCATTTCCTGTACTACTTATATAACTTTCTTGTATTCGAGTAACAAGATATCTAAAATTAAAATAATTTTATTACAAGAATTTGGGAAATCCAAGGGAATGACAACCTTTCTTGTCGGATGTTATTCGTGTGATTGTTTTCGATCTCTGATTTCATTCTATCACATGCGAGTAGCATGACGATCACATTCTCGGATCTCTTATTATTCAGATAAATAACTCGATATATATGCAATTTCTCTTATATCGCTAACGATTCTACTACAAATAGTGATTTATCCGCTTTGGTAAAACTAATAACACGTTTATTATAATCTTAAAATTGTAATAATAATCATCATAATAGTATAGATTTTACTAAAGTAAAGAAGTTTAATAAACTCCAAACACATTTTTTCTATTAATAAGATGGCGTTTTGTAGAGTATACATACACAAACAAAAATATAAATTGAAATAACCAGTGTGATATCAAATAATTACAACTTAAAAGTACTTTATTAAATTTACTTTACTATTTTGAGGACATATACAAATATATTCACAAACTATATATTTTTATTATGTTGAAGTTACTTGTGTGCATTCTTTTAATAGAGATTTACAATTTTTTAAGATTGAAAATTATTGTTTAGTTTATAACGTTTCCCTGCTGGTGTTACCAATCTTCCTCAATATTTTCATGAAAACTTTAACTATCGACATTTTAATTCCACTAACATCTTGTAGTTATTTTACAAATCACATTTTTTTATCAAACTTTAATAGTTTTTCCAGTGGCCTCAAGTTTTTTCTCTAACTCCGCAAGCATCTCACGCATCAAAGATTAGGCATTGTTTCTCCCTTGCCGGCGTTTTCTAATACCGCCTATCGCTGCAGCAAATACTGAGTGTTTTACTGACGGCCTTTGCGTTACTTACGATTACCTTTGTGAAAGGTGTATTAATAGTACATTAGTAGTTCGCAAGTTGGGCAGTCGGGCGAGACGCGGGCGTCCACCAGCCTCGGCTGGATACCTGCCTCCTACAATAGAACACAGCCAACTGAAAGTTAATTGCAGTGTTTTTACTTAACTGCGTACTTTATATTTTTTGCCTATTTGCTTAGGTACATCGCAACTGTATCGTTATAAAAAAAAATAATTCAAGACTTTCAAGTCCATGAAACTTCAAACCGCTTTCTCAAGTAAACTTACATACTTCTTCTAATGCGCTTAGCAATAAATTGTGCCACAAACTTGCAGCCAACCAATAGTGTCGTGTACATTGCTTTGTTTACTTATACAAAGCCATAAAAAATCACCCTAAATAAAAGGGACACTATTGACTAGCTGCAAGTTGGTAGCATGATTTGTTGCTACGTGTGTAGAGGCTTTTATATTTTAGATTTCTATATGCCATGAAAGTAGATTAATCCAGTAGAATAATCTTGAAGTTAAAAATCGCTTAGGCAATAACGTATTTAAATAAAATACATTCTCTTTAATCTAAAATATATTTAGATTAGCAAATCTTCAGTTTATATGAATCGTTGGTCTGCAGGAATCCAATCGTTTTTGTTTATTGCTACAGTTTTATTTTGTTTAATGAACAAGTGTACAAGTTTACATAACTATTGATTACATCAATAATATTTGTTCATCAACGTGTTTGTAATTGTATCGTAGTGAGTATAAAATACTTTTGGAATATCTTATAATATGTTATATCGTTTTTATAACAATTATTGGTCTCATTATTATTTTTCAATTGGGTGGACTGAAAATTTTCATGAAAATGTAATATTGGTTAAACTACAAACGAATAATCAAATATATTTAACATTAATTCTGATAGAAGAATTTCATGACAGCATCACGATTAAATAGAAACATAATAATATAAACTTATTCATATAAATACGAATGAAAACATTTCTGAATTATTTGAAGCTGTGTTTAAAATAAAATTTCACAGTAAAACAGATATTTTATGATTGCTATTCAAAGCAAAAAAATATCGGTCAAAAGCGCGTGCGAAATCAGTAAATTTTACAAGTATAAATTGATCTCTCGATTACTTTATAACAAAATCACCAACTCGTATCAAAGTAACCACTGTGGGTTACATTGTTGATTATAATCTCTCACATTTTTCATATCCAACTTATTGCGTCTCGTAAAATTACGTGTTTATTTATTTTCGGCAATGTATTGCTGTTGGCAAAAAAAACCACTGATGCCTGACCTGTTGCGATGTATTCTTTATCCGGATCCAATATGAGAGAAATGTTTACAGTGATATTAGAACCGGAGGCCGCATTATTGTAATGGCGATGATAATGTACGAATTACTGTAATATCCGAATATCTTTCCGGCCAGTCGTTGCAAACACAAGATGGCGTTTCGTTAATCAGAGAACGAAATAATCGTAACGCGATAATTATTATTAATTTATTTTTTATGTGAACTTAATTTGTGTCTGTTACATATATACGGCATAATGACACACTGAGTTTTTTTATGAGTTTTTTTTTAAATTTAAATACTGGCATCTGATATTTTATAGAGAATATTTTCTTTAATAATAATTAATACCTGTATTCAATATGAAAACATCATAACAAATGGCTGATTGTTATTAACAGTAATTATTTTTTTTATAATAAATATATCTTTATAAACCCATAAGTATATTAATATTAATAATTTAAAAAATGCGTTTTTTTTTTTTTTAAAAAGACACTCAAATTGTATATCCTTGTCATGTTTTATAATTTTATGAATTTAAAATTAATATTGCATCCATGAAGCGTTAACATGAAGAAATACATGATAACCTTCCACTTAAGATAGTAGATTACGCAGTGACGTGCAGGTTCTTTAAAAGCAAGCCATATTAATTATTTGATGGTAGAAGTTACATTTTACTTGACTTTAAAAATATATAACCATAATTATCTATGAATTAATAATTTTTCATGAGGTTATTTAATTTAAAAAAAAATCTTCTTACAAAAATAAATTATTTTTACTTTTCAATTTTTACAAATGTCACCCAAATATATTTTTCATCCTCATTTTATATACTTATCTTTGAAAAAATAATATTTATGCGATAATAAAATATATTTTTTTGGAATAACTATGTATTAAATAATATTAATATACGTCATAAAACAACGCAGTTTTGATAAATTGTATAAATTAAAATGTACTAGGTTATTGATAAAATTCCAGTTTACGAATCTTAAATGGACCTAAAATCTAAAACCCTACTGAAAATTAATTATTATATATTTATAACTGAAAACAAGTTTTTTCAAATTCAATTAAAATTAATATGTTTGTGAAGCAATATTTTTAAAATTATTTATTGTAATTAATTATTGAAATTGTAATTTTGACAATCAACATTAATTTTATAGCTATGTTTTTATCAGAGTCAAAAACCTATGTTTCATTACCCTTTTTATAACAATTAAAATAAATATTTCTTTAGCCTATGAAGTATAAAGTAAAAATACGTATCTAATCTAACAATTTAATAATTTTTCATAAAAAAAACTTAATAAATAATTTGAAAAATATCACCCGTAAAAATCGTTTGCACTAAATAATCTGTAAAAACAGTATGTATTACAATAAAAAAAATTGAGGGCATGCAGTGCTTTATTGTATATACCACTACGCGTGATTTCAAAACCTAAAAACTAGTATTTAACCGTCACTTTCTTCCTAAATAGCTGTCAACCATTATCTTTTTACAAACAAAGAAATCACACGACTCTAGACAAAGAAACAAAACGTCGACTTTCGGTGATTACTGAAGTGATTAATGGCGTTTATAATGAGCTACATTGCATTTCTATATCTGACACACTAGAGGCACGCATCATGGCGGATCTGGAAGCCGCTTTTGCAAAATGGACGACAAACCTTGAATATAAATCCGCACCCAGCGACTCTAGCTTTTTATTTCGTGCATATTTAGGCGTTTTAAAGGCCGCCTGGGTTATTAATTTATTTGTAAATGTGTGTATTTTCAAACTCGATGAGCCAACACACACCGGCTCAAACAAAACAGAATGAGGTAAACTAAAATAATGTATTAAAAGCAATAAAAATTATTATTAAAAGTTTTATATTTTTTATTAGTATTAAATACACTGTGCCTCATAAGTCTCAATATCACTAAATTTTATCTTTTTGAATATTTTTCATAGATTTCCCTTCTTTCATTATTATCATTTTTATTATTTTATAACGCATAAATACTCGACATATTTGTAAGAATAAAAAAATTATAACTGCCCTCTGATGATAGTATGACTTTTAAGACACCCGTTTATTGAATAAATGATAATATATTTCGACTTGCCATTTTCACGGACCGTGTAGCGTGGGAAGTGTTTACTGATGCTGATACTCTAATAAATCATCACAAAAATGATTCGTTCTCTTCATCAATAAGGAAGGATATTTTTTCACAGTAAACACTGTATATCCGGGAAGTCATAGTTACTTTGCTACGTGTATCAACAGGATGGATTTGCACGCTACTCTGTCACTATAATCACATGACAGTACAAACGATGCTTGAAATTTGAGAACAACAATGCAGATATATTGTAGATTACCTTACACGCCATACCTGTGTATAATTATATTTTTCGAAGATAAAAATAAATTATTAAAATTATTAAAAAAAAAAAAAGATAATGTGTTATACCGGATATACGTTTTTCAACTATTGAAACTCAAACCGAGTGCTCAACTCAAACTCTTTTCTTATTGTAGTAAAACTTTTATCCTGTTCACTTAAATCTAAAATAAACATATAAGCATGTTCATAAAACATTACTGACGTATTTTAGAACTGGTCGTGTTTACGTTACGCTATCACAGTATGCACTTAACCAAGTTGCCATTGTGCTTCTATTCAATTTGCTACTATCTCAACGCGGAAATATCCCTTGGCAGCCGGTTGCCTTACGCTTTGAATTAACTTTCAGTTTCTGGGTAAACGCCCCTAGAGCCTGCAACACCGAACGTACCACCCGGTGGCGCAACGAGCCTTTCGTTAGAGGCTTGGACAAGAAATTGTCCAATGTTGTAAGTTGCGATACTGCAGTAATGCCAGTGGAGCCCATGAACCGAAGTGCGGCCTACCACCTCAGCATTACCAGACTCCAGTATCTGCTGATAATTGCTTGTTTTGTCCATTGCCAGGTCTTGCTGAAATTTCTATGTCACGCTTATTATAATGAATAATGAGGGCTTTAGCGAATAAGCGCTTTCGCAAGTTGCTACTTAAAAGAGAATTTATTTCAGCTTTTGTCTTTGGTGTAATTTTAGTTTTAGCAAGTAATTAATGGAGGCTTATATATTTGTCCTACTTTAGTGGCATTCATTATCACAAAGGCTACCAAAAACAAACTACTGTTTTTAAGGAGAATATCATATTGTTCTTTTTATATTTTATACTTTTGATGACAATTAACACACTAAAAGCAGGGCGGGTACTAGTACCCGTTTCGCGGACTACTGTCTGAGGCGGGGCGCGTATTAATACGTTTTTGAATGTGTTTACTCTAAAAGCGGCAGAAGGTCATTTTATTCTTTAGGTTTACAGCTCGAAATGTTTGTTTAGGACTCGTCAACGTTACTTCTACCAATACTGTCCAGTGATTCTGAACAAAGTGACAATGAAGAAGTAGAGTGGTCAGATAATGATAATCCTCCAATTATTGAACAATTTTTAGGACAAAGTGGTGTTGTTGTGATGCCAAGTAATCCGCAAAGTGTGTATGAAGTGGTTCAACTTTTTATAGGAAACGATTTATTTGACTACATGCAAATCAAAAAGTGTATAGACTAGATTTCACACGGGCAATTTTACGCGAATTTCGTCTGCTTCGCACATCACTTTAGTCAATTTGGTACCCGCTTAAAGTGTGTTAATAACAACACAGTTTTTTAACCTTATAAGTACGTCTACTTGAAAAAACGATGTATAATTTATAATCGTAGATTTTAATAACAGATTCTTACGGTTTAATGTTTTATTTTCAGCCAAAGGACAGTCCAGGAAACGAAAGGATGGGACGTGTTCAGAGATCTGCCCACGAAGGCAGACAGTGGTTCCATGGCGAACCAGCAGTGCCTGGACTTCACCGTGAAGATGTGCAAGGTCCTCGCCTACATCTTCACCTTCATCATCGTCCTGGGCTCGGGAGTCATCTCGAAAGGAACTCTTCTCTTCATGACATCACAGATCAAGAGAGACAGACGGATAACCTACTGCAACAAGCAACTCGGTAAGATCGCACGTATATATTTTTTAAATCTATTAAACAGGGTAGGAAAACGGCAATCAGTGGGCTCTGGATGATGGCCAGGGTTTTTGTAGTAAACTGCTGTGCCATACCTTGACCAGTGCTTAAAACTGTGTTCATAATTAAAATCTTAATCAGCGAAATACCGCAATATAAAAAACCTAAATTATTATTGTTTTTGTTTTCCAGCTTTTCAAAAATTGTACAATTTTTTTTAAAATATCCACAAAATTGATATTCCCAAAATTTATTTCGTTAAAAATAGTCTATTAAGAAGATAAAATTAAATAAAAACCACTGCTTAATTACCTCAGATTTAACCAATAATAAATAAAAGTATAATTTATTTTTTACTGGAATGCCAACCAGACATTCATGAAATAATAAAAATTGTGTAAATATTAAACAACATATAATACAATGAAAACAATTATTGATTCACAATACAAATGATAAATGCACTTTTTAAGTTATAATTTATAGGTGTCAAAATAAAACAAATTTATGTTATACTTAACATAATAAAAGTCAAGAATGATACATAATTTAAAATATGAAAAAATGAATTGTATTTCCGATTAGCTGTGCATTTCACGCCTCGTCAAATGAATATCAAAATTTATCGGCAAATGAATAAATTTTATATGCATATAATTTATTTAATCAAATAATGGCTTTTGGCGTGTTAAATTTAAGTTTTAAATTGAGTAGCAGAGTTGGGTTAGTTTAGGATCAAAAGGGTTGTGAAAAAATGAAATAGCCTGCGGATCACTCAGTGTGGTTAAATTGTTACACGTTTTTGTTTTTATTAATTTAAAAATGATCGTTGATAACAACATCCTTGAAAAAATATATTTTCTCTTTGTACAGAAGGTATATCAGATAGCCAAAAAATATTTTTTCCATCGCGTGAATTCCTTCGATATTCTGCAAACTGCAGCAACATGACAATACCGCCTGTTTCTAAATTTGCAACAAAATCCATGCTTTATTACTGTGTAGTAAGAAGGTAAATACAATCTGCGTCAAAACGTAACTGCTTACAAAATAATTTAAAAAAGAAATAGCCTTTGTGAATTTAGAAACAACCATAAGCAGTGTTTGAGTTACAAATTAAATCAATTCGTTTTACGTTTATTAAGCACGCAGCTCGAACAAATAACCTTGATTGTGAAAGATAATTCAGTTGCGATATAAAATATAACACATTGAATTTTTTAATAGTTTCCAACTCTAATACAAAGATTTGGCCTAACTTTAACATACGCATTAACACATATTAGAATAATTGAAATCTAGTTGCTTTGTATTTTATGTACAAAAATTATCGATAGTTCCCAAAACATAAAATTTAAAACGAGATAGACAGTATTGAAAATTCGCAGGAGATTCACCAAATGTTATGTCACAAATGAGAGAGTCTTGTGTAGAAAGAAAACCCATGACGATGGTAAAAAACGTAAGGTCTCCTATTACAGTCCAAGGAAAAAAGGTCATTGGAAATAGGAAACTAAGGTAGATGCGGAATTCACGCCAGCGGCTGGATATCGGGAGAATAGTATAATAGTAGAATAGTAGGACTGGCCCAGGATAAATATGTGCTCAGTGAAATGGTCACCAACCTCCTCTGAGGAAAGTCATTTGAAGAAGATGATGTCTGCCTCTGTTTAATAGCTTGGCTAAATACTCGTTTACTTTTTATCATGTTAACTTCTGGATCAGATGGTGGTTTACCTGTGGGCAGACATACCGGTCAGTCCGAAAGGTAATTACCACGTGGGCGCTAGTTCGTGTTCTGTAACGAGTGGGCACCCCATAGGTCAAGATGCCTTGTTTTTAATGCAGTTATGACTGCCATGCCATCATATAAAATGCATATTATACGCAGGTGTTTTAAAACTCATGGACCGAAAGCAATAGTGGGTGTCACCCATGCACTACATATTTGCAGTATTTAAATTAGTTTTTATAATTCAGTACAAAAAGAATTTAGATAGATATGAAGTGACAAATTTTATTTTGAATGGTTACAATCTTCTGGGCTCCACCCATCTCAAAGCACCGGTCTCCAAATCCTAAAGTGGATCTGACTTCGATCAAAAAAATTCTCGGCAGTTCTCTAAATCTCTCTACAATACTTTATCGTTAGCTGCTGTAATGCACTATTTTCTGTCCTTATCTACAAAGAGATTATTATAATTTTATTAATATATGTATGACAATATAAATTGTTTATTTATAAATTTGTAACTTCGTTGATACTTTTGAAGTATTAAATTTGTTTGTGGACTATAATTTATTGTATCTAGTAATTCATCACTAGACATGCTTTATAAAAATATCAGAAACCAATATGCAGCTATCCGATATTAAAAATACCGTTTAAATTAAAAACAAATAAAAAGAAAAAAAAATTATCACCACTAATTTTAAATATCTTTTGCGTCTAAAAAAGTAATAATAACTACGCATAATTAAATAAATATTTTCTTTAAACTTTTCAGGACGAGATAAACAATATATCACAACACTCCCCGATTCTGAAAGGATAGCGTGGATGTGGTGCATCCTATTTGCCTTCATGGTTCCAGAAATCGGAGCTCTTATCCGATCCATCAGGATTTGTTTCTTCAAAAGTTGGAAACAACCGACATCAGGACAATTCCTTTTGGTAAGTAGAATTTTTTAGTACCTTATATGGAAACTAATTTTAAAAAATCCATTATTTTTATTTATTTTTCAATTTTACAGGTGTTTCTTGTTGAGACGCTGCATACGATAGGTTTGGCACTTCTCTTCTTCGTGATATTGCCAGAGCTCGACGTAGTCAAAGGGGCCATGTTAACAAACTGCATGTGCTTCATACCTGGTGTTCTGGGTCTGTTGTCTCGCAGCAACAAGGAGTCAAAGCGCTTCGTGAAAGTCATCGTTGACCTTGCAGCCATCGCTGCCCAAGTCACTGGCTTCGTTGTATGGCCCTTGCTCGATGACAGCCCTTCCCTGTGGTTGATTCCGGTCGCCTCTTTCTGCATATCTTTGGGATGGTGGGAAAACTACGTCTCCAAGAATAGTCCACTTGGTAAATATTCCATCATTTTTATCAAACCGATATGAATTTTAGTTTTAGTTTGGAAACATTAGTTTCCTATTGATTAGCAGAATTAGTAAGACTGACCCAGGATAAATGTATTCAGTGAAATGGTTGCCAACCGCCTCTGAAGAGAGGCACTCAAAGAAGAAGATGCTTCCTATTGAAAAACTTCAAAATATTTTTTTATGTAATAGTTAATGTTGTTATAATATGTGCGTGTGTTATCAATTTCAGGATTTATGAAAGTTCTTGGAAAAGTAAAAGCAGAACTTTTGTACACAAGATATTTCACGTACATGTTCATATCTGTATGGAAAGTGATTGCGTTCTTTTGCTCTGTTCTTCTGATTCTTTGGATACAAGGGGAAAACATCAGTGACTTCTTCGGCTTATTCCAAGAAGGCTTCGGTCCACACATTATCATTATTGAAGAGGTAATTATTAAAATAATTCAGATCACGTTAAATAAAATAATTTTACAGTTATTGAGCGTGTAAATTTAATAAATATCACCATTACAGATAAAAGCAGTACTGAGTGGAACTGTTTTACCAGATTTGTCTGATGTTACCAAAACTGGAGATACTGTTGATATCTCCGCTTCTCACAACACCGCCATCTATGTCCTCCTCATTCAAATCTTTGCAGCCTATTTATGCTACGTGTTCGGAAAGTTTGCTTGCAAGATCCTTATACAAGGATTCAGCTACGCCTTCCCTGTAAATCTTACAATTCCAGTATCCATCTCGTTGCTCATCGCAGCTTGTGGTATCAGAAATGGAGATCCTTGCTTCTTCCAAGGGACGATTCCAGATTACTTATTCTTTGAAAGTCCACCAGGTACGTTGACATTTTTCATCAAATATTTTATATTTTTCATAGAAGTTCGTTGAAAATATTTCATCCTAATATTTTTACTAAAAATAAAAGGTTTAAGATGATACTTTTACATGGTTTTCAAGTATTTATTATAATTTATAATATATTTTAAGCTACCAAGTTTCTATTTATTTCATATTTTTAAGCACCACATTATTTTTGTTACAGTGTACTTTTTAAATGAATTCATGTCTCGACAAATGGCATGGGTTTGGCTGCTTTGGCTGCTCTCACAAACATGGATCACTCTTCATATCTGGACACCAAAGTGTGAACGTTTGGCTTCAACAGAAAAACTTTTTGTGGTGCCTATGTACAATGCTCTTCTCATAGACCAGTCTTTGGGCTTGAACAGAAGATGTGACGATCAAACTGATGTGAAAACAGAGGTAATAATATTATTGAATTTGCTATATCTAGTTTTATATTGTTAAACTTCACATTTATTATTATTTTTTTAACTTAGGATTTGGCCGAAATTGAAAAAGAAAAAGGGGACGAATACTATGAAACTATATCTGTTCACACTGATGGATCTAACGCAACCCCAAGAACAGTAAAATCATCAGATCATATCACCAGGTACAATTTACATAAAATTTATCTAATAGTTTGGATGTTTTATTTTAATTTACCAAATATCTAATAAAATTTTTATTCTGATGAACAGTGGTCTTAAATACTTTTTTTTGTTTTAGAATTTATGCATGCGCTACTATGTGGCATGAAACTAAGGATGAAATGATTGAGTTCTTGAAGTCTATCTTGCGTCTTGATGAAGATCAATCTGCTAGGCGAGTTGCACAAAAATATCTCCGAGTTGTTGATCCTGACTATTACGAATTCGAAAGTAAATATATACATATTTATTGTTACAATTTCTAGGTTGATTATTGAAATACTGTTTGATTTTCTGGTGGAAAAAATATTAAAACATCACACCTTTTCAGCTCACATTTTCCTCGATGATGCCTTTGAAATCTCTGATCACAGTGATGATGACTCTCAAGTGAACATTTTCGTGAGACGATTAATTGGTACTATGGATGAAGCAGCTTCTGAGGTCCATCAGACTAACATCAGACTCAGGCCTCCCAAGAAATTACCCACACCTTATGGAGGACGCTTGGAATGGACGCTTCCGGGAAAAACGAAAATGGTTTGCCATCTGAAGGACAAGGATAAGATCAGGCACAGAAAGCGGTGGTCTCAGGTATTCAAGCTTTGTATTTAAAATTTATTGCTATTAATTAGGGCTGTGATTCAGATTTTCAAGTGGTTTTTATTGGTTCATTTATTTCTATTTCTTCTTTTAGGTCATGTACATGTACTATCTTCTGGGTCATAGACTCATGGAGCTCCCAATCTCCGTTGATCGTAAGGAAGTAATGGCAGAAAACACCTATCTTTTAACTCTGGACGGAGACATTGATTTCCAACCTAATGCTGTACAACTCTTGGTTGATTTGATGAAGAAAAACAAGAACCTGGGAGCTGCTTGCGGTCGTATTCATCCTATTGGATCTGGTTAGACATTATTCTTTTTTATAAAAATATAAATGAATACTATAACAGCATAAAATAAACTAAAAATATTTTTCTAGGTCCAATGGTGTGGTATCAAATGTTTGAGTATGCTATTGGTCATTGGTTGCAAAAGGCCACCGAGCATATGATCGGCTGTGTACTCTGTAGCCCTGGATGCTTCTCACTCTTCAGAGGCAAAGCTCTTATGGACGACAACGTTATGAGGAAATACACTACCAGATCAGATGAAGCTAGGCATTACGTGCAATACGATCAAGGTTAGCTTACATTAATAATAAACAAATCAAACTGTCCATTGTCTACAACAGCAATTTGATAATAATGTCATTCATTAGATTATAATTTTTTTATGATATGAATAGTTTTGTACTGAGATGTTCAATATTATATTTCTAGGGGAAGATCGTTGGTTATGCACTCTGATTCTTCAAAGAGGTTATCGAGTAGAATATTCTGCTGCTTCCGATGCTTACACTCATTGCCCTGAAGGTTTCAATGAATTCTACAACCAACGTCGTCGTTGGGTGCCCTCCACCATGGCTAATATATTTGATTTACTTATGGATTACAAAAAGACTGTTAAAATCAACGACAACATTTCGATGCCTTACATTTCTTATTTGGTATGTGCCTTACAATTACTAATCCTTAGATATATAAAATCAATACTTCAGTATGTTTACAGTAAGAATATGTAACAGAAAGCAAATATATTACCATATCTTCTTTCTTTACATATCCAATAATCAAAGTTATTAGATGCATACTTGAGTGAAATAGATAAAAAGTATATCCTCAGTTTTATATGCAAGTTAACGTATTATAATTTTATTAATTCAGATGATGTTGATGGGTGGTACCATTCTTGGCCCTGGAACCATTTTCCTTATGTTGGTGGGAGCTTTTGTGGCTGCCTTCAAGATTGACAACTGGACTTCTTTTACATACAATATTATTCCTATATTATTTTTCATGTTGGTTTGCTTTACATGTAAATCAGAAATACAGGTAAGAAGAATGTCCCATTTTTAAAGTCCCTTATTTCTTGTTTTGCCTATATTTGTGTACTTGTCTCTGTTGTATCATTGTATATGTTAAGTGTATGTTGTGCTTGTTTTCTAGCTTCTGATTGCTCAAATGTTATCTACTGGCTACGCTATGATAATGATGGCTGTGATTGTCGGTACAGCTCTCCAGTTGGGCGAGGATGGAATAGGTTCTCCATCTGCCATTTTCCTTATAGCGTTAACGAGTTCATTTCTTATAGCAGCCTGTCTTCATCCACAAGAGTTTTGGTGTATAGTTCCCGGTCTCATTTATCTCCTATCCATTCCTTCTATGTACTTATTGTTAATCCTTTACTCTATCATCAACTTGAACGTTGTATCGTGGGGAACTCGTGAAGTTATTGCGAAAAAGACGAAGAAGGTTTGTTACTTCAATTTTACCTCAAAAAAAAATGATGCTAGAAATTTATGGTGAAGGATAATGGTGGAGGTTTGTTCAAAAAGTATTTCTAATATTTGTACTCATCCCAAATAATGTGGTGTTTGTTCTTCAATAGTTTGTCTCGATTATTTATTGTTGCATTGTGGTTAATGAAATGAAATTTTAAGTTTAAAGATAGATATTTTATTTTACTTGCATGCACATGTTCTTATCTATTTTGTTTCTTTTAACTAACAGTTATTCTTTGCTGGAATTATATCATCAGCATATGGTTTAATTATGATGGCTGTATTGGTCGGTCTTGGAATACAAATCTTTGAAGATGGTTGGCTCGCACCCTCCAGTTTGTTCCTCTTCATGGTGGCTGGTGAAATGGTTGTAGCAGCTTTACTACATCCACAGGAGATATATTGTCTTCCAGCTATTATCATTTACTATATAACAGTACCAAGCATGTACCTTCTTTTAATAATCTTCTCACTATTTAACATGAATAACGTAACTTGGGGTACCAGAGAAACAGTAGAAAAACAGAAAAAGAAAACACCTGAGGTAAATTTTCTAATTCTGACTAATTCTTATTGTCATTATTTTTAATATCTGAAGGCTTAAGGTTCAAAATATAATTAATACTTCATAGCTTGAAAAAGGCTATGCATGATGCACAATGTACATAAGCATGGGTTTTATTTATTATTATAATTGAATACTAATACTTATTTAAAACATAATAAAAAAAAGATTTTATAATAATAGTTTAATGTGTTAAATAGGAAATGGAAAACGAAAAGAAGGAGGCTGAAGAGGCTCAGAAGAAAGCAAAAAATAAATCACTTCTTGGGTTCTTGTCTGGAGGTCAAGGAAACAACACCGATGAAAAAGGATCACTTGAATTTTCTTTCGCTGGACTTTTTAAGTGCATGTTCTGCACTCACCCGGAGGGGGGAGAGGAGAGGGCTCATCTCATACACATTTCCGAGTCACTTAGTCAGCTGAACAAGAAAGTTGATACAGTAGAAAGGTAATCAAACATTTCGGACATATGTTTCAAGCCACAGATATAAATATAGGAATGCAAGCATTGTCTAGATTCATAACTTTTGTAAAATGTAAAAGCAACTTATAAAATTTTCGAAAACTTATTAAATTTACAGAGCACTAGACATGAGTGGACTAGTATCTAATAATCCCAGCAACAGAAGACGGTCAACTTTAGGTGGAAATAATTTACAACATGGCTTGGGAGCCGTTAATGAAGATGCAGAAAATGATATGAATGGCTCGGATTCTGAAACACTGTCAACAGTGCCAAAGGTATTATCTCACTTTGTTGTTTCTGGTTTTTTTGTATTAGTGCTTATAGATATATTAATGCTTATAACTTTTCTACCGACACTATTAGGAGGAGAGAGATGATCTGTCGAATCCATATTGGATTGATGATCCTGAACTTCGCAAGGGTGAGGTTGATTTCCTTTCCGATGCTGAATTACAATTCTGGACTGACCTCTTGGCCCGTTACTTGTATCCCATTGAGGATAATAAAGATGAACAGGTATAAATAAGAACTTTATTCTCATAATGAAGTAATTAATCAGCCTTTACAGAATTAAAAAAAAGATGTATAATTTTATTATTATCTATATTTGTTACTTAATACTTGCTTTTACAGGTTAAAATATGTACCTTACAATTTTTTTTTTCGTGGAAAATCAAATCACAACTATTATCATCCCGAGGAATGTTTTCAGCTTTTCACTGTAGTCATATTTATATTGCTCGTTGAAGAATTCCCCCATGTAAAATAAATTGCCACTGATTTTAGAAACGTATTGCCCAAGACTTGAAAGACTTGCGAGATCGCTCTGTGTTTGGCTTCTTTATGCTGAATGCATTGTTTGTTCTTATCGTATTCCTACTGCAGTTAAATAAGGACCTTCTCCATATTAAGTGGCCACTTGGAGTCAAAACAAATATTACTTACGATGAAGGCACCCAAGAGGTAATGTCAGCCAATAACCCGACAGGTGTCAGTATTCAAAAAAGACGGTGGAAAGCTGAAAGAGAAAGTTTGCTCCGAACCCTTCCGACAAGTAATCTCCTCGTCGTTCTTGAATTCTGACCATTTTTTGTGTGTAATAATTGTTGTTTGTTTTGTGCCGTCTTCCAGGCTCGCATTGCAGCCGACTTGGTGGAGCTACGGAATAAATCAGTTTTTGCATTCTTCATGTTCAATGCGTTGTTTATTTTGATCGTATTTTTACTGCAACTGAATAAAGACCAACTCCACGTGGATTGGCCACTGGGAATAAAGACAAATATCACGTACATCGAGGAGACAGGAGAGGTACAGCTGCGCGCAGCTGGGTTCTATAATGACTGTTCTGGCCTCTTCTTACCTAACGATCTAAACTCTAATGTGTCCATTAAGACAAGACCTGCATCCTTCTGGCACAATTGCATGCAAATGCAAGTGTTCATAACAACTGGGACTGGCTTCTTTATTTGTGCATCTGACTAATGGGACAGGGTACAACTGATCCCACATCCGGTCATCATCATTGTCATTCCATTACTTTCCCGTAAAAAATCCTATCATTCATCATCATTCATTAGCGTGACATTGAGAATAAGTTCTAGTAAGATTAACTGCTATTTTACAATACAGATTTCATTCAAAGATTGAGTTATTTTCGTAAATAAGTTTTATGTTTTTAATCAATAGTATCTCAAAAGATCATTAAAATATGATGAATTTGGATAATATGTAAGAGTTAAATGATTAGTTTTATTATTTTAACTAAGCATCATACATTTTCGCTCCATTTATTCAATTTGTCATCACATCATTAGTAACAATCATTTTCATCGACTTGATGAGAAATCATCTTCAGTAAATAAAAAACTGAAAGACTTTCTATCCGAGAATCCATGACTAAAGAGGAATATTTTATTTAAAAATTTGTCCTAGAAATCAGGCAAATTTATTTCTATATTTACTTTATTATATTGACTGACACTAAGGACGTTGACAATACCTAAATGACGTATAGTTATTTATAAATTTAGTGAAGATATATAATATTATTATTCTAATGGGGATATTATTACTACGTTTATATAATGGGGAAAAAATATTCAATAATCACGCTTATGACTCCTTTTTACCATGGCTCCTTTGTTTATAATCTTCAAAGTACCTTTTAATATTTATTTGGTATATAAAGATTCAATGTTTTTATTTTTTATTCTTGTATGTAATTAAAAATATCCTTTCTGTTATGGTGAACATATTTTATTATTATTTATGTTAAATATTTTTATTATTTATTATGAAGTGGAAGATTCAAAGAATTAAATCGAGGTGTTGGACTTTACCTATTTCAATTTGGTGAAGACAAACTTTTCACAAACAATGTGTATTATGTATCATACACAGCACCCAGTACTAATATTCTTGTATAATAATGAAATAGGATGATGGAATATGAAATAAAGTATACAACAACTATTTAACCAATGCAATACTAATCACATTATATTATTATTTTAGGTCCACATTTCAAAAGAATACTTACAGCTAGAGCCCATTGGATTGGTATTTGTGATGTTCTTCGCCCTTATTTTAGTTATTCAATTCACCGCTATGTTGTTCCATCGTTTTGGAACTCTTTCACATATTTTGGCTTCAACAGAACTCGATTGGTACTTCTCAAAGAAGGTAAATAATTACTGCGCAATCTTTAACTTTCTAAAAGATTAATCCAGTAAATGGATAATAATAATTTATTTTATTAGGCTGAAGATTTATCTCAAGATGCATTATTGGATAGAAATGCAGTTGCAATCGTCAAAGATTTGCAAAAACTTAATGGAATTGATGACGACTACGAAAATGATTCTGGTTCAGGACCTGATAGAGTGGGCAGGCGAAGAACCGTTCACAATCTAGAAAAAGCTCGGCAGAAGAAAAGGCACATAGGAACATTAGACGTTGCCTTCAAGAAGCGATTCTTCAATCTGAATAATACAGAGGGTGCAGGTAAAAAACTTTCAATTTATTATTGTATTAACAGAAAAATTTATATTTACATGTAACATTAAAAATATTTTTTTATTGTATCACCAGGAACACCAGTTTTGAACAGAAAAATGACAATGAGAAGAGAGACCATCAAAGCACTTGAAGTACGACGAAACTCAATCATGGCAGAAAAGAGAAAATCGCAAATGCAAACCCTTGGAGCAAACAATGAATATGGCGTATCTGGAGTAAGTTCAAGAATCTGGTCTTATAATTATTCTAACCTTATTAGTAAATTTACTCTAGATTGGTTACAAGATTAAAAAAACCATAACACTACAATATAAATCGGACAACTCAGTAGCCTCTTCAATGAAAATAATAGTACTGGCTAACGTATATATAGCAATTGATACTCAACAATACAATAATTTTGTCACTCTACCTCCTGAGATATATTTTATGTGTCTGAAATAAAAAAGACTAAAAATCTTCTTTTCTGGAAATAACAAATTATTGTTACAAAGTTATAACCACTACAAATCATCATGTGTTATTGATTCCATAATTTTTATTTGTCTAGTTGAATAACAACCCAGGAGTACCGGTGCGCAGTATGAGGACATCAAACGCAGGCATATCTGTAAAGGACGTGTTTCCCGACCCAGGTGGTCAGGTGAACAGAGCGTATGATCCTGATATGGGTGATGACGAAACTAACTCAGTAAGACTAGGCCGACAGAGTCAAGTCACGTTCCAAGGAAGATATCAATGATTACGTCTGATGTTTACTGCTAAGCGACACTGTTTGGTTGAAATAGTCACTCAATCAAATTGAAGTGTTTTATTTAAAGTACTGCCTTACGATTAAATTAGACAAAAAGTGGTTGAAGTTAGCAACCGTTAGTTTTAAATGAACTATTTATATTGTATAATTTTGTATCTTTATTTTTCATCCTTTAATTTTTTTTTATCCCATTACTTTTAACTTAAAAATTAAGTAAATAAAATATTGTTTTTACCGTCAATGTAAAATTTTCCACGAAGAAATTACTTATGTGATATTTTTTCAATAATTATGCTCTATATAATTATGTGTTCTTTATTAAAAAAGAGAAATTATTAATTTTACTTTAATGATAATGTAATTTCTACCAATGAGTAGATGATGAAATTATAAAAATAAACATAAGGAAAAAATACAAAATTGAATATTAGTTGTTTTTTATTTTATTTTATATGTATCTAATAAATATTTCCATAAAAAAATTCACAGGATGCATTAGCATATCACTATAAATAAAAATATATACGAAAACCTACTCATGCATAAACTTACTACATTACACATAATGCAAAATGCTGCTTTTCTTTATTAATGCATTTATTTGTGATAAATAATAATTACAAAGTTAGCAGTAAAGTAGTGTTAAGGTCAATTCCGACACATTTGTGGCATTATATTATCAAACCCGACGCGCATGATACTATAAACCTCTAATTGGTCATGGTTTTTAGCTTTTGCATCAACACCGATAATTTTATGAATAATTGGTTCTTATTGAAGACAACATGACTTCATTATACGATTATGAGCTATATTAATATATGATGTATATTAAATGATTAGATGTTAGCTTTTATCTTTTAATTGGTATAAATATAGTTTTCAGGGGTCTTCTGCCTCGGATGCCACTACTTTATCTTTTTGACACGATGAATTGAATATAACGATAACAGCAAGACAGTAGTGCGTTCTCAAAATACTTACATAATTCACCCCAAGAGTATGTAAATACGAAAGTAAATTTTGAATTTATTTATTTAAATGTAGTACCAAATTTAATAAGTTATATCTTTAATCAAATGATCAAATGTATATTAACTAATAGATCAGGGTTGGCTAACTTTTGTGTGTGATTTACTTTATATCTCAATAATCTATCTCACTATCTATCTCAAAAATGTGTCGTGATCGACTTGTTGCCATAGGCGTAGTCTGAAAAAGGAGATGGAGGTGTGAAATGCATACTATTATGTTTCAATACGAAGTACACTCTTACAAGCTATGGGTAGGAAAGCAAATTATATGTTCAAACATTTGTATCTACCTACATGAAAAATAACAATTATTTAACGGGACAAAAAAGTCACACCCAGAAGATAAGTATGAGAATGCCAATTCAAACAGGTGTGTAGATCCAAAACAAGAATAAATATATTTTATATTAGTGGTCTATGTATCATGTAGTCTAATCGGTTTCTAAGTTGAGACATTACTTGCAATCAACCAATATTGGCTTCACGATTGACTTGTGGCCACCTTTACTATAGACATTTAAAATATTACAAAAATCTGGTATCTGACCAACTAATTTTATTTGCACAAAGAATTTTACCAGTGAGATTTAAGGAAAAAAACATTTTTATTTTTATAAATATACAATTATAAAAGATACATTTTAACAAACGAAAAGAGTTTCAAGGTAAAAAAAAAAATTATTAACAATATTGTAAATTATTGTAGGTAGATTGAATTTTTTTATATAAGTTAATTTTTATAACATCAATGAAAAATTTAATTTAAAAATGAAAATAGTTTAAAGGTAAATTTTTTTTTTTTAAATTGTCATAAATTATTGTAGGTTGATTGAATTTTTTTTTATTTACCAACTGTTTTAAAATAGATACCTGACCATTAAAAAGTAGCATTTATTCATTTTAAAAAATGTTGTTTGGTTAATATTATGGCAACACTATCAGCTTGACAGTTGCCTTGTCCATTGCATACCAGTTTTGTCTGATTTGATGATAATCAAAATATTGTAAAAAGGTACACTTCTTTCACATATTCGCTAAAATGCTGACCGAAAACATAGCGAAATTAGCCGCCGATTTGGAAAAACAGGAATTAGAGGTACAAAATCACCGATATGCTTTGAATTCTTTACTTTACCAACTCTTTCAATTTGTTCATAAACCTAACCAATAATTATATTGTAGGCCCCAAAAGGTGTTTCTTCGGCACAGCTTTACTCTCAATTACTGGCTATATATCTATATCAAAATGATCTGTAAGTCGTTTTAAAACATATACATCAGATATTTATTTTTGTTAGCATTTTAATGTACGGTTATAATTGTGTTATATTGGTTGTCTTTACAGTTGTAATGCTAAATATTTATGGAATCGCATACCCCAAAGTGTCGAAAGTACAAATCCGGAACTATTTGCGATTTGGACTGTCGGTCAGAAGATGTGGAAAAGAGATCTACCGGGAACATATCAAGCTCTGGCCGCCCCCACGTGGAGTGAACCTATCGCAGAAATAATGCGCTCTCTAGAAGGTAATATTATGTTAAATTAATATGGCTCTTTGTCAGCTTTAGGTTATTACTGATGGGTTAAATTTTTACAGATCTATGAAATTTAAATTGGCATTTGCATGATAAAATTCAAAAACCATATTACCAAATGTGACAGTTGCCATTATTAATTAAAAATTGGGTGTATATACTGAAACTTTAAGTTGTAATGACGTGAATTGATTGATGTTTGAAGTATATTTTCTTACTTTCTGAATATTGCTATTGAAGTCACTACTTATAAGAATATATAAATATTTGCCATGACACGTTAAAATATATATCAATTGTAATATCATCAGAAAAATGCAATGTCAGATGGCAAGCAATATATTATAATAATTTTCTTTTTAATGCTGTATATATAACTTCAGAATACTCACTAATCTAAGTTAATCTTGTGTTTTCAATGTAGAAAGGATATAGATACATTGTAAAAAATATTTGTGCTAAAATAATGGTATTGTTACTATATTTCCAGCCAAATATCTGAGACTGGTAAATCGACTTTCGTATGTCAAAAATAGGTGGAGTGTTCAAACTCAGCTCAACAAGCTTGCTTATAAATTCTCTAGAGAGTCAAAAATTGTTATTATGATTACAGAAAAGGTTCGTGAGAGAGCAATAGCCCTCATCGCCCAAGCTTATAGCTGGTTGTCACTAGATACAATGTCCTCCATGACAGGCTTACCGAATGACCGAGTCTTGCAAACATGCCAGGACCGTGGCTGGGCCGTGGAGGGAGGGATGGTCGTTCCCACCAAGCCCTTGCCGCCACCTTCTCCACAGACTTCCAGTGAAGACCAACTGTACAAACTTACCGAATTTGTATCATTCTTAGAAAATTAAATATTTCAAAACTAAAATATAGTGGTTCCTAAATATATAAACAATCCTTTCCATGACTGTTCGCACGAGAAGTTATATAAACATCAAATGAGTTTTTTTTTTCCTAAGAAATAATGGAAATTAGAATAAGATGCTCCACCCAAAGACAAACACACGTCATGAAATTATTTCTAATTAAACTATATTAATAGACACTATATAAACTGGATCAAGTAACTAGTTTATAAATTTGTCGCTTACGCTATAGTCCTCGCATCTTTTTTTAATTCTTTATTTGGTGTTCTCTCTTTTCTTATGAATACTATAATTATATCAGTTTATTAGTTTTTATATAAAATATAAACCATAATTTGCAGGCTCTGTGTGCCCTTTTTGGATTATTCCATGATTGGAGTACTGCACATGATCACATATTGACATTTATTATCAATGCGCCGCTATTACACATTAAGATTTGCAGAAAATTGTATTTTAAAAAATCAAATCGTAATTGTATTGCCCAAATTGAACTGTTTGTACCTATTCAAGAATTAGCATTAAAAGAGAGACGTATCTGATCACACTGAGTTATGTTTGATGGGTTATTTCTAAATGAATTAATAAAAAAAAAACACATTTGAGGATCCACTGTAATGATAATTATATTTCTAAATATGTATACTTATTTTTTTATTTTCTTATTTAAGTAGGAATTGTCATAAATACACTTGTAATAAAAAATAAATTCTATGATTTTATTTTATGATTCCACTTCTATTTCACCAAAAGTATATTGTAAAAAACTTGCTCCACACGTTGTCTACTAATTATTTTGGATTTCTTAATAAATTTACATTCAACACATAATATTTAGGTAAACTTATGTCTAAACTAATATTTAAGTAATGAAAGTAATGCCATCAAAATAATACTCGTAGTACCCGTAGTACTCGAAATACGTAGTATTTCAAATCTACCCTCCAGTATTTTTGTAAATGTTACATGGTTAACAAAAAATAGCAATAAAGTTTAATATTAACAACCACTTTGCTCACAGCGTGTACGCTGCTTAATTATAATGAACATTTTGAGTAAGTAATATAATCACGGTAAGAAATTATAATACAGAAATATATAATCTAATTTTATAGGAATATTGAATGACACACAGACCGGCAAAGATAGGCATGCTGAGCAACACGGAGAGAAAGATTGAGCAAGTCTTTTAAGTTAGATGCACCGACTGATGTGGCGTTGACTTCGTTGGGCTGAGTAGGGTAAAATTTCCTAATGATAGTCAACACTCTCCACGAGTTATAAAAAAATTATAATCTGAATGCTAACATTAGAAACCGTAGTAACAAGATTTTTAATTACATGCAATGATTGATTGCTTGTACTAACTGGTTATTTATTATAATTATTCATATAACCATAACCTCTATAATCGGCCGAGTCAATTATTCCAACTACCTACCATTATTAAATTGGAGTGCGTCCATAGATCCGAAGGTCACATTTATATGTGAATCTTTATCGTAATAATGCAATGGATGGTACAAAAGAAAGTGCAATCAGCCAATGGCGACCTCTTTGTTTTTTCTTTTCAGATTTGTTGGTTGACTGGCAACGTGCGTAGATCGCTTTACGAGACAAGTGCTACGAGAGAATTTTAACTAGTACGAATCAAAAAAATATTTCTATTATATGTTATTTACAATAATTAGGGGTATGCTTACAATACAGTATGTGGCTATTCCCTGATCCTGTGCGCAAGTTGTGGGAGGTGGTTAATTTCGTTATTGAGCTTGTGTAGGGAAAATATGTGTAAAAAAAACCTGCATGAGTTGAAGAATAAGCTTAAAAATGTCACATATATTTAAGGCGCAATAAATACTGTATTTATATTAACATATAAGTGCAGGTTACTTCACAATATTTTATCTATAGCATAAATTATCCGGGCATACGATTAAGGTAATGTATGGCGGTGTCGGATGGGAGGCATCATGTACAATCACCGAGGACCATACCTTTCATTACCGGACTAAAAAAAAGCATGCAAAGCGACACAACTGACAATCGATCAACAAATCGCTACTAGTAATTTTTTTCGCCCTGATCAGTGTTTTCAACCATTTTGAATAAGCGACCCCTTTGTAAGTTGATAAATTCTGGCAACCCCCTAGGCCTGGAGCCTTAATAAAACTATGTCAGTGATTTAAATGTAGGACCTACAAACAATTGTCTTCGACCACAGGTTGAAAAACGACCCACAGGTTGAAAAATACTGTTGTAGATAATGAGATAAAATTCAGATTGAATACCTATTCAGATAATGGCATGGAAACTATTTATGCGATTTTCTGTGGGCGCGTCTTTTTTTCTAGACTACTGCGAGATGAAATTATAAACAAGTTGTATATTTAATAACCTAAACGTTCTTTTTTTTTTTTCTATATTAAAATTAAGAAATCCTTGGAAGTAAATAAAACAATGAATCACCTCATGTGTTATATCGTAAAATCAGCATAAAAACAAAGTCAATAAATTAATACGTTGTTTGGATAGAAAATAGAGTGTATTGAGGTTGATAACGTCTATTTACCGATGTGTCTATTTATTACAGTAATTTTGCAAATAAAATACGAACAGATATTATCTTCTTTTTGAGTAACAGTACATGAAATTGCAGCCCAGCGGCTCGTTTGTGAGCAGATCTCGTCCGCGATAGAAAATACATTTTTCCAATACGCGTCCATCCATGAGGGCATACACAGTGTGACCGTATTTTACTCAATTTATGAGACAAATAAAAACAATTGTTACAATAACATACTTGTTTAATTTGCACAAATTATTAGTATGTTGCATGCGTATAAATTTAACATTCATATAATAAAATGTGTAAAAATATTACTCAACAACTATATTTGATATCTTCAGCAAAGGTAGTGAGAATTTTTATTTTATTTTCATTTTTATTAGCTTTTGACTTCAATAAGACCCGGATATTTTCTTTAAGAAACATTTTTCTATAAAATATAGAGGCGCCAGTATTATTTATGGTTGTAACTTAAAAAAAAAACGTAAAATACAATTATCCATTCAATAAAATACCAAAGAATCTCAAGCGCAAGTTGTCAGAGTGAATATATGTTTATATATTTTTAATTTGTCTATTAAAAATACAATACACAAAATAACTACAAATTACCAATCAAAAAGGTACAAAGAAATTAATAACCTTTATTAAAAAAAAAATTTAAATATTTAAAAGTGATAAGTGTAGTGGGGGACGACTGAAAAAAAATTTGCTAAAAATTCCCCAAAAATTAAGTCGAATGGTCACCCTCGCGCGAGGCATAGTTGATTGGTAAATAAATAGCAGCTAGCTTCCTGGTTGGCACGTGCTTTGGTATGATCTATAATAAGGATTGATTCGCAAAAATAAAACCGACTATTCCTGCGCCGGTCGGTGGTTGAAGACTAGTTTAGACGCATCCGAAGAACGCACCAAGACAAAAACAATAGGCAACCAGTTTATTTGTCTATTAGCGAGCCAACGTAATAAACGGGCCGAAGCTCAGGGCGTCTCTTTACAGTGCACATAAAATATAATTATAAATAAAAAAATTCAATATTCAACAAGGATCCTGACAAGGAAATCAAAGTGAGAATTGGTGAGAAACACTTAGTGAATCTCCCAACCAAGTGTTATGTCGTCTCACTTCTTCTTTGTGGAGTTAAAGTATGGACACTCATGACAGCTAAAAATGTGGCTATATGGTAGAATTCATAAAACACCATGGGTTGACTGCGTCACAAATGAGAGAAAACTCCTGACGTTGGTAAAGAAGTGGAAGGTCTCCTATTATGGCCACATTTTTCGTAACAGTAAATATGGCATCCTCCAGCTGAAAAAGGTGCATTGGAAGGAATGAGTTTACGTGGATGCGGAATTTGCGGAATTTGCGCCAGTGGCTGGAGGTCGGAAGTACAGCCGAATTAGTGATATAGAAATATATCCTATGAAATGGTCACCAACCTCCTATGAGAAGAGGCATCAGAAGAAGAAGAAACAATATTTAAATTGTAGTATATAAATAACTAAACATACTTATAAGTAGCATGAATACGTAGTAGAAGTAGTAGAATTTTTTTTCTTCTAATTAATGATATGTTTGTTAATTTTGAATGTGCTTTTAATATAAATATATCAAATAGTATTGTTGAAGTTTACAGTTAAGAGTTTATAATAAATATTAAAATATACAGTGTGCATTAAGTATCACCCTGTGTGTAGGTGTGCATTACATGCAGTAGCTCAGCTGCAGCAAGGACTGGTTCCTGCAATGGTTCAATTTGCTATGAGTTCAGATTCAAACATTAATTAGTTCGTTAAACCTGGATGAAATATAGGAAAGGAGTTTAACCTGAAAATACAACGCAATAAACTATGCAGCACAGGAAGTTATGTTGATTAATTTCACGAATAATTGATGTTTACTTTCAATTTAAAAGACGCTCACATATTGTATTTATAATAAATAATAAATAAAATGTTATCAATGGAATTAATCAGAAGTAGCTACCCGGGTGCTGGGATATTTATATCGCGTTGCCTATCTATTGCAGAGCCAAGCAGGCGCTAATAAATAAATTATGTTTATGCAAATCGTTTATGAATTTAACAAGCAGCGGCCGGTGGAGTAAACGGAATAGAATGCGATTTGCCTTGGTTCAGTTGGCGCACTTTATCGTCTCAGGAATTCATACATCTCCTCCAGCTCAACGCGATATGTAAATATAGACAGAGTCGTTGGATTAATGGCATCCTAAAGCAGATTTGGAGACCTACTTGTCGCTCCTGTACTCGTGAGCAAGGATAAAAAGAGTAATAAAATAAATTATCTTAAGACATTACGTGTAAATTCACTTTAAGGCAAAACTGAGTTTAGACATGTCAAAGTTGCCGTATCGTATCGCCGGTGGTCAGTATGATAGAACTTTGTATTCACAACGAATCAGATATATCTGACTATACATACTTATTAGCAGTCTATGGAAAAATACAGGAGTACTTTTTATCAACTCCAATTTAATTAAAAAAATAATTGGTAATTTTATTTAGACAAGAAGTAAATGTACTTATTTTTTAAAATATTACATGTTGTTGTGAAATTAAAAATTAAATGTATTTCACTAAGTAACGTTTCGAAAATCTATTGGTTCATAATAAATAATTTTAGATTTTCATGGCCGATGACAATCATTGGTGATTTAAAAACTGCTATATTTTAAAAATTAACCAGAAAAATATTAAGTTCAAAAATTTTCCCCGCAAGTGTATTATAATCTAAAATATACAAGTTTTCATTACTTAGTTTTTTGCATAATAAAAATATCCTCGGACATAAAATTTACTGAGCAATAATTTATGAATTCCGCGCTTCGCTCGTGAATAACCCGATCGTTATTTTTAGTACGGAATCCAGCAACCGCGACCTACAATGGGCCGATGGAGTCATCAAATCAAATCTGCACTCGAAAATACTTGGAGCCGATTCAAAAGAAGTTATTATGCGAGCGTCGCCAGGCCAGCCGACGTGCTGCGCCTTTGCCAAATCTCCTCTCCTCGCTCGCGGCACCTGGGCTGCTCGTTGTTTTTGCCCCTCTGCTCTGCTTCCGAATTCTACACGGACAATGAACTCCATACTCATCCTGAATTAACTTCTTGTAATAAGCTAGTACACTTCCTCGCTTCTCATTGGAAGCATGATACATCCTGACACAACTGAAAACTTTTTTGTATAATGATTATCCCCGCTCTCCCCACTCATGGAGTAGTGGACTTGAAATGACTGTGGAAGGATGTGCTCTGGAAATACCTTGTTGGGGTGAGGGCTCCTGCTATTATGTAGCATGCTGCAGAATGAGTTTGCTCAGTGAGATGGTCGCCAACCTCCTCTGAGAGGCACTCGATGAAAAAGAATAAGCTAGTACGTAAAGCTCTGGGAAACTTACAACAAGACTCCCAGATTAAGTCCCTTGGCTTTGAACAATCAATAGGTCTCTCGAAATAAAAGTCACTTGCTATTCTGTGATCTTTTCTCTCAGTAGGCTTTATTTACATATTGAGCTGTTTGATATTGTAAGGGCGTAATTCGACCCACCTTTCATTGGACCTAAATGCCACATCTATCTCATTGATCTGCCCTACAAATATCTATAAATTTGCATGCGATGAAACCATCGCCTCTGACTCTATTGCTTCTAAATATTTGCATATTGCTGTAATGTATCCCTTGATGACTATCAAGGCATAACTTTGGCATGAACTAGGGTATTTTTGAAACTAACAAAGCATTACCATATATTACTTTCAGTATTTTTGTGATATAACCGCGTGATGTTAATTATTTTATCTTGATTTTTTAATTTATTTATATTTTCCACAACAGTGATGAATCCGGCCATTTTGTGAGAGTAAATTTAAAAATAACAGGTATGTTAATTTTTAGCTCTTGAACTACTTTGAGAATAGATACGTATAATTCAGAAAATCGTAATTTGTACAGAAATTTTTTTAATATTCTAATAACTATGATTGCTAAATTGTACTTATTTGATAGAAAATGTCAGATAAACGACACAACATTTCACTTTATAGGTTTTTACATTCGTTATTAGCATATAAATATTAGATTAATTAATAAAATAACTGTTAAAAATAAGATAATTTCATTTACGTTTTACTGTAGAGCTACAAACACCATATCAATATCTATCTTACAAGCGAATCAATCAAATAGTTTACTATCTTTTCAAGTCAATAACATAAACTATGACCGTGTTGAACAGAGTTATTTAGAAAACAAGATGTTCGTAAAGCACGGTTTATTGACGCCATAGCATCGTTAAGGCATTGGCATTTTAATGGCATCGCAAGAAATAAAAAAAACAATTAAAGATTAAACAGTCATAAAATAAAACAAAAAAGACTAACGTTTTAAAATCATAGGTATCGCAGATTTAACTTATGGTTTTGCGCAACACGCGTAGAGTCTAGAGGTGTTCTAGACCAGTGCTTCTCAAAGTGGTCCCTACAGACCCCAGGGGAGGGGGTCCTTAGAAAATTAAAATCGATTTGGGGTCCCTGAACAACGTCAGAGGGTCCGTGCAAGGTTGAATATAAAATAAAAAAATTGTGACACATTTTGATTAATATGGAAGCTAAAATAAATAAAAATTAATACATTATTAGCGATTTTTACGTACTAAGTAAAATATAAATGTAGACAGGTGTATAAAATACAAGTAATAACAGGCATCGCGGTGAGTCAGGTAGGTTAATACAGGAACGCAATAGAGTTGATACTTGCACCAACTAGTCTATAATATGAATTTATGTAGTTTTTTTACCTAGGGTCTGTAGGCAAGTTTTGACTATGAAAGGGGGTCCGTAGGCAAGTTTTTACTATGAAAGGGGGTCCGTGGGCATGTTTCGACTATGAAAGGGGGTCCGTGGGAAAATTTTGACTATGAAAGTGGGTCCATGGGCAAGTTTTGACTATGAAAAGGGTTCGTAGGCAAGTTTCGACTATGAAAGGGGGTCCGTAGGCTAGTTTTGACTATGAAAGGGGTTCGTAGGCAAGTTTTGACCATGAAAGTGGGTCCATGGGCAAGTTTTGACTATGAAAGGGGGTCCGTAGGCAAGTTTTGACTGTGAAAGGGGTTCGTAGGCAAGTTTTGACTATGAAAAGGGGTCCGTGGGCCAAGAGAGTTTGAGAGCCACTGTTCTATACTATGAGCCTTAAGATGTTTGCGCCAAGTAGGTCTTTCGTATAGATTTTAATATTAATTAGATTTATTCTGAAGGAGTGGAGGATTAGGAAAGTGACGGTCTTGAGATATTGGCACTCTGTGATTGGAGTTTCGCCGACCGTGCCACATTGAATTCAGGCGGTGACTCCAGATTCCTGGCGGACGACATGACATCATCCCTGCACAGCCACGGGCCGCATTACGTTATGCCCATGGAACTATGATGCATATAAACAAATTATCCACGCTACACTTCGTAATATCGCAACGTTTGGTTCGAGGCGTTCCCGACCTCAGGTATTCGGCCGGCTTTTAGTTGAATCATATTATTTAAATTTATTTGAGCAATTAACTTTGCGGCGTTTGTTGATTAACATTTATAAATTAATGGTGCAAAAGTTTGCATTGGTAAAGATCACTTTGAAAAAATGCGCTAGACTACTTTTTATTTTATTTGTGAATGGAAATATACATATGTTTTAAATTAAATAATTGAAAAAAATCATGACGGTTTCCAGCTTATTTAACTTGTTTAAAATATCATAAGCGTAGGTTAAGTAAATGTTCTGGAGATCGGAAGTGCAGCCGGATTGGTGAGACTGGCCCAGGATAGGGATATGTCCGAGGAAATGGTCACTAACCTCGTATGAGGAGAGGCATCAGAAGAAGAAGTTGGTTATATGATGATAATGATTAAGTACATTTTTTCAAATATTGAAAATTGATTAAAGGGATTTGAACCCACATCCCCAAGCTTACATGGCCAGTGCATTACCAATTATACCAACGAATCACTTGTACTTAGCAATAATTTTTAACAATCATATCCTATAAGTGAAACAACGTACTTATTATGCCAATTAAATATATAATGTTTACATACTAAGACTATATAAACTAAAGTAGACATTAATTCATGTTCAACCCAAAACGGTGTTTGACTTAAACATAAGATGGTATTCATTTTTCATAGTTTTTCAGGTGCACTAATTATAAAAGTTAAATATAAACGCACTATGCTATTGATGATGGTTGAGTATTGAGTACATATAAACTAAATATCGAAGTATATAAAATATTTCTTACATAACGGTCACATTTATCAGGCAGAAAGAAACCGTGTCATGTTATAATTTCAGTACTCTTGGACTGGGCGGTGTGGTTGTGGCAATAGATAACTATGAGAGTGTACGCTAAAGGAGGTATTTTTATTTTTACTTGAAAGAAAACTGTGTCACCGAGTTCGATGGTGTCCGACCACGAGGCGGAAATGAAGCGATAGGAGGCAGTAACGGCGGATACTTTACTCGGTAGAACCGTTTCTTCACCTGGGGAGTCGGGGAGCGCGGCCTCCGACCCCGGGCGTGCGTAATAAATCGCACGGGAGACTGCACTTTGCATTTTATCATTTTTGTAGACACACTAATAACATTCCTCCGATCCGCTTTATTCTGACTTCGTGCTCGCCGCTCCGGCGATGGAAAGGTCTTTGATAAATCGGTTCGGCAGGGACGTGCTGGAAAGCATTGTCGTCGATATTGTTATATCAGCATCGTCCGCTTTCCGTCCAACGCCGTCCAACAAGGCAGCTTCTCTTGCATAAAACTATTTCTCTTACGTAATAGCTATTTGTTAATAATAATTTAATTTAACAATGTCTGCGTTACGATCATTCCTACTGACTGGGAGTCAGGATAACTGACTAAAAAAAAAGAAAAAAGATACTAATCGCAAGTGTTACAATCAAAGGTACGAGTACGATTGAAGAGGCCCTAGAGTGCCGAAAATTTGTATTTTCAAGCCAACTTCCAGTTAGAAGAAGCACTGAAGAAGTGAAGCAAAAACATATTATTTTTACAATTAATCATAAACCATTTAATTTATCAGTTTAATGAACATTCTGCGCAGTGTCTGCAAACCAAAACAAAGCATGTTTTGTTGAATGTATTAAAGGATCTTTAATCAAGCAGTACCTGAGCAGGTAAGCGAGTCTAATAGAGTGATTAAGTATTAAACATGGAACTGCAAGTCGTGTCTAATGTAAGAATCAAACCATGAATATTTCATAACAGCACCGCGAGCCGCGCCGGGCCTCCAGGTGAAATGCAGAGCTCTGCGGACTTTCGCTATTATTTTGCGCATTGTAAATGCAATTGCATTATATTAGGCTCTAAGAAATTACGCATCGTCGATTCAATTCAGATAGCAATAGATCATTACCTACTGAA
Organism: Atopsyche davidsoni; assembly: GCA_022113835.1. Taxonomy (NCBI): domain Eukaryota; kingdom Metazoa; phylum Arthropoda; class Insecta; order Trichoptera; family Hydrobiosidae; genus Atopsyche; species Atopsyche davidsoni. Next base: position 15,181,781 of record JAILWY010000012.1, read on the forward strand.
ATACATAATACGGTAGCTTATGAAAGCTGCGCCTGCTTCTGTGAGTATCGAGTGAGTAATGGGTCGGCGGGGCACTTGTTCCAGAATGAGTAGTAGCTTTTACTTTGCAATGCGCTTTTCATTTACGATCATTGTTGCTTTTGATCAAACGCAAACGTTGCAAAGTCATTAGGCTTCATTAATCCCTGTCGTTTTAGTGCAGGATAGAGCTTTCTATCACTAGGGGTGTCTGCTTTAAACAGAGTTTATATATGTACATAACAAAACGAACCAAAAATAGACTGTTTTTATTGCAGTATATTGCAAATAACATAACCGTCTTCAGCTATATAATTATGGATGCGTCTTGGCTATTGCAAAAAGTTATTACCCGCATATTTTATGAGGCCATTTATTTTCTAGTTCCATGCATCCCAGGCACAGTTTTGGACTAAACTTCTAATGGTCGTAAACAGTATTTTCTTTGCTGTCTACAGTAAGTAAAATAAACGGGACTTGCAACTAAGTACCCCAGCAAGTACAAAGTATATCAGATATATATTTATACGTTTTAAGCTATTTTTTTATTTTTTGTTTAAAATATTATTTATTTCATATTCAATCATTATAAAAACATGCACCTGTGAGAATGATACAATACACACGCCTGTTTTTAATTTATTGCAATAAAAAATTACTGCTTTTCGACCGCATCTTTGGATATTTTTCACGGTTAGCATTCGGACCGTTTGAGATATTTCTATTTTTTCCACCCAGCGCTTAATGTAGGAGAATCGAAACCTGTATTCATTACTGTGAAGTTTCCAATCAAAAAGCCATAAATCACTCCACGAACGATTCATCTTCAGTTTTGCAGAAAAACCTGCAGCGATAAGGAAGAGAGAAATAACTGTGCAGCTGTTGAATAGCGGATTTGATGGACCGACTGCAGCAAAGGCATATTTTTTTCCAAAAGAGTGCGAATAAATATTCGTGTATAATTTTTTTAAATAGTGGTTTTAACCACTATTTAAAAAAAATTCGTTTATTAAAAAAAGGGATCACAGCTGAATAATCGTACAGTTAATATACATTTTTATAACAAATCCTTGAAGGTTCAATAAAACGGTGCATTATTAATAACGATGTTATAACCATAGACATAAAATTGAGACTTAATTGTGAAAACGTATTTAAGTGCCAAGTATTTACTATCTCGGGCGTGTAGATTTTTATGTGCAGCGTTTTTTGTTAGCTTCGCATTTATAATGATAAAAAGGTATAAATGCACAATGGCGATTGGTTCGTTGTGCATTTAAATAATAGCTCACGATTTCAATTACGTAATGTCATAGTAATTTATTTACTCCATTGGACAATCCGCCTCGCGCCTATCCTGACTGCGAGGAGGCTGCGGCTGCTCTCACAGTAGACACACCTGAGAAAGCATAATCTACACGAGTATTCGCAGGTAATCTGGCATCTATATCCCAGCAGTGTCGTGAAACAGCTTTTCGAGGATTTTCGTCGTTCGTAGTACTATGTGAATCGTTTATTTAAAAATTATTAACGATAAACTTACATGGGTAAAAAATGCAGATTTATAATGGTAGCAGTATCTTTGCGTTAACATTAAATTAACAATACTCACGCAAATATACTATAACATTTATAAATTAAAATATGACCAAACATTATTTTATTTGGAGGACTCCAAAGATATAACGTTTCAACAAATAACAGAGGAGCATTTTTTTTACGCAATCTGCGTCGCGGCCCGGCGTTCTTTCCAACTGAGCCGCAGTGCCGCTATAAGTGAGCGAGAATTTGAACCGTTATATGCGAGTGCGTAACCAATGTACCAATTCACAATAGTTGTGTAAAATTTGCTGTATTGTTACCGAAATTTGATTCTGATGCGTCCCCCTACATTTCAAGAATAATAACGGCGCACACGCAACAGCTCAGTCAGCAAGATGCGGTCGCTTTGTCTCTCTGCGGTTTGGCCGGCGTAAACAATGAGCACACCTCCCCACTTCGCTATAATTTGTAAGCAAATCTGCATTGTCACCGCAACTCCTTTGTAGTTGGCGTGTCCGGGCCGCCGCCATTTCTATTTCTACGCACGCGACATGGAAGCGTGGGCCAACAAGAGCAGCCTGCACACGCTGCGACACAACTGACAACCCAACAATAATTTGCCAATAGCGTCTTCTTACAGAGCAACACATCTGACAACCAACCATCAAATTGATACATGTGTATCGACATTTATTTTTTTCAAAATTTTACTAAAACAACTTCCATATGCTGATTTTATATATGCTTGATACATCAATTACTTATAAAGACAAATTTGACTCATTAACACGTTGACTGCCAACTACGAGATAACTCGTAGTAGATTGCATTCTTTTCTAGGACGCCAACTACGAGTTATCTCGTCCTTGTTTACTTGCCATTTTTGTGCAGCTACGATTGGACTCGAAATATATCAGTGCTAGTATCGAAAGATGGCTTATGGGAAAAGAACAAAAAATCAATGCTGGCTTGCATGAACAGAAAAATTATTAACACGTTGACTGCCGACAAGGAGATAACTCGTGTCCTTGTTTAATTGTCATTTTTGGCCAGATTTCTGAAAATTGCCGTGGCAGTCAACGTGTTAAACGAGCAATCTAAAAAATAAAATTAACACTAATAACCTTTTTTTGTAATCAAACATGTGGAAAAATCACTCAAGTGTTTTATTTAAAATACTATAATAATTTTATGATCTTTGCATTTTATGCTACGTGGTACAATTGTACCTAATTAAATTAGTTCAAATATTTCTACAAGTAATTTTGAATAAGCGAGTAGCAAGTTATTTAGTGGCTTTGTTAGCCGGCTACTTAAGTGCTGACAAGAAAATTGCCCTCCGCAAGTAAGAACTCCGAACCCTCGCTCACTCACTCACCGCGTTAATGAGCCAGCCATCCACTCTAATTGCCTAACAGCACGAGATAACTGGGCTTCGTTTGTTAACACTGATATACGATTTCTGTTGGGTGTAAATGGAAATATATTCGTTCAACATCTAGTTTATTTAATTACAAAGCTAACGTTGGATAAAGTGGATAGAATAAATAGACAGGTGAGCTTACAAATAACGTTGTCATAAACAAGAAGCTTAGTTTATACCAGGTTTAAAACATAAAAATACAAACATACCAAGAATAAACTAGAATATCAACTTACTGTATTAGTCATTTATTAATATTACACAATTTATCGTGCTAATAACATTTAATTAAATATAGTTTTTATAAAAGTTGTACCATGATAGGTTTGCAATTTTCAATGTCAAATATAATACATATCAGAAAAAGTTACCAGTGTAATTGGAAAGGAATATTAAAATAGTTTACACCAGGGGTGGACAATAAGTCAATGGCGATCGACCGGTCGATCGCGAAACTAATTTCAATCGTTAGACTACATACGATAAAAAGAGCACTAATTTAGAATATTATTTCGGATCCACACACCTGTGTGAATTAAGAAAAACCTGTTTAATAATTATGTTGTTTTTCACGTAGGTAGATACGTATGTTTGAACATATACTTTGCTTATTTACCCATAGCTCGCGAGAGTGCACCTCGTACTGATATACAGTGGATAAGCATATGAGTTTCACACTTTCTTTTCCACCTTTTTTGAGTACTCCTATATAAATCAATCGCGATTCAAAGTGGACCTTATGTACACAAAAGTTGGCCTCACCTGGTGTATTGGTTAAAAAATGTAATTTTAAATATTCATTTGTACCATTTCAATTTGTTGTCCTAATACATTTTTTTAAATTATTTATATACACATCGGCACATGACACGCGACCGATTCGTAATCAGCTTATAGCGTCTCTTCATTTTAGATGTTTTTTTTAAATAGTTTTGCCTAAAGGCCTCTACACACGTAGCAACAAATCGTGCCACCAACTTGCAGGTAGTCAAAAGCTTCCCTTTATTTGATATATTGTTCAATAATGAAGACACGTTGTTCCATCGTGTGACGCTCCATTTTTACTAACCTTAAACTATCAGCTGTCAAACTGTTTTTTTTAAGTGTTCCCAAAACTTAACTACAAAAATGGCGACAAATTCAAATCTTGCGTTAATTTTGGGACACCTTTATAATTAGTATATAATATATTAGTATTAATGCAGAAAAAATAATAAGGTTCTTTATTATTTGAAAAGTTATGAGTTAGGGTTTAAAATCATAGCAAATTATGTGACCAACGTATTTTTTTTAAATTATGTATACTGTATTTGTTGTGTTCAAACTTCTTTAATATTCGACAGCCCGTTGGACTATTTCAATTTACATGCGGTGTAAAAGTAGAGGTCTGACATATTTTTCAGTTCAGAAATACTTAAATTTATAATACAATGTGTTGTTAGTCATATAAGCCAGCTACTGTTCCTTTATAATAACTAGGATATATTGATTCATATAAACTCAGTAAAATCGCTATATGTCTATTACGGATAAGTCAATCAGATGCGTATTTATTACCCATTACGGGCTTATTATAAATATTGGTTGGCCTGGGCACATTGGTTCATATGTAGAGTATGATTGTTAAAAAATCTCGATAAGTGGAAGTGATTCGTTAGTACAAAGGTTCGTACACCGGCCATGTAAGCCAGGGGATGTGGGTTCAAATCCCACACAAATCACGATGATATTTTTCTGAGAGTTTCTTTAAATCATCTTCTATATATGAACTAATGTGCCTAATCATATTAGTAAAATCGCTATGTTTATCCCCCACTGTTACTCTGTTATTCTACTTTTGTTATCCTACTGTTATCTAATTTTAATATTTAATATTCATTTCAACTCATGTCACAAAAGGGTTTTTAACGCATATTTTCTCTTCTCCTACTACAAACACAAACAAGAGATCCACATGTACATAAGACCACACCTTGTAAGCCCCAGAAACTGCGGCTTGAAAATGCAATACACTAAATTGATAAATAAAGAATTTTGAAAGTTAAGTTTTGTCAAAATGGTGTCAAAGATGGATGGTGTGTTGCAAGTTGCGTCGCGGCGTGTGTAACGAGCACGGACGCTATCGATTAGGATGTGTGATTTCGTCTTGCGGCAAAAAAAAACGGCCGAGCGGCAGGCTGCGCACTTTGTTAATTTGGGCCACGTGTGCGCCGGGGGGCGGGGCCACGTGGAGTGAATGATTTATCCGCGCCGTGATTGGCTGCGGGGGAGGCGCTCCGCCCGCCATTGGCCGGCCGCCAGGAAGTGAAAGCGCACGCGCTCGGCCGTTGTGTAATTATAATGAGACGCGAGATTTATGATCGTTAGATTCAATGGTAGATTATATTTTTAAATATATTATAAACAAGGATTTGTATGATTTAAATACTCGAAATTATTTTTATGTTGGGTTATGAAATTCAATATTTTTGACAGAGAGTACTTGGTGGAATTTCATTTTAATATTTTTGAGTAAAATACTTGAGTGATTTCCCACATGTTGCCATTATCAAACAGAGTGAGATTCTGTATAATAATAAGCAATTGGGTAAACAATTGTTAGAGGGATTAGAGTGACTGTCAAGTGGTTATGATTGTTATAGTTTTTTTTTTTTTTTAATTGCTCTAGGCCAGTGGTCCCCAACCCTATACACGCGGGCACCGTAGCGCCGTATTTTACGTGTGCCCGCCGCTGTGCGACCACGATAAAAAATATTAATATTATGTAGTAGTAACAGAGAAATATAAGCGAAAATAGTTATATCGTTATAATTTTCAAAATAATAATTCTCTCCAGAAATTGATATTAAATTATATTTCTTTTGAAAAAATAAATGGTACCCGCTGCCCGACCGGTATTATAAAATGTGCTCTTGGGTGCAAAAAGGTTGGGGACCCCTGCTTTAGGCGACAAACTATTAATTTTTCACAAATGGCAGTTTAATAATAAATTATAATAAGTGGCTAGTCCAAAGCATCTAAATGCATATTGAATGCTAATTATCAAGACACTAATGCATATAATTAATTTATCACAATGAGAATGAGCTCTCATTACCATGATATACATACACGATAGGTTGTATTCAATAAACCACTATTTTTATTTATAATTAATGGTGTCCTTTTTATTTATATTTCAATATTTTTTTTGGATACAATTGTTTATTAAATACTTTAGTTTTAGCTTGCAGAATCATGCAGTAAAAATAATATTATATAGATTAGACGTATTTAAAAAAATATAGTGCATTGACTTGTATCGTATAATTTATTGTCATTTATATATTGAAAAATTATGTCAATTAAAATAAAAAAAGTATTTATGCGCCTGATTTATATTAATAGTGTTCTTTGACAGAAATTATTGGTCAAAATTTGATTGAAATTATTATTTTACTATGCGACCAATTTACTCAACAGCTGTCTGTTGATGCCATTTAATACCGTTGGGGAAATCAATTGCTATAAAAAAATAATCATTTAGAAGTATTTCTGTTAAGTTTATTTTTTAAATAAGGTTAAGCTTTTTCTGTCTAGGAGGCTAAATGCTTAGAAATAATATTTTGACAGTACCTCACACATAATATAAACAATATAGAAGTATCACTAAAATGTGATTATTTTATATACTGCGTGATTCTACTATTTGTATACTCTGTTACTGATAATTTCAGTTCGCCTGTAAAAAAAATAGGCTGATAGTTGCGGCTGTAGAGTTATGCCTTAACTGAAATCCGCAATGAATAATAATTCGATAAATATGCAAGTGCTTGCAGGAATGTGCCTCGATGGTGTTAAATGATAATGCAGCTTCGCTGGCGCAGTCCGTGCATTTTTATTTTCCGCTACTTTGGTTGAAGATTACAGTGTTTAACATTATCTGGTTGAGAGAAACTTGGGCCGGTGCAGGACCTGCTCGCCAGTGGCGTGCGATCTGTCCACATCAATGCGCTGCATGACACCGAGGAAAAAAATAAGCTTCTGATATTTCCCTAGATTTTTTTACCAAATAATATTTGGTAGTTGTTCATATCTTAGATCTTTTGCCTTAAAATGAGCAATTTAGTATTTTCGTCATAAAAATACATATTATATATATATTTTTTAAATAATTTTATAGCTTGACCTGCATATATTTTTAAATTGAATAAAGCAGGCGGTATCTTGATTATCAAAGAACAGTGAATAAACCAAACGTGCTTTAATGGAAATTGAACATTTTATGGAAATAAAAAATAATGCATTCAATATACTCGTAAATCAGGTATTTCGTGATTTAATTATAAAATAACGGAACTGTAAACGATACAATACTTTAATTATGGAAATAAATGTGCATGTATAACTTGATAAAAATATAAATATTTTAAATCATTAAACTAATTTTAAAGGATATTTATAAAATAATATTATACGAAGAAACACACAATAAAATAATAATACGATAATTCTTAGGCTATATTTTAAATAAAATAAAATACCAGAGTAATTTTTCCACGTGTTAATTTTTATTGGTAACCAGTTTCGCAAACCTTTCACATTGGCATTATCCAACTTAAAAATCACTCAAGTATTTAAATGGGATTCCACCGAGTACTCTGTGTCAAAAATATTGATTATTTAATTCTTAAACACTTATAGATTCGGAAATGAACAAATGCATTCAGTATGCTATCTGATACTAAACTACCATCTTTTTAAAAATAAAGTTTTGTAAAAAAAACTTGTAAATAATTGACGATAAATTTCTATAACAAATCCAGGTATGGCTTAAAAAAAAAAAAAAAAGCTACCATCTTGCGCCAAGCAATATTCTATGACTTATCATTGAGAATGTTTTCCCCGAATATCCAAGTATAAGTGTCGTGGAAGCCGGCGGGCCCCGAGAGCCGGGCGCGGCATGCAGTGCATGGGACTGCGCGCCGCTGAGCGCCCGCGGTGCTGCGCCGAGCTGCATGCTTGTTTGCAGAATGCTGCGGTGATTACCGTCATTTCCAATATTGATTTTTTCCGATTGTGGTCACGCTATCGTGTGATAATACCCGTGATGAAATGATAAAATCAATTTTATACAACAATATAGCGTCTGTGGGGCACACCGGGTATTTTTTTTATCAGCAAGTGTGCTTTGACTAATTTTAAGCTTTAATTAAAGAAACAGATTTTATTGATATTGAACGTGATAGTGTATTATATTTTTTTATAACATTATGCAGTCAATTGATTGTAATAGTGGCATTTTATTAATTTAAGTGATTAGTTTTAAAAAAATGCACACGCAATGCGATATTATCTTCTCCAAAGGTCAGGGTGTCATGAGACGCTAGTCTAGTTCCATACTAAATGAACTAACTAGATAACCTGTTAGTCATTTTTCTCCGGGAGAATGTCAGTGTAATCTAGTTTCTATGTTATAGGAAATCCTGTTTGTTTCATTGTTTTAGATTCAAGAGCAAATTAGAGTTATTTATGCTTGAAAATAATTAATTGTTATATTATATACGGTCTCGAAATTTTAGTCAGACAATATCACTAAAAAGTGTTAAAAGTTTTACGACTGCAAAAAGCTGTCTACACACGTCGATACACAATATGCAGCCGATATGATGTTGACCAATAACGTCCAATTTTTATTTTTTTCTGTATGTATGTGTATTTATCCCGTTGTTCGCTTACGCATAATCATAAATGCATAGCCAGTTTAATTGATTCAATTATACTTAAATTGCATTTAAAGATAGCATTTTATATATAATAAAAAATATCATTTTTAATAAACGGTTCTTACAATATGTACAGGGCGGTAGTAAATTTGTACGAAGACTCGATTAAGGTACGGAAATAAATGCTTGAAGTTCTACGTTAAAGGAAGTATCATTCTCTCTGGATTCTTCTCAATTACATCCAACTGTCGGCAAAGACACATCGGGTAGGCAATTGCAAAATACGTATTTGCATGCAAAGGGAGCGTTCATACTAAACAAAAATTATAAAATTTAAAAATACGATTAAATTTTAACCGAACGGTAACAAGCCTTAATTGTCCTCTTGTGGAAAGGAAAGCTATAAAGTGATTGCAATGATTGATTTTCGTACGTTGTATGCTCTCACTACAAGCAATCGAATATATATTTTTTTTTCATAGAATAATTTTTAATATTGATCTAGTTGTCTCCTTTATCTGATCTAGTTGATCTAGTGGTCGGTGTGCATCTCCCTTTAGGTCCTTCTGGCGGCTTTCAGAGCCAGCTCGCTCGAGTTCCGATTTATTTCCAGGCGCGTCGCCTCCAAACATTCCATTATTTCCCATAAAAGGAGATCACCGCATCGGGCCGGTCGAATTTGTTCCTATTTGTCGCGATCGGGGTCGACAAAGGCGAAACCAATTGTGTTCAGTTCGCTCATTAGCGAGCTTAAGCCGCCGCCTGATACATTATTCCGACCCTGACAACCTTTTACCTAAGTTAACTTTAAACCAGCTTTAAACTTTAGAGTTACTGTTACATTTACTGTTACTTTATTGGAGTAAAAAGTTAGAAAATACGAGACTGTTTTATATACTCGTACTACAATTTTTAACGTGACTAAAATTTATATATTTATTTTCAACAGCTGATGAAGTAAGTCGTGATTAAAACATTTGACTTGTGATATATATTTTATAAAATCTACTAAGCTTTGATCTACCTATAACTATGAAATTAAATGATAATATCATTAAAACATCTCTAAAGGAATTATTAAAAACAAATATTTGGTTAACACATTATAGAAAAGTGACAGTTTTCTTAAATGTGTTAAAAATAATTGCAAAAAAAGTCTATTTAAGATTTTAACTATTTTAAAAATATTCGCAATAAACAATTATATATCGAGGCATTGTATCACTACTCATCAGGTTTATTTTATTATTAAATAGTCTCGAGCGAGTGTATCTCTTGGTGTAGTAATACAAAGCCAAAATGTCTACTTTCGCAATACTGTTGGCGAGGGTCGACATAATAATTTTTAAATGAATAATAATGTTTATTACCTTATAATACATGATAAGGAGATACCCATCAGAGGTTTTAGTTTCTTGGGTGTTGGAGCTGCTTGAAGCTTTCTGTCTTGTGGCGTTTCAGTTTCCGTGCTAGGACAACCTATAAAAATTAATCCAAACCAAAAATATTACAAAGATATAAAATATTTTTTTCCGTTTTATTGCATATATGGCTTTATTTGACTTGTTTCAATCCCAACTTATTTCCATTAGATATCTATGATTTGTCGTATATACGATTACATAAATCCTATACCAAAGAGAGTGTTTTTTTATTATAATTTTAAAATCTTCAACCGGTTTATTGGGCGACCCTCGCGTTTCATCGGAGAAGGCGTCCAAATAGCCAATAAATCTCCGCAGCGTGGAACAATGGGCGAAAACCATAAAAAGGCTACGGAGAGAACTCTGCAGCCCCGGGCAGCCTCCAGCGAGGGGACACTGGGAGAAGGGCCAGGACCTCCGCATCTTCCACGGGCTCCACATTTATTTTATCCTGACAAATTATTCACAATCACAAAGAACTTACATATTAACAACAGTGATGAAAAACGTCGTTTAATTAATCGTAAAAATATAATTTATTACAAATGATTTTTGGTTTCATACAAATAATTTAATTTTGACGTTTCGGTTATGGTACTGAAGTCATCTTCAGGACTCTTTGAAGAATGTTAATAGCTAAGCTGACTACACACACAGCGACAAAACTTGCAACCGTCTCTTTATTTTGGGTATTCTTTAAGGATTAGGCAAAGTAAATAATGCATAGGAAGACGCTTTTCGCCAGTTACCATTCGGTTGTCAAAAATATTTATGTTAACTTGATATTATACTATTATATATTAAGTCTTGAGAATAAGTAGATGGACTCGGGATAAATTACACTATTTTCTATAAGAAAACCATGAAAGCCGGCTCAGCATAAATATATGCTCAGTGATATGATCGCCAACCTCCTCTGAGGAGAGACACCCGAAGAAGAAGCGAATATGTTATTTATTAGGTATATATCAATGTCAGTATAAGTTTTAAGAAAAATTACGTATTATAATCTTTGACTTGACGTCTTTCGATTTCCCACACTTCCTCAAGATCGGAGATCGAGCGATAAAATCGAGCGTTCTCACTCGACGCGGCCCATCCTTATCGGTCGATCCGGCAGTATATTTATGAAGCTAATTCATGACATGTAAAAAAACGGCAAGGCTAGAACAATAAAAGAAATATTGCGCGTACGAACTTGAATCGACCGACTCCGCGGCAATGCAGGAAGTCGAGATGTTTATTCGATTGGATGGGGCGATAACTAGATGTATATGGAATCTCCATGACTACTCGGCAGCATATATCGTTACATCTCAATTTCACGTTATTTAAGTGTGAAGCTGTAAACACAAGTATAAGTTTACATGTGTAAGTATACATGTAACTACATGTATAAGTATACATGTAGCAGGATTAAAAAATTAAGCCTGCTACACACAGCAACAATAAATAGTTTGATAAAATTCGGATCTTATTCAATTTCATTGAATAGCTTGTGATGATGACGGATAATCAAGGAAAAGCGATAAATTTTATTCATATTTATAATTAATTATAAATATTATTTAACTTCAGTTTGAAATTATTATTGAGATACAAATAAAAACTTAGCAACATTCATTATATGAATCATTTTACAATATTTTAACGTTTAGCCATAAATATAAACAGTATGGTATAAGATTTATTTGAGTAGTTTTTTTGTAATATAGCGATCCTAAAGTTGTTAAATTTAATTATCAATAAAATTTAAATAAAAAATATGCTAACAAAACTAAATAACCGTGAATAAAATATAGTAAAACGTTTTTATTCCTACCGAGCAATTCAAGCAGAAAAAAAAAAAAAAATACTCAATTGAATCTATGATAATTTTAAATTCCACATTCGCAGGTAGCGATCGTACAAATATTTAATTTGCTTTATAAAATGCAATTTATTACAATTACGCAATTTGTAATTTTTAATGAGTTGCTATAAATTTGCGTGTCTGGATACTAGCATTATGTAATTTATCAAGGATTATTAATCCGCAAATTCAATTTCTTAAAATCAGAACGCAGTTATTTCCCATAAATCAAGTTTTGTTATATCAAGATTAATTAAAGGTCGATTAAAATGTGGAGTCAGCGCTGGCGACCATGGGCTGGGAAGGGAATCGATATTATTCGACATGTACTAATTTATGGCCCATTCTTTAAAAATAGTGTACTCCTTGGCTACAGGGTATTTACAAAACCAATTGACACGTTCATTGCATAAATTATAAAATTATCATCTTGTGCTCATATTATTGTTTGAAGGTCGGTGAGTAATTACTAATGGTTATATTTGTATACAGTATATCTTAAGTTGTGATCAGAATTACGAAATTAAAATGGCAAGGTATGCCTTGCAAAAATAACCTGAAATTGGATTTTGAATTATTTCAGTTAATTCAGTGGCTAGCACGCTCAATATAAAACCTGGAGACTGAAGCAATATTAATTATTTTAAACCTTTTAAATCTCTTGAAGCCTTTTACTCTTCGTTTAAATGTTTTCTGAGCTCAGATATTTCCAGTTTGTGGAATAAAGAAAAAATATCTCACTAATACATTAAATAATAATATATACTAACTAAGAGGTTCCGAATCTTTAATTTATAGTTTTTTAAATCATTAAGTTTGCAACAGTAAAAGATTAACTGAATTGTTAATAACTTAACTATTATTTATTATTAACAATTTAGGTCAATTATATTTTGAAGAAAAAAATATATGGGATATAAATTTATGAAACCATAATTTTTATAACTTGCCGATATTCAAAAATCCCTTTCGGCAAGATAGTATTTCTTATGTTAATCTCTACATTGTCCTTCGCTGGTGTTTTCTCTTTATTTTGCCAAAAGCGCCGTTAAGGTATTTATTCTTTAGCGTTGCGTAAGCTGTGAAGAATCATCTTAAATTATATAAAAACCAATACAATGGCTCAGGGCGAGAGCATCAGATATGCGCGAGGCACCGGGCCGGCCAGGGCTGGCGGAGCGCGGCCCGGGGACCGGTTTTGGGCCATCGAAACCCAGGGGTGCTAAGTCCCCTGAAGCATTTAAACTAGTTAAAATATTAAATAAATTTAAAATTATTTATTTTCGCATAAAATATGCTATTTGTGAAAAATAAACTTAACAGAAAGTACATGAGGGGAATTTAGCCACAAGAAATTTTAATGTATGAAAAAATTATCATAAATTAATATGCTATAATTCGTATGCTTGAAACATCAAACTTACTAATGTAAGAAAATAATATAATCTCGTAATGAAGATATAAATTTTTGTAGCTATTGGTTAAAAAAATATTTAAAATTCTACTCTGTTCTAATTTTTTTCAACATACATATTTTGTTAGTTTTTTTTAGTAAAATACTGCCATACTATATGAATAACAAATTATAATTAAACAATATGTTTGATATTTTAGTAGATAGTATTTGCAGTAAAATAAGCCTTCAAAATAAATACTCAACTTCATTCCACAAATTTAAGACTAACAATATTTTTGTGTATTACTTATAAAAAGCCTGATAGTAATAATAAAATAAATTATAACAACACCATAAACAAAAATCTTTAGCACGCATCCTCTTACCAAATGAGAGAAAATACTCGTATTTCTTGATAAAGCTTCAGCGTTTCTGTGAGCACTGTAACCTTAATTTTAATACTTATTAATTTGATATATTAATTAATCGTTTCTCCATTGAAAATCAGCAAAAAGCATATTTAAAATGAATGCCGTTTGTGCCCGGCGTCCCCGGGACGTGAACTCTCCGTTGATATTGAATTTGATTTCATAATAATTGTAGGCCTTGAGGCACTCCCATCAATATTAAGGCAATCGGAGAAACTCGATCACAGAAATACGACTGCAAGAGACAAGGTAAAGTTCTTACGAGGACACTGCATCACTAAAAAAAATACACCAGCATTTGTATAAGATCGTAAAAACTATCAAAATATCCTATAAAATATATAGAAAATAATTTCTCAGTAATTGCGACAGCTTTCTGTGTATTACCAATTTTTTTAAAATATTTTATTGTTAAGTTTTCAGTTGGTACGAGTACTCTAAAATGACTGTAAAATATGTATTATAATGATGTGCAAATATAGTTTAAATTAAAGCGTTTATGCTTTTAAATTAATTTATATATTTGTAGTATATTTCTAGGAATATTTCAGTTTCTTAGTTAATCAAACGCAAAACCTCAAGAAATTTAATCGGATTCCTCCTTTACGGTGTAAACTATAATAATTATGAACGAATATTTACATACCCACACTAGGCGTATCATTGTTGTATGCAAATTTTCATGACCGCAATTTTTCTCGTATCGTGACGTATAATTTTAATGTTGAACGGCGGTGACGTCACAGGCAAGCAATAAATAATTAGGGTTCGCAACAAATTGCTCGGAGCTTTCGCATAAATTAGTGATTATTCACGGCACGCTAGGATCCATGTGTGCTATTAAAATGTTTACACAATTGATTGCTTAATTGTGACCTGCACTTTGATTTTTATTAAGACGATTTTTGTTTAAAAACCACACAGTTAAATACAATCTATATCAAAAATAAAATTATTATAAAACCTTCGTTTTTATCCTAGAATGTGTACAACGACAACATTTGTTCAAGATAATAAAATAAACAACAAATTAACGGTAAGCAATTATGAATAATTATTTTCTTAATACATCAAAGCGAATGCGAATTACAACTTTGTAGTAAGTGCAAAGATGCTTCACTTAGCTCATAAAAACATAATATATAAACAATTTTCTGCTTCGAGGATATTCTATAAGTAGATATTAAAATATTACTTGTTTTTACTGTTAAGTTTTAAAAGTGTTTTAGGAAACTAATGCATTTTATTGCAGTTGCATCTCCAGCACTTGCCTTGCAGTGAGTCATCCGAGGATATAAGAAGCTGCATCATCAACGGTCATTTATCTTACTCGACAATTAATACAACATCTGCATCATTTGTTATGAGTCTGCAGGCCTCCGTGTGCCCCAGGAGGTAGCAGAGAGGTACTCCGATACCCACAATAGCCGCGAGGGAATCGTAATGAGCCTTGTTCCAGATCCTCGATGAGGAACGAGCGTCCTTTGCCGCTGAAATATAGATTTTTTTTGCCAACAGTTTGCCATACTCGCCGATAATAACAGGAAGGCATTAATAATTGCATCTTTCGCTGTATGATCGTGGGAGCTTTCAGTTGCTATGCAAATATTTTTTGGCATGTGCGAATTTGAAATGGTGAGCTGCTCTTTTAAAAATGGTGTAATTTCATAAAGGGGTTTTTAGCATATTTTAAATCTTTGAACAGATATGAGATATTTATAACATATTGCCTTTACAATTACAAGAAGTCGATACCGGTTTATAGTTACATCTTATCTATATCTGACTTCGACTCTTACTTTTCAGATATAAAATATGACCCAAACATACAATTTACTTTATAAAATGAGACTAAATATGTAAGATAAAATGATACATAAAGATAAATGAAACTCAAATACTGTTAGATAGAAGATATCCAAATTGGTAATCAAAATATTATTGCAGTGTTTCCCCAGAGACCTACATGATCTCTTCAGCCGGAGAGATTGATATGAAGGTAGAGTTATCTGAAATACTAAGCCGACTAAGTACAGGTGTGAGCTGATTCATATCTGGACCAATTTGAATCGATAGAAATCTCTGATGCTGTGTTTCTCACGGTGGAGCAGAGTGGAGTGACGTAGCAGGGACTGGGATCTCTTAAATCTACACAGTAGTGTTATCTGAACTAGAAATATTTTGTCATTATCGAGTGATCTTGTATTCGGTACACTAACGTATCGCAGAAGTTGTTATTGGAGTAATTTCAACCTTGAAGTAATCAAATCCAGAAACTGATGGGATATTTCGTTATATTATTGATTTGTGAATTATCTTGATTACTGTGTTCAATTTAACAGTAAATTTATATGACAAGAAAAATATATTTAAAAAAGTTATTTAATTAGTGACAAATTAGATAAGAATGGAATTTAGATAAATTTATAAACTAAAAACGGTTTAGATGTGTAGATAATTGGCTTTTACATTTACCAAAATAGTTATTGTTATTATGAATAAACTAATAAAAAAATGCTATATGTGTTAAATTTTTAGGCAAAGTAGGTGGAAATCAGCTATAAATGTATTTAAGTGTCTTGCCTTAACTGTATGAACACAAAGAAATGTATATAAACGAAACGAAATGCTTAAAAGTACATTTTGTATCTTTTTACGTCTCTTTTTTAATGGAGATTTTAAAATTTTAATTAATCAAAAATTCTTTTGTTTTTTTTTTTGATTTTTTTTTAACTGGGTTTAAAATAATGTTTGAATTCACAAAAACAAAACATCGGAATTCAGCACTGCCTCAAACAAATGAGGTTGACCATGTTGGGGCTTGCACGAGTTCCCAGCAGAGCAAATCTATAATGGATTGCTTGTTTATATAAAAGCATAACCTTGCCTATTTTTTACTCTGTTGAGTGTATATTTGACAGTTTGCACTCATATATTAATTATACTAGTGTGAGTGAGATCAAATAAATCACTATTAATCTTTTGCGGCAAATAGAGAAAAGTATCCTTCTACACCTGAACGGTCTTATTTAAGATTTATTGTGCACGTAACATAAGTTAAAATTATATAAATTTTTTTGAATACGAAGTAATGAATATTATATTCCTATAGTATACCCTTCTCTCTTTGTCACCAATACATAATATGGGTTAGTGTATTTCACTCCTTTTACAGAAGTGTTAAAAAAATGAGCTCGCATTGTAAATCAAATATCAAAGATTATTTATTTTCATTAAAAACATTATCAATATGCTTACTAGCGTTGAGTTTAAGTTGAGTAAAATATTTTTCTCCACTTGACATGACAAACTACTAATAGTGATTCAAGCCAACCATACATGCAGCAACACTACTTGTAACCGAATCCCAATTAGCCTGGGTGTTTTTTTATAGCTAAGCCTAAAGGTCTCCAAATTTTTTTGTCCTGTAGACCTCTTGTCGAATTTCCTGTTTTTCGTAGACCCCTGCCTTGCTAATATTGATTTTTTTACAAATTCATCAACTTCAAACAAATTTTTGACATCTTATATAGGTTTACTGTACAGTGAATTTAAAAATAAAAAAATTAAAATACATCTATGTAAAGTTAATTATACTTTAATTGATTAAAAACACACAACATGCAAATATACTAACATTCACTAAAAAAATCAATTATTTTGATGGAAAGGATGGGTCTGAAGCTTTGATGACAAATATTCAATATTAGGCTTCAAATAAGTCAGATTTAACCTTAAAACTTCGCCCAGTGATTTCCAATCTATTTCTTTTTGTTTGTAAGAAGATTGGCAACCGCACTGAAACCCGTTTCCATGAGGTATGAAGATGGAAAAGCTATAAAAACCTTCTTGCGATATCCATGACGCAGGATAAATAGCATTATTATGTAAATACAATCAGATACAATCTGTGTTAGGTGCATTATGATATTTACGGAATACCTAAATTTTGGCGATGGGATCCATTTACAGTTCATGCTCCCCTAATTTAATTTTCGCTGTCATCCACACCTTGCAGGGCGTAATCGATCCCTGAGGGTCGATATTGACCACTTTGAGAACCTATGGTTTAGCCCAGAGGTTTCTAAAGTGGTCAATATCGACCCCCAGGAGTCGATTTTGCCCTGCAAGGGGTCGATGACAGCGAAAAATAAATTTGGAGGTCCATGAACTGTAAATAGGGGTCTACGAAATTGGATCCCATTTAAGCAGGTTATCACCAAAATTTAGACATTTCGTAAATGTCATAATGCACCGAACAGAGATTGTAAATATGTACTTTGTGACGAATCGAAGCCCTGAAGCGTAGAAGTTTGTGCCAAATGCTCGAGAAACGAGACTTCCGGCATTGTAAAACTATACCGACGTATCTTTTTGGAGCTTATGACATAAGAAGACGAACCGTTACGATCGTGTTGCCTTTTTTTTTTAAATCATTTACAGGAGTTAATAAACTCGGATGGGCAGCGAGCTAATTGGTTGTACGGAGCGCCGATGGGCGTGATAAAACAAATTGATTTGACAAATGAGAAAATATGAACACCTGTACGGCTTAGGAACGTGGGAACTTTTGCGACAGACAGACCCTTCCAAGGGAGACAGTTTTAATTCGTTTTAAAGTGAGTTGTTCTATATGAGATGTCCAAAATATGTTTGAAGTTGATGAATTTGTAAAAATTCAATATTAGCAAGGCAGGGGGTCGATGAAAAACAGGAAAACTCGACATGGGGTCGACGGGACAAAATAGTTTGGGGAAACTATGGTTTAGCCTTTACAAACAACGTAAAAGAGGACGCTTTTGTTTATTTACGTAGATCGTCAGTAGTATATCAGTGTAAAGCATATCGAGGCAGTGACGCAACCGTGTCGTATAAAACGCGGATTACTCACTCGAAATTTGAAGCCGGCGCGTTATCTCCCACGTGACCGAAGAAAACATCCGAAAAGGGGCATTTAATTGACCTGTCCGTCCGCCGATCCAAATTGTTTCTGAAAGCGTGTGATTATGAGCAAGTGCTCCTCCGCCACTTTCGCTCGTCGGAGGGCTTAATCTCACGCGCCGCCGCTCTCGCTCCGGAGGCTCGGCCGCGCGACGAGACAACCCTTAATTTGATAAGTCAATATTTCATCGCGCACTTAAATCACGAGCTCGCCGTGCCTTTTTACGTGAAATTAAAATTTATGACATCGAATATGGTTCACATAATTCATTCAAGTTATTATTTTGATGAAGACGGAATGGCTTGACCGCCACATCGCTGATTTGACTGCTGGTGTAAAGTGTTACTGAAAAGCCTTTGAAATAACTTCAGTTAAAAATATATTATTGATTTTTGTGAAGACCGTCTCACAGGAAGTACAATTTTGCCTATACAGGTTTTATTGATTTATAATGATTGAGTACATTTTTTATATTGAAAATTGATTAAAGAAACTCCCCAAGCTTACATTGCCGGTGCATTTAATTGGCATAATAAGTACGTTGTTTCATTTATAGGATATGATTGTTAAAAATTCTTGCTTAGTACCAGTGATTCGTTGGTATAATTGATAATGCACCGGCCATGTAAGCTTGGGGATGTGGGTTTAAATCCCACACAAATCACGATTATATTTTTCTAAGAGTTTCTTTCATTAATTTTCAATATTTGAAAAAATGTACTTAATCATTATCATTCAGTAACAAGATGATGACTTATGTTTTTTATCCCTACGAGGGTAGCTATCATTCTGATATCTTACAATTTTAAACAATTTATTTGACATGTATTGGAGAGTAAAAATAAAGCAGTAGTTTTTATTTATAATCTATCAATTGCATGTATAATTGCAAAACACATTGCGAACACCAGAAAAATGAGATGATATCCATAAAAATTTGTTTGTATTTTTTAATATTAACTCTAAACCATTTAAATTCACCATTCTCGTTGTGTTTATCCTCATTTGAAATGTATTTTAGTGTATCTCAAATATTTTTATGTCAAAAATGATAATAAACTAGGCTCTTTTGATTTACTAAAAAAATTATTGAATATATAATAATTAAAAAACAAATAGCAGTTAATGTTAAAAAAATCTCTTTTGTTGCGTTATTTTAATTGATATTTATTATAATTGCCGCGTAAGATATCAAAGCCCTCATTGAACGCAATACACAACCCAAAGGCCGATAAACATTTTAATGTATGGACAATTATGATATAAGATATTCATTTACAATTGGAATGAAAGCCTATAATTACGGAGCCTCCGCACACACACCTCGAGGCGCTCCATACTAACAAGAGTAAATATTTACACAACTTTTTACAGATTCAGAGGTAGCGTGTTCCCAAACTGACGTGCTTAATTAACATCTTCGAGTAGATAAGTAGCTACGTGTCTAAAACACAAAACAAGTATTTTTTTATTACAAATCTTATTGCGTTTAAATCAAATATACAAACTATTTACACGAAGATCTTTTAACTTACAGAAAAATAAGCCACATCCTGATCTAGTGCTGAGCATTTTTTCCATGGGGTACCCATATCAAATAGTTTTGTACGTATGATATATTTAAAAAAATGTTTAAAAAGATCATTTTTTGTTTCGATTGAACGCAATAAAAAATATTCAATGAAAAATATTTTTAAAAAAATAGCACAAACATAATTGAAAACAACATTTTATTATGAGCTATATGAATTCAAAGCATTCAAAACTCATCATGTGTTTTATTTGTGATCAATAATTAAATAAGTAAATCAAAAATTCACTTTCGTATTTCATTGAGAACTAATAAAGCAAGTGGACAAAAACATTAAAAGCTCTCAGGCTGCCGCAAGATAGTCGAGA
Organism: Atopsyche davidsoni; assembly: GCA_022113835.1. NCBI lineage: Eukaryota > Metazoa > Arthropoda > Insecta > Trichoptera > Hydrobiosidae > Atopsyche > Atopsyche davidsoni. The sequence goes on from JAILWY010000012.1 coordinate 15,202,410, forward strand.
CGAATTAAAATTAAAAATGATGAAAGGTAATTATAACCGGGTTGTGTTAATTAAATTTGATGACTTATCATAAGCAGCGCAAACAGGGTTTCCAGAGAAGAGCTGGTTTTCATTTAATATGTTGAATGTGAAATAATATTGCTTGCGAGTGAGGTGAGGTGTGGATAATCGGAATTAATTACATAGGGACGCTTAATTTACTGAGTTATCTGTAAAGAGTGGGAAGGACAGGCTTTATCGCGGATTTTAAAAAAGAAATTCAAGGATAAGAAAATACCACATAATATCTTTTAATTTAAAAATTTATTGAAAAAATAAAACCAGCTCGACTGTAATATACTTGTGATAAAAGGGGCTAAAAAATATGTTATATATATTTGTCGTATTGAAATGAGTACATTAGGGTGTCCCTTATATGACCAAAAAATTTTTTTTTTCAAATTTCGAAATGGGTACCCTCTACTTTTTTTAGTAATGCTATAAGAGTCTTAAATATAAAATTTCATCTTTCTAGCATAATTGCAACCAGTGCCGACCGAGCTTCAAAGTTTAGTAAAAAACGTGTTTTGTCTTGATATTTCGGTCTGGTATAAAATCATTATAAATGCAATAAATTAAGTAAATAATAGTAAAAATTCAATTAGATGAACATTAATCTTTAATCAAAAACATAAAGTAATAACAATCAGCCAGGGTAACTTTTTTTTAGAGTTGTTTTTTTACAGTCCGGATACAATTTTCTATGTTCCTGGACACAGCGCAGCAAGAACTGTTTTTGTTCTTCTTCAGCCGTGATAAGTCCGTTAAAATCTTGCATCATTTTAACAGCCCTTTCAGCAGTATCATTCACAATTCTCAAATAACAATTTAAATATATCACAAAAAGTCAATTTAACTTACTAAACAACCTTTGAGGCAGTTCTTCCTTTGACGGGTCATAGCGTTTGCTAAAATCTGAGGTTTTGTCCCGGTTGAAGTTGGCAATCATTTTCTTCTTAGTTTGGTTATCAACTTCATCATCAAACAGTGATAGAATAACTGTCTCTTCACATAAATACCACAAGTGATGGCTAAACTTGCTTATAGAAGCATTAGAAATTGTTGCGTCAACTTTTTCGTACTCTTTTAACATCTTCAAGAAGCGCAAATCTTGGTTAGGTGCTTTGATCGCCACTGTACATTCGAGCCAAGGTTTAACATACAACACCACGACAAATAAGCAAACATCTTGTAGAGCCTTTTTGTCCTTCGCAGTTATTCTGCATTGTGACTGAAGTAAACACATTTTTAAAGAATAGATCGCTCTCGCCATCCAGCGTGCCTGATGCATGGCTTTGGGGGGGCTTAGTTTTAATTTTTCCTCTGAGTCTCCTCCCAAAAATATTACGCACAGTTCGACCAATTTGCGGTAGTCATCTCTTACATAACCTTTGTCTAATTCTGCCTTATAAAATATTAAAAAAGCTTGAATGTCTGTCTCGGCAACACGTTGTTTTACGAAATTAAGAGATGGTTCAATGTTACTAGAGTCGATGTTTTTCCAATTTTCTCTGAACTTTTTAAACATTGGAGTATCTGGGCTACTAGTAATTTACTTAATTTTGCTTTCAAAGACAGCTTTTAGGACCAATTCATAAACATGATGACGACAGACGAGCAGCAATTCTCTTCCTAAAGTTTCTCCAAAATAGCACAAGCTCCATTGAAACGGCCAGTATTGAAAGCTGTTGTGTCGCAGCACATTATTTGTACTTTATCGTGAAGGTTCTAGTCAAAGAGAGCTGTTGAGACAGCCTTAGCTTGATGTTTTTCAGAAGAATGTTCTAGTTTTGGCACTGCAAGAAGCTGTTCCTTATCGTCAAACGAAGCAATAACTGGCAAGCGTTCTTCTTTAGAACTTCGTACATCCAACCTGGGTAATAGTGTTCCATCCCAATGGACTGTGACTACGTCGGGTACATTGTTTTGGAAGTCAGATTTTAATGCTTCTGCCCTTGATTTTCTAGTTTCAGCAGCTAGTGATTCTCTTTGTCTTACAACCCTTTCCTCTTCTTCCATTCGTCGTTGTTTAGATCTATCTTCTTTTTCCGACAATTTTTTATCAACACCACCTAAGCATCCTGGTCGATCTGGCTCTCTCTGTTTCATTAAAAATAATTTATCTTACTCTATTTTCATTCTCTCAAAAGCATCAGCATGTGCAATATCAAACAAATTATCAAGATCAATTTTGAAATTGTTCTCACGGCTCTTGAACGTAACCTGAGTTTTCTTACAATTTTTTTTGCAACTCTCTCCAAACATGATATAAATCAACAAGTTTCTTCACGCAGTTAGGATATGCCCTTGTTGGAATTCTTACTTTTTCCCAATATATGATGCACTCCCTAATCACAAGATTTGCACTTTCACTAACAATCAGTTTAACCTCACGAATATTGTAAAATAGGACCGAGGGAATTTGTCGATTAGATGGTAATTTTGCACCATTTATTTGATATCTAGGCAAACCGATAAGGAAATTATTTTGTTTATCACTCCGTAATTCCACCGACATGTTAACGCACTAAACAATGGAGCACTACTAATCTCAAAAATCACGTATGAAATGACAAATAAAACATGCAGTTACAAGTCACAGCGCAGTACTTACGCAACTTGTATGGACAAGTTAAAATCGCAAGTCGGCACGGGTTACCGTTTATAAATCGAACTAATATTTTTTTCTAGACAATATAGGGTTATTACTAAACTTTTAAGAAGGTACGCGTAAAAAAATATTGAACTTGAATTTTAAGGGACACCCTAGAGTACATACATGTAAATAAAGCTATGAAATTATTTTTGAGTTTATGATCAGGTTAGGTTAATAATGATATATGTCACGTTTGTATTTTATTATTTCCACAGCATGTGATTTAATACTTTTATAAAATAACTAGTATATTTATTCACCAACTATAAAGTAATTAGTAGTTTGACTGGAAGTCGGGAGAGCAGCCAAATCAGTAAGATTGGTCAAGAGTAACCAACTCTTGAAGAAAAACTTCTATTTCAAGGTAGTGACAAATATTATTTCTGTGATACTTACATACAACGATAATGAAGATGTTGATATAACGAAAGAATTCGACAAGATCGCTGCTAGAACTTGCATAAATTCTTTAGTAAATCGTTATTGATCGTTTGATCCACGGAATAATACAGGAAACGCATAAAAATGGAATTTTACAATTAAAATTAACTACAAAGGCATTCTTTGATAAACTTTGAAAGCAAATAAAAACTTTAACATCTGGTAGTAATGACTGTAGCAAATGATGAACCTTATTGATTTTCAAATCAACGCTGTTCAATATACTTTTTATAAGATTTAGTTTTAATGGGTAATAACTTTTAATCGATTTTTATTCCTTCTAAAATGTGTATTAACATGTAAATGCCATTATTGCTAATAAAAAGTCTGTGTTCAATTTTTCACAGTTTTTCGATTAATTGCACAAAACAGTTCAGTTAGAATATTCCTTTTGTAATGTAGACTCCAAACGAGTAAGTATCTCCAATCTTTTACATTTTATTGATCAATAAATTAACATTTCTTTAAAGACCTCCAAATGACCGTAAATTTTATTTTTTACAAATAATCGGCAAGTTGTTAATTGATACATGTTGGAAGCTTGATTAAAGCGTATTTCAAATAGAACATATTATTGCAACTGTTTTTCTGTCTATTAATTAAAAATAGACAGACATTTTTATTACCTATTTACAGGTAGTGTAGCTATAATTATCACATTTTCCGCGAAAGCATAAAAACGTGGGTTCGTAATAATAAATATTTTAATAAAATTGAGGATCGTACCTTCATTTTTCGTTTGACAACAATATTCTTAACGTATTATATACCTTTGTGTTTTTGCTGTACTATGAAAATTGAGTGTTTAAAATATTAATGTATTGTTTTATTTTTTATGTGTAATTTATTAGAATTATAAAAAAATTGTGACTTTTCTTAGGTTCATAGAACTGGTACAACTCAATGCAATCGGGTTATCTTGTCATTTTGACTTACATGCATCTTGTATAAAACATTCAACTAAATAAAGAAATCATATCACAACAATCTCCGAAAACAGAAACTATTTAAATGCTAATAAGACATCTGTGAAGTTGTAGCTTTTTTAGCAAAAAAACTGTTGTAGGTTTTTTTACTTGTTACAAAATTATTAGCAAGAATTTTATACGTAAATAATTAAAACCGCATAATCACTAATATGTTATAGAATATTTATCTTGAAATTATGCACCAAACATTATTTAAATTATACCAAATAAATTAATTGAAAACATGAAACTATTAAAAAATTTACACATTTAAAAATAGTTCACTTTGTATTTTTGCAAAAATCATTACTCAAATAATAAGAAGCAGCTACTTAACATTCATATAAGGTCAAATGGTATATTCAACCGAATAAATATGCATTACAAATTATAAAAAATGTGTGTAAATTTATTATCTATATATTACTTATAACATTAAAAAATTATGAATATTCATAATACAAGTCCTGAAAATGTCATTAAAATGTCAAAATAAATTAAACCATAATCATTCTCAAATTCTATTAAATAAATATATTCTATAATTATAATGATAAAAGTACCTTTGTATTTTGTCTTCACTTTGAGTTTTATTAAAAATTTTGCATTACTAGTTTCGACCAAATACACTGGGTCATCATCAGATGCATAACTAAACTCAACCAGATTAAATTTATTCTGGCTTTTAGAAGTAAAAAATGTCGCAAGTCATCCGTATCAATATATTTATCATCAGCAGGAGTGACTTGGGGCGGGTATTTTGCAAGCCGCCGACAGGTACACCTCGGGAGCGCTCACGTATCGCCAGGTGGCTGATTACACGCCGAGGTAATGAAACTCCTCGCCGCACCTGGGAGCGGTGATTAGTGGCCACGTGAGATGCTCGCAAAGCCAGATCGGAAACCTCAACAGTGCGCACTCTCAGGCTTATCAATTGCACGGACCATTCAAAAATTCATGTCCTGGTAAGACCGTGATTAATAATTTCAGAAATTGAGCCATTTTGTGATTTGGTTTAGTTTATTTTTGTGTGTTCTGTCGAATTTGATATGAATATATTCCGGGATCTTTATAGATTTGATTTTGAAGATAACTGTTGTAAGTCTTTTGATTGTTATTTTTTAAATAAATCATAAAGTCAATACAATAAGGTAACCCTAAACTGTCGGCTGTCAAATTGTTTTTTTTAAGTGATCCCAAAACTTTACTGCAAAAATGGCGACAAATTCAAATCTTGCGTTAATTTTGAGACACCTTTATAAACAAAGTGTGCAAAAATGATGACAGTATGTTATTAAATAGAGTGAAAATTGACATGTGGAAAAATCACTCAAGTATATTATTATATTTAGTAAGTTATTGGTTAAAAAATCTAATTCGATTCATGTCGCAGATAAGCGTTATATTTTATTCAATATGTATAAAGCTTCTTATCCATGTTTAAATATATATATACAATAAATAGTGAGTTTTCAGATCTTAGAAGGCTGCACGTTGAGCATTTCTCGTTAGAACAAGATGCGGGTTTTCAACAAAGTAACAGATACTTTCATTCAAGTGACTACATTAAAGCGTACATCTCATGATACAAGATTGCACAATCCTTATCATTTCTTAGCAGTTGTATTAGTCAGCGGAAACGTGTCGTGCTGGGCTGTGTAAAAACCTTCCTTTTCATGTTCCACTGTGATACCATCTCTACCCGTACGGCTATGCTGCACCGCGTCGTCCGCTTTCCAATTAGTAATGAAAAAAGCTTGGGAACTGACTGTCCCCAGTTCATACAAGCCGACGCCGCCATAACGCCCGGTTTCTGGAATACCAATCAACGAAAATTGCACTCAACAAACTGTCACCGTTCAATTGAAAAACTGAGCGATATTTGATGTGAGCTTATATTGGTGTGTGCTAACCAATGATTAAATGCTATACTGGCGTACTATAGAAGTAATTTACATTGAAAAACCGTTTAGTTTTAAAGTTTCCCCAAATTGTGATGACAAACCTTGTACATAACAAGCAAGGTACCAAACCTATGTATATAAAAAAAAAAAAAAGTTTTAGACGTTTATTTTATTTTGGAAACTGCGAATGACTATGATTTAAAAAATGACTAGCATATCAAAAAGTATGATATATTTTTATGCTCATTTTTTTCTATAACATATTTACCAACCCTTAATCATATCGTGATTATTCTGACGAAAAAACTGCTAACGGGGACGCATTTATTCCCGCCTCATTATTGGTGAAAAACTTTAAACCACAAGTTCACAATAGCCGGGTGTGAATTTTAATCCAACTTATACCCTTATTTTTTTTAACAGTTTTTAATTTAATAAGTTGTTTAAACAATATACGGGTAGTCAGTGGGTCCATTTAAAATATTGACTAAAGCAATCATAAATATTATTTTTTAATATGTAAATCGCATGTTTATGGACGGTCCAAGTTAATTGTATAAGATTATAGAAGATTTGGGACATAATAAAAAAACATTTTCAATCTTACACAGTTATTGCGGCGCTACACGTTTCATAAAGTGTACTCGATAACGCCACGTCTGTCCTTTCTTTTTATAAAGCGCACCGTGTAGGAACAACCACTCATTGCATTTAATTCTGCAGTATGTTATAAAGTTACAAAAGATTTTAAACGAAGGTTCGCAGACATAACAGAACTTTTTAAGAATATATTGCAAAATATTGAAAAAATCTTTGTTTGACGATAATCGTTAAAAATTTTATGAAGCGACTTTTTTTTTATAGGAATTATAACATTATCTGGTTTCAGTTGACATTTCGAAGCCTGAAATTTCAATGAAAATAAAAATACACCAAATATCTGACTACTGAAAAATTACTATTATGAATGTAAATTTATTACGTATTCCATCGTTTTATTGACATATTACTCTATAGATAAGACAATGAGACGCCTTATACCCAAACATGCTCGGCTGGGTAGTGAATATTAATTAACATGTATACAATAGAAACGCCGTGTTCTTGAGAATGTAACATTTTTAGTTGAAATCTCCGTCGTTTTTTGACAAATTACACTGTATCGGGTGCAGAAAATCCCAGTGGAGTTAACATAAATTCAATAATAATAATAAAATTAATTAATATTTAAAATGTTGAAGTTTGCTGGGAGGTTGTAAGAAGGATAGAAAGGCACGCTGCAGTGCTCCGGCGGAGATGTGCGCGGCAGATTCCCTGTTATTTCATTACGCGAGAATCGTTGCGCGGACGACCACGGAGAAGGAACCCTGCACAGCCTCCCCACCACACGCACCTGGTCTCCCTGTACAGCCTTTCGTTCCATGTTCACTTGCTGATGCTTTATGTTCATGAAACTGACGAGTGGCTGTATCCGTTTTACCGGTTTTTCGATGCGTTAACAGTTTTTGTTAATAATAATAAATGACCATTTTGTTGTGTGGGAAAGGTTGAGACTGATGTTTTCATAATTATTGCAACTTTTTTCAACACACATACAAGCTATTTTAAGCAAAGAATGATTAAAAACATAAAAAAATCAAATGAAGTTTTATGGCAAGCTATAACCAATTGCTTATATGTACTGTGCGTAAATGCTATATATAGTCAATCTTATTGCAATAATTAAACAAATGTGATTTGATACGGCAATTTCTCCTTCCACTGCTTGATAGACAAGTAACGGAGATATTAAATATTGATAGACAAAATAATAATGATATCAAGTCAAGTAATTGCTAACAATTTGATATAAATCTCTTGACGTATAGCGTGCTCTGTTGCGAGTCGTTGCTGACGTCACGACGCCATCAAAGTGTCGCCGATGGGGAAACAAATCGATGAAAACACGATTTATGTTGATTTATACGATATTTTGAAAAACATATAAAGTTTATACACAATAGAGAATTATATATAAGTGAACGTTAACACTCGAATAAAATATAGCAAATTTCTCTCTACTTCTTCTCGGTGAACGATAAATTTCATATTCATGGAATATAAACAAAATCATCTGTATAATATACCTTTGAGGTAAAAATTAAATATTTAGAGAGGTAATGTATTTATATAAAAATTCAGGCTAAATATAATAACCCTTCACCGTGTTCCCTTACAGTGGGCTCACCGCTACCCAACATTTATCGATGTATAATGTTTGGTACCTTGCTTGTTATGTACAAGGTTTGTCATCACAATTTGGGGAAACTTTCCAAACTAGTCGATCGAAATTGTGCTATATATGGGAGTGACTGAAGCTACACCCCCTGGTTTATCTTCTTTATGGTTCCGATGACATGCTTCAAGAAGCCATCCAGTGAATTCATCAACTGTGGGTGTCTCGCCACTGACTTCAGGCCCTCCTGTCGGCATTGGCTCTCCAGTTGGTGTCTCTGAAGACCAAAGATGGGGCATGAACCCACAAGGTGGATGTATTCTATTAAATACTCAAGAAAATTAAAATAATGATTTATTATTGTTCCATCTTACTAATTCTATTCTTACACTTGTCGTAACACCTTCGAGTAAAGACCTCGCACTTTTGAGACGCTCACAGCGGCCCAGGCACATCTGACCCAAAAAGGGTTTTTTTTTTGTTGGAAAGGTTTAGAATCTTGGATTTGTGAAGAAGGTAGGACCCAGAGGGTTAGGTCTATTTGGTTTTCAGGCTTTGTATCAGGAAGAGCCGCAGCCTGTGGGGTCCGGCAGGCCCACCGCGGCTTGGTGGAGGGCGTGCATAAATCGTCGCCCCGGGGTCCCCAGCACGACCAAGTCCCGCTCTACTGACTCGCAGGGCGGCGGTCGATTATTGTAATTAGACGAGAATATTAATCCCAGCCGAGATTATGCTATTAGATATGTGCTGGAATTAATATGCACTCGATGCAGTATGCATTTAGCGCACTTATGGTTTGATTACTCGTATTACGAATAGCGTTTATTAATAAAGCCTGATTGGAAAGAAAATTATTATATTAAACACTATTAATATCTATATAATTAAAAGTGAATGTTTAATGTGTGTAATTAATTTTGAAGTGTATATTTTGTTACCTCTCCTCATAGGAGGTTGTTGAACATTTCATCGAGCATATTTCTATCCTGGGCCAGTCTCACTGATTCGGCTATACTTCTGACCTCCAGCCACTGTGAAGTAGCTTAACTGAAAATCTCCAAGCAAGAATCTTCGTGCCGGTGCTCTCTATAGTATAATATGAGGTTTATTCATTGTAACTGTAAGAATCAGCTGAGCCAGCCCCTCCCCTTGAAGCCGCCCCCCAGCGCAGGCACGCCAATACTAAATAACGACTTGCGAATATTGACGTATGATTCTGACTGGTCATGCTATTGTTAAGGAGAAATGAGTCTGGGCGTGCAAAAAAATATTATTCTCTATGAAAGTCTCATGTAGATTTCAAAAAGTAAACCAAGTATATATATAACTTCTACGAGTTGAAGATTCGCTTACAAGCAATAATTCTACAAACATAATTTGATTTAATCATCAAAACTTCTTGTGCGAAAATTACATAGTATTCTTTTATTATTTTTATGAATACACATTAAATTAATATATACTTAAACTTTTTATATTGAAAATAATAAGAGGTGCTAAAATTTAAATAGATAAGAAACTTAACCTATAATTACATGCAAGTAATAAATGTTATTAACGGCAATAAAGTGAATACGTACGATTTAAATTGTGGATATTTTTTATGATTATTCAAGCGTAGATTTAAGCGAATCAAATAAACAATAATTCTCCATCATTATAATATTCAACGGTTTCATTATCTAGAAGATCGGGGTAGGCATGTTTTTTGGCAAGGCATCACGACCTCGATTCTCTATTGCTTCCAGGCTCTGTTTTATTGGGTACATATCCTTGAGAGCGACTTGTAGATTTTAAGTATTTGTACATTATGTGCTATAAAGCATTTGCGATTTAAGTGCATAGATTTTTTATTGCTTTCCTACCGATAGATTAACGAGACGATTAACAATGAATAAAAAAATCCCATCCTGGTTTAAAATATCTCAAACGCTATCAAACATATTTTTTATAGGAACATCGTTACATGTAAAAAAAATCATATCATTACACATTTAAAACCGTCACAAGAATTTGAATAATAATTTATTTAAATAAGCAATCATTTTATAAATAAAATCAAAGTATTTACTTTGATTTTATTTATAAAATAAAACACATTTTTTAACACATTTGTGTTAGCTAAAGAATTCAACCCCGGGAAGACCTTTCCACTGTTATATTTTAATTATTCTAGAAGTAATTTTATTAGCAGCTGAATACTTTGAGCAGTTATATTGAGAGCGTAATGTGATATTTTTTAATTGTTACTAATATGATTAGGCACATTAGTTCATACATAGAAGATGATTTAAAGAAACTCTCAGAAAAATATCATCGTTTCATATCATAGTGGATTGACGTCCAATCCAAAAAATAAGACATACGTATACGATGGTGCGCGTCTTGGCTAAATTAATAGATTTCAAAAATAATATCCACTTGTTACTTTGTTCAAAAAGGCCAGTGCTTGCAAATCACTAAATATTGGTTGGCCTGGGCACATTGGTTCATATGTAGAGAATGATTGCTAAAAATTGCTAAAGATTGCTAAAGTGATTCGTTAGTACAAGGGTTAGTACACCGGCCATGTAAGCCAGGGGATGTGGGTTCAAATCCCACACAAATCACGGTGATATTTTTCTGAGAGTTTCTGGGTAATAAATACGCATCTGATTGACGTCCAATCCAAAAAATAAGACATTTTTTAATTGAGTAAAATTATTAGTCATCAATTCAAGAAATGATTGAAGAATCAGAACCCACGTTGTAGCACATCAGCTACTCGTGTTAGTCATTCCCGGTGATCAGCCCGAGGAGATGCGCCAAAACAAGCACGAGCATAATCAGATATGGGAGAATCACTTGACCCGACGATCTCATTTGGATAGCGCTAACGAGATGCAATCTCCAGCCGAAACCGCCTGCCAGGCAGCCTCAATCTCGCCCGGCTCCCCGGCTGTGACGCAAGCCGTTTTAATATCAGCGCCTATCGGCCCTTGCGTGGAGCGCACGCCATTAGGGGCCAATCATGGCGTAATAAACCCGACTAAAATAGTATTCCCGGCAGAAATTGCAATATAAACGCAGATAAACGAAGAGTAAGGCACGGACAAAAGGACGCGGGGTCAGGGCGTTCACGGAATAGCGTTTTATTCCGCAGTTGCCCGAGACGAAACGCCCGCGACAGGGTTGCCACAAAACGTACGGTATTGTATTTTATACTCCACTTTAATACTACACCTTACCTGAAATGAGAGTGGTATTCGAATTAACAATGTCTAACAATATCCATACTACCACCTCATAAGAATATATCGGATTGACAGCAAGCAATGCCTACTCAGCAAAGTCCAGATATACACATGGTAAGATCAAGCCAAGAAAAAGTGGCCGGATCGCCCTCCTTACATTCAGCTTTATATGAAATAAATGGCCGAAAAAAATATTTTCAATTGCAAGTAATCAAGGTGTGTTAATTTTAAAAAAATACAATTTTGCACTAAAAGCGCATGTAAACAGAAGAATCTCATAACTTAAAAAGTAAATGTCAACTTCAAGTAACTTTTTTTACCCATAAAAACTCAATAACGAAAATAGAGAAATCAATGTAATACCTTGAAGTCCCAGAATCTGCGCGCAGGATCAAGGGACAGTCACATACCGTATTGTAAGCATAGCCTTAAGATTTATTGTAAATTTACAAAAAGAAAATTAAGAATCTTGATTTTTTTTCTTTAATTATCTAAAATTGCTATTAGATCTTAATATTCTATATATACCCATGTCTTATAATATTCATGATTGTAATCATAGTTTTTTTGATTCATAGTTACATTTTTAATCAAGTGCCTCTCCTTGCGGGAGGATGGCGACCATTTCACTGAGTATATAATCATGCTGAGCCAGTGAAAAGAATGTAGTTGGTCTCTGGATCCTTCTACACCGCAGTTATCTATTGAAAAGAAAATTCTACGTATTCTGCTGCCCTATATCATTATATTTTAATATTTTATTTTCAAAGCTCCGGCGTTTAGAACTGATACTCATTCTGCAGCAAGCTACAGTAACATTAACAGGAATCCCCCCACTTCCACAAGGTACTTCCAGAGCACATCCCTTCACAATCATTCCAAGTCCACTACTACTTTACACACGCTCAGGGTATATAATGCCAGCATGTGGTTTCGACCTGCCTCGCCAAAGGAACTCGGATGAACCCCAATGTGGCTTGGGGGTCGGGATCTCGTAAGTCTGAGTGACACTTTCTAGATGACGAAATGAGGCCTCTCATTCGAGGGCCTCGAGCTGAGGATGGTCAGTGGAAGCCGGAGAGGCTGGATTGAGAGAATAAATTTTCAGCATATTTGAACCTAGAGAATTGGAATATCACTCTCTAAGGTAGCCGAATGAATTTTGGACATGAAAAAGTAAAATTACTTGACTCTCTTGAGGTAGCAAAATGACATTTAGGGAGAACTCTCACTCAAGCCTTTCCGTTCTACCTAGGGTATCGTCCTATATAGGGTTGCGGTGGCCGCAACCGATTTTTGCAACTTTTCGTTTCCGGTGGTGGAAAACAGTCTCTAACGGTAGTGTGTTCCAACCCTGTCGCGGAGTCAATAGTAACAATAACACGGCAAAGTTCAGAGTGCCGCCCGGGCGGGGGGCGGGAAGCCCTCGCATTCCGCGGGCGGGACCGTCGCCGCCGATCGCAGATTTATTTATTTCTCAATATATATTTAGGACCCGATGGGATCGAGACCTTTGCATCGCGGGATGAATGTGTGCCGTGAGAGCTCACCAGGACGGGGAAATTGTCACGCTTCACGGGGCTTGTGGGCTGTGACGAATTTCTATTGCATGAATTCATTAGTGAATGTTTGAGTCTTTCATATCTATCGATGCATTAAGATTAAGGCTATATACGTGGAAAATAACGCTGCCTATAAAAATCGCTTCAAAACACACCCCCTCGTAATTCAGCAGTTCATTTACCTGCTGAACAAAATTCACTAGCCGAAGAATTCAAGACGAAGAAAAACCCATTAAAAAAAATTTCGTAACATAATTTTCTTATAACATGAATACAATCACAATTGTCATTTTTACTACTATTAAGGAGAAGTTGATAAAACTCATAATACACCAACTAGTAATATGCTAGTAATAATCATAACTACAAAAAATAGTGATAAATCTCAAGATAATCCTTAATACCTCAATTTGAAAACCCTTTATTGATTGTCAGTTTTTTTCTCCGATGAACAGTATTTATGTAATAATATACTATTAGAAGTTTAATAAGTCACGAACCAATAAACACAATATATATTGAGCTTTTAAAATAAGCAGTCTAGGCTTCAGATACTGTTAAGTAGGTGCTTCAAATGAAAATGTCAAATAAGTATTTCATAACATACAGATGGAAATTTGTTAAGATTTAAGAGCATCGTGACTTGGAGATACAAACAGGATCTGAACGGTCGTAAAATAGTTACCAATCATATCAGTGTATGGTTTATCCACTTTATATTTATAACGGACATCAGAATGGTTTACAAGTTTTATTCTACTGCTTCCGAATTCAATACAATTACTTAATTATCTTCAATAAATAATCAACAGTCATCCATCAGCACGCAACGTTATTGATCGGACAGACAAAGGCGATGCGACTCGGGTTACCATAAACCACAGTTTATTCCAGAAATTCAGCCATTATTAATTTTATATTTTCCTATAAAAAGTTTTTTCCGTTTTATAATTTTTTAAGTAGCCTTTTTTCAAGTGGCTTACTATTTATTGCATCTCGGGTCATTCAGTATTCCTGCCATAAATTAAAATCATGTGAAACCTGGCACCTGCGTAAAAGATTTATTTATTTATTGATGTAATCTATTTTAGACTGTCTATTATTCAAATTTTGAGGATCTTCATACAATTTATATGCCCGAGAGAGACTTGGGGGTATTAGGTTTACTAAAATAGTCTCTAGAGATTTTAGTCTTTCGTTGTGTTCATGAATCTTTTTTTATATATATTTTTAAGAAATTATTGTGTGAAACAAGACATTGATTAAATAATATGTTTTATATTGTTTTACATACACTATACAATATATTTACTAAGTTGTTTTTAAATGGTCACCCTACACCGGAAAGTGCAGTCACTTTGAATACCCAGGTGAAATTTCGAAGTTCCCATTGTGTGAAATGGCGAACAATACCCATCGACAGGTATTTGTGGTCGCGCTTCTACTCTGCGGTCTCATTACCTGTAATTACCTCGGAGTTCTCTTTCAGCGGCTACTCCCCTTCTCCGACGGCCCGGCGTCCTATTAGACGCGCTGCCCTCGTCAGCTCTCCAATTAAACCTTAATAGCGGTATAGTTTTACTGACCAAACAATACTACTTTCAATGTTTTTGACAGAAAACACTCGGCGAAATTTAATTTCAATTATTTTTTTCGTATTTATCCGCTCTTTGTTTATTGACGTAACTTGTTTCACCAACATACTTGATCAGCAAAATCATAGTAAGTAATCAATAGCGTCCTCTTTTGCGACTCAATAATACTTTTAAAAATACCTAAAAGACGCTATTGGATAAATGCAAATAGGTTGCAAGGTGTGTAGCCGGCTTAAATGATTGTGATATGAAATATTCCAATCATTGATAAAATACATAGAACTGTTTAAATGAATCAATTTCGATAAAATTTAAAGCGTAACACAATTATGTAATGACGGAACACATTTATGAATAAAATATATTGATATTTTTTTTTTTGCTTTAGCGCACGTATTGTTTAAATGTTTGTACATTGTTTCATGATAATACGTTTTACCCTAGCATGATCATTATTTATAACAAACACACGCTTCAACGGAGAACCCGAGCATTGTACTCGGCGAGCAATATTTACACGGAGGTACATGACACCTCCATTACTCCGGACAAGATGTACATTAGAAAGGCGGGCGAGTCCACGCCGGGCCGCGGGGGGTGCTCAGGGCGGGGCGGCCGGGGCGGGGGCGGGGGCGGGGAGGGGAGGGGATGAGGGGGGGGGGGGGGGGGGGGGCAGGGAGGGGCGGGGGCGCCGCCCCCCGAGGGCTGGTCGCCATGGCAACTGGGACTAAACATCGCGTGACAAATTGATGGAAGGCTCCAATGGAATATTTGATAAAGCGCCGGTTTGTATTGAATACATTTCAAATACATGCATTTGATTTGATATTCAATCAACATGCTAAATTTAATTATTTATATTATATATCAGCAAATCAAATATGAAACTTCCATACCTACAGGTTTATTGTGTATTAAAAATAAAAATATATCAATCATAAAAATATCGAAGATTTTAACGACTCTTATTCGGTATAAAAATCACTGTATATTCAAAAATATATTGATACAATAAATAAATCAAATTTACTATTTTTGATAATCAACATAACTGAAAATTATTATTAAAATTATTATTAAACTCATAATTATTTCAAAAGTATTTATAAATAATTAAATAAAGATTTTGTATTGTAATAATCATTATAAGTTACTAGTGAAATATTTTAATTGTTTATGATAGAAATTTAATATTTTTGTAAATATTTTACTTGGTGTAGTTTCATTTTAATATTTTTGAATAAAATACTTGAGTGATTTTTCACATGTTTTCCAACCTTTCACGTTGGCATTATCAAACGATAATGCTTGATTTTGATCGTTTGATAATGCCAACGAACATGTGAAAAATCACTGAAGTATTTTATTGAAAAAAAAAAAATTAATGATAGCACAACTATATACCGCTGCGTTTTCTCATAGCAGTAAATTGACGTAAATATTGAAATCAAATTTATTTTACCGTCCTAAAATGAAAGTGGGAACAGTTTGGTGAATGCAGGCGTGATAAATTATAAAGTTAAGCCTTTTACGCTGGAAGGAAACACAGTTTTACCGATAAGCACTGGGTCGTTAAATAAATAACCATTATGCAACGTCAAACTCTGTTTTAAAGTTTATCGTGTGTAAAATTATTTTATAAACCAACAAAGAAATGATTGCATTCAAAGCAATGATGATATGACCAGAAAATACAGAATTCACGACAAATTACCATAATTTGTTATACGCCATATTAAAACAATAAATATAAATGGTCATTTGACTAGAAGATTGTTAATGTTTTTGTATGTGTTTTTTTTATCCTTTCAAGTGTTTTTTCACACCGAAGCTTTGTGTTTTTTATAGGCGAAAGTATTTGAAAGCTACTTTAACAATTGCTGCTCATGTTTATTGTGCAAAACACAATATTATTCCTCTAACACAGAATTTACTTCTTATATTAATTATTATTTCCAACAACATTAGTTCTAATTGTAAATTAATTATTAGTAAGATTGTTTTTTTAAGCAAATTAAAAAGTCAATGTCTATTTCGTTTTCACATAAAACGTTCGATTTTAATTCTTACCTTTTTTATTCCTTCGTGATACTGTAAAAACATTAATTATTGTAAACATTAAGTTTGCCGCATATTGAAACTATACCACGAATTGTAAAATATAAACATAATTTTAGTTTTTGTACATTTTATACAGGATTTATTGCATCCAATGTTTGTATGGACCACACACAGCGGAGACCGACAGCAAAGCTGCAATTGTTAGGAATAACTTGATAGGTGTATTGAAATAAAATTATAAACAAGGTTGTCGAAAAACGTATTAATATAAACGGTTTTTTTGTGAGAAATTATAAAAAAATTTCAAAATCATTATAGCTCGCATTCAAGATATATTGAGATTAAACTCGTACTTTGCTCGAGAGACTTAAATTTTTAGTACTGAAGGTTTTTCGGAGATTTTCATATAAAAATATATGAAAATGGTCACAGCACGAGAACTGAAACTTCAAAGTACCGAAAACTTAAAATACATAAAAATCTAAATCAATTCATAACGATGGCTGCCAAAATCTACTTAACTAACATATATGTTAATTCGGATTAATTAATCATATTTAATATATGCTAATGTTTACCTGTAGTTGTGGAAACAAAAAGGAATTCAATATTTTTGACAGAGAGTACTTGGTGGAATTCCATTTTAATATTTTTGAGTAAAATACTTGAGTGATTTTCCACATGTTCGTTTTTATTTGTGACCGGTTTCGCCAACCTTGGTATTATCAAACAGAGTAAGATTTTATATAATAATAAGCAATTAGGTAAACAATTGTTAGAGGGAGAGGTTGTTGAAGCGAGAGAGATAACTGCTGCTACACCTCAAAGCCACTACTATAGATAATTACCCCATTAATATAAAAACATTTGATAAGTAAATTTGCAATTATATATAATCCTCCACTTGTCAGGTACATTAAAATCACATTAGCCCTTACCACCTGACAATCACTCTCTATCGCTCCAACAACCTCTCCTTCTAACAATTGTTTACTTAATTGCTTATTATTATATAATTTTTGATAATGTTTGATAATGCAACGTGAAAGGTTGGCGAAACCGGTCACAAATAAAAACGAACACGTGGAAAATCACTCAAGTATTTTACTCAAAAATATTGAAACAAAAAAGCTTAGTATTTTTTATTGCACCTTGAGGTTTGTAAAATATTACAAAATCTGTTATTTACTTAAACTACGTACAAAGCGCCTTAATTAGAACACAAATCGGCAACAATTACAGCTGAAAGTAAGCAAATAAGCCGCTCTAATAACTTAAAGCTCTCGGGCGCGCCCAGGTAACGAGCGCATCTGCCTCCATAACTCAGTCGGACCGCCCCTCGGTGCTTTTAATTAGCGACCTCTTCATAAACCATCCTCGCCGCGATTGCGAGTTATGGCGGAGAGACCTCGTAAAGCTCCCGGTAACGGGACGGTTTGTAACCGCCCGGCCGCTACTTTACTTCGCCGGGCATTACTTTCCATTAAAAAGCTCGAGTACACGTGTGCATGCGAAAACAATTCATCACCAATTAGCTTTAAGCCATAGCTTTAATTTTTGTTTTCCGAATATGTGTATTGTATTCAATAAACTGCTAAACCCTGCACTGTACAGCGGCGCCGTAGCGTAATTGATTCAGGCACCTGGCCTCGAAAGCTTCCGTGTTATGGGTTCGAACTCCACTGGTGTCGAATAAAACATCGAAGATTTTTCACAACTGTTATATTTTACACCTAAACCTGACAAAAAGCACCGTCATTTCAGCAAAAAAAAATAACGTACAACTCATACATGTTTAATTTTTTTTTCATTGCAATGAAAATTTAAATCACTTTTTTCAAGTGTGACACATTTTATTTTTATGCATGTATATTAAGATTTACTTGTAGAAACTTATCGTTTTTAAGTTATTGCATAATTATTGCAATTAATATGATATGTTTAATGGTTTATGCTTACGAGTGGTGCCATTTAAATCATCCCAATTATTGAGAATTCACCCATAAATATTAAGAGAACGGCTAACGGGACACAAGTTGCAGATAGCGACTTACGACTGCTTTCATTTAAAAAGCTCATTTAAAATATGAATTATCGTACAGAATATATAAACAATTTTATTTAATAATTACTGCTGTGTACTTCTCTCCCTCTCTCTTCATTATTTTGCTTTCGCGTGGCTGCATCATGTAGAGTATCGGTAATGAGCAAATTTAGAGTATCGGTAATGGAGCAGTGGATGTGGAATGATTGGAGAGGGATGTGTTTTGAAAGTACCCTGTAGAAGTGGAGGGTTCCTGACATTGTTTCTGCAACCTGCTACAGAATGAATATCACATCTAAATGCCAAAGCTTTATAAAGACTATATTATATAATAATGATATAAGGCAGCAGCAAGATGCAGACCTTTCCTTCGAATATGAAGCTGTGGTGTGGAAGGATTCGGGGACCCACTTCACTATGAAAACCTTGAACAGACATAGAAATATGTTCAGCGAGATGGTCACCAACCTCCTCTGAGGTATCATAATATTGTTACTTAGGTGTATAATTCTGATTGACAATCACGAAGGTGATGTTTTCATACAGATATATTATATGTTCATACCAAACCTAGAAAATTTACTTAACATTTATAATGACAGCTTTTATCATTGAACATTGGTAAATATTAAAAAAAACTGAAGTTAAAACACAAAGAGATTAAATGTGAATTTATTATTTAGGAAATCGATTCCTTGTATGAAAAAAAAATTGAGAATTATTTTGATTATCAAAAAAAAGTTTGCTAATTTCATTTATTACCTCTAAAACATCGAATAATTTGGATTTGTTTCAGATTGTGTGCGCTATTTGTAGATAAACAAAAATTATCTCAGATTGATCTTAAATAAAATAAATTCGGTTTATTTTAAGATGCTCGTACCTAGAAAGGAAACATATTACCGAGGAGGCCTTGAATAAGATAATCACAGCGACCGCAATGCGGGAATTTCAAATCGCACAAAGAAAACATTCAAAAACCCAAAAAGCCTCAACACACGACCCTATTCGCCAGCAAGTGCAGTCAATAATTCAATAAAGTCATGATATCAGCCTCATTTATTTTTAGATACTATCTGAATCGTACAAAAAGTTTCAGATTCAAGGTAAGAGCTGCGAACGGATTCCTAGGCTGTACTGTCGTGGGATCTCGCGCTTTAGAAATCCGGTAACAGCCGCGGTTTATTTTTTGCCAGGTAGATTATTACTGTTTAAGATGGTACTAAAACGCTCGGATAATCGAGAAGGTGGATCCTCGCCGCAGCAATAGAAAGGGATAATTGTATAATATTTCCTGGCCGATAATAAAAACATTATGTAAACATGTATATTTCACGACTAGCAGACATGGAAACGGGTAATTTATTAATACGGCTAACCTTTGCTGAGGCGAGCATTGCAGTTACCCTGAAGGCATTTTTTTTAATATAGGAAGAGTTATCGAATAACGAGGTGCTAGATTGGTTAGTAAAATTGCGTCAAAACAATTATGTTTGATTGTGGATGACATGTTTTTTTATAAATAAAAAATCGATTCGCAAATGAACAAATGATTGTCACTCCGTGAAGGTTAACGATGAAGTATAATATATAAATATAATAATTCAATGACCGATTTTGACCGGACACCCAATAATTTTTAATTCATCTTGTGGTCAGTACCATTGCGTACTAAAATAACATTATGTGATTCGGGGAGAGGAATATTACTTTTAAATATTAAATAGTACACAAAATTTGCTTTTTTATTAACTTTTTAAAATAATTATGATTGATGTAATTTATGTTATACTTTTCAATTCTAGTTTAGAGAAATTTAATTATAGATCAACTTCGATTTAGGTAAAATATTTCAGATTAGTTATAAGTTAAAAAATTGTAAAACTATAACTTAAAAAGTAAGCTAATAACGGTGTAAAGAACAAAATCCCAAATTTGACGCGGTATGACCAATATTGTAATTTTTAGATACCTGATTTATTTGTTTTCGCTTTAAAATTGATTTTTCACAATATCTAATTTATATTTAAAGAATTAGCAAATTAAAGATGTTTCTTGTTTGTATTATAAATAATAAATCACATAAATGTTCATACAAGCGCTGTAAAATACCACTAATTACAAACTATATATCTTCTACGGTAACATTAACACAAATACGTAGATTTCCTTGTGATCTTACGAATATTTTTTACTAGGCGAGCAAGTACTGAAAATGGGTTTATAGCGGTATAAATCGGTTTGGAAAATTATACAAATATAATAATAATAAATTTGTTGTTAGTCATAAATATAGACAGATATTGTATGTTTATTTTATTTGCAACAAAGTGATTTCAGTATCCGTTCTGGCCTTCCGACATAATGCACAGTTCAAGCAGAATATCAAAAGTTTACTGGCCATACTTTGAAGTGTTGTCTCGTTATTTCATGTTCATAAAACATCATTTGAGGATTTAAATAACAAGTTAACAAAATATTATTTTTGCAAAATGCTTTACAAATATATATATATATATATATATATATATATATAAATACAAAGAGTGTATAGAGACAAACATAGCTTTGTGTACTTCAATTTAAAAAAGGGGTTTATGGAGTTTGTGGTTATTGTTTTTAATATCCACATTTACATATAAATTTTAACTATTAAATACGACTTGCAGATATAGTTACTAAACTAAATAATTTAAAATATTACATTTGAATAACAAGGAAATAGCTCACTGATAACTGAGTTATACCTCGGTGCAACCAGATTCGTCTTACATCCTCAGGTAACACAAGTGTTTTAGATATTTTATTAGCATCGCTTAAAAATGTATTTAATTATTTGTTCAAACATAAGAGCAAAACTGAAGCCAGATGATGATCAAATATTTAGCTTTTTTAGCTTAAAATTATTAGCTAGCTTTTCGTTCTCCGCTGACATTTTCTAACTGGTTTTCAGAATCTTCTTTAATGTGAGTAAACATACCTCTTGCATTTATTTACGAAGATAATTTAATTACAAAGCTATACTGATATTAATAAGATTGTTTTTATTAAAAAAAGGAATTGAAATGCAATATTAGTATTTATTTTATATTTTAATCAAATAGTGAACAAATGAATCATAAGTTTTGATAAAATATAATCTAATGTAAACTAACTATAGACGATTGACCAAAACTGTGGATATCTAAACTCTCTCGACCCTCAAATGCTCAAACTATCTGTAACAAATACATGATAATTATACGCTAGGTTTGACTTAACCTAATTTTATTACCTTAACTGAAATTCTCCAATGTTTAACATTACAGATCCCAGTAGCTTGCCATTATCTTTAACCATAAGAAGAGTTATGCTAGTTTTGTGGGAGAATAAGATAAGAAACAGATCTAACCCAATCCGACCTTAAAATAATTGATTATTTTATATAATCAAAAGTAAGGTTATACAGAGGTTGAAACGCTTTCTGCGTCCATCGCACAGCTTTGATCAAATAAGGAATAATGAAACGCTAGTCATGACTGTTATTTTCTCAAAATATGTCAGCTATCAAAAACGCTGATCGGCCTTTTGGAGAATCACCAGCGCCGCGCGGCCTTGGTCTCCGCCAGAGCCTCCGCGGTCGATCGCCAAGCAACATCCTTAAGCATAAATCAATCTTCACGATGCCAAGGTTAGCAAAAGTTGATTGTCTCGACAAATCCAGCCGATAAATCTTGGCCTAGCAAAAAAGCAAGCGCACACCGTCCATTAGGGACTCGGCGGAGAGAACTGGCCGAAATATACAAACGACCCGCGCCCGGTGAGTGCGCATTTGCATAAAAAGAAGAAAGAGTCGGAAATGTGCCGTGCCGGAGCTTTGGCGCAAATCGACGGAAAGATTGATGATCGGCGATTATTTTATTTAATTTGGAGGTAATTTAGACTGCGGTTCTGGGTTTTTTTTTTCCCCCGTCAATTGCTAGGAAAGGCGCGCGTCGCTTGGATCCCGCATTATGGAATTGTCGAGACCGCTCTTTGTCATCCTGTGACAACTCGGATGCATATTGAATGCACGAAATAAATTTATCAAGTCGATGTTTGAATAATCGTTACGACTTGTGGGTCTTCTGTTTTTGTTTTTTTTTTTTGCTGAAACGGTAAAATGCTTCTAGATATTTTGATATTAATTTAAATCCTCGTTTTTTTTTTTTGAGAATAATTTGCGTTGCTTTAACACGTTGCGGAATATAATTATATATTTATTCTATTAAAATATTTCAGTTTTTTGTTGGTGAAAATATTTAGGATCATTTAAATGAATTCAATTAACTTCGTAATAATATCAATAAATATTTACTTTTGTAATCAATTAATAACCGTCGAAATTCACCGTCAAAACGATTAATTCTACTATGTCAATGATTTTTAAATAATGCAATAGTTGTATCTTATATTTCTCAAGACACTGAGTGTGTTTTATTAAACTGTTAAATGTGTTAAAAATACAAATAAATTAAAATATTTGTAGAAGAGTTTTGACTGCATTAAATAAAAAATGTGTTTTTATGTAACAAATATACAATATAATATTCACAATAATTAGGATTACATTCGGTCCATTCAATACTCGTGACGCCGGCCGAAGTAAAACCATTTTGTACTTTTCACATAAAAGATCAAGGAGATACTTGACTTGTAGTTTTTCACATTTGCCAAAATTATTTTTTTACATTAATAGCCCTATACTTTGAAGGTGATTGATGATTTTCCTTATTTGGTCTTAAAATTGAACAAGCCAATTATTATTATCTAAATATTCTATTATTATCAGTGAATAAATAAAACTCTGCCTCAGCTCTAAATTTACAGTAAAAATAAACTAATAAAAACAAATTGTTATTAATATTACGCACACAAAGCTGGCATATCGTGTTACCAAAAACGTTATAATAACCGGGCGAAGCATGTTTTTATGTTTATTTGTATTAATAAATTACGAATGTTCCAACCTCTTAGATTATAAATAATAATGGATGCATTTGACTGTGTGAAAAAAATTGCATTGAGATAATGAGAAGTGGTTTTAGTTTGTGGCTTATAGTCGCGAGTGGGAAATAAATACACAAAAGCATTTATCAAGCCAAGTTGGTGGCGCCAAAATTATGTCCGTGCACAATAATAAATCGTATGCAGTTATATACAATATTCTAATAGTTGATAGCTCGATTAACGTTCAATATTATTTTAATTTTTTTAAATTGTTTGAGTGGAAGCAGACAAAAACAACAGGAAATTTAATTATATGTTACATTCACATGAAAGATATAAAAAAGTATCAAATTTTTGCAATGGAAATGTGATATATAAAACCAGCCTCTTGTACTTTTATTAGAATCGCTCGTCATGTTTTTTCAACCACACGAAATTCAACGATCAAAACATGATCTTACAACATTAATAAATATAATTTTAAAATTTTCACACATATATTTTAGTTTTGAGAGTGTTAAAATTAAAATTATTTCTCATTAGGACATATAGTCTACTGAAAGTCACAAAAATCAAACATCTACATAAGTAAATTCCATCATATTTGCATATTATCATAAATTATTTATGGCCATAATAAGCGTTGTTATGGCATATAAATATCAAAACTCGGATCACGTTAACACGATAAATCACTCATCCTAAATGTATAAATAAAAGAATAGTCGATGCGGAAAAAACGACATTGGTAAAACCATTATAATTATAAAATTAAAATTGTCGACTGAAATACAAAAAAAGCTTTTTAACTAATAAACTCAAAACGCAACTAAATTTAAATGCACAGAAGGTAACGCTTGGAAATATAAAAATAAAACGATTAATAATTTTTTTAATTTTATGAAAATTTGCAGTCAATTTGGGAAAACGCTAAATTTTATATTTATTTCAGAAATGAAATAAAAATAACTAGTATTATTTTATGCGAACCAAATAAATGGATTATTTAAAAAAATATATATTATTTTGCAATATTGGAGAAATGGAAATGTTGCGAAATTGAACGATATAATAAATTTTAATGCAAGCTCTCTAGTATCCTAATCTAGACAACGGGAAATAGTTTTCTCCGCAAAGTTGGTACGCCCTGTCTCGTCGGTGTTATTAATGCGCTATCAGATATCCATTTCGAACGCACAAATCGGAAGCTCCTCACGTATTCAATGGAATAATGCAGTACGGAGGATCGATAATGGCGTCTGTTGTCTTTATTTATGTTGATAGCGCGGAATATGGCCTATAAATCTGCAGATACTATCTGTCCACGTAATGGCTGTTAAATTGACGCAAATCTGCGCAAGAAATCAAACAGGGCTGCGTTTAAAATGCCGTGCGCTTCGGCGGATACTCTGAATCGCACTACGGGAGCTTTTACCGCTGCCGGACTCTCTGACCCACTCGAGACTCGTAGCGTCCACAAACCCCCCAAGAAACTATATTTAAAAACATATTTATTACAAATAAGAGAAAGCTTAAAATTTTTAAAGTTAGTTAACACTTGTTGGCACATCTTGAGGCTCCGTGCTGTCATATGGGCTAACCGAAATTCATTGATTCCGATCTGTTCAAATTACATATCTCTAATATGATCAATTGGTAAAAAAAAACATTATTGACTCTTTAGAGTTAATACGGCTATCGTTCAGTGATTCATTGGACTCGTCTATATAAAACAAACAACGTTTTTTTTAAATTAAAGTGAAGGAATGCTTGAGAAAAAATCTCACGGATAAAAGATGTTTTTACAACCCATACAGATAGTCCTAATTATGAATAATCGAAAATTTATATTGAAACGCAAATCGTTAGAGTTTTATGCCGTTGAATATGCACAGTGATTATACAGCTTGTATTGGATCCCAAAGTGTTGGGAGTTTAGTCATGCACAGATTGCAATGCGCATGCTATTAACCGGAGAATTTTCGTATGGAGCGGCCAAGACAGATGTAGGTATTTTCGCAATATATTAAACACACGCAATAGGGTAAAACTTAACTTATGGGACGCAAAATGTATGCTTGCATGTGTCTTAAATAGCAAATAGAATTATATCAGTAGCGGCACCGCCATACCAGCCCGAATCCTCCGGTGTTTAGATAGAATTCCATTATGCAGGAAGCTGCAGTGATATGCATTGCATACTATATAAATTTAACTCGCTATCTAAAATAAAATTTAAATCAAAAGATTACGTCAGTAATAAGACATAATAACATAATACTAAAGCACATTATGTCTATTTGTCTCCAATGTATAATGAATCCACACCGATGGGTTGCTCCAGTATTTTATTGAACGTTTTTGCCGAATGTTACGGATAACAGTGTTTAATGCAAATCACACATGGAATAAACAGTTTTGTATTAAATATTAAAAAAATTATTTTTGCATTTTTGTGCACACTGTCTATATCAAAATTAAATAGAATACAAAAAAGTTAAACTTTCACTATTTACTTTTTTTTTTATTTCTCACGTACGCGGAGGCTGCACTTTTAATGCTTTTATAAATAACCAAGGCTTTAACAGATCTCACGATGGTCTATTATTTTCATCTGACATTTCAGTTACCGATGCTGGATTTATTTTTAATAAAATAGTAAGATAATAAAACAAGCAGTATTTAACCAAAACATATTAAAATTTATATATTTATATTGTTATTGATCATAAGCAACATTAATATTTAAAATAAATAGTTTTTAGTTTCCTGTTTTTTATTATTTTAAAGAATGCGTCTATGCAGTCAATTGATAAGACTGATACTTTACGATGTAATATGACGAAATTGACGATATGAATTTTAAAAATGTAAATTTGATATTTATATTCTAAAAAAATTAAAACATTACATTTTATTTTATTAATATTTTGAGACATATTTACTTTGTTTTGAAGGCTAAAGCTTTATTGGATATAATATGCACATCTAATAATTACAATAGTTTCACTGTAGACTGAAACTATGTTTGAAACTATTTGTGCAAATAACAGTTAGGGTCAAATATTCAAAACCATACTCAATATTTATTACCATCTTTAAAATTTACTAACAGAAATAACGCGCTACAATACCAACAGCACGATTGTTAAGCATTACGGATTACCATAAAAGAGGTCTTTTCGCGAGTCTGAGAGCCCTGCGTTGAAATTCAAACACGATCGAGTCTCTACCTTATAAGGAACAGCATTAATTGGTCAAGGACATTCTCGAGAGTCTCAGGAAGACAGGGTCTGATAATAAGCAACGTCCATGACATTTTGGTCTCCCAGCCTGACTAACGCAGGTCCTATCACCGCTTCCCCTCTGGATTCCACAGCCTTATTCTTTGATTTTGCGAGCGACCCTGAACAGATTTCACGATTTTTTTATCTGATCACGATGCGTTTATGTTTTGATTAACAGCGGCTTCGTTGGACGCTGTCGAAAAGAGAACACAACATCATTGTCAGATGTCAGGCTGTATCGACATTTTCAAAATAAAAGAACGCAGTGTCCGAGCTTTACGATAAATATTTCAATGCGTGAAATCGCAACCTACTGATGCGCACGCCAGAATGAACAGAGTCCAACATAGTATGAAATTATATATATATTTATTAAAATTTAATAATTGGATTTAATAAAATAAAAACTGACTTATTACAGTGACATATATTTTTAAGACCACGCTTTGAAATTGATTTGATTTATTTTTACTAGATAGTCACATCATGATTTAAAAAAAATTATTGGTCACGTCAGTGTTAAAATTTTTATTTTAGTTTCTTATTCAATTCACTGATTTTTAATTCATTCATAAGGTAAGATTTGACAATAATAGAATATTCACACAAGGAAAATTTCACTTGTGCAGGTTCTTGTGCTTACAAAATTTTTCACTTAATCTCGGATTTAAATAATTTTCTCATAAATCCTCTAGACAAATTGTTCATAAAATTATTTGCATAAATATATTGTTATACATATAAGTATATACAATATTTATTTTTTTTATAAAATGATGTAATTTTTATGTTGTTTCAATAAAATGTAGATGATGTAGTAAATTTATTTTTTAATACTTGCTGATTTATTGTTTGGAACTGTCGAGAACAATTTAGTGCTCAGTGATGTCGTGCAAAAATAATTTAAATTTGTAGTCATGAAAAAACAAGCCTCTTGAAGGATGCTGGCGCAGGCGTGTCCCTCTCACTGCAACGGGCCCGAAAATGCAATTGTTTGAAACGTTTTAAGATACAACACAATGATAAAAATATTAATTCCATAGAATTATTTATAAAAATCTGAGAACATAGCCACCTGCTACAATAATAGCATTCCGTTGAGCAAGTTCATTAATTTCACTCTTTTTTATTAGATATTGAGATTTGTGTATTTAACAACAAGATTTTTTAGGAATATTAAATAAAATAATTTGCAATGAAACACAAAGGGTTGGTTTTTAATTTTCTTTAAATAGTTTCATAAACTGTTATTTTACTGAAACTGTCAGATTTATTACTTTATAATTATTTTCACAGACATTTTACGTCGTAACAAAATAAAACAAAGATAACCGGTGTTTTTATTTTAATTATAATAAATTGTTCAACTAAACTACTCATCCTAAAAACCATATTGGAATGCATAAAAAATTGAGAATGTTGATAAACGTGGAGCATATTCCGCAGCCTTGGCAAAGTATTTAACGGAGGTTAAAAAAAATTGTGAACAAGTATTAAAATAAAAAAAATTAAAATTTAACAAGTCTTGCATTTTGTATTTTTCTTATCAAAACAGTAGCAGGCAATTATAATTAGAAAAATAATAAATTAAATTTGTACCCAAGTGTATATTTTGAAAAATAAGATGCATGTTTTCGTGATTTGTTTTTTTTTATTACATTTATTTTCGTAAGAACCGGTTATGTGTACGCACACAGATTATCTCGCCTCCGGCGGTGGAGAGATAATTGCACCGTCTCAAATAAGAATAAAAATAAATTAATCACTGACAAATATTATATTAGATTTTAAAGTATTGCTGCAATAAATTTGATCCCTATCTGAGATCATCGTAATGATGTTTAATGATAATAAAATGACGGAATATATTAATTTAAAAAAATGAATATTATTAATATCTGATTTATTCTTTCCTAATGATGAATGCAGTTGTTGGATCTTTCATGACTTCTTGCTTAAAAAAGACTCAGCAATACTGCTGTTGGATATTATAAGTAATTAATTGATGCTATGTGCTTAATTACTTATTTTAATCATCTATGTTTCAGGTCTTGATGACGGCTTTCTATAATGCATCTGAAATAAAGACGATTTAGACAAGTAATTGGGCACACGACACTAATCACCCGATGTTTTCAAGGTCTTACTATAAAAACCACAAGTCCATGATTATTTATAACAACAAAAACACAAATTGAAGAATTCGAAATGAATATAAGTCAAGTTAGATGATGATTAAGTTTGACTTCAAGGTCGTGCTTTTAAAACCAAATATCTATCCATTTGTATATAACAAAAAATATTTCTGAAGAAACCAAAATGAATGTCACCCAATTAGGAAAATTGAACAATTCAAAATCGACGATTCCGATAGTTAAAAAGATATCTGAAATAAAAGCAATATTTCATCCCTCCTTCCCAGTCTAGTGGATTTTTGAGTTTCCAACTAATCAGGATTTTTTTTAAATACCATTGAATGTATAAATTGCTTCAGCTGTGAAAAAACACAACGAGAAAATATTTCCCTTCGATTGCCTTAATGTCTATTTCAAGATTGTCAAGACTGACGGTCAACCCGTTTGGGAAGTATTCCCTGTTTTTACCACTGAAAAAAACCACTGTTAAAAATATTTTATCTTGTATTAAAATATTTAATTTGTTAACATAAGTTAAAAATATTTCCCTTTTAAAAAAGCAGAGTATATTTTTTTGAGAATATACAAAGTGGGTTCAAATTTTAGATACTTCTAAATTCTAATATAGTTTATTCAATACATCTAGACTTGTTTATAATATATTTTAAAAAAATAATTAAATCTATGAAAAAACTACCCAAAACTTGCACTTTTCAGTTAAGTTGTTGAGATAGTTGGAAAGTTACTTTAGATAGTTTAATTCAAACCAATAATATTTTCAAATAAATAAATAAAGGTTCAATAATATTAGTGTTATCGATCTACATTCAATCAAAAACTAAATGATTTTTAAAATAAAAAAATTAGCAATGCAGGCGTAAATCAACATTGAGCTTATATTTGGTCAAATATCTTGACATAAAATAGGAAGTATAAAATATTTTAAGCTTTGATAAAATGACATCGCTGTCTTTGGACGATTCACTAATTTCTAAGATAAATTGAGTTTCCCGGTGCAATATCTAAGAGTTCGATCTACTTCGCATTTACAAGTCACGTCTAGTTAATGATTTTGGGTGCATTAATAAATCAGCAGGTATGATGAAAACCTCGCCAACGGTCGTTTCTGCAGCCGAGCTAGGCACTTTCGCAAATTGATCATTGTGAGATGATACTGCATGCAGAATGACTCCGTCACTTAACTTAAAAGGCTTTTAGTGCTCAGCGATGATTATTTATTGACGTGCATTATCAAATGTGATCTACGTATTGAAATATTAAACACAAAAAACCAAACCGCATTATATGTGCATTATGCCTATGCAGGTATATCTATCGATTGCATTATTTTTTAATACCTATCTGACTATTATCTTAAGTGTTTTTAAAATTTGCAATTAATATATGAATGATATTTAAAACTCATATCACATGTCTCTAAAAAATGTACTTACCTACTTATACAAACTAATAGTCTGGGTTCTGGTATCAATTCCAAGTAAAGCAATAAGTTGATGAAGTTTTTTAAATTCTAAAAAATATGAATTGCCTCTGGTATTAAACAAAATGCAGCTTTAATGAAAAAGATTATCTATGTTTTATTTGTATCAAAGCAAAAGTTTCGGAGATGTCTTTAGTTACCTCTGAAAGTTTCTTATTATTTGCCTATCTGTCCCCTTCCTTGCAGCATCTTACTTCCTGAGAGAACTATGGTAATATACTTTTGTATCATAGATTATCTAAGCTTGAATGTCACCCGCTTGTCAAATGAAAATAAAAGAGCATCAGAACGACTTTTTTATACTTGTATCGCAAACACTGAAATATTGAAATATCAACAGTTAATTTTAAATAATTTTTGATTCTCTACCAAATTTATGGTTTCTCTTATTTACAAAGTTTTGATGAAATTAATATATTTACATTCATTTCGATATTTTTTAATTCAATGATTTGTGGTCATATAACCAATTTTATTATACTTTTATTAGTTATAAAAACCTATTTTTTATCATTATTCTGTTAATTTTCATCGAACTAACAAACTCACATTTAAGGCAAATAATCTTTTTTTATTATTTAACTCGTAGTTAATCAGCGATATAAAATTTACTTATGTATATATTCTTTGATATTTTAAAATGATGTTTTTATTCTTTTTTACTAGTCATTAAAAATTAAAGAGTTTGTAGCGAGGCCTTAGACCGATATTTGTGGACTTTTTCTATCCCATCGTTTGTTGTGTGCTGTCACTATACGCAGACTTAAAATTCATTTGAATACATTTAATACATAATAAATGTATTATTATTAAAATAAAATTAGCAGTGCTATAATTTAAAAATTTTAAACGGAAATAATTAACAAATATAAAGAAACGGTTTTTATACGTGATTGCATTTAAACTATTATTTTTTTACTGACTACACGAACTGCATTTGCATGCAAAGTACGCTTTTTGATTAAAAAAAAGTTTATAGGCGAGTTATTTGATTGGTTTATAATACATATAAATTTTAATTAATCTAGATTTTATTACTGGTAACGATCTTGTTTATGTCTACAAATAAATGATCGTGAGTAAAAAAGCTAGCTGTGGTGCCAGGCATCGGGTTAAATCACTGTTCAGAAGCACATTAATTATATTATGAAAATCAACCTGGACAGCTAATAGCCTAACGAGAATAATTTGCGTATAAATCAGAAAATTACGCATACTTTTGGTGCTGGAGAATAATAAAAATCGCCGTTAACAAAGGCACACTGATTAAACGCAGATCAACTGATTTATTGCGGCTTCAGAACAAGCGCTACTTATTGGTATGACATGCTGTGGCTGCAGTGCTGGAAGTCGACATGAAAGTCTATTGAATAACATTATATTTAATTTAAAAAGAACTAATTAATCAATATCATGATAAATTATATTAAATAATATATTACTTTGAAAACACGTGTTGATTTATTACAATGTGTAAAAGTGTAAAAATGCACTAATAAAAAATCAATTATTATTTTACACCAAACTGAAAAATCCGTGACCTCTGGAATTTGAGATCAGTTATTGAAATTATTCATATAATATATTGCTGACATAGTGCTTTTTTATAAACTTTTTTGATTTATAAATTGTGCATATATAAATCGAGTAGAATTTTTAAACAGATAAAGCTAAGTGGAATTTAAATTACTATTGACAATCATTGCTTTTCTCTTACACATAATTATTTGTTCATTTGTCTATTAAACTTAACTCTGCTTGAAGATGGCAACCTAGCATGTTGCATGAAATATAATTTAAAATATTTTTTTAAATAAAAATATTTTTTAGTCATTCACGAAGTCCTTACGCGTATTACGAATGCTGAGCCCCTTTCTGGACTGGCACGCAAAGCATTTATTAGTTTGTTGCGAAATTGCCCAGCGCAGGGATTAATGAAGATGACAAATTTGATGTAGTAAGCGTTACGTAAAAGCATATTACCAGTTTGTCTCCTTATGTAAATATCTAATCTAAACAAAGGTATCATGGGCATAGCGGGTTTAAAAGCAATGCGACACCAAAATATTTTTCCTATAAAATATAGCAATCAGTAATAAAAATATTAGTTACATTCATCCAGCATTGACTAGATTTTCCAGTCGAATAAAAAAAAATCTCGAAGGTTACAAAAAACACTCATTAATATTTTTAAACTTTTCAAAAGTGTTAAAATCTGTAATTTGTTTATTTGTTTTTGTGCATAGCCATAATCGAAAAAACTGGAAGTTTTTTAATGTTAAAAGTATTGATTTAATTAAACGTACATTTTAGCACTGGCCACTTTGACTGAAATTGCAGTCATGCTAATGATAACATAAATCATGTTAATATATTGTAACAATATTTGAATTAGTTTTCAAAGCATGCCCGTATGTTTGACATGTATTAAATTTGCTTTGATAATAATATGACTCAGGTAAGTACAGGCAACCTACATAGAGCAATCTCGATTGCAGCACATTACCATGAATCATCAAATATTGGAAACTTGCGCAAGTTAATTTAACGAACATTCGCATTAAAAATGTATCATGACTAATACAAGAAAATATACCCATGATGAGTAAAATAGCAAAAAAGACGACAAGAAATTCAAGAGATAAAAAGACATTTCTTAATATTAGCAAAAGCATAATAAAAATATAAATTAATAGAGCTATAAAATATTTTTTCAGCATGTTAATTTTCTCTTATTTAATATTCATTTCATCATTACTTTATGGTTGCGATAAGTTGAAGAGGAAAAACAATTGTAAAACCTGAGCTAATTTCTACTTATTTTATTTTCAAAAATAATATTCAAGTCTTCTCACAGTATTAATTTAATACCAGTGTTAAAATAAATAGTTACACACTGGTAATACTACTACCAATATTTAAAATACAGGGAGCCAAAAAGAAAAAAAGTGGGGTGGGGTTTATTAAAGTAATTGGCGGTAAGTGTAAGAAAATTAGAGAGTTCTATATTGAAATAGTTTTTGGTTTTATTTAATTCATAAAACTGTTCACAATGTATTTATTACATTAACCCAGAGAGGATCCTGGTTGTCGTAGGTCTGCACAAACCTTGAAGTTGAAAATAAAAAAATCGATTATAATTACTATTAAATTGTTTTCTTTTTATACTAAGAGTTGTTTGAAAACCATATAACAATTAAAAATTTAATTTAAAGAATTCATAAAGAAAAACTTAGAAGTAAATTACATTGGCTGAAATGTAAGTAGTTTTTTTTTAAATATCCACCCAATCATAAAATTATAAAAATTAAGATACCGGTAAATCAAATAATCAATAAAATCAATCAATTTGTCTAATTATTATTTAAAATTATGATGTATAAGTTTTAATGATATCAACATTTGAAATGTGTCCTTGTGCCCGCTTTGGCTCCTCATGTTTGGCACGCCTTATGTATAGTAATAAATTTAAAATCCTTGTTTCAATTCCGTTATTCACATTCAGTCATATTACTTCTATAAATAATAAAATTAATATCAAAAGTAAATAACTTTTTTATTTGTGTGAGACTCCAGCCTCAAGTGGCAGACTACGCAATTAATTAAACATTTCAGAGAATAAGAGAATTGCTAGACCAAGGTTCGACTCAACAAGCATTTTCATTCTGTTGATCGTTAATAACTTAGTAATAATAAGTGGATTCACTTAACACCTTCAAGGTCTACAATGCTATCGTTGAACAATGCATCCACTCTTGGTGTAGTCTAGATGAAGACTACATCCACTGTGTAGAACACATATCTAAAATAACTCAAATGATTAGTTTTTATTGCAAAATTTTACCTGTATTTTATTTTCAATATTGAGATCATATTTAATAGAAACTAAGTGTGCTTTATTTGTAAAAAGCATTTTAAATGCCTAATTTTGTAATAGATAAGCATTGCAAAATCTAATGACGTTACAACGAGACGCTAAAAATAATCATGAAATATAATATACTTTTTTCAGACCTCTTTTTAGCAATTTAAATCAGCAGGTTTTTAATGTTACACAAATGTTGCATGTGCATTTATTTTTTCAAATCTTTGAATTATATTTATGTGTAAACTACGACCACTTGCAATTTATTATGTATTTTTTTATAATAAAATAATGTATCAAGCAACCTAAACTTGACTAAATAAAAACATTACGTTTAAAAAATTAAAACACGTCTCTCCATCGTAAGAGCTCGAAGATCATAAATATGTAACAATATAATTTAAATTTATTGTAAACGAAAACAAATCATCGATACATATGAATTGTTTTCTACACGTAAATGGTATGTGGGTAGCAGATAAATTTTTTATATAGTAATAAAATATATGCAATTATATTAATGTTAATGTGTTTTATCATTTACTCAAATGTATTGGCGAGCGTT
Organism: Atopsyche davidsoni; assembly: GCA_022113835.1. Classification (NCBI taxonomy): domain Eukaryota; kingdom Metazoa; phylum Arthropoda; class Insecta; order Trichoptera; family Hydrobiosidae; genus Atopsyche; species Atopsyche davidsoni. The sequence goes on from JAILWY010000012.1 coordinate 15,237,449, forward strand.
CAACGAACTGACGAGACCTTTTCTACATTTGAACTTAACTGTAAAAATACACTTAGTATTTTTGTCGCCACTTTTTATGTTAATCATGCTACCAAAATGACCTTTCATCAACTAAATTTCCAATAAAAATTTAGATGCAGATAGTGCATTAAGATATGGTAATTTCCCACGGATATATCTAAGTGCAGTTACTGATAGTAGATCTTTGAGATACATCTGCATCTATTATTGCACCGAACAAAGAAAGCTGTCCCGGTGTCTGGACCAGATTTTTTGCGTTTAGTTTGTGAGAAAGAATTTGATTTTTAAAGTTTGGTAGTAACGAGTTATTATCAAGACATCAAATGCACTCTATGATTCTGATCTTTTGATATCAGCTAGACCCGCTTGTAATCGGCTATAAATTATAAATATAACTTTTAAAATTAAAACGTTGCTCCAACTATAATACAATGTGATTTTTATTGCAAAATTATAAACGGAAGCAACTACTACTCAAATGAGCTGAGTCAGCTTGTAACGGGAAAAATTGAAATATCAATTGATGTTTCTAAAAAATTATGTCTGCTAAATAGACAGGACAATTTCTGATAAGCTTGGGATGAATATAAATTTTATTTTTGTGATGTAATTGAAATCCACTATGGCCCCTCATATGTTTTAATTTTAAAATGTCCGCCTTGGCCGCTTTCAACACTTTTCAAAGTCCTCCTGCACGAACGCCTCTCAGTGACCCGTAATAATAATACAACCACTCAAGAAGTTATTATCGCATCGATACATGCGCATGTGCCCTGGATTAACGAGAGCTCATTATGAACGTGAGGTTTGACACTTTATGGCAACTGTTGATCAAATATTATGCAAGCTACGCATGCAACACATAATTGCACGCCTAACGCAAAAATGGATCGCACGCTTATATTATCGACATCTAAATCATATTAATTTTTACTGCAAACTTATGAACGATTCAAATGGTTTAGATACTAATCTCAATTTATAATTGTGATGATTGTCATGATACGTCCAAATACTGATACAGCTAAAAACGTTTAGAATAAACATTATCCCTGCTCTCCCCATTCTGTTGCTTGTGCGTTTGTAAAGGTTCAGTAATGGAGTAGTGGACTTGGAATGATTGTGAAGGGACGTGCTCTGGAAGTACCTTGTCGAGGTGGGGGGAGTCCTAGTATTGTTTCTGTAGCTTGCTGCAAAAGGAGTATCAGATCTAAACTGTAAAACTGAAATACTGTATTATACGCAGACTTTTCCTTCCAATACAAAACTGTAGTGTAGAAAGACCCGGGTACCCACTACACTGGCTCAGTATGATTATATGCTCAGTGAGATGGTCCCCAACCTCCTCTGAGCTATAAGGTAGTACGTATGCGTGTTTTCCAAAACTCTGGGAAACCTACAAAGCCCTTAGACATGGTTCCTTGGCTTTGAGCATGCAATGAATCCAACGAAATAATAGCTACTTTTACATTCAATTCCCATTTGAGTTTCTTATGTTTACTTATCTACTTTTCCTCAGAATGAGACCACAATGAAGCTAAACATTATATATATATATATATATATTTAATATTATGCAATATCAAAAATGCATTATGTACAAAAGCAAAAAACAACGGGATTTTTATCGACACAAACTAATTGAAAAATATAAATCAGCTAATGGCCGCAATACTGCAGGCAGGAAACCAAAAAAAAAAAATTACCGTCAAACAAAAAATGCATAAACAATCGGCGGAGATGGATCGATAGTGCCTCTATCACACGACACCTCCATGTGCTCACACGCGAGCGCCGACCTTTGCTGGCCGCGAGCTCTCTCGCTCGGTAGCCGCTCAAGAAAAAACACGACCCGTCAGTCACACGCGGAAATAAATGTCACCCGGCGGGAACACGATGGCTCTGTTTTTTTCTACGTCGATTCAAGTTATTTAATGTGCCTCAGAATGTTAAAATCACACTGGATTTACAAGAAAACGCATCCAAGCTTTGCCCAAACGCATAATCGGTTTATTCAAGTCCCGCCATTGCAGACACGCGTTTTAACTACCATTATGAAAACGGTGCTCATTGTAATTTTTAGCAGTGTTTTTATATCATATATAACAAAATTATATGTTGGAATAAGATGTGTAAGAAACATTAGAAAAAAAAAAGTAAGTGTTACTTGTCACAACGATTTGAACACGTCACCCCGCGTTAGAATGGTTTAGTGAATGTTTGATCACTTACAGATTCTGTGGTGGTTGTTGGACGCAGCAGCTCTGGGCTGTCATCATCAGATCTGGTCGCCGTCCGTGGGTGTTCGACAGTGCCGGGCAGTACTCCAGCATCAGGTCAGTTCCATTAAAGCCTCTTTAGACTTATCGTCGTCGTGCCAGAGAGTTGCGTGCGCACAGATATCGAGACCACAGGCCCGCCACGGCCGAATCACAATCAACGCCACTAAAGTTTATTTGTAATTATACGTACAAATCTACAAATCAAACGCACATACACTAATATTATAAGTTGAAATTAGACGCCATCATGAATCTTCAGCATTAGAATCTGAACTGAGTCACACAATGTTGCCTTCTCTATAATGTTACAATTATAAAAATTCATGAATTTTATATTCAAAATATGCGCGGACTATGTTGGTATGTTCATTTATAGTTTAATGACTAGGTTGAATTATTGTTACGTTATTTTATTTGGTTTTAGCGTGAAGCATTCGTGTTATTTTACCTTTTAGTGTTCAATATTAAGAAATATATTTTTGATCATTTTCATATTATACAATTATATTTATTATTTTGCATTACATATTAATATGTTAATTTATTTTTCGGATTTTTTATTAAAGAGATTTATCAAAAATTACCGCAATATAAAATATTGTAATTCTCCAATTTCTTTTCTATTATATTCTAATCTGGCATTCAAGTAAGATCTAGTGGTACTTTAAGCAGAGCTTCAAATTTTGTAGACTGATTTTTATTTGAGTTTTTTTTAAATTTCACTGTAAGCTCTCGTATACTAATTATATGTAAAATCTGGAGTAATCGATAAAACATTTGATTTCAGGCTTCAGATTTAAATATTTCGGGTACATATCGGTAAATAGATAAATCGCAATACCAATTTGCTCTATCAAACCGAAGATTGTAGAGACATGATAAACCTAAGGCAGACCTAAATAGTCATTTCGCCTTGGGGAATCCGGCTGCTCAAAATATTAATCAAACATTAAAGTACAAATACATCAATAGCATCCATACAAAGTTAAACAGCAGTATTGCTTTCGTAAAACTGATAGAAGTGTGCATTGTGATGAAGGCTTTTAAAAAATTCAATTTTGGGACGTAGTCTTTAGATATTGCCGAATTTTATTAGTACATACTTTTGGAGAAGAATATTTGCAATTTTTTGGACAGCATCCATGATGCGCTGTTTTTTGTAAAAATCTGAATATAGTCGCGTCTCAAAATAGTCAATTACGATAATGACAAATAATCTTACGAAGTGCGAGCAAAATTTAGTCAATTCGTTCCCGTCTTCGTTAAGTGAAGGTTTTATTTGTTTATGCTTTGAGCGGCTCTGCGATTGCCAGAAACCCGAATCACGTGTTCGTGCCGGGTATTGCGCAATTAGCGGCAATATTCACGGATGATTCACCGCGATCTGGATTGGAAACGGACTCCATTAGTGTGACGCAACGAGCGAGTTTGCCGTGTGGCCCGCGCACTGCCGGCCACATGGGAACCGCCGTAGGGGAGGCTCGATCAGCTGTCACAGATTAAAGAACCATGGCCCGAGCACGCGCGCCGCGATAATCATTGTTCTCCTGAGCATGATCGAAGTGAAATAAAGAAACGAACCCGGCGATGCTTCGACCACATCTCCGATATCAATATTTACGCACGAGAAGCAACACGTGTTTTTGATTTAATACTTGAGCCAGGGGTGCCCAAGCTTTTTGCACCCCAGAGCGCATTCTAGAATGCGGGACGGGCGGTGGGCATCGTTTATTTTTGTCCGTAATAGGACATAATAAAAAAAAAAAATTTTTCCAAAAATATAATTATTTTCTCCACTAAATATTATAATAATTTTTTTCATAACATTTTATTGTAAACATAATTTTTTTTTATCGTGATCACACGGGTTGAAGACCAGTGACCTAAGATAAAACGAATAATTATCATTAAGCACAATCACATCCGATTAAAAATCTTGCAATATGCATAAATACAGTTTTATTTCTGAGATACAAAAGTAGCATATTTCAAAAAAATGATATGTTTAAAAAAATGATACATGTAGAGTATTTTCTTTATTAGTAATAAATTACTTGTAAAAAATATTGGATTCAAATATAGTTTAAACTCTGATCTTGATGAAATATCGATGCTCTGCAATCTATACTGATATATTATAAGATTTTGGAATAAAGATATTGTATGGAACGGAACATAATGTTGTATTACTGTCTGTCTTCAAATATGTACAGTATTTATGGCAAAAATAAACTGTCGTCAGGTTGCCAGTCTGCAACGAAAAAAGCGGCAAGGCAACGTGTGTTTTAATTCATTTATCTGAGCCTTCCTTGTTGAAGGTTATGAACAAAATAATCTTCGGTACAAACTTTAACTTTACTTTAATGCTAAGAAGACGTTAAATGTTTACTTTTGAATTTGTTTTTTTTTTATTTTCACCTCCATGGTAAGAGGCAAATCCTTTAATTATTATCCCTATTAGATAATGTAGATAATAAAATTTAAAAAAAGATAATACCCATGATGTGAGCAAATGTCTTGCTCGAGAACTGTGGCGAGAAAACCTCCCTAAAATAATGACTCAGAGATGTTTATATCTCAATATTAGACTAATATACAGATAGTACTTTGTATATGATACAATGTTTTATATATCAAATAAATACTTATTTTTTTTAAATTCAATTATTAATAAAACATTAATTACTGTGTCACTTATGTCTATGTTGTGTTGACATTGGTTGCCGGATTTCACTAAAAACTCTGAACAGATTTGGCATTCAGCTTTACCGGCAACTGAATTCATAGTAAAGCTGTCTACACACTTTACAGTACAACCGACAACCGAATGGTAATTAGCCGATCGCGTCCTTTTATGTTGGGTTCCTCGAAGTTTTGCTCAAGTAAACAACGCAAATGAGGACGCTATAGGCCAGTTACCGTACGGTTGTCGGTCGTGTCGCAGCGTGTGTAGCCGGCTTAAGGCGGCGCAAGCATTCCTGAGCCCAGCCTCAGTCGTGCTCCTGCGTTTGTTTATTTTCAATAGCTGGATGGAGACTTTCCCGTGTATCCGCAACACCTGACGAAAAAATATAAAAAATAAATAATTGTACTGTTTGTTCAGGTACATTAAAAAAATGCATAAAAAAGGTAATTGAAACAAAGCTTATGTACTGACTATAAAAACACGTTGCCTTTTTGTAACAATTAAGGAAATATTTTGTAAGCTTGCATATTTGGCTTATAATTTAACCAATGAGATAGTTATACATTATTCTTTGAAAAGACAGATGAATAATGCAATATATAGTTAGTATTAATCACAGTTTCCGAACTGCTGGTCAACAAAAGCAGTAGTTGACAACCAGTCAAATAGTCGCAGATTATTCAATGCGCTTTTTCAGAGATTTAGATAAACAATTTTAATTAAGTGAACTTCATATATGAGAATGTAATCGTTATTGAGTTTTTGGCTGTAAATAAAATATTTTTTTACATGATTAAATGTCGAAGAAATAATTTAGAAAAATTAAGGAATCTATATACATTATTCATTACCAACTAAAGTTGGTTGAATCTATTATTTTCCATCATTCAACTTACACTAAGACAAACCAAATGGCTAAGAGATTACATAACAGCTAGAACGTTCATTCCCGATAAAGCCCTAAAAAGAAAAAAACACGTGTTTGTCTTGTGAGTTCATATATTGTAAGTTAAATCATATCTAATGACAAGCCTACCTTCAGTAGCAAGATATATATATATATATATATATATATATATATATATATATATATATATATATATATATATATATATATATATATATATATATAAATATCATGGAATTTTCATCACTATGTTATTAAAAATAACATTTGAGCACGTGAGAGTGTTTTTAATATGTATTTGATTTTTATAATCCAGATGCTTTTAGTACTGAACACCTTGTACTACTAAAACTCTTGTGAGAAACACATTTCACAACATCATCTTACCAACTTACGCATGTTTTTTTTTGTCTATTTGAATATTGGCAATTGGTTTTTGCTTGTAATTTCAAATTAATCTTCAATTTGGGCTGTCATAGCGGTAATTAGGATCGCAACATGTATTAGGTTACTCTTCTGTGTTTAATTAATCTTTTAAATTGGATAATAAATGTACGCTTCATGGGAGTTTAATTTGAAGTGAAAAAATGCTATCCGACCGTGCATTCAAATCACAGGGCTTGTATCTAATGGACGTCAGGTAATACATCATTATAAATTTATTAATTATTTATATATACAAAAAACTTGGCACGTTTGTTTAAAGCATTTATTATATGCTATATTTTTATATATTACTGAATGTTTGCATCACACTAACGACATTGTTGTATTGACGTTGACTTTCAATTATTTTTATCTTGATAAGTGGTTATATTATAGTATAGTAAAATAGCATTAAGACCTAAACAATTCAATTTATTCCCGGATTCTTTTATTCAACGTAAATTTGCATTATATAACAAATATTTTTTTGTGAGCTTAAAACAACATGCTTCAATTTGAAATCAACTGTACGCCATTGAAATCAACCCATACATTGAATAAATTATTTATTTTATTGTTATTTATTTATTTATATTCTCATAAATCTATTTTTTTCAAAAATAAATACAGAATAAATGACAGCGTTTCAAACCACCGGTAAAAACATTAATCGTGCATAAATCTTATTTTTTGTCATTAAAATGTTTGAGTTTTCCCTCTGCCTCCTGTCAGCCCTGAATCTGTAATTTCCTAGCTGCTGGCTGTCCATTCAATAGTTCCCACCGTGCTAGAACATTGTCAACAAGTTTCCCAGGACATAACACGACTGTTTGATTGACATTGGGATTAGAGCCGGCCTGTATGAGTCTGTCCGTTACGCAACAATCGAATCTGACCTCAATGCACGCCGACCGACGGAGCACTTTCGGTTGACTTGATGAGATCCAAAAAAATACACCCGCTTATTCGTTTCTTTACGAGTGCTTACACAATCTAAACCTATATTATGTACCTTATTGTTTGTTGTTAATCTTGATACTATTTATTTAAGTTATAAAAAAAAAACATCGAATAGACTATTGGTACGATAACTTATCTAAGTATCAGTAATCCACAATAGAATTTATTTAAAACATATTTGTTGAAATTATATATATATATATATAAATTTTTGGTTTTATCCATCTTACAATATTGCTGGTATATATTATATTATAAGCAAAAATCATCACTAACCATTTTGTGATCATTGATAGATAAAAATTACTCTTTTCTGGTACTTGATTATAAAACCTTAAATTTACTTAAAAAAAGCACGATTATACTTATATTTTGGTAATATTTTTTTTTTAAATAATTACCATTATCATTTAACGACGTGTATCACTTTGTACGGTAAAATACCTTGATCTTTGATTCGCAGACGTTATCGAATATTAAACATGAAATGTCAATCATATTGTCATTAAAGGAAACCAAAAAACTGGGTCTTAAGTAGAATAAATTAAAAATTATATCCCATGGTTTATGATAAGCATGGCCTTTCATAGCGTAGTAGTTCTACAAACTAGCAGCTCCCATGATGCAGGTTGTAAAATGCAGCTAAAAATATTTGATAGATTAGAAAAAAATAAACAGTGCACTACTAGTCATGGGAAACATCCTAAAAAATGAACCGAAAGGTTTGCGAGAGATGGACGCTTCGGATAAAGTCTCTGACTGGAATATTAATTCATTCAGAGCTGTTAGTAGTGCAATTGAAGAAAACCTGGCCATCAAAGACGTCGCGTCGGGGGTTAAATATTTACACAACTTCTAGATAACGATAAATAATTTTCAAAAATGCATTGACGATATTGTCCCATTAAAAATGATATAAAAAAATTTAAAAATATACACATTATCAATCCTAATGTTATTTGAGCCTGAGGAATTTTAGCTTGCTTTAAAATTGCCTATATGAACAATACTTCTCTAATTCAAATAAATATGGTAATCAATTATACATTGTATCTTAATTCAAGCCATTTTTTTTTATAAATTCGTGATCTACGTTTAAACTTGCCCCCGTTTCCCCTGCGCGTCGTTCATTAGCAAGGGAACGTTTTTTGTCCGGCGAATAAAAGCACATCTACATCTCTAAGTGTTATGAGGTTAGCGAATCCTCTCAAAAGTAATTGCGTGCACACAAAAAAACCATACTCTCGTACGTGAACTGGTGTTTTTTATAGTCATTAATAAGCGGTTTTAGCTCATTAATTTGAATCATCATTGCACAAGTCCCGAAGTCCGAACTAAACGAGGCTCGGCTACCGTTCCGGCGGAGTCAGGGTGGAAGGAAACGTGACTGCAATATGTAAAACGGCAATGATTTATGTGAGGCTCTATGCACTCGATAAGGCGGGTTTTAGACCCGAGTGCATTAGCTCTGATTCTCATAGAATAAAAAGGAAAAAAATATCACGCTTTTCTGACTGTAAAAAATAACCAGCGTTTTTAACATTGAGATTCGATCAGAACATATATTTAAAACAAATAACACGTATTTTTAAACACGTCGAGCTTAAGTAGGAGTAATTTAAATCGATTAAATATAAGTAGAATGCATCTGAATATAATACCTTTAAAAGCAGTTCATGATCATCACTAAGTATTAGGAAGTTTTTATATTAAAGCATTTCATTACATTGAGCTTTTGTAATGTATAAATATTTTTAATTTGTTTCAGGCAAGTCGATGTTTCTATGTGAACGTAGAGCTCCGTCTCCAGACAGGTACGGATATATTCATTAGTAGCTCACCTGATATTCCACAGGTAGTTCTACGTCCGATACTTTGATAATTAACACACTACACGTATTCTGTGGGGTTTCGAATAATGACTTTCATACGTGCTCATGCAGCGGCTGTCCGTAGAAAAACAATCTCTCTATTACACTGCCAATATTGAAATATTACTCGCACAATTTATTCCGCATGAGGTATTTTATTACTTCAATATTAACCGTAAATAAATAACTTAAGTAGCACATACATATTAATATGTATGCATTGTATATAATTTGATGCATTCACAGAAATTCATAAAATATTTTTTTTATTATTATATGAAACGTACGTTACGTGGTAAAAGTACGTTTTGCGATTTTGGGTATGCATAGAAATAGCAGAAATGATTTTTTTCATTTTCATACCTACATCTAATTGAGTGTTTATTGTCTAATAAATCTGTACTCCATAGAAACACGTGGCAATCTGCATCACGGCTGGCTCACTTAACCTGCAAATTATTACAAGTTCATGCAATCAATTTATACACGTCAGTTTCACTGTCATATCTTATTACCGCATTAGAGTAGGACACCGAGGTGGCCGCAGGAAGTGAGTTGCCATGCTAGGAATGTTATTTATGGAAATTCCATACAGATGGATGGTACGCGAGCATATTAATTATCCCCGGACGTGAGGTGGGGCAGCTCTGCACTGGCAACCCAGGTGGAATAGATTACTCATTTCCATTCATTCTCCCATAGCGGACCCGCCGTATTTTTTTGTTTAATGAATGGTGAATAATGATATCTGACTTTATGGTTTGTGGTCTGCGCGATCGGGAAGGTCCAGCCATCTGGGAATCCTTTGATGTCATGTGTATATTTGTGACTTGAAGATTTAACGTCAGACTGGTTTTTTCTTCTGGGAATTCAGGAAATTTATGAATGTTGTCGATTATAATTTGTTTTGAATACACGACTGTTAAATGATTTTATTATCAATGAATTATAAACATTATTTGATTGTCAATACTATGCTTTAGGAATGAGTTGATTTTGTTTTTTTTTTTTTAATGTTTTATGCTAATTGAGTTTTTAACTTACCCGTCGTGTTTTTGAAATGGTCCGAAGAAACCAAAGCTGTCAAAACCCATAAACGCAAGGATTAAAAAAATTTAAGAAGGATATATTAATTTAATTAAAAAAATATCTGAATTTAGATTTTGAACGATATTATAGATTATCTAATATTTTAAAGGTGAAATTATTTGCACAGTGTTACACAATTTTATAGGTCAATATTATCCATTTACAAAACATCATATAGTGATTGTTTGAGTGTTTCTCTTACCATTTTCTTAATACAGCAATCTCGCACTTACCGCAGCCGAACGCAACGGAAGATTATCACTGGAAAGTCACGGATGTTCGGTTAAACTCGCAAACCACACAACGCGTATTGACTAATCAATTTCCACAGGCTCTAAACGAAAGTACCTTTAACGATGTACAGAAAGACACCATACCGATTATTACCCTTTGACTTTTGAACTTCAGATCTCATGTATTATATATCCAAAAATGTAGACTAAAAAAAAAAAAAAAAAATCTTTTATTCAATACCGTCCAATTGAGTGTATTTTATAGCAAGAAATTGATTAATTATATAAATATATGGCATACAACAAATTTGTGTACAAATTGAATTGGTTCAATGAATAAATGCAAAAACCAAGATATTTATATTTTTAAATATTTTTTCTGCGCTCTCAGCTTTCTCCTTGTGTTGCTAGGCGAAAATTCTAAACCACAATCACTTCATGACAAATTTCATCTCACATCGTGCAAACAAAGGCAACTGTCATGCAACAAAAAAAAAAACAACCGCTTTGTTTTATTTCCATGTGCAAACAATCGATCGAAGTTCAGAGCACAACATCAGCGACACTCAAAACAATGCGAGCATCGCGACCGGCAAACAAACAGATAAATCATAATAAAGTTTATATAGCAGGTAATAAGCTTTCTATTTGATCCCAACCTCATATTATTCGCGATTTATTGCCAGCCAGAGCCTGGGTGATCCCACGTGTTGGGCCGCCCCATTAGCATACAATGGACTCGTCCGAAGGGAAGGCGAGCATTGTGGGTCGCAGGTTCATGCATTTGCCTATTTGAATAATTAAAGCGAGAAGATGATGCCGGCGAGCCGTGAGCGGGACTGACTGCGCTTTTTAATTCTCAACTCCCCGCAGACCGCCACAGCCGAAACAGGCTGTTGCAAATGGAAATATCTATAAAATTAACCAAAACATACTTTCTAATTGTTCTTTGCTTTTCGTATTGAGTTTATAAAATTTTGATAATAAATCCTAAAACAACTATTTTGGATTGCTTTCATACTGCGTTTTTTTTTAAATTTTAAACTCCTAAAGGCCAGTCAAAACGAACTCCAAAGCTCGCAAATGCACATTTCAATTTTTCTAGTCTTTATTTTGTTAGATATTGGAAATATACGAGTATGATAAAGCAACTCTAACTTTTGCATCTCAGAGTTATAGTAACTATACATTTTACACTTACAATACACTTGATTATTTCTAAGTAGCTGTCATGCTGAAATATATTTTTTTTTAAACTTAATATTACGACTAAATTAGTTGATTACATCTTTTATAATTAAAAATTTTATATGTGATAAATGCATAAGATTCTGGAGTATTCAATTTTCTAGCATTAATATTATAATGGCATTGTATGGAGCTTTCATGTTCATACCGAGAAACACGGGAGGAATGTCGGTCGGTGAATATCAATTACAGTACATCTCATGCCTTTAGCACAATGGAGGACTGTTCGGCCGTAAAATACAGCTGCAAAAATAGCACCACAATAGAAGATGCACGGCGGTGAATTATTTTAGAAGGGGACTGTTTTTATTTAAAAATACCAGCAACACGTTTCCGCCAAAGAGATTACAAAATGAATTTCACAAACTTACTTATCTGTCAAAAATCATTCATCTTTCGCATGATCTGGCCATGCTCACGACTCGGGCTCTAAATTCACAATGTTGGCAGCGAGCTGCAATCTGCGAGGATCGGCGCTCGCCTTGTCGAGAGCTCTGCATCACAGATATTCACCAATACTGTAATAATAGTATTAGATTTTTCTTTTTTTTTACTCTCCATAAAAAAAAAATACCACGTTGTAGAAAAAGTACCACGAAAAAAAAAAAAGCTGTGAAAATTTTCGCTTGCGTATAAAAGTCATTATAATTGAAATATATTCTTGTGAATTTTTTTGAAACAGAATGCCGTTATTTGAAAACTGAAAGCCTTAAGACGATTTCTGCAGATGAAAGTCAGAGACGAATATTTTAACAATAGTGACGCAGCGAAAAAGCGTTGAATTATAACGTTTTTTTTTTCAAGCGTTCTTGGCTTGCTGCATGATGATCAATAAAAAAATGTATTTATCGGATTTAGGTATGATAAATTACAGTGATACCCCGCTTTACGCGAGGGATACGTTCCGGAAAAATCGCGTATATCGGGGTTTACGATTAAACGTATATACTTAGTCAAAACTTAATACAAAAAAATACGAATCATTTGAATCAATCACTTTATGCAGTATTACATGTTATTTTTACTGAAAAATACATCTATTGTATTTGGGTAGCGTTTCTTTTACGTTCTTGTAAAATACGTTCAACGCTGTTTTTAATTGCTAAGAGAAGTCATTGACTACATTATGTTTATACACATTCTTAAGAAATTTGCGTAATGCGAGGCATTTTAACACGAAATTTGAAATTCGCGTTATAGTGAAACCGCACATAACTAGGTATTGTATTGTAAATCATATTTTATATTATACTTTCAATATACTTACTTATTGCAAATGTGCAATAGGAAGGCTTCTCGTTGATTATTTACTCTAAGCGGCGCATGTGCCCACACAAAATCGCCAAAATGAGGAAATATGTTTTGTGGGACAGGGCAGTTTTTACTTCTGGAAAGCACACAGCTCGGCCGGAGGACTCGGCTCGGCTCGGCTCGGCTCGACTCGGCTCACCTGGGCTCACCTGGGCTCACCTGGGCTCACCTGGGCTGACAGGTCGCGTTGTGGATGCCTCGCATTCGTTACCCGTGCATGCGCCGTCACAACAATCCGTCCATCTTGTGTACTGTACACGCGTGAAAGTCATCCTTTTTGCTGTGTGACCAAATTTTTTATATTTTTTAAAACTTGAATTAATATTTTTGTCACAAATGAAAAAATATATATATATATATTTATACATACAAAACTAATAATATATATATAAAGTTAATTTTGTACATCATGTTAATAATAATCATGATATGTTCCAGTTCACTATTTTTGCACATGATTATTAAAATTATTCTAGTTTTATTGGGTGCTTTTAAAATACCATAGTACAATATATATTATACGAAGAAGAGGCCAAAACTATCTCAATTCATTGAATTTTTTTGATGAATGCTCTCCCAGTTGTATTTTTATTGTCGCTTTAAAAATTGTTTTTCAAAATGTTTTAGCGTACTTACTGTGAGTATATCGAGCAAAATATAAATATATAAATTTACGGTTTGCAATTTAAAAAAAATGGTTAAAATAGTACTCGTGCGTTTTATTTGCAAATATTGGTGATTACATATAAATATGCATTATTAAATTTAAACAAACATCTTCGATCTGATCATTACGCGTAAGTATTAAAATTACTGAACAATCACTGTTATTTGGTTATTTATTTATATTTTAAATATGATGCGGTCGATCCCATGTTTTTATTGATGAAACGATACGATACTATACATGTATAAAATTTGTTTATTGGAAATTTTAGGGCAGGCAATGCTTCAAGGCTTCTACACACGATGCAACTGATCGCGTCAACTACTTGCAGCTAGCCGATAGCGTTTCTTTATTTTATGGTGTTTTTTATGGTTTTGCGTAAAATGTAGGACGGTATTGGCTAGCTGCAAGTTGGTGGCTTGATTTTTTTCTACAGGTGTAACAGGGCTTTATTGCTTATTTGCACGTGGCCATCGTCTCTCACCGGTACAATGTTGTAAGCGAGTGACCTCGCCGAGCAGGCTCTCGAGCGCACGTCGCTTTTGACACCCTTATTACGTTGGGCGGTTCCACCGTCGGATTTATTTTGATGTTTGTTCTTTCTCGCCTCTCCTCTGCGGGCCAATTTAAATAAAGTGTGATTGAATCGTTGTAAAAATTACACCACCTCGAGACGGAAGGCAATTTTACAAATAAATTATTTTTACAGCTATTTCCAAACAAAATTTAATCTGCTCTCCAATACTTTTTGCACAGTGAAATTGTGCATTTAATACATAAAATTCATAACTCCAACTTTTTCTCTAAAATATATACAAAGTATCATCAGGTGTTAAGCGAATATTCTTATAAATTTCTTACAAACATATTCTTATAGATTTCTTACAAACGCCTCCCACTTGCGGCTTCCTACAATTACAAAGTAGTGTGGTTATTAGTTTATTGTTATGAAGTATCCCGCTTTTGAAACAAACATGATAAATATTTTCAATAATAAGTACCTCTTTTTTATTCTTATGTTGGAGTCTCGTTATATCTGTTAACTCAAAATATATTTGCGCAAACACAATACTTAATTTTTTTTTAAATGAAAATGTAATATACTTTTCTGGCATAACATAAATACATTTAACATTTTAATATTAGTTTAAAGATATGTTAAAATATTCTGTTATTAAAATATTTGCAATATGGTTTTCGTTTTAGTACATCATTTTACAGTCGACGGAAGTGGAATTACATTTTTGAAATCACCTGTTAAGGCTACACGTTTTTTTATTATTAAATTCACTCGCATAGCAACTGCATTCTTTATTTATATGCGAATAGTCTCTTTGGAGTTTTTGCTGTCACAATGAAGACCTGTCATCATTTTGCTTTCTTATGGTGTTCTTTTGCACCTGTTCCGCGTCAGTGTCGTCCTACATTTCAATATCAATGTTCTGTATTAAAAAATAGGCATCTTCAGTTGTCAATTCAAGTTTTTTTTAAAAGAATTTATATTAATCGAATGATAGTTGTGCCACGAACAAAAGGAAATATCATTATTTATCGCTGGACGCGTCAGATAGCGATCGCCTATTTAATATGGCAACACAGAATTATAAACAGTTGACAATGACAAGGCAGCTTTACGCACGTTGTGCGATCATTTATTATTCATTGTATTGTTTATATGTATTTATTTTATGTAATTGTGTGTGCATGTACGTCGGTACGAATCATGAAATTGTCATGGGTTAAGCTATTTAAACAAACATTCGTGACTTAATATAATACCTATTGGCTTTTATAATATTTTTTGCTTAATTGCATAAAATTGAAAACCGTTCTTATTATTCATGTAAATAACTGTTTAATAAAATTTATAAATTGAAGTGAAAATCTGTCATGTCGGCAGGACGCCATCGAGCACCTTTATCATAAATTGCTAGTCTGTTCATCTCAAATACATTTAAAAAAAAAAAATTTAATGCAATGAACTGTTTTAAATACCTGGTTGGTTTGCCGTTAAAATAAAACGTTATTATAATAAATAATGAAAAATAATATTGAAGGGTAAATCCTGGATTACTTTTTTTCCCTACATATAATACATTAGAATATAAACAAATAAATATAATAAATACATCATAAATTTAAAATTCAATATATCATATTTTTAAGATTAACCGAGCGTCAGTTTTATTTTCAATTTACACAATATTATTTTTTCTGTCCATAAGCATGAAGGTTTTTTTACGTGTTTACAAAAATATTGCATTATGTGTTTCACCTTTTTTTTTCGATATTCAGTAGTCAGATTTAGTATGTCTAAAATTTTGGTCAACATTATTTATAATGTTGTTTTTCTGTAAAAGGCAGTTAACACTTTTCCAGAAAATATATCTAAATACAAATTAAAATAATGCAAATAACACAAAACCGGTTTTTTTTTATTAAATGTTGCTTAATTCATTAGCACTATTATAAATGTTTTGATATATATGATTTATCGAAAGTTTAACTAATTAAGAGTATAGGTTCTTGGTAAACGCCTTTGCCTGTCTTCTTTGTTATTTTGTATTTTACAAAATAAATTTCATAGTTCAATGCACAAATACGATGTAAGCTTTAAAACTTTAAACGTTTCTAGTCGAATAAAAAAACAGCTAATTACATAGATTCTAATGAACTTACTGATATTATACACATTGGCTTGGTATTAACTCCAAGGTGATTGCATTTTAATGGTTAACATTTGTAGTTTTAGGTCATAGGGAGAATAAATAACGTATAAAACTTTTGTTATGTTTAAAAACGTTATTGTGTAAAAGAGATTATCTGTGCTATGATGATAGATACAAAAATAAAATTATTTAATTTCTTTTAGTATTAAATTTTGAATCTAACAATGTTAATATGAACGAACTATAAGAGTAAAACATACGTCAGATTGCGGCAGCTCAATATAATTTCTTAATCATACGTTAACTGACAATCTATCACCTGCAATTCAACGGGTAAGAGGATGAAGGAAAGATTGGAATGGTGGCCAGCACGTACGATGGGAATTTAATCTGTGCCGGTGGCCTCACATATCATTTGATGGATGTTCAGAAAAAAAGACTCCATTCGATGGCAATTTAATTCAATAAAACACATATATTGCAAGATATATCATTAAAACTGTATGTTAACCTCCAGGATATTAAAAATTTAACAAAAAAAAACTACAGATGTACTTGTACATATGCAGATATTTGTGTTCACGTATACCTATCTATATCTATTTACTAAAAAGATAGATCAGTATTCAAGGATAAGTTACTTCAAGATGATTTACGGCGGTTTTTTTTATATTTAAAGGAAGATATGTAAGGTCATTTAACGATTAATCCTTTAGAAAGTACTTGTTAATAGAAAAACGTAAAAAGTAATCATATAAGTAATTTCATATGAAAAAAACATAAGTAGCTTAATAATTGGTAAATAAATTATTATCTTCTATCTTCATTCTAAGTTGCACATTTTAAGTTCTTCGTAATGAACATAACTTTTTGAGTAAGGGCTCAGTAAAAATTTTATGTTTACCAACTTTTAACTAGGTATTTTAACAGCATATGTATAATGATAAAAGTAACTTAGTATTTTTGTCTTCATTTTGAGTTTATTATATTCTGCATGACTACAGGTATAGTTATACATCTGGTGAAGACAAAAATACAAAGTTACTTTTATCATTATAATAATGGATCTTCACCAATCATGTGCCTTGTCCCTCAACAAGCATATGTATATTTTTATGTTAATTCTTAATAAGTGAATACAAAACCAAAACTGGATTGTTGTGACGAAATCTCGTCTTGAATTAGCAAAGAATTATTTAAAAATATTTTATTGACCGCAATAAATATTAATTAAATGAGATTTACTTTCAAAATCGTACACGCGTTCATTAAATCGCATTTACGTTTACCGTGTATAAATTTAAATAATCTAAGATCTGAATAAATTTCAGACACAATAAATCACAGTAATAATTTAACGAATCAAACAATCAAACGCAACACGCACCGAAAATTGCAACACAACTTGTTCAGCAGGCCCTGACATATCATATCATACGACCTCACGCGGTCGATCATCGAATCGATGGGATTCGATCTCAATCGATACTCGTTCCCATCCCTACGGTCCGGTTCTCCCGGGGTAATAATTACCGCGTTCGCGATTTCGTGGCAGGCTAATGACACATGATGAGGCGGTAATTTGGCCCGTAATCAAGCGACCTCCCGCCAGCGCGACGGGGATGCTGTGTGATGTATGGACGTAGAGGTGTGCAACGAGGAATGATTGCCTCCAGGATCGATATCAAGTGCTGTCGATCGAGCACGTGATCTGTATCATTGGCATCGCAGTGTTGAGAAATCCAACCGACGATAATATTCCGATGGGGATTGAGGTGTTTTATTTTCGTGTTTGCGTACAGTGATTGTAGTAACACATGATTTTAATAACAGTGACCAAAACAAGATACAACATAAAAAGGATCTACCATTCAGAGGTATATAATTATATATAAAAATTTCAACATCTATAAATTATTTTTTTTAGTGTAATAGTTGTACCGATGTGAATAATTATAACGTCATATTTTTTTGTAAATAATAATTAATTTGCTGACAAATAAAAAATAAACATACATAATTATTTTTACACGTAACTGTTCTTCGTCGAGTGCCTCTCCTCAGAGGAGGTTGGCGACCATTTCAATGAGCTCATATACTCATTCTGGTGTTCAAGGTTTTCTAAGGGTACATAATGGCAGCGGGGAGAGCGGGGAGGAACATAACTGTTACCATCGTATTATTTAGTTATTAACAATATTAAAAAAGAACAAATAATGTCAATAATATAAAAATATCAATATATGCTTGCAAACATTTTTTTAAACAGTATTTTCCGTGCTGGTTCACGAATCCCCCAGAATCACTGCATTTAGCAGGTGGGCTTTCTCCGTAATGTATGTTTAAGACTTATTTATTTTTCGAGTGGAAAACGCCCCGTAAAAGGTATAATTCAGAGAAGAGCTTGCGGTGCAAAAGATAAATATTGAATTCCTCACGACCTGGCAGCACAGATGCTGTGTATTTCAAATTTGTTTTTCAATTGAACCCAAATATTGGCAATCTGAAATACAAAAAACATGTTTCGCATTTCAACACAATTTTTCAAAGTTCAAAAATACTAGCTGCTGCTTATTTCAGTTTCGATTATTTTGTTTTCAAATATTGCAATGCGTTTCAGCGATTGAGATTGTCTAATATTTTTTTGATCTAGATCCGTTCAAATATCATAATAATTTTACTGCCTATTAGGTAACTCAGTAATGCCTTTTTGTAAAATATAAATAAATCAAATCTTTCATATAAATAACAAGTTTCAAATCTATTTAGCAAAACGTAACAAGATTTGATTTGATTAGATAGATTTGGTATACATGCTTTCCTAGAAGAGTTCTATGGCTATTTATTTTCATTAGATATGTAACCGTCTTGTGAATATTTAGTGAGTAAAAATATTCATTAACCATACTTGATAACGTTTTCTTAATAAATAAGTTTTGTTTAGACTCTAAAGTATCAATCGCTTGTATATTTCAAGTGTTAAATATTTTTGATAGATTATACTGGTAGCATTTAATTATTATTTCAAAAAATAAAAACTGATACATTCACTTTTGCTCGTTTTAAAGTGGCTCTCGCCACCAGTCAAGGCTATCGTTTTCAGACAAGATGAGCTTAAATCACAACGTCAAATATAATAAATTATCTCGCACTGAATTTACAAAAAAATAATTTTATACAATTATTTGACCTGTTAAGATCCATCAATTTAGTTGCCGTTAACTTCTTTCCGTGAGCAAGTTTAAAATTTACTTTAAAAATATAAATGAGCAGTGTACTATGAATTTAAAAAAAACATTAGTATATTTTAATCTGTGATTTTTTATAGTAATAAAAAATAAATAATATTACATTCCAACTGTACTCAATTGCTATTATAACATTTTTTAGATTATTTGTTAACATATATATAAATGATAAGTGATGACAACCTATGGCCTTCATTATACTAAATACACGTCCATTTTTAAAGTTACTTTTCATTATGTAATAGCTGTCTACAGCGATTGAATGTGACTCATTATATTATCTCTGAAGTTTAAATAACAATAAAAAAAACAGAATTTAATTTCTTTTCTTGTATTACTGAAAGACAAAGGACACCCGCTGAAAGGACTGTAATTATAATTTACAGCGATCACAGGACCAAGACAAAGTAAGCGTTTCAGACAGGCTTGACCATTTTAGGAAGACTTAAGTCGCGTCACGTCAAGTGTGTCCAGAATTAGTTCGTCCTGCTGATTTATGTGGATCCACGGAAACCGCCTAATATTGGCAATATTATTGTTCAGTATGAATAAAACATTTAGTTTTAAAATACAAGAAAAACAGAACGATTCTCGACCCTGTGAATTTATTTCGCCTACACATGCTCCCATTTGGGAAACTGAAAATGTTTATTCTTTGTGTATTTACACATAAGGAACGTGATCGCTTGATAATAAGTTAATAAAAAAAAATATTATGTCCATAAAGAAATATAATCGAATTAAGATTTAAAATCACTACAAGAAACTTAATGACATAGTAATTATTATTCCATCATTTCTAAAAAACAGTTCTCTCAAATAGCATAAGTCGTAAAACCTAAGAAATAAAGCTACATAATAAATAGTTTTTGCTCTTAAAAGGTGGTATTTCGTTAAAAAATATCAATATATATATTATGAAGTACGGATTTTACTTATTAACAGATCATATATTAATTAATTAATACCTCTCCCGACGATTAAGATTATATGTAGCAACAATAGAATCTACTATAATAATAGCCATTGTGTGTTTGTATGTTTGTTTGTATGTTTGTATGTGTGTATGTTTCATTTTTCCGTTCTGTATAGAATATCTTAAAAGATACAACGCTGATTTTTTGCACATAAGTTAAGTAAATTTTTCCGCAGCTATGTGCCGAATTTCAAGACGATAGGATAATATTTTCATTCATAAACTTTAAAATATGCTTTAGCGAATTTCAAAATACGTCATTTTATGACGGGCTACATTGCTAGTATCCAAATAACATTGAATAATTTACTTAAGAATTTGTAATATTTTAAAATATAACTTATAAAAGGAGATTGTGAATGAGCGCATGTCTTTTTTTGTTTAATCTAATAATATTTTTTCTGTCTTGTAACTACAAACAAAAACCTAATGTTGTTATTTACTCTAATTATACGCTAGTGGTATTACAAATACAGTAATTAGTAAGATAAGACTGTTTAATTATATCTTCGTGTGTGGTCAGTGCATGCAAAAAGTGCACATTCGATAAAACAACAACAAACTGAACAAAACAGCGGCTATATTCTTCGGAAACGTGAAAACACTATGAAGAGATATTTTATCAGAATGACTATATTTAAAAGGCGTTTATATGCGGTTGGTGTGTATTTATTATTTAACACGCACGCGTAAATCGACTCTATTTACATAAGGGAGTCGCGAGTTTCTCCGTGTTGTCGCGCTAATTCGATACGCACCATATTCGTATGCACCCGAAATGCATTGTCTGCGGAGACCGCACTGAAGCGGAATAATATGACCATACTCGGAGATGCTGCCCTGTGATGTTAAAAAAAACATCTAGAAACTGCTGCCAGGGGAGGATTGAATGCTTGAGATGTTATTACGATATCAAGTCCTGATAACCAAACAGATTCAGAGAACGCTCGTGTGCTATAAGACGGTCTGGTCATTGAAGAAACCTCACCTGGTGCAATCCTGTCCCCTAGAACAGAACTATTTCATTTGGGTCTACTGATGAAGACTTTGAAAAATTGACGCACTCACATATAAAATGTGACAATAATTCATATATATATATATATAGATTATGGGTTCATCTTTGTCACAAATGAAAATAATGATGATCACATTGAACTAATGTTGCTGCAAACATATATATAAAAAATATGCTTTGTCATATTCTCTTTGGTTAGTTCAGTTTTGTTGCTAATAGGATAAGTAAGCTTTTTGGATATAAAACATGTCTTATCACGTTCTTACTGAATCGCGCTTTTCTGGTTTGCAATAGTCATTTTTTTTGTACGGGATTTGCGCTGGAATTTTTATTTTAAAAATATATTTTATTATAGGGCATTGTCTCCAATCCCACCCCGAGGCTTTGAATTCGAAGATGCGGCAGGCTGGCACAGAGGAGCGGCGCACTTTAGCTGCAACAATGGGAGTAATAAACCACGCCGACCTGGAGCCGAGGCTCTCCTATCAGATCGAGGGCCGGATATAAATTTGGACGTGGACCTGAAAGGATGCGCCATTCTCACCGTGTAATTGAGTTGCCGGAGATTGTCTTTTTCGATGCTCGTTGCTGAGTGTTGTTCGAGCCGGTTTCGATTCTGTGCCCATCGAGCTGCGATGTTTTTATGATCGCCCATTTGTTTTAGTATATATTTAAGTGCGCTGTATGTGATCAATTTAAAGCAAATAAGTGATCGTGTCGAATGAATTCCCTGCTGCCTAAATCAAAGTTTTTAATAGTTGGGTTTAATACTTTTTGAAACGCGTATTCAAATTTTTTTATCTTATTATCTACATTGCAAATTACCGACATAAATAATGAAAAGAAAATGTATACTAAAATGATACTTTCACTCAGGCTCAGACCAAATATTTTTGAGAAATTCAATATTTTTGACAGAGAGTACTTGGTGGAATTCCATTTTAATATTTTTGAGTGATTTTCCACATGTTCGTTTTTATTTGTGACCGGTTTCGCCAACCTTTCACGTTGGCACTATCAAACAGAGTGTTTGCACTCACTCTCACTGCAAAACACTAAGTTGAGAAAGACAAAACAAAAGGTTGGCGAAACCGGTCACAAATAAAAACGAACATGTGGTAAATTACTCAAGTATTTTACTCAAAAATATTTGAATATTTTTGAGCAAGCACTAAAGTTAAATTTTAAATATATAGACAAGCCACCACCATTATGTAATAAGCGGAATATACGATAGCATCTAAAATATATTTATTTTTTTAAGTACTGTACTTCACATATGTAAGAATAACTTGTGTACTCCTAGTTTTAGACTGGAATAGCAAATAATAATAAAAAAATTATAATATCCGCGCTGCAAATAAATACAAGTGTATTTAAACAGACAAGCACGAATCTATCATAGAATAGTTGATAAATACCGTAAAATTATTAAGTTCCTGTAATTTTAACAGTTCAGAGCCGTCACACATTGAAACGCTGCACAGTTTCGATAAATTGAATGCACGGCTCTGTCCAATGTGAACCGCCGTGAGTCGTTCGGTATTCTTCCCCGCGGTCGCGTCGGCTGCCAATCACAAGGAAATAAATGAAATTGCTCCGCGCACAGTAGCCGCCGCGTGGGCCGCGGGCTGCGATTGCCTCCAGCCAGCCCCGCCGCACTCTCCGAGGTCTGGCTTGAGTCCCAGAACACGAGCCAGACCTCAGAAGATTCCCCAGAACAAAAAAAAAATAATAAAATTAGACCCATGCTTACGACACGGCGTGCGGCTATCCCCTGATCCCGCGCGCAGGTCGTGGGGCTTACAAGGTGTGACGTACACAAATATATACAAAAAAACATTTTTTTTGTATGTACTCGATAAGAATTTATTTTTACAATATTGATTGTGTTGTTGTTGCACTTTCAGATTAATCGTGTGATCGATGATTTTTTCAGGCAGCTGCAGAGATTTTTCAATTAACCAATAGTGTTTTACGAATCAAACAAAGCTTAAGAGGACGCAATTGGCCAATTACTATTTGTTTGTCAGTTTTGTCAATTTAATTTGAGAAATATACGACGCACAAATGTCATTAATTTACAAATAAAAATAGAATGTAAAAATTATATAGTATTTTTACTATTTTTAGCCAGCAAAATGCAAATGTCAAACACCTAGGAGATTAAGGAGACAAGAAAGTTTTTTTGATTGAACTTATGGCTTCTTATTCTTTGCTATGAATAGTAACAATGAATTTTACGTACATTTTACAAATGCTTAATTACTGTATTAATAATTTTCATATTTTTATTGCATTGATAAGTTTAATATATATATATTTTTTTTTTAAATATATTTGAGTAAAATACTTGAGTGATTCGGACATCGAACATGTGGAAAATCACTCAAGTATTTTACTCAAAAATATTAAAATAGAATTCCACCAAGTACTCTCTGTCAAAAATATTGAATTTCTCAATAAGTTTAATCAATATTGAATGATACGAGGGAGATAAAAGCAATCCAAGACCCCTTCCTACACCGCACCAGGTGTAGTATGCAGTGGGGTCCGGCGAGCTCGTCTCCGGTCTATGACGTCACGGCAATAAATCGATCAGAGATCAGAGCTCAAGGCAATTCAAGCGGATATTGGAAAACGAGAGCTGGAGTTTTTGCGATAATCTAGTAATAGATCAATTTTTCGGTTTAATTATAAGTAATTGTTTTTTGGGGAATATCTCGATGTGCTGTGCAGATTCGCGGGGCTTTTAAAAATATCTGATATGAACCTAACGATCGGTTTATATTGTTATTGCTATCTTAAACGTAGTTTTATAATCAACATGATCATGGTTTTCCTGTGTTATTAAGTAGATATTTTCGACTATGCTTCAACAGCCTCTTTGGAAACTGTGTTTGCATTAAATAAAACATTTATTATACGTATCATAATTTGCCAGCTTCAAAATATTTTTGATGCACATTTCAGAGACTCGTTTTACAAGGTCGCTTATACTATAGTTATTTACACTAATTACGATATTCCTTAATTAGTATTTCGTACACGTTAAGTCATACTTCTTCATATGTCTTAAAACTGCGTGATTATCCAACTATTTATTTGCAGGCTCGAATTCTAACTGTAACGTAATTATAGACTCCTCGTACGAATAATCTGAGGTTGAGTGTCTCCTACTCACACAAAAAAATATCGCCAGAAAGCACTATCGTCCCACGCGGACCCGATTCCCAAGATCTACAACATAGATAACAAAATCAATTGAAGAATTTATTTTTAAAAAAAAACTAGGATATAACAATCAGTGATTGCATCTCAGCATAAAAACGCATATTGTTCCTAGCGTGAAGGAAAACATTAATCAATTTTAATTATGTCCTCTGGCCGTATCAATTAAGCACTTTTATTTCACGGCCGCAACTTCAGTTCCATATCTCCCACATGGGGCCACTACGTCTTGCAGAGCCTGGGGCGATGTTGAATTCACTTAATAGCGTGGGTTTTATACAGACGTTGCTGTGGCTTCTCCTTCTCCATGTTCTAATGATGATGCTCCCTGATGATGGGGATCGCAGCGCTAAAGAGCCTCGTGATCAGCCCGACGGCTACTGGAATCTTTCCACTATCGCATTATTGTTATAATTGTAGTTTTATACTGATTCTTTAATACTTTCTTTAATTATGCTTAATGACGATTTGAAATGGAATTTTTTTATGTTTATTTTTAGTAAATATTTACTGTATGGATATAAAATATTGTCAGTTAAATCAGGTTGGAAACTTCTTGTTATTGAACTGGCAGTATCTCGTTAAGATTCGACAATACAACCAGTTAGCCATGAACTCTATTTTAACTATTTATTTTAATATTTCAGCAAATAATTATTTTAGTCTTATTCTAAATTGTTTTTATTTGAAGTTACACTATCTGAAAATTGTATCAAGCGTTTTAGCGCACTAAATATTATAATGGAACTCCACCGATTACTTTATATCAAAAAATATAAAGTTTATATAAATTTATGAAGGTTCATAAATTTGAAGGTTGCTCGTTGAATTTTCACGTCTTCTAAACGGTTAATAGTTTATCAGGAAGCGATTGTTATATATAGCTCTCGAAATATTTAAATAAGTGCAAATTATAATATTCAATAGATTCGCTCGCAAGATACAGCACACGAGCAATTCAAAGACAGTGCCGCTGAGAGTTATTCGAGAGATTGCAAGTCACACCACGCAGCGCACAATCCAATAAAACATCAATTGGAATTACCAGACACAATATCCACCGTTATAATATCCGAAGTGCGGTGAGCAATGCCCTTACTGAAAATGCCATTCCTTAAATAATACTCCGTCGGAATTCCTCGTCAGCGACGGGCAGCGTTGGGCAACGAGTGATTTTCAAATACTCCGCGAGCAACAGCTATGTGCGTCGTCGCGGCGGAGCAAAAAGGCTGTGAGAACCGCCCGCAGGCTCTATTCTTGTCTCTGAACCCGCAAATGGGTTAACAGCCTCTGCAATGCAAATAAGCTCCGTGATTTAAGTCCATATTTGGTTGGTGCCGATAATGATGCGGGCTTTTTTCCCGGCAAAATATTATTTTGCGGCTGGGGGGTTTTTTTTTTGGTGCTGAACAATCTGCGATTACAGCGACTCTGCCTAGTTGCATTTGATTGCATGGTGTGCATTCTATGAGCGAGACCTTATCGGAGAAACAATGTTTCGTATTAAAGGTCAATTAAACCCAAGCAACGATGTTCTGCATTACGCGGTTGTAAAACGCTTATCTACCCAGAAATTATGTAAATTGAAATTATAAGACTACCAATAATAAAAGTTGCAAGTTTACGATTATCTTTGTCTTTATCATAACATACTCTTTTAAAAATAAAGCTTTGACCCATTTCATATTGATTACTGATATTTAATGTACTGCTTCAATACGTGTATCCACATTTGACAAAAGCAATTTTAATTTATAAACATATCCATGGGTATATTTTTAAATTTACTACACCTAAACCTGGAAACTTTTAGTCAAGACCCAATGATCTAACTACTAAACTAACAAGCCATTTTATTTATCTTTTTATTAGTTTAACATATACTTAATACAAAACAGTTCAAATGTTCTGGGGATGCTAAGAATCAATTGTATGTTGCTGCATGATCAAATACATGTGAACTTACTGTAGTATTTTAATGATAAATGAAATATAAAAAAAATTCACTCTACAGTGCATATAAAGTAACTAAATATTTGTAATTTTTTTCATATTTTTAAGTATTCAAAAGTCTCTGTATAATGCATACCACTTTCATTATCTGTTGTTCTAAAAATACCCAGGCCCTATTTTTCAATTTTGATATGCTAATTTCCTTTTTTCTGTAGCCAGAAGCGTATTTGTTTTTCAATTAGAATATTCTTACAGAATGTTCGCGTGATTGCTCGCAGGTTACATCAGGTGATTTATGAGCTAGAAATTCAATTAAAAATCGCATCAATCAGCTGTAATCAAGCCAAATATTTTTGCTGGTGTTGTGTTACTCCATACTTTTCGGTATGATACTAATTACATATAAACGAGCTCGTGAAAAATGCGTGTTACAAAATGGATCGTCTTTGGGTTTTGTTGGTAAAAACTGATTGCTAAAATGTAGAATAAGTCACAATAAAGATAACTGAACCCTATGCCGAGATCCCACATTATTAAATTAATATCATTGAGTTCGCTTGGCACGTCATAATTTTTTTAAGTTAATAGATTTATTTGAATTCATTCAAATACATAATGTTGACTGCATAAAATACAAGTATAAACAAACCTCTAAGGCGAACAATATAAATAAAGTTAGGAGCCTATTAATATGAATTATTTAATTGACTACAAGTATATGTTCAAACGTAAACAACTTGAACAATAATCGGTCTATCCTTCATGAAAATGACAAATCGCTGGCAATAAATTTGACGGAGCTTTACCAACTCGGCATCCAGTTGTGGTGAAGATGCTCGCGGGCACGCCGGGGCTACTATCGGGGTCAGGTGTTACACGCAAGTCCATTTGGCCTTAATAAGCATGCACCCAGCTGACGGACTTCCACCGAGGAGATCGCCAGTGGAGGTGGTACGCCTCTCCAGCATCGTCTAGCCTAGCGACCTGATCTGTCAATCTCTCCGGTATTCTCTCATAATATTTTGTTTAAAAAAATATATGCAATTTAAATGTTTTTTTGGTAAAATCTTATTTAATATTTTTGAGTGATTTTCCACATGTTCGTTTTTATTTGTGACCGGTTTCGCCAACCAACGTTGGCATTATCAAACAGAGTGGCGAAACCGGTCACAAATAAAAACGAACATGTGGAAAATCACTCAAGTATTTTACTCAAAAATATTTAAATGGAATTCTACCAAGTACTCTCTGTCAAAAATATTGAATTTCTTAAAATCTTATTTTATTACTAATATGATTAGGCACATTAGTTCATATATAGAAGATGATTTAAAGAAACTCTCGGTGTACTAACCCTTGTACTAACGAATCACTTCCGTTTATCGAGAATTTTTAACAATCAAACTCTACATACATCTTAGTACACCGGTCATGTAAACCAGGGGATGTGGGTTCAAATTCCACACAAATTACGATGATATTTTTCTGAGAGTTTCTTTAAATCATCTTCTATATATGAATTAATGTGCCTAATCATATTAGTAATAATATAATAAACCCGTAATGGGTAATAAATACGCATCTGATTGACGTTTAATAAAAAAATCGACATATGTAAAATCTTATTTATCGATTATATAAATGTCTCAGTGTCAAAAATGCAAATTGGCCTGAAACGGCATTAGAATGTTTAAAATCAAAAATACACTACCTCATATTTTTAAAATATTGCCTTTGTAAAAGTGGTATAGTAAAAAAAATTCAAAATAATTTAAAATATTTTATAAATATTAGTGATGTTGAAGAAATAAAACTCACATTGATACGTCAATAGCAAACGTTTCTCGTTTTCGAGATATCACAATAAAGTAATATCAAAAGCATTCCATAACAAGGTATCGTTAAAAAGTTTAAATTTTTTGTAGTTATTAGAGTTTACAATTGATACAGAACTGACTATAGGCTGTTGGTTAATTGCTAAGAACTATTTAGTTTTGATCGAAAAATTTCGTTTGATTGCATTCCTGACAGCGTAATCAAAAACTAATTTGGCTGTACTCATACTTTAAAATCCAAAGTAAGTTTAGTAATATAACACGCACCATCGTATTTTAAATAATAATTGTGACTACCAATAATCTACTTCCCAAATTTTATTCCTAAAATTAAACCTATAGATTTCACAAGATTTTTTCGGGTTGCATGTCTTTATTCGTGAGCTACAAAATCTTCATTGTTGTCTTAAAATATTAGATATACATGAATACGTTCCACGCTTCTGATCATTATAAACAGGGAATATGTATGTTTGAAAAAGTTTTGTTTCAAACCGAGGGATGTATTTGTAAACATTGATTTCGACAAAGATCCGATCTACTTACACACTTATTTTATCCCAAATAGTTTTCCAAAAATTGCCATTGTAAATTCGTACTCATTGAAAGAAAAGTTGGGGTTTCTAAAAATATGAACTTCTCCAAGGTAAAATTTGTCTCAGTTATTCAACCTTGAAAGCCACCATTCTTGAAGCAAGTATTTTTAAATATATAGATACTTCAATACAGGCCCAAAAATTAAAATAGCCAACAAGTGAACTAAAGAAAAACTTCATCTAAAACCCATAAATATATAGAAAGAGTTTATTATTAGTTTATCCAATATGAAATATATATTTATCGTAAGTCAATGTATCAATGTAAGGCAATGTATCAATTTTTGTTTTAAATATTTTATTGTAATTTAAGCCACCTACTCTATTTCTTGTATGCAGATGATATTCAATTAATTAATGTTGGGTAAAGATACTTTGAATGCATGAGATTTATTCGATAATTAGTCAAGGTAATTGTGTGACATATTTTTTTTACATTTCTTCCATTTACGTCTGAGAATAACGAGTTTTGTTATTTTGTTAATTATAAAGCCAACGCATATATAATAAATAAATGATCACACTTAAATATAATAATTTAATAGTTTTCTTCTTAAAATTGAAAATATGGTTTTACTCTATTTATTCCCATAAACTTTAGGAGCTTTATAAGTTTACGGTCTTTATTTACACTTGTAAAAGATTATGAATTTATTATGATTTTTTTTAATTTCTCAATATTTATTATATTATTCTTTACGTCCCTGTTTATTTAAATTGATTGTCTCATTATAACTAAAATAATCTTGACCCAATTTACAGGTGGCTCTATGATTTTAAGATGTCTGCAAATGCAATTAACAGATATAACAACTGAGAGTTTGAAAGTCACACATGAGTTTTTTTGTGAGTACATTAATTTCCTTGATTGCACAATCAAAATATTATGATGTCTATCCTAAACACAACATCCTTCAATATTGTGATTTAATCATTTTTCAAAATAGTTATTATATTTAAATTAAATTTATAACGTGCCATCATTCATATAATTGTACAGTTATTATTGAAATAACATGTGCGTGTAAGATCGCCTTGCGTTGCATCATTGATTCCTCCGCAATTAATTGCCTGTCATCAGAGTTATTATTACCATCTCTATCTTTCAATTCGGCCATCTTGCCAAATCGAGAGTCGAAAAAAATACATTCGTTTCAAAAATTTTCCTATCAGTCCTAATGGCTGATATTAACACAGAATCGTTAATAACATAATGGACGTACAGCAAGCTGCGGTCAAATTAACAGCGGAAAAAAACGTGAGGTTGTTTTAAACGTCTTATCTCGATATGTTTGTTAATTTTATAAAAAACAGCTTGGGCTTAATTTTTATGCCTTAGCTTGTAAATCAGATCTGGAGATTCCTCTAATGCTGCGATGGTTCGGTTCTTTCGAGGTCGCCTATAGGCAAAGGTCAAACATTCGGTTTACAACCAGAAATCTATTCAACAATTTGCAATTGCAACGAGCGTATACTTTGGCATCAAATGCTACGCTTAATTTTTTTGCAAGTAATTCCTCAAAATTAAGGTTGCTTATTCCGAGGAATGCTTTGTTCAAATGTCACGGTGATGTTTTGATAAATCGCCGTTTTAAATACTCTACAGTTTAATAATGCAGTAAAAACGTATGAAAAATAACACCACTGCTAATTACATGAAACTTTAGGTTCTGATGTTTTCGAACAAAAGATCGCCTAATCTCCTACATTGTGAAATCATATTTGTTTATATCTATTATTAAACAATACATTGTAAATTACCGAACAATAAACACGAAAACGCCCGAAGGGCTTTTGCAACAGTGATGGGCTGATGGCTAGATTTGAGCAACTCATTCATTAATTTGCTGCCATAATTTTGATTCTCAATTTTGATAACAATCGTAGAAGAAGTTTAAATAAATAATTTAACTTTGTACCGCTGGTAGTTTTTTATTTATACGTAAAAAAAATATGAAAACATTAAATTTTCTTTCTAATGATTTTCCCTAAATGCAACATACCTATGTAGGTACATTACTTTTGTATTATATATGATGTTTCAAATATATATTGCTTTAGCTACATACAGTATGTATACTTTTAATTGTATTTTGAAATAATATTGAAGAAATAGTAATAATACAGAGTATATTGCATCAAAAGTTATATAAAGTAAATTTTATCAATAAACTATTTTATTACTTAACTGTTACTTAAAGTTCATCAAAAGAAATATAATGTGATCAGTATTATTTAATTAAAAAACGATGAGAATTGAATAAACGTGTGATATTTTCGCCCAATAAGTCATAATGATGATGTTGGGTGAATAATATGATTTAAATATTGGATTAATACATAACGAGGTGATTTATTAATTGGTTCGTTTTCAACTTTAAACTGCATAGTCAATTAATCTTGTCTCGGCTGGCGTGAATACAATGCCCACGTCGTGTTAGGAATTAGAATAATGCTTAATACGCCCTTTTGTAGTTTTTTTTGTGTTGTTAAGATCTTATAAGATACAGATCCGAATCTGCCTACATTATCTACGAAATTTATAATAAAAAAAAATGCAATACAATATGAAATATATTCCGGCTTAGATAACATCCACTCAAAATTTTATCTAATTATAGTAAACATAAAATATATGAATATGCATTTAAATGTAATTTTTTTACAAATAAACACATACTTGTGTATTAATATTAAAATAAGCTTAGTAAATATCTATGGTGTCATGATGTTTATAACACACATAATAAATGCATTTTCTCATTTTTTATTATAAACTACGATTTTTATTTATACAAGCAAATTTACCAATATACTTTTATTTCAACGTTCTTTACAATAATCAACGGTAAAATCATACAAATAATTGTTTTTGCAAGGATCGCATCGTTACAGGAATGAACCATAAATAAGGGAATTTTTTTTTTTTATTAAATTAAAATTAATAATGTTTAATATTACAAATGTTAAGTGAATTATATTTTAATAAAAAAAAAAATATGAAATCGCTGAAATATGTTTGTATAGTTAAATGAATTCATTTTTTATTATTATTAAAATTTATATTGTTTATTACATGAATGTATTGAATATCCGTAAATATATTTACTTTTTATTTTATAAAAAATCTCAAATGCAATAAACACAGCAAATCCATCAATTGATCTACTGATGGTAATCTATGAGTTAATTTAAAAAATACTAGTTATTGTACGTGTCTGATTTAATAGAAATGCTTTTAAAATGTTGTTATTTAACACCTTTAGATATTAAATTCAGCAGTTCGATAGTTAGTTTTTATTAATTACTCTTATATGGGTCCGGTTCTGGCAGAGTAACGACTCAATATTTTTTAATGCGTTTTAAATAGCCGTTGTTCATTCTAACTGTTTGATCGATCAATAATAGACCACTAGAAAAAAAATCATGAATAGTCAATATCGGTTTACCTAATTAATTATTTGATCAAACGACTTTAAGCTTACTAAAAAAAAATTATATGCTTTTGATACAATGGCTACGAGATTTTTTTATTTATTTTGATCTCTTGTCATGCTTGTGTTTGATATATTTTTAACTCTTTTTATATGCTATGCTATCTATTTTATTAAAATTCAAAAAGATTGAGCTTTTGATTTTTATTTCTGATTTATTTTACTTTGAACATAGAATATGTCTTAATAATAATTATAAAGAAATAACAGAAAAAGATATTATCATCGTGAAATATTTTAAATTAATGATAAATAGCTTTTTGTTGTTGTAATGAATTACTGTCAATTAACATGTTATTTTTTGATAAACATATAAGTTAACATTTTCGGTTCATCACGTTTTTTACAATCACACAATAAACAATAATAGGAGAATTCACAAAAATAAATGTACAATTTAAATTTTCACGATGAAAAAAGATTATTTATTGCAATGCACAGCGATGATTTCAATCAGGAAGCCTCGGTTATAATGGCGAGTGTTTTTATTTATTGACATTTAGGAAGACAAATGAACTTATCTGCAGCGTGTACCATTCCGAATAACATTTCTCAATACCTGCGGACGAGAAATGCAACAATACTCAACATAACTCCTCCGAGGAAGTCCCCGGGAATGCACCAAAGGCCAGATGAGCACCGCTAGAGCTCTCGCCGTCGGTGGATTCCATTTGCCATCTCAGCTTTTTATGTATATATGATATTCTCCTGCTTTTGGCATTGGCATGCTGAAAAACGGTTACTAACCAACTCATATCAATTCTAAATACTGCAGGATTCTTAATCTTCGACGGCCATAAATGCTTTGATAAAACGTTTGGTACTATCGCCGTGTTAACACAACATGTTTGCAATAAAACAAATCTTCTTCTTTGTATGCTTCTCCTCAGAGGAGGTTTGTGACCATTTCACTGAACATATCTTTGTACTCCAGACTTACGTAGATCAATCAGATACAAAATCATTTCAAAAAGTACGCCCAAAATAATTTAATAATTTTAGTGTTTTTTTTTTGGTTTAGTGGCGCTATTGGCTGGTTGCCTCTCGGTTGTCAGTTGTGTGACAGCATATGGAGGGCTTGGGGGTATTTATTGTGTGGCATTGCATTATGCAATGCCGGGTTGGTGTGATCCGGCCCTCTTCGTGACAGCAGCTCTACCGGGCGGCTCGGCTCATGTCTGGGAGGCGGTCGCAAGATCTGCCATCTCACACGCCCACCGGGAAAGTCACTGGGCCAAACTCACCCGACCTAACCTAACCTAACCTAACCCGAGCCAACCACAGCCAACATCACCACCGACGGTAAAAAATAGCCACAGATACCCGCCGACCCCACATTGATATTGAAATCTATATGCTATGTTTATTTTGATTGATTATTAGATATGTTTGCATAATATTTTTACTACACGACATGATAACAATATTATTTTTATCTTTTTTATATAATATTTTTATAGTCCCCGTATTAATTTAAACATTTATATTTTGTTGTATACAGAATATCATAACATCTATAAATATATTTTTACTCATTTTTTTGATTGCGGTTTCAAAAAACCATTAAGTTTTGCTCACAGTTGAGAATCCCGGACCTGCAGAATAAGAATCCGAAGGTAACTGAAAATATAACAATGAATTCTCGGAATTAAAAAAACTTTTTGCATTCAAAATCTGTTTTTTTTTCGTGAGTATCTTCTCGTCGGAGGTGTTATTATCTCCAATAACGCCTTCGTGAAAGTAAAGTGACGCAAAATTATAATTGCCAAATAGTTCATTGTTCGCCATCTTGGCCAAGCCTAGATTTACTTGTCGGCGCTTGTCTCTCTGTACAAGTCAATGGCGAAACCTTCACACTATATCTTTTAAATCAGTACCAAGAAATAAAATAGTTTAACAAAAGGTTCAAAGCCTCAAATTTTTTTTCCAATCTACAACCAATATTTAACGGAGACGATTACAGACGATTACAGATCCATAAATCCAAATTGCAAAAAACTTTTTATTTTTAATAATTCAAAAAAAAAACACAGTTAATACAAACATAAGCTTAAAAATATTACCTGAAAAACAAACACGTTTGAGGTTTTATTTTATCATAATGAATTTAAAGTATATTTTTTTAATTCAAAGTAAAAATATTTTTACGCTTTAATGAAATATATTGATTATAATAGCGAAAATTCCTTCCAGGGGTACATATTATTTACTTTGGTTCAAAGAACAGCTAAATAATATCATTTAAATTTCATTGTTATGTTAGGTTTTTTGAAAAATCTTAAATAAAATTTATTTTAAAGGTTATAATGAATGAAGTCATTAACAATAGGCAAGTACAGTGGAAAATTTTTAGACCCCTTGACCACAAGATGTTAACTACGGTTAGTGTTTTCCCCGCTATCTTGGTAAATAAAAACACCAGTTTAGACCTGCTAATCAGCGGTTTCGTTTGATATATTTAATTTAATTTTTAATTTAAAAAAACCTAACTATAAAATTTATGAATAACACAACTATATTTAGTATACGCTATATCATATTTAAATTTTTCTGTAAAAACGTATTCATCTGTCACACATTTACTCTTATACATTTTTTTATTAATCAATAAAAATTCTAACAAAATAAGAAATAACAAAAATTAATTGTAAAACTTGAAATCGACATGAGCATTTTCTCAAAAGTTAAAAAAAATTAGGAACATTTATTATTAATTTCATTATTTGTCTAAATCACATTTTTGTTTTTATATCTATTGAATTTAAAGTCTTTTTTTTTTAATACCATCACATATGACGAATATGCGTAGGCTTAATTTAATAATGACGACATGAACAATAAGGACATCGTATACTTCTGGGCCAGCCTCTTCCTTCTCTATAAAGTTCCCATGCTCCTGCTATTCAATTAAGAACTACACGAGCCACCTAAGCGAGCCATGCCCAGCAGGAGGTGGTTTATTTACGCTTCTATTAATGCAAGCTACGCAAGTTACTTCACATATTTCTAAATAAAAATATTTTCAGTTGCCATTCAACGTACAAAAATAAATTGATGATATACTGAGGAATCCATTTCAAATAAAATGCATAGCAAATAAACAGTTCAAAATTGGCTTATTTAATTTTCAGTTAAAACTAATGCAAGTAATCATTATACGCGATATATTTTAATATTCATATTTCATTTCTTAGCAAAGTATACACTCTATATCTTAATTATGCTTACATAGTAAATGACTTACTTACTTCATAGATATACTTTTTTTAAATTTAATAATTATACAGAGTTATTTGGTTTGAACATACTTGCACAAGTACACAAGTATTTAGTTAGTTACTTTCTGAAGTATTATAATTTCATTAATTATTATTGATTTGTAACTATTTTGAACAATTAACATATGTTGATTGGAGGCACTGCTTATATATATATTTGAATTTTAGATATTTATTTCGAATATACATACATGATGACGTTACACTTTAATTTGTAATAATATACGTACTATAAATGTTCATCTCAGAACCTTTTAATCTTATTTTAATTATAGCTTCATTTTATGTATAGAGATTTGACCTCCTGGCTCATTCGTTGATTTATGGCTAATAAACGTCTAGCAAGCTAGCTCAGTAGAGTGCAGTATCGGCTACGGACCTTCGGTACTGAAGGAGGTAATAGTAAATCTCATCTACTCTCACGCCTCTCGAGCTATCTCCGTAACCAAATGATGCATTTACACACATTCCATCACGCGTGGACTCCTGAGTAATGCATCTAGAATCTACTGCTGGATAATGGCAGCATTAGCAAAGATTTATTCTCTAAATATGACCGGGGTCAAGTCAACACGGAATAATATAAAACGACATTAAAATTAAAACTTCAAGATATTAAAATTTTAAACTCTTTAGAGCAAAATTCAATGATTGCGCTGTGAAATCAGTTACAGTGCGACTCCGTCTGTTTTCAAGTTTTCGAGGGAATATTTGTGTAATAAAGGTTTGTAATTAATACTAATAACACGTAAACGCAAATTGTCAATTTTATTTTAATTCAGTAGTGTTTTGCAAAAACTCAACCTCAAAAAATTGTCGACAGCAGAGCAAGTAAACAAATTAAATGAGTAGATTATTTTTTTTTGTTTGTGTTTAACGTTTTCGTAAAGGAATCTATACATTTACGTATATATCCCTTTAATTTTGCACACTTCTAGATCACTACAAAGAGTCGTTTATATACAGACATATTTTTGCCATTTATCTAAAATAAAACATTACGTTTACGACTTAGTAAAAGCCTAGTAGATTTTTATACGATCATTATGACCATTTGACTATAAAATCTGTTGTTGTGTAGCGCATACTATTGAGCATTCGATCTAGCTTGTATGGTGCTCATTATTGGTGCACAATAAAGGCTTTTTTTAAAAATATAATTTTAATTGCATTTCATATTTGTTAAAAAAGAGTATGTTTTTATAATGTCTTAGTAATAAATCAATTACTCTATTTTTATTTACATAATCATTATTAATCAAAGCTCTTCAATTCATCCATAAATCTATCCGAAGCTTTAATGATCATAGGTGTTGCTTATAAGTACATGCTAAATCACTAAACTAGATCTAATATTTATGAGAGAGTTATATACAAGATCACGTATTCACTAAAAATTAACGAGTTTGCCACTTAATTCCGATCGAGTAGGTCTCAGGCCACAATGGCTTCATCTGGTGTGTGAGCTGATTAAATTATCAAGTATAAAAACTCTCGTAACTTAAATGTATCGCGAAACCAGAACTGGCCAATTTGCCTGTAATTTACGACCTTCCACGCGCAACTTTAATCGGCGTCTAATTAATTAAAGGATTTTTTATTAACGCGTATCTCCAGCTTACCAATCCGTGCATAAGCTGTGTACAAACTAATTGTAAAAGCACTGGTAGCTGCAAAAATATATTTTCAACAATACGTATATTTAATTTATTTTCCTAACAGATGTGGTAAAAAAAGTAGAAAAAACGATATGTGACTAAAGACCTAGACTTTTTTCGTATACTTTATAAAAATAAAAGTATGTAATCAAATATTTAAATGTAAGATTGAAGATATTTATTTATAATTTTGTTGTACTTAACTATTTCGTTAGAAGTATGTAATCTTTGATATATCTACGTGCTAACTATATAAACACCTAACGATACCTAATGTCAACACATATTATACAGCTGTTGGGCAAATCTTTTAGAATAATCTAGATGTTACACAAAAAGTACAGGAAACTTTTGAATGTCCGTTGTGCCCATTATTAAATACATCTTAGTTTTTGGAGCCTCCTTTGCTTCGGTGGAGCCTCCTTTGCTCGGGGGTAAGCGTAAGCTCAGTTTGTACGGCTTACGATAAACCTAGCGCAATCTATAAAGTAATACCTTCCGAGTATTTCAATCAAAACGAAACCACAGGCGTGCCAACTCTACGCGCCCGGCACGGTAATAAACAATTTCACACAGAGTGTAAGTTTATTGAAAACTTAATGCGGCATACCGGTCCGGCTCGGGCACGGGTCGGGCTTGTCGCCTCGTGACTAATTACCGGCAGTCAGCTCGGCCGTGATCGCCGAGCCACCGCCACGCACGCTGACTCACGGCCCATCTGATGGATGACGAGCGACTGTTCATGCTTGCTGCGAGGAAAGGGTTCTAAAGCACTGCATGCACTGACGGATAACGAGATGAATACTTCTCTGTATCGAAGTTCAACACCACTAGCCTAATAATATATTATCCGTTTTTCGTGATATTTGCATGTCATGGTAATATCGCCACGGCTCATCTGATGGATGACGAGCGACCGCTCATGGGCGCTGCGAGGAAGGTGTACTAGAGCACTGGCGGACAACGATATGAACACTTCTCAATAACGAAGTTCAACACCACTAGCCTAATAATATATTATCCGTTTTTCGTGATATTTGCATGCCATGGTAATATCGCCACGGCTCATCTAGTGGTTGACGAGCGACTACTCATGGTTGCTGCGAGGAAAGGGACTAGAGCACTGCATGCACTGACGGACAACGAGATGAATACTTCTCAATAACGAAGTTCAACACCACTAGCCTAATAATATATTATCCGTTTTTCGTGATATTTGCATGCCATGGTAATAT
Source organism: Atopsyche davidsoni (assembly GCA_022113835.1). Taxonomy (NCBI): domain Eukaryota; kingdom Metazoa; phylum Arthropoda; class Insecta; order Trichoptera; family Hydrobiosidae; genus Atopsyche; species Atopsyche davidsoni. Next base: position 15,276,341 of record JAILWY010000012.1, read on the forward strand.
CGCCACGGCTCATCTAGTGGTTGACGAGCGACTACTCATGGTTGCTGCGAGGAAAGGGACTAGAGCACTGCATGCACTGACGGACAACGAGATGAATACTTCTCAATAACGAAGTTCAACACCACTAGCCTAATAATATATTATCTGTTTTTCGTGATATTTGCATGCCATGGTAATATCGCCACGGCTCATCTGGTGGTTGACGAGCGACTACTCATGGTTGCTGCGAGGAAAGGGACTAGAGCACTGCATGCACTGACGGACAACGAGATGAATACTTCTCAATAACGAAGTTCAACACCACTAGTAGGGTGTCCCTTAAAATTCAAGTTCAATATTTTTTTACGCATACCTTCTTAAAAGTTTAGTAATAACCCTATATTGTCGAGAAAAAAATATTAGTTCGATTTATAAACGGTAACCCGTGCCGACTTGCGATTTTAACTTGTCCATACAAGTTGCGTAAGTACTGCGCTGTGACTTGTAACTGCATGTTTTATTTGTCATTTCATACGTGATTTTTGAGATTAGTAGTGCTCCATTGTTTAGTGCGTTAACATGTCGGTGGAATTACGGAGTGATAAACAAAATAATTTCCTTATCGGTTTGCCTAGATATCAAATAAATGGTGCAAAATTACCATCTAATCGACAAATTCCCTCGGTCCTATTTTACAATATTCGCGAGGTTAAACTGATTGTTAGTGAAAGTGCAAATCTTGTGATTAGGGAGTGCATCATATATTGGGAAAAAGCAAGAATTCCAACAAGGGCATATCCTAACTGCGTGAAGAAACTTGTTGATTTATATCATGTTTGGAGAGAGTTGCAAAAAAAATTGTAAGAAAACTCAGGTTACGTTCAAGAGCCGTGAGAACAATTTCAAAATTGATCTTGATAATTTGTTTGATATTGCACATGCTGATGCTTTTGAGAGAATGAAAATAGAGTAAGATAAATTATTTTTAATGAAACAGAGAGAGCCAGATCGACCAGGATGCTTAGGTGGTGTTGATAAAAAATTGTCGGAAAAAGAAGATAGATCTAAACAACGACGATTGGAAGAAGAGGAAAGGGTTGTAAGACAAAGATAACCACTAGCTGCTGAAACTAGAAAATCAAGGGCAGAAGCAATAAAATCTGACTTCTTTGGAAGTAATGTACCCGACGTAGTCACAGTCCATTGGGATGGAAAACTATTACCCGGGTTAGATGTACGAAGTTCTAAAGAAGAACGCTTGTCAGTTATTGCTTCGTTTGACGATAAGGAACAGCTTCTTGCAGTGCCAAAACTAGAACATTCTTCTGAAAAACATCAAGCTAAGGCTGTCTCAACAGCTCTCTTTGACTAGAACCTTCACGATAAAGTACAAATAATGTGCTGCGACACAACAGCTTTCAATACTGGCCGTTTCAATGGAGCTTGTGCTATTTTGGAGAAACTTTAGGAAGAGAATTGCTGCTCGTCTGTCGTCATCATGTTTATGAATTGGTCCTAAAAGCTGTCTTTGAAAGCAAAATTAAGTAAATTACTAGTAGCCCAGATACTCCAATGTTTAAAAAGTTCAGAGAAAATTGGAAAAACATCGACGCTAGTAACATTGAACCATCTCTTAATTTCGTAAAACAACGTGTTGCCGAGACAGACATTCAAGCTTTTTTAATATTTTATAAGGCAGAATTAGACAAAGGTTATGTAAGAGATGACTACCGCAAATTGGTCGAACTGTGCGTAATATTTTTGGGAGGAGACTCAGAGGAAAAATTAAAACTAAGCCCCCCCAAAGCCATGCATCAGGCACGCTGGATGGCGAGAGCGATCTATTCTTTAAAAATGTGTTTACTTCAGTCACAATGCAGAATAACTGCGAAGGACAAAAAGACTACAAGATGTTTGCTTATGTTTGTAAAACACTGGATGATTTCGTATCGGAAAAGAGCAAACAATTTTTATCACGACTGCAGATCGACGACAGTTTTCTAAAGGAAGATGTATCTTCTTGGAATAATAATAGTGCTTTTGCTAAAAGAAAAATAAATTATTTGAGGGTTGTGAATGATACTGCTGAAAGGGCTGTTAAAATGATGCAAGATTTTAACGGACTTATCACGGCTGAAGAAGAACAAAAACAGTTCTTGCTGCGCTGTGTCCAGGAACATAGAAAATTGTATCCGGACTGTAAAAAAACAACTCTATAAAAAAGTTACCCTGACTGATTGTTATTACTTTATGTTTTTGATTAAAGATTAATGTTCATTTAATTGAATTTTTACTATTATTCACTTAATTTATTGCATTTATAATGATTTTATACCAGACCGAAATATCAAGACAAAACACGTTTTTTACTAAACTTTGAAGCTCGGTCGGCACTAGTTGCAATTTTTCTAGAAAGATGAAATTTTATATTTGAGTATCTTATAGCATTAGTAAAAAATGTAGAGGGTATGCATTTCGAAATTTGAAAAAAAAAATTTTTTGGTCATATAAGGGACACCCTAACCACTAGCCTAATAATATATTATCCGTTTTTCGTGATATTTGCATGCCATGGTAATATCGCCACGGCTCATCTAGTGGTTGACGAGCGACTACTCATGGTTGCTGCGAGGAAAGGGACTAGAGCACTGCATGCACTGACGGACAACGAGATGAATACTTCTCAATAACGAAGTTCAACACCACTAGCCTAATAATATATTATCCGTTTTTCGTGATATTTGCATGCCATGGTAATATCGCCACGGCTCAGCTAGTGGTTGACGAGCGACTACTCATGGTTGCTGCGAGGAATGGGACTAGAGCACTGCATGCACTGACGGACAATGAGATGAATACTTCTCAATAACGAAGTTCAACACCACTAGCCTAATAATATATTATCCGTTTTTCGTGATATTTGCATGCCATGGTAATATCGCCACGGCTCATCTGGTGGATGACGAGCGACTGCTCATGCTTGCTGCGAGGAAAGGGACTAGAGCACTGCATGCACTGACGGACAACGAGATGAATACTTCTACATATCAAAGTTCAACACCTCTAGCCTAATAATATATTATCCGCTTTTCGTGGTATTTGCATAATATCACAGTAATATCGCCACGGCCCATCTGATGAATGACGAGCGACTGCTCGTGGTTGCTGCGAGGAAAGGGTACTAGAGCACTGCATGCACTACCAGACGACGAGATGAATACTTCTTCTCTAAATCGATGTTGAACATCACTACCCTAATAATATATTATCTGTTTCTCGTGATATTTGCATAAGTCGTACCAATATCGCCACGGCTCTTCTGGTAGATGACGAGCGATCGTTTACTGGCGCTAAGAGAAAAGGATGCTTGAACTCTGTATGAACTACCAGTAAGCTGAAAGCAAGTGAGATAAATACACTTCCAAATCAATGTTCTTCATCACTAATCATATGATATATAAAATAAACGATAATGAGACACGGCGATAGTTTATGCCCGTTTGTGCCACTAAGAGGAAAGGATACTCGAACTCTATAATATATTAACTTCTTCTAAACCGAGAGCACGTGAGGTAAATACGCCATTAAATCGAAGTTCTACATCACTAACTACATGATTCATTATCAGTTTTTGGTTATGTGTGATTTAAACTAGTGATGGGAATGTGTCGATCGATAATCAAATAATGGCTACGTGCGCTTAGTCACGCCTTACGTGATCTATAATAGTAGATCGGTTATGAGCGCTTTAAAGAAATGTTATTGATTCTTTTGTAAACCAGATACTTACGAGCGAGGTTAATATATAAATTCAACAACATATGCTCTATAAATCGCGAAAATAATCATCAGATAATTGAAAATGTTTTCAACTGCTTTTTTGTGTCGTTTATCTTAATCACAGATTATGGCTTAGTTTTTTGACTGCAGTATTTTGGATATCATATTCTAATAACCGGTTACAAAGCTAAACTTTTTAACAAACATTAGATAAGTGGGACTAATCGCATATTTATTCGAATAATCTATTCTTACTCAAAACTTATTCTTCACCTACGATTCGATGCAATTATTATTGAATAAATTATTTTAGTGTTATAATTATTTAAGTATTCAATGTAAAATGTTTTAAAAAAACAATGTATTTTTAAATTTAAATAAACACGCTGTAAGGGCATGCCATGTAACAAATAATGACCATTTTGTAAATGGTAATTGGATATCTGTGCTTCAAAATATTTACAACAAATTATTTTTAAGTAAATTCGGATAAAAACAAACGTTTAGCACTGCTATTGAAATATTTATAATACGTATTAGTTAAATATCAAAAACATCAAAATAAATTGCTCTTATTGAACTTCCAACAAAAACATCGCGTCAATAGAAAATAACTTGGCTGTGTCGGGTTTTTATTAAGTGGAGATCTCGGTGCTGTTACCTTTGTAGACTTAGCCAGGGACACGTGTTATTATTTTTCAATGTCAAGTACATTCGCTCTGATTTAGATGGACAATGTCTTGTAATACAATTCTCGCATTGTAGGCTCTCTCGCCTTGATCAACGAGCACCTCTCGCCGCAGACATTGATACCAATAATCTTTCGGATTACGTGCACTTAGTTACCAGGGTTTTTGCGTGTATTTCCGTGTCGAGCTGCTTTCGGTCGAGATAACTTCGTATATGGATATGAAATTGATTGATTTTTTTACCCGCCTTATTTATGGCATTCGTGTTGCTAAAAGCAATAAAATTAACCGAATAATAAGCACTGACTCAATTGTAAAAAAAATACTCTTCCCGCGAACAGAAATGTTGGATGTTTTAATAATTTAGTACTAATTGTTTTTTTTTTGTTTTTGTGTGTAATCATCAAGGATTATTTAAGGAGGTTACATCCGTATTTTTTTTAAATAGGCGTTTTTCTAAAGCATTAATTATGAAATGTTGATAACAATACATGATAATTTTGGATATCGTGAATGTACCATTTAATATTTTTTGGTAGTTTCGCAACGCTAAAAAATACAAATAAAACAATTAACATTTCTCAGTTTTTAATTTTAAAAATTCGATACTCATTTTGATGGCTTGAAAATAAAATAAAATAAAGGAATATGAAGTAACAATTAATGTGATTTTTCGCAACCATGTAAGGTTATATTAATATTTATCAATTACAATTTTTACATGTGTAATTAATTTTAGATCTCATGTGTTCTTGGTTTTCATAAATAATATAAACAAACTCTTCTATTGATCCATCCACCACATTTTTATTAAAAAACATAAATTTTTGCTTTTTTAACATTGATATTCTATCATTTTTCAATAAATTCTTAAATATATTATAAATAATCAATATTTTTGACTGAGAGTAATTGGTTGAATTCCATTTTAATATTTTTAAGTATTTTATTTTATTTAAATACATTATTTTAAATATATTGAAGCAAACATATTAGATATTTTTTTAAGATAATGACATTACTTAAAATTGTTTTTTTTATCAAAACCATCAAATAATTTTAATTTAATAACCGAATGACACGTCCTTTTTAAGTATTTCGTAAGGTAAGAGATTAGGTTTTTTGTTGCCTGTCTAGGAAATAATATAATTGTATCAGTGCGATTATTTAGTATGTTAATTTATTTTTGAGATAGTCCACCTACTGGCAGTGACATTGATTGAATCAATGAGTCTAGTTCTCTGATTCATTTTGTTAAAACAGATGGCCGGCCTCGGAGCTCATGACTGCCGAAATAAACTATTTTTACTGCGAAACAATTTCGTTAGTCATTTTTATATAATTATTGTCTTGATTTTGATTTCGATAAATTAACTCTTTGTTTAACTCGATAGTTCTCTGTAGTTTAAATATTTGTCTGGATGTATAGTGATGATGACACTTTTCAGTCCTTTGACTGAATGACTAAAGTGAGCGTATCTCAATGTGCAGTTGGTGTAATTTTATTGACATTTAGCAACAAAAGCTCAAATCAAAAATATTTGACAACACGTACAAAAGTTTAGTATGCTTTTTTCTGTAGATATTAATAACATATATAGACCTAAAACAAGGACGTGCGTGCTTAAATTTTTCTCTTACAGTATATTTATTCGTATTGTAGATATGAATTTCGTTAAGCTTATTTTAAATACTATATACATTTTTTTTCGTTCCGTTGACTTTATGACACTTCACTGCTTAATATATTTAACAAAAGTGTTTAAAAAATATATTGTTCTTTAAAGAGTTAAACAGATTGCGATAAACTGTTGCATTTAAAGATACCCACAGAAACACCATGACAAATATCTCACGCATTATAAGTAACCTTTCGATGGCCTAGTTTGTTTCTCCGATAATTAAAATTTAAAACCCGTCAGCCTTAAGATAAGTAGGCATTAAAATATTAAAACAAGACCTCTGCGGACAATCAAAAAATGTCAACATCTTTCACGGAGATCACTAACTCATAATCCACCCCGCACGAGCAGCCGTCAACACTAAAAGCTGCAGACTCGACTCCTTTCTAAGTCTTGAGGCTGTGCTGCCTTCCGTTATCTGAAGCATTTCCGGTGATTGTCGGGTTCTCATACTCTGATGATGAAACGTTACGTCGAAGCCTTCTTCGTCATGATTCCCATTGTTGCTGAGAGCTCTGATGAATGTTATTAATCCTTTCATCTCAATGTTTATCGACTCATTTATTCGTTCTCATTTTTTTATTTCTGTTCGTTTCGGTATGTCAAGGTGGAGTGGGTGGAAAAGTTGAATCTTCTCCGTCAATTATACACCCATAAATACATTGCGCAATACAATTACTAGTAAAATATTTGCGAATCAAATAACGAAGGATTTTTAAAAATTAGTTTTATAACAATCTAATCTGCATTAGATTGCCTGCGGCGTTATTTTAAAGATAGACTCGTTTTGCATGGAGTTTTAAATTAACATCTGGGCAATTAGTTTGGTTATAAATTTTGCGTGAGACAATCAAGTTGTAAATTTGAAAGGTTCTAATCACGCGTATAACGCACTTTAATATAAATCATCAGGAATATACAAGTCTCGTTGATTAGTGCGGTTAAATATTGTGTTCGCAATAAAACCGGTTGCTGTACATTAATTACAATATAGAAATTCTTCTTTAAAAATCGGTTTTAATTTGTTCTCATATTCCAAATAGCCTTCCAGGAAATAAATGCCTTTTTAATAATAGAAGTTATGAAAATGTTTCACAAATTGAAACGTTGAAAGATAAAAGAAAGTATTAACTCTTTACTGTGTAATATAAAAAAAAACTTATATATTTGTTATTTATAGGAACTGTCGTAAGCATAAAAAAAAATTGGAAAACTGGGTATTATTGCACTCATTCAAGTCTCTGGCGATCTAATTTTACATTAAACATATTTTTAGAGTTCATTAATATTATTTGATTACAATTCAAAACGTTTCTATTAAAAATAAACAGTTTTGTTGATCAAAAAAGAGATGTATTTTAATAAAACCATCTGCGGGAAACCTTCCCCTTTGTATTCTTCATTTCTTTCGGATTCTTCCAGCTCTTTGCCGTACTGCAGCGTCTTCTTTGTTACAATAAAGAAACCATATATTTAATAACTATCAATATATAATATGCGAGACATAAGTTTAATTGCTGCTTGTTTTTTTGTGTCATATAAAAGGTTAACTAATTACCTGTTTGTCTTTAGCTTAAGGCATATAAAAAGTCGCACTGTTGGCTAAGGACACGGGAGGCGTGGATACTCTGTAAATCAATTACAGCAAAAATGATTAAGTACAGAATTTCATGCAGTGATATTTAAAAAGTATATATACGCTATATGTTTCATAACACTCTGCTTCTCGTCAGAATGACACAAGCTTACCAATACGAAGGTTCGGTATTAGATTCTTAAAAAGTTTCTCACGATCCGCTTTCGATACGAATGGCTCAAGGCACTCGAAAAAGCTTTATCTTGTATCGTTCGTACACACATACAGAATCTTTACGCGGATTTGCATCCGTAGAATGCCGCGTGGCAGCCAATCACGAAGAAGCCTTCTTCGTCGGGTTAAAAAAAATGTAGATTAATTCTAACAGCATTATAAACCGTCGTAAATCCGTCTGAATTGTATAGTAATAATGGACATCTCGCACAATGTTGCCAACTTTAATTATTGTGAAGAAGATTCGTTGTGGAGATTGTGGGTGACTTATGAGATTCGTACTGAAAAATTTCTGACGAAATATGTACCGTTTTTTTTTCTTAGTAATTATCGAATGTTATAGAAAGCACTTTTACGATAGAAACGATTATTTTGTTACAAACTATGGTATATTAGATTCGTATCGAAATGGCATTTAAAGATGCTAAATGATAAATTTGTATCTCACGCTTTGAACAGTAGCTAAAGGTGGAGTATTGAATAACGTATTAAAATACATGCATAATGCACACACAGCCATATGCAAAATTATAATCATATATTAGTTTCTAATATATTATTTTTTATATAATTTATTTGTTATTTAAATATTTTTAAAGTTTCTTGTTAGTGTTATGTAATCGTGTTGAGATACGCTTTGAAAAATTGCTTGGTGATTAATCAGAGTTAAAAATAAAAAATTAAAACACCCAAAACAATGCCTCTTATGTATTTAATAAATATTTTATTTTACTTATTATTTAAAATATTAAAGAACATGTCAAATACTATGGGGCAATTGATTGATGAAAGTACAATTTTTTTGTGGAAAATCACACAGCGCTGTAATATATTAAACCATCAACATTAAAATAAATAATTTTACTAATAGTTTAAGACATTTATATGATAGTTCTACAGTGCGAAATAAAAAAGACCGTCAGAATCTTTTGTAAAATAATATCTCAATACACTAAGAGCCTGCAAAACCTTCATGATTGATAGTTTGTTTAAAGAAAATATATGCGAATAATATGTTTAATTAATGTCTTGTTCGTTTCTGATGATACTCAATTACTTATGGGTCAATGCATTTCAAACTTGTATGCGTTTAATTATACAATTTCCAATATGGCTGTGCTATTCAAAACTATGTGTATTTAATATAGAAGTTATACAACAGAATTGCACCAAGTTAATTATAATTGGTCCCATAGGTCTATAGAGATGTGAACTTTCCTCCTCAGAGAAGAGAGCTCTACCAGAGCCAAGCACTGTGTAGTGATGATTTCACAATAGTAATTGTTAGGCAAGCAATGAGCTGTAATTACAGGTAGCGTGACCTGGTCCATATAGCAGCCGGCACCTCCCGTGTCCGCCCGGACGCGTGACACCCCTGCCGAGGACCGTTGTTTCCTCATCATTTATGAAGGGGACACTGGTGGCAATGCAACAAAATGAATATTTATTCATCTATTGGCAGTCCAATAATAATTAAAATTTGTAAGTCAGAATAAATAAAAAATTTCTGCGTGTTAAACAAATGTTTTCATAATGCCGGTGTTTGCCCTACGGAAGCTGTAGATGTAGATGAATTCAACGCATTGTTTTTGGGAGACGAGTAGACTCGTCTTTTCATACTATCACTAGTCACTGATCACGGTTTTTACGCATTAGCGATGCGCTATGGGAAACATGAAAACACGGAGTAAAAAATTATAGTATGTTTGAGAATGTATGCACCAGGAGTTGTGTGGAATTGGTTATAGTTGTTTTACACATAAGCCTGAAAAAAAAACCACTCGTTTCTCGTGGTTGATTGATGCCACGCCACAAGTAGCGTTTGTGAAGCTTTAACTTCGTGATGTTTCAACGGCTGATTTGATTGTTAAAGGCGTTTATTTTGTGTGTTTTTTTGTATGGTTTTTCTTAAAATGTAGAATGCTATTGGTCAGCTGCAAGTTGGTGGTTTTTATGCGGAGGTTTTAAGGCAGCGGGGAACAAGTGCGTGTGCGACGCTGCGCCACTCTCCCCGGCGTTAGAAAGCGTCCACAACGAGTGTTGCAGCGCCTAATAAAGTGCTCAGAATTCAATTAAAGCCCATAAGCAACGGCTGGGGATGGCGGAGGTGCACGAAGTCGGCCGAAGACCCCCGAAAGGCCAGACAATGATCGCCGGCAGACGCGAGGGTGACCGAGCCCGTTGCAATTAATTAAGCCGAGTTATCGCCAAGCCGGCGCGCTCGTGCTGCGCTCCACGCGCGTGCCTTCCCTGCTATTTAATAGCGCTTTGGCATTAGGTATTTTTGCATCCAGCTCTTGTGTATACGCTTGGGACAGAATACTCATATTTACAGAAGGCCGGATGGATCAAAAGTAAATAAAATATGACATAATCAATGTTTATACTTGTCACCTAAACAGGAGACATCCTAAACCAAATGATTTTTCCCAGGAGTCTAATCCAATAAAAAATGTCAAAATTAACATATTGGATTTATTTCAGTTTTTTTTTTTTATTAAAAGTTATATTTGAATCTGTTCCTTGTGATAAAAATATTTATCTAATTATTCATATTCAATTTTTTAAGGACGCAAAATGTAAATTTCCCCTTACTCGAAAAAATTGCTTAGGAAGTACGCTATATTCTCTATGGCAGTGGTCCCCAATACTATGCCCGCGAGCACCATGGCGCTCGCCGACCCTTTTACGTGCGCCCGCCGCTGTGCAATAACGATAAAAAATTATGTAAGTTTGCAATAAAATGCTATGAAAAAATTTACATTTAGTAATTAAACAGATAAATATAAGCAAAAATAGTTGTATCGTTATAATTTTCAAAATAATAATTCTTAACAGAAAATCGCTGTTGAAATAGCAACTAATGGGTGAAGTTTGGTTTGTCATTGTCTCTGTAATAATTTCCTCTAGTAATGCGTTCTCGATATTAGATACCTTATGGAAAAGTTGGTGAATAACTATAAATCTGATATTTTTGCGGTAGTACAATTGGGGTGAAAGCTATGTGTAAGTGTCATTCTCATTTGTCAGCTATTATTTATTTTATTATATATTTTTGAAATATTTTTTTTATTTTAATGTATTATTAACTATGTCTAACTATAAATATACCTTGAAAAAATAAATGGTGCCCGCCGCCCGACCGGCATTGTAGAATGTGCTTTTGGGCGCAAAAAGGTTGGGGAACCCTGCTCTATGGTATCCCTGCTGGCACCGGCGCCAGTGAGACCCCTCCGGTCTTGTGTGGTAGCAGCTTTTCAAGAAGCCGGAGCTCTGCTAGGTGGCTTCTTGCCTCTCATATAAAGTCTGCCCGGACGTGTCGGCGTCAGCGCGTGCGTAGAAAGTTCGAGATGGCTCTGCGTGGGACCTCGGCTAGATTAATGCTTTCGCACTTGTGCAGAATACGGTCGACAATATTTCATGTCACTACCTGAGGTTATTTTGAATATTAAACCGTATACATTTGCAAGTTTATCAACCAGTACTAAAAATATCGGACCTACCGCGACGAACCATGAAAAATTGAATGCGTATGTTATTCATAAATTAATTGATTTTATTATCAATGACTTGAAATATTTATGGGATATTTATAATTTTGTCTCAATTGAAATGGAGAAATGCGCAACACATATATGTATTTTTTTATGATTACATCATTTAATATTAGCATTAGTAACATTTAACAAAATGAGTTCAACTTTATATTAGTGTATATAAAACTGTTTTATTTTACAAATAGGAAGTATATTATGTTCGTTGAGAAAATAGTAAATTACTCAAATTGTACCAGGAGCTACCAATTCGCTCATAACTATTACTGTAAAACAAAACATTGTTCTTATGTCGTGTTTTTTCTCATGAATTTGTAAACATTAAAATAAAATGAATTTTAAAACGACATAGAAATAAAAAAAAAACACGGTTTTAGCATCTGCAAGAAAATATAAATGCTTCGTTTTTGAGATTTCCTCCCCAGATAGAACTGTTATGTCGCGTTGAAAAGGATAAAAAAAAACAATACGATATAACAAATAAAAAATCTAAAAAAAAAACGCATTAGTAAGAAATTATTCGGTTACAATATGTGATTTTTAAAACAATTTACTTATTAAGCCCAATAATTATAATATTTATACAAAAAAAAAAAATCATTACGATTTTAAGTGCTTTCATTGTTTAATTAAATTTAAGATCTATCTAGAGCATTAATTATACCGTTCAATTTTTCACCTCATAGTAAACATGAAGTTCTTAAAATAATATGCTGAATATCCTTAAAACTATAACAAAATAAAATAATGTATTCTGCTCAAGTAATATAATAATATCAATATATGATAAGTACAGATAAAGCTTTATCTTGCAATTACTCAATTGTAATAACCGTGGGTTTCACAATGCACAATCTGCGAATCGGACGACGACTTTCTTAGAAGGTGATCACATACGGATCCTGTAATTGAAGGCAGACACCTGCAGCTGAGAAGTTGGAATTTTTCTGTGAATTGGACAAGAAAAAATGCCAAGTTGACGACGACAACATTTTGATGCTTGCCGTCTAAAGAAACAGGTTTATTTAAGCGCAAATAAAATATAAAATTAATACGTACAATACTATGTTAAGTTATGCTAACTTATTAATCGATCACAACTCGAATTCAAATCCGGGTGAAGCAATGGTTTATATTAAATTCAATAACAAATTAAACTGCAGATCAAAGAGAGTTAAAAAAATTCACTGAATTTTTTTTATCAGAGAAAGGTTTTCTTTAATTTCAATACAAATGTCGCTTACGTAACAAACTAGACTAAGTAAGCCAAACAACTCATATCGTTAGTGTGAATAAATAAACGCTATATCTTATTTTGAATGTATCATTGTACAATTATTTGTGTAGGTTTCTAGAAATATATATTGACTCCACCCGTTTTGAGAGCGAGAGCTTCATTAAGCTGGCTACACTAGAAAAAGTAAAGTTCCTTAAATGAGAATATTTTTTATGCTAGAGTATTATTATACCACGGTGTTTTTATCTTTACAATTTAAACTGAAAGCTACATTACGTTCACAAAAAAAATTGCATCACATTAAATTACCCAAAACGTAACAAAAATTGTAAAATCTACAATAATCATCAGACTATCAGTTCTATAATAATGCTCGTGAGAGGTTATTTTTTCACGTTTTATGTAAGGCACATCCGAATCGAGGTCTCGCCGATGAAAGAGCGGCTCAAGTGGAGATTATATTCATTTCCCAAGATGGCGAGCCTCTGCCGTCCAGAGCCGAGTGCTTACGATTCGCAGGAAGGGAGACAGATTTCGACAGATATTCAAAGCCGCCTGCGTATTTTTTACGCCGCTCGTGACGCTGGACAGAAAGAAACGGCCCGAGGACTCCCCGCTGCTCGGAATCGGCCGTCGGAGCACGACCCGCGGGGAAAGTTCACAGACTCGAGCCGTGTGTTAGAAAGGTGTCCTTTTAAAGCTTGTGATTAATGTACGATTATTGTATTCTTACAATTGTATTGAATTCCTCGAATCTTGCAACCCGAGAGCCGTTGCATAGTATCTAAACGGCACGCTTCTTCTTCGTCGAGTGCATCGCCTCACAGGAGATTGGCGACCATCTCACTGAGCATATATTCACGCTGAGCCAGTTTTAAGCAGTGAAAATAGTACAGTGAGTCTCAGAATCCTTCTACACCACAGTTTTATATTAGCATTTGTTTACAAAGCTCTGGCGTTTAGATCTGATACTCCTTCTGCAGCAAGCTTCAGAAACAATAACATGAGCCACCCCCACTTCGACAAGGTACTTTCAGAGCACATCCCTCCACAACAATTCCAAGTCTATTTCTCTATTACCGATCCTTTTTATCCGATCCAACAATCGTAATTTAAATCTACGTATGCAGTTTTTCAACATCGTCACGGGCTATCAGAGAATAAATATGTATAATAATCAATAGCTTCTAGTCGATTGTTCTATAAGTATCAATTTGTCTTGAATATAATTTAAGATGGTAAAAAAAAAATTTTCTATTTATTTAATATATAAATTAAAAAAACTATAGATAAAGCATTACAATGTGTGTTTAATGCGATATTCGTTATTAATGTTGTAAGGGCAGATGACATGACTTTCACATAATTAAATTTTAAATTTACCGTTTGGTATTAAAAATGATATTTAAAAGAATACGAACACAATTTCACAATAATATTGAATTATTAATTTTATTATATTGTTTATAATTTTTTTTGTACCAAAAGTTTGGAAAGCAAATAAATCATTGATAATTTTAAATGTAACCGTAATTAATACGTTAAGAACCTTCTTAAACCAGGGGTGGCCAAAGCGAAAACGGCTTTGCTAGTCGCCCTCCTGTCTGATATGTACACATTTCTGATGCCCGTCCCACATAAACTAATTACTTTTTCTTTAATATGTCTAATTATTTTCGGTGTTATTTTAATTTTAGTTTAAAATTATTACTTTTCTTATGATCACTTAACACATATGATGTTAGTAAGTTACCGCTTGTAATAAAAAAAAAAAAACACTTCGTTCGTGGTGATTCAAAGATTGTCCACCGCTGATGTGTAGTCTCAATACCTTATATGAAATTATTTTAATTGCATGTATCTAATTCATAAGCACGAATTATTTTTTTTAATTTAATTTTTATAGTTAAGTAATCTGATATTTCTGGGAGCTATGCTCGACGCTCTGCTCGGAGCCCCAGAGATGGCGTTGCCGGATGCGAACAGCTGATTGAATTACGCGCAGGCCGACGTTTCATTACCTTTTATGTGCCCATTGTGTAGAGAGCAACAAAAATGATACAATTTCTTCCTATCACCTGCCAGCGACTGACGCATAACGCTCTCCTCGTACCTGCGCGGACGTAGGCAGCCTACAGCCAGATACCTTCAAATATAATGATGCCATAATTGATTTTTGTGCACACTTTATTTAACGCTTGAGCTTTTGAATACACTTTCGGAAAATAAGCGGAAAAATACCTAGAACGGTTAGATTCCCGTACACGCAGTAAAGTATGATTAGACACAAGTATAAATATGTATTATGTCGGTAATAAATTCTGCAGAAAATAATCGTATTCTATTTTACTAGTTTCTAATATTATGCAATGCATTGTAGTGACTCGAAGTACCTGCACACCGCGCCTTTCTTCTTCGAGCGCACAACAATACCTTTCTTCTTTTGCGCCGTTTCCCTTGAGGAGCCCTGCGCCCGCGAGCCGCGGAGTAATACAATTTCCTCGTAGTTGAATGTATCTATTACCTATCAATTGTAGTATTGAAATGTGGGCGGGTCGGAGCCCACAGAAATGAATAGAGAGCAGAAATACATAAGCACCGTAATAAGCAATAACAATAACCCGCAGGGCTCCGCGGCAAGGCTTTGTGTTAATATAAAAATAAATAATCATATTTTTAAAGACTCGCGGATGAGTTCAGCGTTTTAGTGTACTTTAAAAACTTTTTGTTCATCAGAATCGCTGATAGTTTTCAAGAAAAACCTGGACTTTGTGGCTAGGCTTTGTACCTATTAAAAAATACATTTTTTTATGTTGATTTATAGACGAGTTCAATATATAATTGAGTGCCTTTATCATATAAAAATCTTCTCGGTGCAGTGTGCCTGTAATTTTTTAATGCATAACAACTCGAGTGACAGAAATTTTAAAGTTTCAAATAAACTTGCTTATATCTAACTACCCTGAGCGGAAATTCTCGATACAATATAATCATGCTGACACAAATGAACAGGTGTATTCCTAACTGATACAATATGATACAGCACAGATATTCCGCCCAGTCTTATCTCGCACGAAAACAATTCCTTGTTCTGCTGAGTTGTTTTTTTTTTAAACTTTACAATACAAGTAACATTCTTTAAAATTTATTATCACTGAAAAAAATATTACTAAAATTTTCTACATTTTTAGTAATATAAGCATTGTATTTCACAAATCAATAAATCTGTTATTTCTTCGATAATCTATAGGTTTTGTAATTAAAATTTTATTGTATTTATGTATTTTTAGTCAAATTATGTTATTATTTTTGAAGTGGATTAACAGCTTCCTTGTAAAAGTCCTTGGCGTATGCAAGGTCATTAATGAAAGATTAATCATACGATATTTTGTTTTTGTATGACAAAATAAAAAATAAATACACTGAATTCTGACATATTGTGCTAGTATAATTTTTACATTGTGTAAACATTTACTGCGCATAATTAAAAAAATCTCTCACGCCTCTAGAGTTTTATTGTCTCATGAAAACATTAGCATTTTTACGGTTTGCATATGTTAATAAATCAACAAAGTTTTTTAGATCTTTGTAAATTAATTTTTTCTTCATTATCGCCCAATTTGTCTACTAAAAGTTATTAATTAAGGAACATTATGCTGAGCTGTAAAAGACCTCTCAAAACATCGAAAGCTCGCAGAGAAAAGACCTTCTAATTCAGTTAATAAAATACAATAATTTATTTTAATAACATATTTACAAATTTTAATTTCTTAAGAATACTCGCGTGTCTTGCTCAAATTAATTCATAATGAGATTTTTTGTTATTAATTGTTTAATTATGATTTCTAACCTTAAATTCTTAATAGAAAAATTAATCTGAAGAATGTTGTAAGTATGTGGTGTGTTTTCTTCTTCACATTGCGGAGATAAAACAAGAATATTACAGCCGGTCTCCCTTACGATATTTCCATCTGGTGTCACGGTAGTAATAGCACTTATCTACAAACGGAGGGGTCACGACTTCGAGTCCCGGTCTAGCCGCATCCGGACATCGCCTCCAATCAAATCATTAATACGCCAATATTTAATCCGAAAACACATTGGTTATATGAAACCACCACTCGGTCGGGACGCGCACAATAAAATGCTTCGCATTTGAAACAATGCCGTTTTCTCGCAATTGATTATCGAGGATGGTACGGAATGGACTTATAAGAGTCGTGCTCGAGGCATGAATCCCCATACAGCAGATACTAGATAAGCTCCGCTGCTCGGCCGTATTCCCGCGAGGTTTTATCTGTGTTAGACAGCGTGCTTTCAATCGCTTTCATCACCTCGGAGCCTTCGTAACAAGGATAAGTGCGCTCTTTGGAAACCTCTGAAAGATCGCGGCAGGCTGCGCGACCAGCGCTGAGTCGGTCGCAGCCTCCCATGAAAGATTGGTGACCCTTACAAGCTTAGTCGCATGCGATTGTTATTTTTTGATTAACATCCTACTGTAGCAATTATTTCACACGTAACCTCCATGAAAATTATTTATTTATTCGAATACATCAATTAATACGTGGATTGATTAATTAATAAAAAGAATAACTTGTGTTTATACACCAGTAATCATTATTAACTGACGCGCATTATTTAAAAAAAAAAAACGGTTTGTTAAGAAATGTAAATAAGGCAGTATTTACGACAACACAAAATCGAATCGAAAATATAAATTATATTTGTTTCGTTGACTTTAAGGTTAAACCTTTTTATTATTTTTTTTGGAGTAAGTTGCAAACTAAATAAAAATAAAATAAAATAAATTCGATGCCTAAAGTTTTCATCATACATATTTTCTTAAGGCTATAAAATTACACGTTGTAGAAAATTCCTGATTTTTAAGAACGTATAATCTGAGGCTCGAAAAATAAGGTTACACGGTTTGTGGTCCAAATACCGGATATCAAAGTCATAAAATCAAATTCGTGGATCAGAATCCTTCAATTTTATTAAATGGGCGAATACTTTAAATGTTTATCAAAAATTTGGCTTTATTACTTCAAGACACCACAAGGCTATTATAAAAATTCCCAAATCCAGTTTTGTGAGGAAAAAAGCTATTTATGAGTGATGAGTGACCTTCCCTTCGCAGCAGTATGAGTTTACTATTTACCATATTATTCATTTTAATTATGTCATTAACGCTGGCGCGGAGTCTTTGACACTCACCTGTAAGCCATTATCAGAGGGAAGCTGTAAAAATATCAGAAACTAGTCAACGGATTATCATTTTACTGAGGCAATGGCTGTTTTTTTATGAACTTGCGTCAATACATACATATATTGCTTGCTGATAGAAGCATTTTCTTCTTTGAGTACCTCTTCTCAGAGAAGGTTGGTGACCATCGTATGAAAAATGTATTTGTTTTAACCCAGTCTTACAAATTCAGCTGTACTCCCATCTTCCAGCCACTAGTGTAAATTCTGCATCCACGCTAGCTTTTATCATGAAAACACCTCTGTATGACGCGAATGCATGGGACAAAGTTTCAATCTTATTAGAGACATCATTGATTCGGTACATACCAGAATAACGATCAAATTGATAATAAAAATATTCACAGTTGTTTTGGAAACACTACTTCGTTACAGTTTTATGACATGGACATATCAGTAGTACCCCAATTATAGTAAGAAATTATTTTTTTAACAGAGTATCAAGGTTTTTGTGATATTAGAAATTTAAACAAATTGTTGAAGTGGTAGTGGTAGATTAGTGGTTTTCATATTTTAAGTAGAACTCTTTGCTGTTTTGGTCGTAAATAAAGGTTTCTATTGCACCTGTCTCCG
This sequence comes from Atopsyche davidsoni, assembly GCA_022113835.1. NCBI lineage: Eukaryota > Metazoa > Arthropoda > Insecta > Trichoptera > Hydrobiosidae > Atopsyche > Atopsyche davidsoni. The sequence goes on from JAILWY010000012.1 coordinate 15,294,907, forward strand.
AGGTGATAGGTCCCGCCGGGTCTCGCTCTCGTGGTTCCCATAAGGCACCTGGTAGAAAGTGAAACCCCGGCACGCCCGGCACGCCGCGCACGCTCGATGGCAGATAGGACGCGCGACCAGCACGCGCGCCGCTTCCTGGTGCACTTCTGCGCGCTTCGGGAAGCTTCCAGTGGCACTTAACAAATAGCTTCTATGCCAAATAATATTTCGACAAGTGAAAAATACATTTACAAGCCTTATCAACATGCTGTATTAAAAGGAATCCGGGAAATTAAAGTGAGGATTGAGACAGCACGCAGTACATTTAATGATGAAGGAAAGTACTGTGCTCAAGAGATATAACCCTGAAATCTCGCTTGAGATTCGCCAAGTATCATGTCATCTTAGTTCTCCTTTACGGAGTCGAAGCTTGGACCCTCAAGACACATTAAAATGTGACTGTATAGGAGAGACCTCAAGATACCACGGGATGACCGCGCCACAAATGAAAGTCAACTCTTGGCGTTGGTAAAGAAGCAGAAGGTTTCCTATTTTGGGCACATTTTTCGTTTCAATAAGTATAGCATCCTCCAGCTGATTGTCATAGGAAAAAATGGCATTGAAAGAAGGAAGTTCACGTGGATGCGGAATTTGGGCCAGTGGTTGGAGATCGGAAGTGCGGCCGAATTAGTGAGGAAATGGTTAACAACCTCCTATGAGGAGAGGCATCAGAAGAAGAAATATAATTATAATATTCCTTAATCTCCGACCGCTTTGAAACTCGGTGCATTCTCATTCATAAAAAGTACTATTATGCAATAATATATACATCTTTGTATATATTGTAAATTAGTATATCGTTTTATGAAAATATAAGGCTTTTATGAAACGTAAGGAAGGTGGGAGAAATTTTTCAGATCACTAGCGACACGGTAAGATCTAAGATTTTGAATCACGTAACTAGATTTCAGCTATCGAAGATAAAGGACTTTGACAGATTTTTATTTTAAATATTATACATCCATAGCTCTTTTATTTTTAAAACATGGGTAATTTGTTGATCTTAGCTTTCTCAATTATATTAAAATGTGTTTTTGAGAAATTTCTGTAGCCAGATTTAAGCTAACAAAGCACGTGGGTTTCGTAAGCATAGTTTTCAAAATATGTAACAAAGATATTAAAACATGTAACATTTATATTTCGAGGCAGCATATCATGCACGCACCTAATGGTTACGACGAAATTTTTAATTTACCAAAATTTATAAAAAAATACCCTTAATTATTCATAGACCAATGAATTTCATAAAATTAAGAAAGCAGTTGATTAATTTATTTTATTTTATCAGTTCAGTCCTCTCGTGTAAAGATAATGTATGTAAATCTCGCGATGGAAGTTATCGCGAGACCTGACCCGGGTGCATGTAATTATGTTGGGCTTACTTCTCTCTGACCAGGGCCACCTTGGACCTGCGTCCCGCGACCCTCGATCTTCTACTCACCCACAGCTGATGTATTTATTATGCACCAGGTGATTAACTTAACTCGAGTAATCAGTTGCGCCTGTGAACCTGCCGACGTGTTCAAATTAAAAATATTTCCAATATTATCATCAGCCATTACTGCTCATCACATATTCAATACACGCATACATACAACAGCCTTAAGAAAGCTTTACAATATACACTACGTATATAAATATATACGCATAACAAGGATCAGCAGTTATTTTTATGGATCATCTTTTGTACACAGCAAAACGGTCAAAGGCCACGCCAGTATAATCGCATTTTATTATCACAAAAGCCTCCTTCAGTGTTGTGCTTTTGCATCACGTACTTATTTAATACAATTAAATCCGGGCTTTATTTCAGCTTTTGCGTTTATTGGTTAAAGGTGAGATCTTTCTAGACGTGAAGGAATTCAATTTTCGTAAGATAAATAAAGATTCTTCTGCAGTTCTCGATAAGTTAATCATGAAATATTGCTCTTCAATAAAATGGGTGTATATTGAATTTTTCGGAGAGCATTGTTACTCAAGGTAACAGATAGACAAAAAATTTTGGATATGTATTTACAGATACTAAAAACAAAATTAAATTCTCAAATATTTTCTAAATTGCTGGTAGTAGTAAAATACACGATTTAATAATTTATAGTTGTAAGATATTTTAGCCTTAGAAAATCAATATATTTGGACTCATTGATTTCAAAAATACTTGTTTTTAAACAAGTATTTTAGTATAAGTAAAAAAATAAAACTATAAATTTTAAAATAATACATAACCAGTAGCAGAATTATAGCTTTTTATGTCGTAAATAAAGGTTTTTTTTTAATAAATAAATGATACATAATAAATATGAAACAGAATCACCATGTTACAACGGCTTAGTATAGTGGTACCCTGATAGATGTTTGGAAACTCACAAATTTACGAAATCTTACTTTGAGCAATTAACAAAACTTATGATTCGGTTGTTTGAAAAAAAATAGCCCATGCTAGAAAGAGACTGTGAAGAAGAACAGAGAGCCTGGAAAATATATCAATTGTTGTCTAAGCTAGCCACGCCCACTGTCGTGATGTCATAATTCATAATCCTTTCACAGACCTGCAACTCTCACTGCAGCCGTGAAGATGGCATCTCAAACCGACTAAGAAGTGTTATAACCATGTTTTTTTTTTTGCATTTGCAATACTTTGTTTCATAACTTATTACATTATTTAACCAGTATTTGCTGACACAAAAACTCTACCTATTATATCTACGTAATTTTATTTATATGTGTACTAATAAAATACTCGTTATGCAAGAACAAAATCGGTTAAAACACTACAAAGTTTATTCTTTGTTTAAAGAATGCACCCTGATTTTTACATAAACTGGTCTGTGGCTATTGCTAAAAAAATTCAAAATTATTACTTTTTAAGTTTTAAAATAAATTGCTGAAATATTTCTGCGCTCCTTTTAGACCTAACCTGGCGTCGATGCCGCAAAAGGACTGCCTCTAAGGCATCCCAGAATGTGCCTGATGCAATGCCCAGGTGCCTCCTCTGGGCGACCTCTGCATACCTGAGGAGTGCCGAGGAGGCAGAGGTCGGACCTCACCTCCAGCCAACCTCCTCGACTATCTTAGGGTGGACCGACAGCAGATTAGACCTTAGGGTAGATACAAATGAGAAACATAGAATGGCATCGAAGACATTCAGATTCTAAAAAATCCGAGTGTGTGTGGGACCAACCGTATTATACTAATCACTGATGAGCAGTACTTTTAAAATATTACAAATCATTTCTATTTTCTTTATAAGTTACAAAAAAATGTTTCTCGTTCTGTAAATCACGTTTCCCCAGAGTTGATGAGATATACATTTAACGTTTTATTAATGCTTTTTTCAACGAGATGTTAAATGGTGAAATTAGCCGCTGGTAAATGAACTTATTCTTCCCAACAATTAACTAGACAAATCGCGGTAATTATGGAGTCACGATTTGTATACAAGCGACGGAGCTGTGTAAGGACACTGTTACTCTGATTTTTTCCTGATTTGTTACAGAGATACGGTTCATTCCTGTTTCTAATCAAATTACAATCAAACAATTTAACAGTGTTATTGTAGCTGTAGCGTTATGTAAGTCAGAAATCTGCCGAGCTATTAGTTTATATCAAATATATTTTGTTACGTTGATTGATGAAGAATTTTAATTCATAATTCTTCTTATAAGGATATATTTATATTAATTTATTATTGATTTTTGTGAAGACCGTCTCACAGGAAATACGATTTTGCCTATACAGGTTTGATAATGATTAAGTACATTTTTTCAAGTACATCTTAGAAAAATGTAATGCACCGGCCATGTAAGCTTGGGGATTTGGGTTCAAATCCCACACAAATCACGATGATATTTTTCTAAAAGTTTCATTAATCAATTTTCAATATTTGAAAAAATGTATTTTTATTAAGTTGATGAAATCTATGAAGACTCTAACTAATAAATTGAATTTATTATACAAGCATACTTTTTTAGCAATGTTTTTTTAAGATGTTGATAGTTAAAAAAATCAATATGGAAGTGTTTTCTTAACGCAGCGTTTTCTCTAATGCATACCGCTTATAAAATAATATCACATGTGCTTATTGATTACGAGTTTTTCAAAAAAAAACCTCTCACCATCGTATGCGATGCATTTATAAGGTAACCTCTCACCTCCATCGGTTCCAAAGGTATCTTATTTATATCGTTACACAAGTACCACTGACAATTTCCTACGAATCAATTTCTCAACGCAACAATGTACGGGCAAATGATACTTGCCATTGCATTAATAAGTATCGGGTCGTGCAAATTATCCCATATACCACGTGACCGGCCGTTTCCTAGACTCGCCCCCAGATGCATGGGGATTAATAATTCAATAAAAGTTGAGACATCGGCGGTCCGGCGGGTCGTGACTGCCGGGCCATCTGCGGAGACAGGGATCGAGTCCTGGCGGGGCATTGTGTATATTGCTTTACAGTAACGGCGTCGATTGCGGAGATAGCCATTTTAGGTGTGCCCATTCTTGTGCAAATGAAACAGAACTATAATTTGTTTACTATTAGTAAAACAACACGCAATCGGGCAGCGGCCGGTCTGGATATCAAAAGCGGTTTGTGTAGCTGCTACGTGAGACGCGATTAAAACGCAGCTGCTTCTCTTAAACACAATCAATTTTTTTTTTTGTATTCTTAATTGTTTTATACTGCCATCAAAACTCAATACTAGATATTTAGCCGCTAAAATTTTAACTTTGTAAGCGGTTGAACTTTTCATTTAAAATCAATACATACTTTTTTTTGGGTAAAATATATATTTTATATAAAAAAAAACTTTGAGTTTATTAATATAGATTAGGATTTAGCAGTAGCGATGCATCCTGACAGATAATTTACCGTTTCAGTTCTCATCCTGGAAACGAATCGTAAAGCTGATGTAATAAGACACGTGCCTGCTTTGGTTTGGTAGAAGTCGATGCTAATTAGCATTGCATGTATTGGTTAAAACTTTTTTATGCACATCTAAAAATAATCGCAAAACCAGTTATGAACTAGTGCATGATCATATGTTCCTTATAATCATTGATTTATTGCTTCCGTTATCTTGAATTTCATTTCATTAAAGCCTATAATACTTTAATAAAACCCATTTGAGATCAAAAAGGACTCTTACTCAAATCAATCTATTTGTTTATGATTTATTTTCTGTGAATTTTTCAGTTTTATTTACAATGTCGTCTTCTTTCAGGTAACATTTTTTTGCGCGTGTTTTTACACTTAATCCGTTAACTTAAGTTTATTAGATAATAAGTAGCAGCCCTAGAAGTAGGTGAGGAGTGATAGGCCAGTCGTGATAATGAAGTGTATATAATATGTACCCTTATTGGAGTCGAGCCGTGGACCCCAACAAGGAAACGGAACTAGTGACTCTCTGAGCCACTCTCGACTAAGGACCATCACGCCTGGACCAAACCTTTGCAGTTGGCACAAAACTTTTGCAAGGGTGGATTGAAAAGTTCACGACTTTAAATTTTAATAAAAACAAAAAAAAATTAATATGAGTACAAAGAAATATGTGATGTTATAAAAAAAATTTCAAAGGCTCGTTTAAGTTTGTCAAAATTCTATTATGATTCATCTTTAGGAGTTCGAAGAAATGTGATGTGAAGTAATGTGAAAAAAAAGTTTATGTTATTTAGTGTCCTCGTATTTTATTCCAAGTTGCTTGTTCACAGGCCGCGATCTTTCCGCGCTCCCCCTGCCTACTCATTGCCTACTTGCCCGCTCACGTTTGATTTATAAGATCGCATGCGAGTAATATAACCGTTCTATGTAATGAAGTTGTAGCTTAAGCGCTGGCGACAGTGTTCGGCGCGGCCGCGTCAGTTCTCACGCGACTCGATACCTGCACAGGTGTATGGCGTGGACGGAGATAAATAAATCAATACATTGATAAAGATTTCATTTCACTTGAATTCGCAGCACCTTCGATGCACTTCTAAAAGCATATACTGCCACTAGACTTGAAATTAAAGATCGTTTATGATAAGTTTCTATAATAGGAAGCTAGTTACTTTATACCAGGACTTGTAGTTTCGATTAACCAAGAACCAGATAAATGTATACATATGTAATCCAAAACTACGCTGAATATATGTGCTGCCTTTTTAAATGAAATTTTAATATATTATGTTTTAATTTTACGAATCTTTGATGGGTGATGATAAAAATATAGCATAGAGAGTTTTTGATAAAAGGTTGTCTCGAATATAAAAAATTAACTAGCTCACTTCATTTTAGTAAGCAATATTTTTGTAAAAGAGAAGCCAAACAATACGAACTACATGAATATAAACTGACTTTTTATAAATGACATCTGGAGAGCGCTTATTTTTTTGCGTTTGGTTAGTGATTTGAGAAAGTAGATTTAATTATATTACACAAAAAAAAAACTCATATTAGCCACAAAACAATATGGCCATAAGCGTGTCTGCAATAAAAATAACTGGAAGGCGGTGTAAGTATTACAGACGCTAACGAGCGTACTTTTGAGTCAAATTAATTCTCTCTCACGTGGGAATTTCTGACCATCATGAGCGTTTAATTGCAGGGAGGCATCATCGCATTAACGACCGTGTCATTTCAGTTAATGGCAGCACTCAGTAAGCTTTGCGTTAGACAGGACTTGTGGTGAAGTTGCGATCGGTACAACGACAAATTATTGAATCGTTGGGCGATATAATAATATCTCTCTTCATATATATTTCAAGCAATTGATTCACTCGTGAAAATACTAGAAAAATTATTGAATAATAGTTTCGTTACAAGTGGAGTTCGAACCCACCTTCGTGGATATTGCGGCTCGAATCAAGCTACTGTGCCGCTGAAATTGAGAGAAAATTTGACTTGTTATATGCAACCGTAAAACACTTATACTTAGTTTTTTTTCTTTATAAATATGTGTGATACCCTAAAATATATCTTTAAATACAATGGATGTACTAAAAATAAAATAAACCAATAATGCTTTTACATGATAACTATTATAAAATATAAAATGAAGAACGGAATATCTACAAATATATCCAGTTTTCCATTTCTCATTATCATTTCTCTGATTCACCTTACAAGAAAGCTTCATTTGGTAACTTTTTCCATATTCGGTTTTAACTTAAACACGAAAACTTTATACCCTTTTTTACTCGACTAAAATTCCTAACGAGAGCTTTTTATGTATTATTTGAGCAATATAGTTATTTAAGCACGTTGGATACGTTTCCTTACTATCAGCACTTGAATAGTTATTGCTGTAACAGATTTTATGAATTACATCATAAAACGACTCGGCAACAACTTCTCAGAACTCTCATAAGTATCAGTGGATGTTTTATTTAAAGTACCTTCATTTTTTATAAAAATATTTATTTACTTTTAAACAAAATCAAAAACTTGTGCTGGTTGCCTCAATTTATTTACTTGTTTTGTAATCAATACATAAATGTCACTATATCTAATTCTAATCCATCCTTCTAAACTTTAACTTAGCTTTCAATATCTTTTGCAACCATATTTATTTAAATGATTTGTTAATTTGATTAATTGATCTTGCCTTGAATGTGTAAGCACGTACGCAAATACTAAAATAAGACATAACAGCTTCGAGAGCTTCCAGCAAAAAAACCGATGCGTGTCTAACAAAAGAATTCAAACATGCATTTTAGAGAGGCACTTACCTAATATCTTCGACATACTTAATTATATCAAAGAGTACCATTCTTATTAATTGCCAAATCATCCACAGTTTACATAATGGGAGTTGCGATATCTTTGCATGTGTATATATTATTTGTAACCATAATACGTGTATGTGAATACAAGTACGTACAGGTTTTACGGTTCTATAAAAAATAGAGTATCTCTCCAAATCGTGTTAAATCAATACCCAAAACCGTTTATACTTAAGTATCCATAAGATGGATTAGGAATCGCTGCATTATAGACAGACGCGTGGAGGTACGTTCATCACGTTCTTCCACACACTCCAATTGCTGAGAATAATCGGCAGAATCTACAGTTACAAGATATATTATAGCCCTATTTTTTACAACGTTTTGAAATGCAAGTTAAATTTTAAAATAATTGCGTTGATCGTTGTAGTTTTTTTTTTTTTAATAGATTTTGTTCCATGCTAATGATGGTTAATTCACATTATAATTAATGTCAGGTGTAAGTTCTTGCGTAATTTTGTATCATGAAGACGTGCACAATATGTCATAATTTATATGCAATTAGTTATTCATACATCATTTTTCTTTTATGATTGTATATTTTGAAATGTTCTTGAAATTGCTTTGTCCAAACATTAATATTGTCAGAATAACTCATGCTTATTTTCTTTAATAATGATTTGTTTTTTTTGTTTATTTTATATTATCATACTTTTAAAGTTTATTCCAATCTACATATTAATTGTTTCTTACTTTTAATATATGGATGTCTTTTGGTTGATTACAAAAACGAAAAAATATTTTTACATAACTATATTAGTAATCATGTCACATAAAAAATACCCAATATGGGTTTTCGTTCTTTGATATTTAACTATTGAATATAAATGCTTTTTAACATTATGTTTGATTTTTTTTGTTCCAGGTATGTCAATCGTTTAGTATCGAGATACGAGTATTCCATGAACAAGGTAGGAAAATTTCAAACACTCTTAATAACTCGAATTATATTTTATCACTAAATATAGCCCCAAAACTTTATCTCGGTCCCTTCATCCAAAAAATGCACCGGCATAAACTTTTCAATCCTCATGACCCTAAAATCACAAAGTAGTTTATTTAGCATATGATATCATAGATTTTAAATATATCATATTTTGATATCATATATGAATATAATGTAGAATACATTAGATAATTTAAAAAAAAATCTTAATTACAACATACGTATAATGACTTAAAAAACTTTTTTGGCAAAATTACACATGCTGTCTATATTATTGAGTATTTTTTGCATATATAATATCATTATATCATTTTATTATGTATATATGCTCTTATCTCGAATAAATACAACAACAACAAAAAAGCTCTGAATAGAAAAACTTGGAACGAGAAATCCAAATATCTTATATTTATAAGCAAAACCATTTTTATTAGTATTGTTTTATTTATTTGTTATTCCGAGATATTAAGGCAATTTTCATATTAATCAACTAATTCAAGCACATTGAATTTGAATATGCTTACAAATGGCGAATAATACCACACTTTCATCGGTGAAGAAGTATTATTATAGTATTTGGTGTTATGTAAATTGACATAATGAAGCATTACCAAATAAAAATCTCCACAATTAATAATCAAACAACTTTATTAGGATTGAACGTGTCCAATTATGAATATTTATATTTGAGTGTTTCGCGTGGGTATTATTAACGCCTGATGTATCAATTAATCATCCGAGAACAATCTCTCTCCATCCTGGCACCGCTTCGTTCGCATTTATCCCAAACTTGGGCACAGACTCCGCGAGCGCCCCTGCATACCTTCTGCGAAGGCAAAACAAATGGACCGTAGGAGTCGAGAGAATCTTCACGGCATTTTACAATCAACAGCCCGCTTCTCACGATAAATATTTAAAAATCAGTTAAAGCTAGTACGCCGACAATAAATCATATCAGAGCCACGATAATAAATGGATGGTATCTCATTTGAAAGACGCCGGTCCTCACTCCTCCGACTATCGATACTTTCATCTCTAAATTGAAAATCACGCTTCGATCCCGCTCCGGGTCGCGTCATCTAAAACGGCGACCGCTGCGAACTTTTTTGTGCATTATATATATTTTTTTATCAAACTGGGATTATGCTGTTTATTTTAAAAATATACTTAATATATATTGTTTATTTTTAATGGCGAGGATCAGTTATCGAATATTTAATGGTATGGTGTTTTATTAAACATAAACTGAAGGAGACATCAAATGATTATTTAACGACTTTTTGTACATTTTATGAAACTTCTTGTAGGTTTATTTCGATGCGTATCAGATTTTCACATGCATTATTGCATTATTAATTTTTAAAAATAAATTTTGTTTAAATCTATTGGCTTTGTAACATTTAGAATTTACTTAAGGATGACGCTACTTTTTTTCGAGCTCTTGGGTAGCTTGAGTAGCATTATTTACATATATACGTCCTATTGTTCATCGTCTCTTTGAAGCTCCTTCACCCAAATAAATCTCTTCAAGCTCTAATACTGTGATTAAACGAAGGCCCACATACACAAATAGTATCACTATTAAAATCTCCACTCACAGAGTCCAAGCAAAGATGACATTGATGGATGACGACAATTTGTAATAAATAATATTATTCACGCGGAAGAAATGAGAAGATTCAGAATTTCATAACACATTTATTGAGAAATGATGCGAGCCTCAAAAATTGATTTTCTACCCATTTCCTGATTGTATTTATTTTATTGATTTATTAAACACCCAGGAAACTATTAATATTGTGTCCACAACAACCGTGTTCTCTGCGAGTAACAGAATTGCATTTTGCAGGTGAACGGCTGGATACAAGTATTATAACACTTATGCACGCTTGGCGATTAATCTTGTAATGTTTTTTTATTTATTAAGCAACTAATTAGAAATCAAAGATAATGCTTATCTACATGCATTTTAGAGATTATTTTTATTTTTAGATATTTTACGTAAAATGAATACAACTTTCGTTTTTCTCAAAAGAGCATAAAAAACTATTCAGATTAATTTATCGATGAGTAAGCATCTATGCTTAAAATTTTATCTATCAAATAATATTTTAAATACACAACAACACAACTCTTGTGCTATTTTTATTACGTAGTCTTCTTTTGATAGCATTTATTATTAATTACACTACATATTCTACTCATTACAAAAATATACTCTCAAGTGCTCATTTACTATCGCAATCAACTAGATGTTATGGGTTTTACATTTAAGACACTGAATCCTACACTAAGGAGTTTAATGACACTAAAGATCATTTCGATGATTTTCTTCGCGTCTTTGCTTTTATTGCTATTTCTAAAGCAGTAATTTATTACAATGTTGCTTTTAAATTATTACGTTTCTAACAATTGGTCAAATTCAACTTGAACTTTATGTGAACAATGTTCCATATTTTACATACAAACACTACCTCTCATTTTTTTTAAATTCACGTGTGAAACAGTAGCAACTTTCTCACAAAGCACTAAAATGTTGAATGGATGAACACCACCACCAAAACACATTCAAACACTCGAGCACAGCGGTCTAGACGCCGATAAAGAGTGACAGCCAGGTAAATGGGGAACCATTCAACCGACAGCCAGTCGACAAGGCCCGACGTGATGATCGTAAAATATCCGCGGCACCTGATTATTAAAATTCAAAACGGAACATTTCAATTAGTCAAAAAATATACCCGCCTATTGCGTACAGCCTCGTACCTACCTGCATATCGAATAAAATTTATGATGACAGGTAAATAGGAAGGTTTCGCCCGTGACAGAAGAAGTGGTACCCTCGGCTGTTATTGAGCTGTCAGGGCGCACCGGAGGCGGGCGGGCCGGCCTGGACCGGACGTCGGTACACTTGCTCCAGGACAATGATTCATTGCCTCGGAGGTTTTTTTTGCAGAGCTTCTCACCTTTGACCGACATAGTATGCTCGGTGTTGCGAGCAGCCCGCTTGGGGTCATCTGTGGCCATCGCGAGAAAAAGTGTTGCAAAAAGTTAATCGTTTTTTCGAACGTGTGTTGTTAAATGATTATTTTTTTTTAGAGGTGTTGCAATTTTTTTTCTTTCTTGATTCTGACAATTGATTGATTTTTTGCAGGTTATATAACACTTTTGTAACAGATGCGATGGATCGGGATATATTTTATATTGATTAAGCTTTTACGCATACAATGAAAACAATTCAATTCATTGAGCTGCTGTGACTTTTTTTCCAAAGAAAGTCATGGTGGATTATCTTTAAAAAAAATTTACTAATGAGTTTACATATTACAAAAAAGGTTTTATAGATTTGAATATGTATTTATATAGACAAGTAGTTTATTTGATTTGAAGTCCTGTCTCTTAAGGTTAATGATTTGGTAAATGTCACTCAATAGCTAATTGACCACATCCTATGGATAAGCGTAGTCATTATCGCATTAGGCTTAGTTCTATTTTAATTAATGGCATAATGGCTCAGTGGTCAGGATGGGCAACTTCCATATTACTAATCCAAGAGTTTCAGATTAGATTAGAAATTCAATTGTATGTAATTATAATAGGGTTGGGGTTAATCCAATATCCAAATGTCTGTGTAAAGCTAAACTTCCTTTATTAAAAAAAAATGTACTCAGTAGAATTATTATCAAAATATTTATAGTTTGAGAATTGGACTCGTGCGTGTCAATGATTATCTTGTTTATATTTTGCTAGTTATCAGTATATTTTTAGGTCTTCTGTTACGTCTAAATAAAGGATAGATAGAGAAAACATACATTTAAGAGGTCGGCATAAGTAAACCATACTAGAATTTAAACCCTTGATTTTTTACCAAGCACTTAAAACCAAACTGTACAATACGTTTTATTTAGTAGATATATTTTTAAGTGAACAGATTACAGATAAAAAGTGTTTTGTTTTAAAAAAAATATTGTTAAGACAGTATTCAGTATTTTATAAAAAAAATTGCAAATCTTTTCAATCAAATCGTTATCAAATATTTTTCCTTGTCCAATAGTGATATTCATGGTCGTCAAATGGGATAATTCCATGACATTTGAGATTTAAAATATGCATTTAAAACTGACTCAATGAAAAAAAATATTCTCCATGACTAATACACAGTCCTTAATCATGTGAATTTCGGAGTGCCTTGTGCAGAGAAATGGTGTCAAAAGCATCACAGCCAGGTTTCCGCAGCCAACCCTCGCGTGATCACGGAGACTCGGCGCAGGTTGTGACCTCGGGCCTGGTGCTCCCTCATTCTCCAGCACCTCACGACCTGCGGAAAATCTTTGATTGGTGGTCTCACCGTGGAAACCTCACGTGCTTCTTGCACTCTGCATCACGCCCTTTGTTCACCAGCCAGGCGAAACACACGCTGACTAGTCTGCCTTAAAAACTCAAAAAATATTCTTAATAAGCCCCAACGATTTAAAAGCTTTAAAGCATTTTTCATCTGTGTTCTTTTGTGGCTGAAATTCGCAGCCTAACTAATAAAACTGGTCTAGAATAGAGATATTTTGTGTGAGATAGTCACCAAGATGCTTGAACTAGAAAAAAAGCGTTTTCGCTTTTGCTTCAAATAATAATACATACAATAAACTGTTTTTTTTTTAAATAAACTCAATCAAAACTATACTGCGGTTTGGCTCATTAAAAGTTCATTAAATGAAACGTAAGAAACACTTACTATAATGATATAATGAAAAGTCTAAACATTCTTTGAATATTTTCACTGTAGAAAAATTTCGAATGTTCTAGAGAAGCGTGGATGAATCTAATAAATAAAAACCACACGAAAAATCCGTGTCAATTGTGTATTAATTACTAGTCAATTAACAGTAATGTGACATTTAAAAAATATCTTTTGTGTTGGTTAAAATATACGTAAATCAATTAATTTGGATTATTTCTTCAAATGCCATAACCAATGACGGTATAATTTTTTTTAAATATTTCTTAAGTCGTTCCGATAATACTTATTAAAAAAATTTAAGACTTTTGTTTAGAAATAAATTTAGCTAGTTACTTTTATGCAATTCATTTGGCAATATATTTATATCATTCATCTATTATATATTATACTTTATGTATTTTTTTTACGTATATTACAAATAAATTTTCGCAATAAATTCGTTTCAAGTTTTGAAAAATATACCAACGACTCGACTTCGGAACTGGAGCAAGCTTTCAAAAGCGGAAAACATCAATCGAATCTCGATGCAGCCTAAAGACATCAAATCTATGACCATTCATTATAAAATGTTAAAATTTTATATTTTACTCGTGATTTAGAACTTAACAAACATATATTTTTACGTATGTCTATTTTTGGATTTAACGTCAATCAAATGCGTATTTATTACCTATTACAGGTTTATATTATTTACTAATATAATTAGGCACATTAGTTCACACATAGAAGATGATTTAAAGGAATTCTCAGAAAAATATAATCGTGATTTGTGTGGGATTTGAACCCACATCCCCAGGCTTACATGGCCGGTGTACTGACCCTTGTACTAACGAACCACATCCATTAATTGAGAATTTTTAACAATCATACTTATATTTCATGTATCATGTTTATATTTCAGTATCTGTATTGAAGCTATGGAATATTGATTGAAACTACGTATACGAATGAATATCACAATCCCATTCAAATGCATGGCTTTCTTTTCAGGACTGCAGCACAGCATACGGAATCAAATTTATTTCGTTCGTGCCTCGCTCTAAGCGGGTCTCTAAATCGAATCGGTAAACACAGATATTCCGGAGTTTCTAGCCAATAAAATTTTCATACGCGTGCATTGTACGGACATTACGCCCGTCCAACCCGGCATTAGGCGGCGCCGAGGCCCGACATGGCAGAGCGCAACACCTCGCAGACCACTGTATTAACATAAATTAAATACGGGTATTGTAAGTCATTTCCACGTGATGAAATTAACTTTTAAACTATATTTCAATATACCAAAGAATCACATCACAATCGATTTTGTGCGGCCGCTTTGTACGGCAAGGTATTCGCAAGTTTTTAGCCCCGTTGAATCGTAATTAATGTTATATGATTATAAGATTCGTGAATGTACTGTTTTAACTTATAAATAAATGTATGTATCAAAACACAAAAATTTGACTAAGGATCTTCGCTTCCTCCCTCCAAAATATTTGTTTTATCGTGCAAATGCAAATAACGTTTCAATCAAGTCAAGAAATCGTGTTTTTTTTTTATTGTTAAAAATTCTTTTCGCACTTGTCTCAGCACAATTCAATGAATTTTATCAAAATACAAGTTAGAACATTTTTTTTACAAATTTAAATATGTTAACTGATGTATTAATAAAAAACATAATCAGATCATGGTTTTGAGTTTTTTTTTTAAATAATAATAAGCTAATAGCGTTGTCACAAAAGTAGTGTTTTTTTTTTGTGACATTTTATAAAACGGTCACGTGAAACCACAATGAATCCTTCTGCGGTAGCTCTGCAACGCGAAATCTTGAAGATATCATAGTAAATTGATAAAGTGTCCCGATTACTAGCACTCGAGGCGGTTGCCGACCAGGTAGGAAAACCCGGCGGGCACGTCACGCCGTCTCTGTCATATTCCCTTGGACTCCTAAAGCCGGCTACACACGCAGCGACGCAACTTGCGACCGATTTGCAATCTGTCAATCGAGTCCATTTATTTTGGGTGCTTTTTGACAATTTAGCCTATCTAAATAAAGCAAAAAAGGACGCTAGTAGCTAGCTAGCTACCATTCGGTTATCCATTGTGTGTATAGGGCTTAAAAGCTTTAGAATTGAAAAAAAGACCACATCACTAATAACACAAATGATCATTGATAAATATGCAATGTTTTCGCATCAGAATTAATTCACTATTAAGTATGAAGAATCATAAAAACATTATTATTATTGAAAAAAACTTCAGAGGTCTTAAATGCAGGTGGAGTAATCGCTCCCTGGTGTTTTAATAATTTTACTAGTAGTCTATTTATTAGGTCAATAACGTAGTACTTTACTTACGGTTTTTTTATACATTTGCATCCCTTAATTGTGGACAGTTGTAAAGTCGTTACATAAAATTAAATATTTGGAGTAAGATTATAATATCAATAGGATATTCTTTATTTAGATCTGCATTCGTAAATGACAAAACCAGTGGGTACACAAAACTTGCTGGTTTCATATTTTCAAAAATACTATACCCAAGGGTCAAAAATTTACTCTGTGCTAAATAGAAGGTAAAAATAAAGATAGTTTAATTTATAATTGTTTCTCAGATTAAATTGACACCAGCGACGTGATAGCTATAAAGACGAGTTCGCAATGGTACTTGAACTTCGGCATACTTACCTATACGTTACCATGTTAACTACACTTCCTTTGACAAAGGTTACTTATCAATGTACATCAAAGTGAGAATAATTAATTGACGTCTACATATTACAAATATTACAGGACTTGCTAGGCTACATGTAAGTTTATAACCATGCATTCCAAATACCACACGCACATTGGCATGGTTGAATTAGGTTATGTCAATACCCGACGGTACATCTTGAGTTGTAGAAAAAATATTTGTGCCAGACGAATATATATATTTAAGATATACAACCATCTCAGAACTGTGTATTTTTTATCTGTTTAATAACTAAGAAACTTTGATATAATTTTATTTTTTTTGACATTGAATTATTTTTTAACAGTTTTTTTTTTAATAATAATTAAATTACAAGCAATTAATTTTTGTTCTGTTATTTTGCTTTCAAGTATGTCTCAAAAAGCTTACAGTGAATTAAAAAAGTATTCCTGACATGCCAATGTTTATTCAGCACCAAAACGTAAATTTTTCCCAAAATCACACATTTCGCCAAAAGTAAAGTCTTTGCATATTCTATTTTTCACCGTAAAAATACTTGGCTATTTTCACATAAATATTACCATTTAAAATATTGCATCATTTATATATATTTTTTTATAGTAATTATTATTTGTATATTATCTCTTTATTTTGTTTAGAATATATATATTAGATTATTTATGATATCGCAATCAATGATATACAATAGTTTCAAATTCATTTATCTTTTATAGTCTTGATTTTGGATAGTATGTATGTGTCTGTTAAAATCAGCTTTATAAATATGTTTTTGTGTTTAATAATGAATTTGTATATTATTTGTTTTTAAACAAATATGTTTTTAAAATAACATCATTAATAAATAAATAAACTGACGTATATATCAGTCATTTTTATCGAATCGAACCTTCCATAATTATCATTTTCGCAATCACTTACAATCAATGCGGTTGTACAATAAATATCTTGATACTCCGAATATGGAATGAGAGTGCGTCTGTGCCCATTGGAGCCCCTTCTCCCTGTCCATGCACTGAATATAATGATTATAAACACGCCTACCTGTAATTAAAAGGCAGTTTTTATCGGCCGAGTCGGGGGGAGCTCCCCGTCCCTTGCACAGCTCGGATTGCAATACGAACACATTCATATATTGCGATATTTATTACCGGTAAACATTAATTGCATTATTAAGGTACCACTACTTTATCCTCGTACAAAGTGCACTAAAAACAATACTCACTTAACGTCCAGCCAATGTTTATTTTATTTCCATATACACATTTATCCAAATACAT
Source organism: Atopsyche davidsoni (assembly GCA_022113835.1). Lineage (NCBI taxonomy): Eukaryota > Metazoa > Arthropoda > Insecta > Trichoptera > Hydrobiosidae > Atopsyche > Atopsyche davidsoni. The sequence continues at coordinate 15,312,368 of JAILWY010000012.1, forward strand.
ATTTAAGACCTTTTATAATTTATTATCAAACGTGTATACCTACTTGATATTATTTTAAATTCATCACATATCATAAATATAATATCAATAATATAATTTGTGTCTTTTTTTACTTCAAAAGGTATTAAAACAACGCATCAACTTTACATCCGGTCAATGCATATTTTATAACATAAATACGCATTTCATCTAATATAATATAGAGAAAATTAAAAGGAATCATTGTTACTACTTTATTGACAAAAGGATATGATTCAACCGACGATAATACAGTCATTTTGTTTCAATATAATTTATATTGATGAAATATTATTTTTAGATAAATAATTTATTTAATTTACGATTACATTAAAGGTTACGCACTTTATTTATGATAAGGCAAGGTTTAATATTTTATGAATATGTACTCTCAATCAAGTAAAGTTTGTTGCAAAATCAGCATGTTTGTAAAAGTGATCAAAATATACTAATAATATATTTATTATTCAAATTCTTATAATATTTAAATTAAAAACAAAACTGACGTGCTTTTACTTATATTGAAACATTGCAAAAGCATAATGGTAAAAAAAATCAATTTTCGGTCTATTTGCCATGGAAAATGTTTCGAGTATAACAAACAAATGAAACATTAAATGCACAAATATATTTTTTTTTTATTAATGTGTGTTAAAATATAGTGCAACATTATAGGTGTTTATTTTCATATATTGATATATTTTCAAATAAAATAAAACTAATATATTTTGTCCTTCACTCATAATTATCAAGACACGAAACAAATCTTAAAAATATATTTCCACGGTAACTTTTGTTACATCCATTAGAATTTCAGCATATAAGATTATAAAACGTACCGACATTTATATTTGCAAAAAATTGTAAATATTCCATGGATAAAACAAAACTTACAAGAATTTAATGATGTGTTCAATTGCTGACATTCTTCAGAGTCCCGCATAATTAAGTAAGTGCGACTAATAATGATCGTTGGATTCCGCACAATCCTTTCACAGATATAGATCTTTCGATATTTTTTTTTATAAAAACCTGTCAATTAAGTAGTGTGATGGCGAGTAGATGCCAGGCACAGGCTGGGAATGAAATGCCTGGGCATCATTCCCATCCAGCGGTGGGATGGGACGGCATCAGCACCAGCTCTAAATATTTTTTCAGCACTTCAGGGCTTGTACTTAAAATTTTACAAATTGTATGACATTGAATCTGCTACTATAAGGCTAGTTGTAGACTTGTAGATATATTAAATTATTTTGACTATAAAAGTATTTGTTGATGTTCCCACTATTTATTATCTCTGCTTGAAGACGTCAACATACTATTGGCGAAACAAGTCGTTTCAAAGAATAAAAAGTGGAAACATCAGTAAATATTCTTATAATAAAAATAAAACAGCGCAAAAACTCACTAACAAGTAGAAATACTCATTACGAAAATTACAGTGTAGTAAATATATACTCAAAAATATTGATAGTATAAATAATATAATAATCAAGCCATTGCTTTAAATATTTTATTCGTGACTATTTCGCTGAATTTTAATATTTATAATATTTAATATAATTTAAATTTGGAATTTTTCTATTAATATAACAATTGGATATTTTGTTTGGTATCCGAATCAACATGCAATAACGCGAAGTTGAATTCGTAAATTACAAATGTTCTGGAATGACCCGGTACTGAAGGAGGTGATGAATGAGCGGTGCTGAAACTTCTCACGCCCATCCCTCAGCGGCCTCGCCCGCGGGACGGAGGCTGCATGCCGATCTAGATCAAGCAGAGATGGAGTAACGATTAATAAATTCTGATTCTATTACCGGGATGCAAGATGTGTGGCAAGAAACCGCTTCGAGATTAAATATTTCTCTGCTGTAATTAATTTTCAGAACCTTCCTACGTTTCTCCGTTCATTTTCTGACGTTTTTAATTATTAAAACATAAAATTTCGAACTAACTTGTCGTTTTAGTATTTTTTAATGAAGTTTGATGTTTATATTTGAAAAAGTAGGTTAATTCATTGCACTGCATTTGATGCAAGATGCATGGCAATTGATTGCGAAATCCAAAAATTTTGCATCACTTGTTAAATTTATAATATTTCAATAAAATTTTTATCCTTGATGGACAAGAGATAAATAAATATTTTCTATTTGTTATTATTTGTATAAGGAAGTCATATTTGTAGAAAAAATAAAAGTTTAATTCGGTCTGCATGCTCTCCCACTCCTTGTTAAATGACAACGATAAAAATCAAAAGCACGACTGTCTAATTTGCTTTATTCTATATCCTGTTAATCTTGTTAGGCTGCAAAAAGGTCCTACAAAGTAGGCTGTATGATGATGCACAGCTGTCGCGGGCAGGCCTGTCCTGCGGTGCATTTTCCCACAGGTCTTCGTTGCACTTGCCCCGAGGCACAAAAAGCGCACAAATGCGATGCACCGCGGGGACTTGCACTGCCAGCGTCGCGGGACAGATCCTCGAGAAGCCGGAACAAAGTGAGGCTTTTTTCTGAATCAACTCCAATGTGTCACCAGAACAATTTCCAAATGACAAAGAAGAAAAAAAACACGTTTTCAACCGATTTGCAGCGTGTTATGGATCTCGTATAATTGAACGATTTTTTATGGTCGATGGCTTTTATCTTGTCACTCATAATGATTTACTTTGATGTGAACAGCAGCAATGCGAATTGCTTAGTTTAAAAATAATTTTGATTTCATGCTCCATATTCACATTTAAAAAAATGCGTTACATGTTAGATAAATTAAACTAATAAATAAACCAAATCAATAAGAACAATTTATAATGTCATATGTGCCTGAAAAAAATATCAAAAATACAATAAGATAGGTATCTTGGCACAATTTTTAGAAAAATCAAGGTATGGAAATTACAGTTTATTTTATTAATAAATCGTGCAGCATTCAAAATTAACATATTTTGACTTGTGTCATTATAGTGGTATAATATACTGCTTATGTATTTTTTGCATCATTGTGACATGTGTAAACTTTATTTTATTTTCTATGTTTGACGTTCTTTATCGAAATCTACGCGTTGATATAAATAATGCATCTTTGCTTACACAGTGAAAATGTCTATATGTTCATTTTATCAATAAATCTCAAAAATATTATAATAATATAAAAACATAGTTTATACATCTGCTGGTGAAACTGATTTATTAAAAAAATGATAATAATAAAATAATCTTCTCATGGGGTGATGCAAGTTTTCGTTTTGATATTTGTTATTAATTATATTATTTTATAGTTAAACAATGTACTACTTAATTACAAGTTTAAACGGTGGCATCTTCATACTGCAGTAATACATTAAAAAGTTGTTATTTTTAATTCATAAACATTTTATTCTGTCGAGGGAACAATAACGAGTTTCCAAAAGCCACGATGACAATACACAACCTCATTGCCTTCCAGTCTTGAATAATACATGAATACACGATTATCCTCCTCTCATCCCGTGGAGGAGTTACTTTTGTTACAAAAAAATAGACTTTCTGACGGCCCTATCATTTTTCCGCTTCGATTATCTAGCCATATTTTTATTGAAATAGTTGATATATTATGTTTTTACTGTATCACCTTGTTAGAAAAAGGTAAACGTCGTAATATCGATTCTTGGTCACTCTTTACAACTATATAATTAACATAAAAAATAGGTAAACTATTGCTACAACATATCTCACAATATTGACTTGTTATAAATTTTAATTAATATAACTACCCTTTTGTTGGCTGAATCGGTTTAATATAATGTCTATATGTTTGATGCATGCGCATCGCTATCTATAAATAAATATATATTCACACACTTAACTAGTGACATTCAGTAAGGAGACACCTTATAAACCAGCTGATTAAAGCTGACAAAGGCTGTACTTTTCCTGACACTAAATAGAAAGCTCGTTGAACTGCTTAAGTTTAAATTAGTCACGAAGATGCTAATTATTTCACGTTTCCTTTTCACTCCAAAGAGCAGGCAACTACATAGCAGTCGTACCTCGGATGGACTCCCTGATCAGTACCCAGAGTTCTAAGAAAATACGTACATAAGTTTTGATAAATAACATCTAACTATCAGCAATATACTAATAACAAAGCATACTCCAGCATATTTAGAAATTTTTAAAAACGCTTTGTTGGTTTCTTATATTAAGAATATACGAGTAATCCCAGTTACGTGATAAAGGCTCGATGGTGTACATAACTCGTGATTATAATCCTACAATACAAATTCATGTTAATCAATTTTTAATGTATGTACTTAAAAATAACAAAATCACTTCTAACTTATTTCTTTCATAAACAAACAGTTAGCAAAAGTGATCGTGTAAAATCAGATATGTGAAATGTTTTTATATTCAACCAACATAAAACAGCAGCTTAAAGTAATAAGTTACCTGAACTGATCCGTTTTAGAACGGATTGGTGCACAGCAGGCTTATAGTTGGCTTCACGATACGTGAATGTAGAAAATCCAAGGCATCTTAGGACATCAGCTTACATAAATTAGATATCTAAGTATTATAATCTTACAGTTTATACCTTTGGCGTTGATGTTAATGCAGTTAATGTACACACAACCCTTTACGGTTATTAAAGATTTCATGATCCGCCGTTCTCTCTTTACGTTTATCAATTTACATGATATTTACACAGTCATACTGTTAACTTAATAACCTTTCATTATTTCAAAAGCTTAAATATCATTTCGAGTGTTAACGCATTATTTGCCATACAATATAATTTTATTATGTAAATGATTTATTTTCAAGCTTATATTGATATAGTTATAAAATGGGCCGTTTTTATCAATTACAGACGTTATCAGACAGTAAGGATTTTTAAAATATCCGATAAACTCCACTGCCTGACAAAAACAGTCACAATATTAATGCATTCATAAAAATTAACAAAATGTTATAATATTTACCTCTTACACATTATTAAGTATTTTGACAAAATAAAGTCGTTGTGATTCAACATTTTATATTAACATTTGGTATCCGATCAACGCACACTATAGCACCTACCTTGATAGCATTATTCTAATGGTTGCCTCCACAAAGGAATCAATCATCGTGGCTCATTTATCTCTTGTTTACCTGCCGGGTTATTTCAATTATTCATCGCACAATTGTTACCTTCGCCTGAGTTATTGATACGTTTCTGCAGATTGATTTGTTTCTAGAAGCCGACGACGCCTTCAATTGCAGGTTTTCAACTCAACGACTGTTCACTTAACCAAGCCTTTTCCTGACTCAAATCGTTTGAAATTTTACACTCATAATATTCAATCGCACTTTGGAAATTAATACTTTTCTTTAATGCTTGCAATATTGACAAAACAGTACATTTATGTGTTATTTCTTGCGTGACCATTATACCCATAAAGTTAAATCATTTGTGGTTTGCTACGTTTAATGACGTAGTGTGTGACAGAAAATTTATAAAAGAATATATTTTATTAGTTTGTATGGGGCAAATCTTTTGTATCCGCATACTGCTTTGATTCTCTGTTTATCATAGACACATAAATAAATTAGGTTTTTTTATATATTTTTTACAAGTGAACAATAATTTTTGTAAACCACTTGATTTATTATTATAACCTAATTTTTCATAAACTATACACAATCATGTTACGCTATTTCTCGGTAAACGCATGGCCCTTAGCCCTTGTCTGTGCACACAGCACTCAAAAGCATTAGGAATGACATCACTTGGATATCTGCGAGTATTGACGTTTCACAAATGAATGGACTGGCGTGTGATATTCCAGGAAGTAACAGGATCGATGTTACAATACCGACACGTACCAATGTACTCACAGCGTTCTCATTCCTAATTAAGGCGATTCAATCTTGACCTGACATGACCGCTAGACTCATGTTCAACATCTTGCTGTGATTGCATTATTCAACGACATGAAGAACCCGAACTCTGTGGTCCACCTATCTAAGAGTGTTTGTCAAATTAGCAAAGTAAACTTCGTGTTCAAGCGTTCGATGAATTTAAAAAAAAATTAAATATCCAAAATGTTGCTTGTGGACTTTAGGATATTATACGCGTTGATCTCAACTGCGTATTGTCGAACGTTTTATGTACAAGCGTATATGTAAAACAAAGATGCCTGTGTTTTGCTTGGTTGATATGTTTTATATATTTATATAATGAACACCTTGGCTTTTATACACGTGTGTGTGCTATGAAAGATTTGAGTTCATAACTCTTGAGCTTCGTTTTGAAATGCACCCAGAACTTACTACCTCGCAGCTTAAATCACTACCTGTTGTATTTGATAACCAATAAAGTCTCGGCATGCCTTTATGGGTTTATAAGCTTGCTGTTTTTAAGCACAGAAGCTTTACGGCTCATGACTAAACATTTATAAAAAAAGCTCCGGCCGCTTAGATCCCTGGATCTAGATCCCAGCGGGAACCTGATAGGCACTGACTCACCTGGGCAGGTATGGAGTTACGGTAGCGACGTGGCTCATAAACTTAGATGCTAGCAGATAACGTCTTGTAATGATAACTAACGAGATGGATCACCTGTCCGTCGTGAGCAAGCGTGGGGCGCAGTACCTAGAATCCATTAGGATTTATTTTAGTTTCATATATTATTAATATCTTATTATTTGAGTCAGTGTTTTTTTTTTCTAGGGTAATTTTGCGATATAATCTTTTTCGTATTTGTATTTAATGCTGTTGAAACAGCTCATAGTATTTTTTTTTTTCATGGATATTAATTATATTACAGATATGCCTCTTAAGAGTGGAATAATAACAAAATGTGTCATTGACTGCCTGAGACATGACATCCGGATGCCAGTGTAAAATACGTCATTTATAACAATAAATAAACCTATATTAGTTACTATAAAAACTATATGCTTTTAAAAATATAATTTATTAGTATTTGTGTTAATTAATTAATGGATTGTGCGTCCATTAGATTTTTTTTATTTTCTATTTATTCATTTTCTAGTATTGTCAGTTTTTTTTCAAATTGAACTTTTAACGCTAAGTTTCAAAGGATCAAAAATACATTATATGCGATATATTAAAAAATATACTCAAATAGTATATTTATATTTAATAAATATATATGAAAACGAAGGCATGTTCTATAATATGTTTTTTTTTAGTTAATAACTGATTTTGAATATTGTCAATTTTTATTAAAAATAATAACAATGCTGCTACTTTTTTAAAATATTATTATTTTCATAAAAATATTTTGTTTATTTGATAAGCACATTTTATTAAATCTTGTTGATTTTTTTTAAATTTAAAACCGCATGCTTATTAATAAACAAAAGTTAATGGTGATTCTGTTTTGAGCTAAAATAACTCGAGCGAAAAATCAATTCAGGCCTTTAAAGTTACTTCAAAACATGAACACTTAAATAACAGCTAAAAAATATTAAAATAATATTCTTACTACTTATATTTATACTTTGTGGTGGTTTTTAGAGTATCGCAGTTACTATCAACTGCGGCAAATCTTCGGCTTTGATTTTTTGCGACCTCTTGAACGATTATCATATTGTGGTTTTTATACAATCTTTTAAATGGATTTCCCAGCCGCTAACCAGCGCGGACCTGCTAAACGCTCCGTTCACAATGGCCGCAGTAATGCGCCGGGTATTTGTCATCTAATTTCGGATTTGGATTCAGAGGTCCCGCGTGTGCCTCCGCTACTCTGATTGGGCGATCGATATCGCGCTCTTCGAGCTGCCTGCACAAGCTGCGGCACAACCAACAACAGAACGGCGAGCTAGTCTAGTAGTGGCTTTTTTGCGTTTTTTTTTTTTTTAATAAATCTTGATGATAATGGCTAATAACCGTTTAACGGTTAACGATTTTGTTAAAGCTTATTTTCGAGAGCCGGTAAACATTCGTGAATATACATTTTTTAAGTTTTATATTCTTTTGATCGAAAAAAATAATATAAATGTATATTTTTGATTGTTAATCTTTACTCTAATTTTTATTTTAAACTATAAACACTATTACACTACACATTGTATAACCCTCAACTAATTTTGTCAAATTTTTATTGTTACCTGTTAATTGTATTTAAGCATATGTTATTTGTACATTTTGCTAGTTTAGTTATGCATCTGATGATGACCTAGTCTATTTGGTCGAAACTAGTCATGCAAATATATATATAATAAACTCAAAGTGAAGACAAAATACAAAGTTACTTTTATCATTATAATAATGGATCTTCACCAATCAAATGCCTTGTCCCTCAACAAGAATATAAATATAGACAAAATTAAAAGACTCAAGAGCGAGTGAGAGCTCTTCAAACCGGTTCATAAATGAGCAATGTATATTGGATACTTTTATCAATTTTAAATGCAATATACAATGTAATCTAAACAACCTCTAAAAAGTTCCTTTTATATGTATTCCACCTGAAAAATCCAATCATTGTAAAATCTTTACGATTTTTTTTCTCTAAATTCCGTTGCATCTATGTACTTACTGTTTAACCTCTATCATTCTCATACGCCAGTTACAGCTTAGGTGATTTTTTGATTAATTTATTCAATGCTTTTATTTAAAATAAAAATTATGTATAGTATGTATCTCTCATAAAATACCAATTGAAAATGATGTTCAAAAATATTAGACAGTGACACATTTACGTATGGTTTGATCAGTTTTGAAACTATCTTGCATGGCGATGGAAGAGATACTTGGTTAAACTATTGCGAAACCGGTAAATTTTTCAAATAAATAAGCACGTATAGTCTTTTTAATTTAGATAAAATTTTAATTATGATATAGAGGACTTTGTCACATTGTAAGGCTTTTCTAGTTATTCATATTGATTGTGTAAGCTGTTGAAGTTGTAAAATATTCGAGTATCTAGAAAAGATACAAAAAATAGCAATAAAATATTTGTTTTGGAGAATCAAGTAAGTTTTCTTATAAAGATAGCTGCCAAGATAGACTACGTGTACTTTATAAAAATCTATGAAACATTCATAACTTATAAATATATTTTATTTAGCTGTATTCACTTTGGTTTCTAAACAAATTATTTAATATATGAATTATTGAAATTTATTATAGAATGCGTAGCCATTAATATTTATCGGCCTCGGAGTTTGGGAAACGCCATAAAATTTAAATAAGTAAAGCAAAAAGATGACTTTTCTCACATACATTAAGCAAGTGTATCATTTGACTTTTTACCCAACATCGTCGAATTAACATAAAACTATAAATGCATTTAATATGGAGGTTTTCGCATTAATTTAAGAGTTTGATAATTACATATTTAAATTTTTCCATAATATGTATTTAAATGCAGTGTTTTTAATAAAAAATCTGGATTATCGGTTGGCCCACTGCAAAAAATCTAAATATTTTAGAGGCTAACACGTTGCAATTAAATGTTTCCACTCTTCTTTATCCACGTCAGTGTGTTTTTATTATAAATAACATTTCCTGAGCTATTTTCGTAAATGACAGGTTTGTTTTAAGCCTGAGAAAATCTCTACTATTGAAATTTTTACCATAAATAAGCCTAAAGTATTAATATTTATTCAAAAATTGACAAGTAAATTTTGCTTGAATTAAGAAATTACCGACAAATTACCATTTAAAATATTATTAACAAATACATTATTAGCTTTTTGTACCGTCAACGTAATGTTATTTTTATTTTTATATCAACCACTTTGCTTGCAAATTTAAAGCAATCAAATCGTTTCAATCAGTGAATTTATTTGAATTTATGTTTTAAATAAACGCACTTCAGTATATACAGAGTGATTTGAATGACTAGAAATGAATTTTAACAGAAACGTAAAATTAGTAAAATTTGTTTTTTTTAATAAAATTTATGGTTTATTTGCATTCAACCTCACTTGATAAACATGTTACAACATTATTCTTATAATATTATATTTTTAGAAGCCAAGCTAAAAAACGGGTCCTAAAATATTCGTTAGCTTTGATTTGCTTGTTCGTTTTACTATAAATGTTTTATTCAAATATTAAAGTAATGCCTATTATAATATATTCCATTAAAATATATCCATGAAATATTTTAGACACATGTTTTAACGTTAATAATACATAAGGAAATATTAAAATAAATAAAAATATAAAATGTATGAAACACTATTAGAAGTTAAAATATTGAAGATTTTATCTGTCAAAGCATCGGGCATAACATTTTTTTATATTTATTTTTTTAATTTAAATTAATTATTATAAATAGATAATAGAGTACTTAAATTATTTTAATTTGAACTGAACAACGTGTTTCACTATTCTGCTACTTAAAAAAATACCAAGGATACGAAATATTAAGTCATCTCACGCGAAACTAACTTTCTTAATGCAGTGAACGTCTCTGTCGTTTAATTTATTTTATTATTATATTTGATACGTTGTTTGATTCTGTAAAAGTTTAATATGTAATAAAATAATACAAAACTAATTTATTTCGTATAAAATATATAGAAACGATTCAATGCATAATTAAATGTATGAATATCAATTTACATATGCTTTTTCAAACAAGATGCATCAAACCGCGTATATTAATATCTGGTGAGATTATTTATTCTTCATTTACAAGCAAAAAGGCAAATGATTATATTTACATAATATTTTACACAAAATATTTAAAACTTTTTGTTTATTTTCCCTCGTTTAAATTGTAGCTTTTGCGTGATGCGATATTTCGGTGGGAAGGTGTCGATGTATTTATTGGCAGTCGTCTCCAAGTGGGTTAGAATTAGAAAGTTTCCGTGCAAACTGAGACGTCTTCGAGCAGATCATATAAATCCAACAATCCTCAAAGTCTAAACACCTGCTTTAAAATCACTATTACGGCTGCGTGTTTGCATAAAGCGAGATTTATTATGCTCTCTCGGTGATATGTTAAAAATTCATTTTGTTTTTTATACTTTTGAACATAAATTAATACGTTAAGTTTTTGTGTTAATAAATGACCATAAAATTTTTACTTAAAAATATACAAAGGCCCCTTGATTGATTTGGAGAAAATAAATCATCACCATATATTTTATTGAATTGCATATTTTCGGTTGATCTGAATTTTCAACGAAAAGTTAAACAACTTTTGTGGTTGTTGACTAAATGATATTATATTTATTTTTTATGTGCATTTATTTAAATGAAAAATAAAATTTACCCTATAAGCCAAGCAGTTCTAATAAATTTTAGTTTTAATAGCGGCTATTTTTATTGATTTTGTGATTGATGATTCAGTGATCTTTATTAATTTTCCACGCTTAAAACGTTCAGCTATAAACAAAGCTATATAATCATTTAAAAAAACCTGAGCTACTGTACCGCTTTGATAACATTGTTGCTTTCTAAACAGAGATTTTGCATAACACGGTAATTTCCAAACATAGACTGCTTGCAGAGTTGTTTTTACCAAGGATATTTAAGTGCAAACTGTATAAATTCCAAGCGTGTAAAGAAGCATACCAATTAGACAGTATCTCTCACCGCGTACATCATAAATTGATTTATTACGAAACAATTTTTATAAAAATTCTTCGGCTTTAGCCATGGCCACAATCGAGTGGCTGGCCAAACATTAAATTTTTTTTTACAAATAATTATCTCGAAGACATTTTTGTGAGATTGATTTCTTACTTTCACGTTTCGTCTTCCATGTGTAAGAGTGGAAAATTACTGACAGCATTTTTGACGTTTTTGTATTTTGGCTCCTCTGTCCAGTTGCGTATTCGGATATTTTCTCTGAAAGAATTTAATAATTGCGTGAATGGTGCGGCGCAGAATCTGATTACCGGATTCGCCGCCTTTGTACATTTTAAAGTCTACTCGATTGAGAGCAAATTGTCAATTAGACCACTGCGAGGATGCTACTTGTGTCGCGATGAGAAAAAAAATTGGGTGAAACTGTAACCAGATGTGACCTACATGTAGCAATATGTAAGTGTAAGCATTGCAATTATTTCAGTGTTATATAAAATTTAATGTTTTACATAAATTTAAAATGCAATACTCATATGTGGCGATTTGCAAATTATATAATATTTTAACATGATTAACGAAACAGTCATCAGATAAAATTCTTTTTTTTATTTTAACGTAATATTGCCTCAAAAATAAAAGACGATTCAAACCCTAAATTGCATGACAGATATGAAGATTTCTACCAACCACAAGACGGTAGTAAATATAATATAAAATGTAAAGTGATTGAAATAAATTTACTATGGTCGCTGGGTAAATATTTCACCGAGCAATGCACGTATCACGCAAAAGGCTTTAACTGCTTAAATTTATAGCAACGTAGCCTATAACCCTAGCAATAGAACCGGAAATCAAACAGAAAATGGCCAATAGCTTTTTCTTTTGTATTACATTCTTAAGCATAACTATAAAAATAAAAGAACGTTCTAGGCTACTAAACATCTTTTGAACTAAACCGTTACCAGTCCCTCGATTACCATTTGCATTTCTTATTGTGTAAGCTGCTATAATTAAAAAAAAACATATGAGAAGATGTTTTTATTGGACTTTGTCTACCGTTGTCTCCAAAAAAAAAATCTGACCCATACAAATAGTTTTGAAGCTCATGACTTGTAAAATTTAAGCGAGAATATATGTAATACCGTTTCAGTGAAGAGTTGCTGTGTCGAATTGATTTTGTTTTTTGAGAGCTGAGCTGTTTGAAGTATAGACTCTTCTGTCATATTTGTCTTCAGGGATTTGAAAACTTCAAGCAGCTAAACATCTACGGTACATAATCAACTCATTACAACGGCCGCCAAAACCTTCGGGCATCCAGTTGCTGTATCGTACAAAGGGTCCAAATAAATTTAATATATCAAATTCGAAAAAGCATATTGCGACATATTTCGATTGGGTGCGATCTTATCTGACTTGGCCTCGAAAAAGCCTCCGAACAATATGGATTACGTCCGCCGGCCGCACGACTCGGGTGCCGTTCATCTTATCGCCGTCCTCGCGAGTAAGTGCATTGCACGGCCGTCTGCATCACCAGAAGTGTAGCCGAGTCATTACAATATATAATATAATACATATTACTACTAATTAAAAAAAAAAAAACATCATATTACACTTATTTACATATAACAAGTGTTAACTTTTGGTTTTGATTCAATCCATACCCGAAAGGCAAACAAGCTTATCAATGAACGAAAAGTCTATAACTACATTTCTTACTAAGAGTAGGAACATGCAAAAGCTATTGTTGATATTTGTGATACATTTTCATTTATAGAAAATAAAATGAAAAAAAAAAACATAGCTACTATCTTAAATTACTCAAATATCTGAATAACAGTTTTTAGGCTTTCTATGTAACTCCGCGTAAAAAATATCACTGTGGGATAAAAAAAATCAATTAATCGAATTTCCCTAGTTATGCATGAATGCACTTGTCGCATAATTCAGCCCGCCCGTTTACAATTTAATTTTGTTATCGTACGTGCTTATCGGGTATTGAACTCATTATAATCCGGTAAATATAAATGTTCCGTTACTCGATAAAGATAACAGACATAATCGATTCGGTAGATCTCATCGGTCATTTAATTAATTACGCATTTATGATTGCGCGTGTGTGTAGGTATTGATTTATGTATATCTCTTTGATCTCCTTAAAATTCGAGTTTCACCCTGTTGTGTCAGTAAAAACATGAAGTAATTGGTACATCATTAAAATTTAAATGCCGTGTTGGACAATGTCGAGTCCCGGCCGGATGACGACAGTGCGTCCTGCAAATGTTACCACGCGACAAGCTAGTTGGGAGTAAGTGTAGGCTGTAGGGGGTAGCGATCGAACAGGCTACTTCACAATCAACGAGACTTCAGAGGTGCCAACACTGCCTTAGTAAAACTATTAATTTTAAAATCCATACAACCTTCATCTTCTTCTAATTGTTCTAAAAAATTATATCTTTTGTCAGTATCAATGCATACAATATTGTTCAGATGAAATAAAGGTATGTTTTAAGGCAATCTATAAACAAATTTCGTTTGAAAATTTCAATGAGATTGGTCTGTGAACCTGATCACAATAAAAAAACAAATACGTAGGAAAATCACAAAAAACCATAAAACGACGAGATAAAGTGTAAAAACTCTCACTCTCCGGTGATCTAAAATAAAAACATTAAATAGACAATAAATTTGTATGTGTATAAATTTTGTTTGTTTTAACTACCTAAAAATAATCATTATTTAAAAAAGAATGTTATAGGTTTTGTCTTATTATCTCAGATTAAATACAAAATAAACAGATAAAATTTAATAATGCGTTCTCAGTTGTACAGAAAAAAAAAAGTTTGATAAATTTTCTCTAAAGTTTACTTCCCCCCGTAACTCCTGTAGCAACATTGTTTTTAAATTTGATTAAAAAAATTCTTTGAATTCTTAAATATCATATTTTTTATCGTACCGATATATGGTAGTGACCATCGCATGTGTTGATTCGTTAAATATTAATTTTTAATTAGTTATAATTCATATTTCATTTTTTTTTAATATAAAATAACCACATAATAGCATGAATAATAAAAATTGTTTTTCGTTTGGCTTAGTGCAAACCAGAAGAAAAAAAAACACCGAGATCAAATATAGATAAATTTAATTAATTTATAAAATTGTGGATAAAATAATATATACGACGGATTTCTGAGAATCTTTTGAATTAGGATAAATCTGCATGATATCTTCAGGTAATTTTTGATGATTTAAAATAATAAAAAGTTATATTTATTACGAATCAGATATTAACAACGCTAATTAACAAACGCATCTCTGAAATTACTTTTTAGTAAGGTGATTCTAGTGAAAAATTATAAATCATATTATTTATCAATACAGCACGAAAAAATGTATTTTTTTACTGTTTTGTTCACTATTTTTCGTATAAACATTTCGTATTCTGTATATTTTAATGTGATATTATTTTTGAACAGTTTTAGTAATAAAATTGTATTTAATGATAAATGAATTTCTATATGAATTTGAAATTAATTTATTTTATTTCACCAACGGAACTTATCACACCTATTAATAACAGATATTTAAAATACTATAAAATTAAATTAAATTTATTTCACCGCTATGGGTCAACTGCATACTGCCGTAAATATTATATATAAATTTTATGACAATATTTAGCATATGCTTATACAATGCATCACATTTAATATTCGCTGCATTCCAAAAAATTAAAATGCGTTTTAAGATTTGTTATTCCGCATTAAAAGACATTTTAAATATGGCTGTTTCGTAATCGAAAGAGTATTAATAAAACATTCTGGTGGTCGGATTGCATCGAGGACCTCACGACTCTGGGCGAGCCTCGAAGGACCGAGGCGTTACATCAGTCCCGAGCCGATGGGAGATCAGTCATGGTGTCGCCGGTAGCCATAGTGTCCTGATAAAGCGACCGCAACCGACCTGGAAAGCCCGCCGCACAGTGGGACAAAAACGGAAAAGCACTTTCAAATAAATTATATCCAATATTCCAGCATAACGACCTTTAAAATTAAAACATACTCATGAAAGTACATACTGAATATATGATATTAAATAAAAATATTTTTTATGATTTTTTTCGCCTGCATGTCTCGTTGGCATTTTTAAACGAAGTTATTGTAAAAAAAAAAATCCGCCAAGTACTTTCTGTTTAAAATATTTGATATAAAATAATTTATTAAAAATATTTATTGTAACGCGCCTTTATAATAATTAATGTTCTGCATCAGTAATTTTGTAAGTTTATTTATTTCTCTGTTTGATAATGCCATCGTAAAAGGTTGGCGAAACCGGTCACAAATAAAAAAGTATTTTATACAAAAATATTAAAATGGAATTTCACCAAGTACTTTCTGTCAAAAATATTGAATTTCCTATTTATTTATATGGATGAAAAAAAAATTGTACAATAATAGTAAAATAATTGGTCGTAATTCAATTTTTTATAGCACTAAAATATAACCAATAGTTTATGTTATAGGAATTCGTAAGTTATTGCCCTGGCAACATAATTAAATCACTCAAATGATTTTAAGTAACATTTAAAGATTAATATTTATGATCAGGGTAAGAATTATCATTTACGGCAACGATTAAAATTATTCAACTTATTAATAAAAGTATTTAAAACAAATTACGCTTTAGATAATAAAAACAATATACTATTTGTAATAAATGCTCTTCAAATATTTGTTATGTGTAAACAAAATCTCAATAAATTTACCTGTTTATATATTTTATTAATAATATTGATAATCGTGGTAACCTGATATTGTAAACAAATAATTTTTAATTTATTTTTACAATTTAATAAATTGCGGCCATTAGTTATATATAGCTTTAGAAATTCAATATTTCTTGACAGAGAGTACTTGGTGGAATTCCATTTTAATATTTTAAATAATATGTAAAATACTTGAGTGATTTTTCTACATATAGATTTTTATTGGTGACCGGTTTCGCCAACCTTTCACGTTGGCATTATCACTCTGTTTGATAGTATTTTACTTATTATTTAAAATATATATAGCTTTGTCACATGTCTGTAGCGTTGGTGCCCACAGTGCGCCGCGCTGGAAGTGGCCGTGTTAATAATCTGCGCGACCAGAGTGCAGGATAAGGCAGATATTTTAACTGTTGCGGTAATGCGGTAGTGAAATGATGAAATTGTCAAGAATCTTTCAGATTTTAATGCCTTTGCTTTGTACACGAATAATACATACATAAATACCAAACAAAAAAACATAGAAATTATTATTAAACATTAGTCATTAACTCTGATAAAAACAAGATTAAATATTACGCTGTCTGTCATAAAATAAACTCAACGCACAAGTACAACGTTTTCTTAACACATGGATAGCCCAAATATGAAAATGCTAGTTTATACGTATTTCTGTTGTGATATAAAATAAAAGTAAATTTATAAATTATTTGTTCAACGATTGTACATAAATAACATCTCTTGTTTTATACGGTATTTTTTTTATTTATATTGTTATAAAACGTAATACAGTACCTATTTAATTTAAAGTTTATAGTCAATAAACATTTTAATTTTTTTTTTGTTTTTTTACGGTGAATATATATACTCTTATTAGTTTGTATAGTATTTTTTCACTAATCATAAATCATGCATATGTTACCTTGTTGGTGTAAACGTAGGAGCATATTAATATAAAGTTATTACCTTTTATTCATCGTAGGTAGAAAAATGATATTTTATGGAAAACAATAAGGAATAATACATTCTTTTTGAGTTAATATTAGTTGCGGTAGATAATAAAATCACCTACATGCTTAAACCAAAATGTAAAGAAGACATTAACATCCAAATAAAATATAACACATGCAGTCTGTCTCAAAAATAAAAATAAAATGCACTAAAACTCGTCTTTTTATGTAAATAAGCGTAAATCATGTTTCATAAATATGCCGGGCGATATTTTATTGCTAAGGATTAGTAGAATTATTTATAAGCATTTTGTTAAACATCTTTATGACTTTTAATATAAATTTTAACCATAAATAACATAGTACCCCACTAAATTTAGTACTATTTTATTATAAACCTGTATTAATTATTATACGTGAACTATTATTACTTACGATATTAGGAAACTTGGAACTGTGATATTGTAATGAAACGGGCAAAAATATTTACCAACAATTTATAACACAACACCACCAAATATATATTACACAACGATTTTAGTTCAGTTTATATATATATATTCGACATTTTTAATTTTAAATACTGCCTCTATAATCCAAAGTCTACAATTTTTAGAAAAAAACTCTTGTAAGTATTTTTGAGTTACCACAACAATTACACATTTAAGAAAGTTTTAAATGAAAATTTTCTAAATAAGCGGTCACATTGAATAAAAGTCAAAAATATTCACCAGTAAAATTGTATTTTTTTTTATATCAATTATTTTATTATTTCTTTGATAACATAAAAAATTGTTTTACCAGAAAAAAATATTGCTTATTTCAAAGGGAAAGAAATTATTTAACGCAAAAAAAGTAAAACTTTCATTTTAACTTTTAAGAATATTGTGCAATCTCGTACTTAATATTTATTTTAGTAGAGGTGAATTCATGGAACTTATCTGGAGGCCTCTCCGCCGTTTTTCATACACTTTTAGATGCATTGTGATGATGCGTTTATGTAATTATGATTTTTATGGCATCTCGATGCAGACAAAGGATTTTGAAATCGCAATTGGGTACATATATTGGGTACAATACAACAACGAACAACGGTCACCCTTGGAATCCAGAGTTATTGAAAATTGCATTAAAAATATATGGATTTAAATGTTAACATATGTTTAGTGAATAATATACCCTCCTGTATTTATTTTTAGAAAAACATTTTTTACGAAACAATAAAAAAAAACGACAATTGAATAGTGAGCGCTCTGCCTTTAAGCCTTAAGAATTTTTAGAGTCGTTAAATCACATACTTTTTAATTAATTGATTTCCTTTGCCTTGGCTTTTCATAACGTTAAGTGCAAATTACACATACTTCAGATATTGAAGTTCCATATCGTATGCAACCATGTATAATATGTCTCAAACAGTGTAAGTAGAAATGTTATTTTTTTTGGAACATGCAAGCAGTTTGATTTATTATCTACAGAATAAGTCATATTAATACTAGACACTTGTATATGATCAATAATCGGTTGTATACTATTACCCATAGTTTATTTTTTTTTTTTTTTTTAATAAAATACTTGAGTGATTTTCCACATGTTCGTTTTTATTTGTGACCGGAAAATCACTCAAGTATTTTATTCAAAAATATTAAAATGGAATTCCACCAAGTACTCTCTGTCAAAAATATTGAATTTCTTCATAGTGTTTGTGCTTGTTTTTCTCGTCTGTAGAGTCTCGATTGAAATATATTGGTATAATAAATACCATCACTGTCAATATGTAGCAAAGGGTATTAAAGTACCGCTGGGATATAATAGTGGAGCTCCTCATCTCCCGCTGACCTGGTGGCCCCCGACCTGGCCGGGTGCCGGGACGTGTCGGCTCGAGGGCCGGTAGTGCTCCGTGACTGCGCCGCGCTAAAGTGCCTCGATTAATAATAACCCACAACGTACTTAAAACTACATCACATTAGCTCTAGAGGTGAACAGGCCTACAGACTAATGGATGACGAAGCGATGAAAACCACAGAGTTGACTGAAAGTTTGTTAGAGTACCTCTTCTGTTGCCTCTCCTCTCCTCATTTCCTCGAACATATCCCTATCCTGCACTTCCGATCTCCAGCCACTGGCGCAAATTCCGTATCCAAAAGAACTTCCTTCTTTCAATGCCCCTTTTTCTTTTGATAAACTGGAATGTGGCCAAAAAGGAGATAAGAGTCAAGAGTTGACGTTCTCTGCGCATTATATGCATGACCGTTTCATTTGTGAGGCGGTCAACCCATGGAACCTTAAGGGTTCTCCTATACATCCACATTTTAATAGCTTCAATTCAACGCAAGTACATTGCGAAGAATTGAGGCGTTTGAAATGTCACAAATGAGAGAGTCTTGCATAGAATGCGCAAAACTCCTGACGATAGTAAAATAGCGTAAGGTGTCCTATTTTGGAATAAATAATAAAATTGTAAAAAAAAAAAAATTTAAATGCAATCTGATTCTCCCTTTATATTTCATTAATATACTCACGTCTTTCACCATTAGTAATAGTTTTCTTTCTAAAATGTATGTTCGAATCGGCTTACATTGTTTTAAACATATTATGCACACGAAGCAAACAAAATTATGAGTAACAAAAAATAATTATTGTATTATTTGGTTACGCAAATGTATGTAATATTGGTAAACTAGGAGATTCCAGATTACATTCCGAGATATCCACAAGATGCGGATTCGAATCGTAACTATTTTATGTATTATTTACTGAATTTAAAGTCTTTCAATTTCTTTTTAAATATATTCTTGTGGTGCAGGATTGTAGGCTCAAAGGTTTAATATTTTTATAGCGCGTATGTTTCCGAAGTATACTCGATCGCTAGCCTCATGAGAGTCTTGTACAGTGTTGTTTGGTTCTTCTGCGTCCGACTAAGCGTCATTATATTCCTTAGGGACTCGATACTTCCTTACAAATGCGTGACCTCGCGCTCCCACTCACGCCCAACTCCCAGTTCTCACGCTAACTCCTGACATCAATTTCTACCGGGAACGTAATTTCTATACCTAAGAACCATTAAGTAGGTTACCACTGCGCCATGTCCAATTCGCTGCCTAGTGTTTTGTTGTCTATGGTTCATAATGCTAAATATTCATAAAGTTTTAATACCGATCACTGTCTACAATAAAATAAAACCTTGTATACAGATGACATTTCAAAACAAATATATATACAACACTACAATTATACTGTCAAATATCCTAGGGCTTTAAATATATTGATATGACTTACGCAAAAAGAGATATATTGTACACATAGTAAATAGTAATGTGGTTATGTTTTAACATCGCAAGGTTCGCACCCATAAAATGCTGTTATATCTTAGTAATTGTGCTAGTCATATTCTTTGAAACTAAATGCTGCATCAGGGCTGAGAACCGAATAGCAATTAGCCTATAGTATAGTATTTTCTTTTGCGTTTTTTTTTACTTTAGCAAAAACATGAAAATACCTAAAATAAATGGAACGCTGTTGGTTTATTGCAGATCGATTGAAAGTTGTGTCGCACCGTGTGTAGTCGGCTTGATTAGTGAAATGATAAGGCGATTATCAAACTCAGCTGATAACCAGCAAAAGTATGTATTAAATATCGATAATGACAGAGATAACGTATTTGAAATATAAGAAGGTGGTTCGCGTTAGCTTCGGTTGAAATTCATAGCGTATCTTTATTCGATGCGTCCGCGCCGGCTCGCGGTGCTCTCGGTGTTGCCGGAGGCTCGCCTGCCAAATGTTATTACCGTAATTCCCCTGTAATCATACCGCGAGGAGAAACGGCTCGGCGCGAGAGTGAGAGGAGGCGCGAGCTTCTCGGCCGCAGGGCCGGGCGCCTCGCCTACATTACCTGGAATCGTTTGTGAATTTAACATCGTACATATTTTCCCTTCGATTCATAGAAAACTGTACAAGCGAATATTCAAAATGCAAAACATCACCCTAATAATATGATATGGTTTTAATTTATCATTTTTTTTTTTTTTTAATCTTTAATTGAACTCTTGAAACATTTTGTTAGTGATTATAAAAATCGCAGTTAATAAATTTATAAAATAGTAGTAGTACTCTTTATTACAACATCACTCTAATAAAGAAACATCTCCTCTTCGCTGGCATAACAATCCCCAAACCAATTGACCTGTCATAATCCACCGCCAATAAGAGCTCATTAATATCCGCCACATTCGTTTGTATCTTCAACGAGTGTTTGATAAAATATTTTTGAATAAAATACTTGAATGATTTTCCACATTTTCGTTTTTATTAGTCACCGGTTTCGCCAACCTTTCACGTTGGCATTATCAAACTATTTATTTTGATAATGCCAACGTGAAAGGTTGGCGAAACAAATATTTGTTTGATAAAAGTTAATTCCCATATCTTGAACCGGTCACTAAAAAATAGTCTATTGTGAATAATATCATAAATATTTAATTGTTATTATCAAAAGCTCTTCGTTTTAAAATTAAATTAATTTTAAATACTTTAAAAAACTGTATTCTTAAATAAATAAATCACTGAATATATTTTTTTATATTAAGAGTGTATTTATTTTGAATCGAAAATTTGATCACCGTTCATGTGCCTTTCTCTATGACACTCAACACGTTAAAACTTATTTTAAAAAAATATATAGTTTTGACCATATGGTATTTAATTCTATGCACATTATTATTTAAGAATATTTTTCTAGTTTAAATGAAGGATTAAAAAATCATAAATGAATCCATAAAATATATGTCCACTGATCAAATGTCGCTACAGACGTTTGCAGCCTTTATAAATACTCAAGCTATGTTTTGGTATATTTCTTTGGATTTAATGACATCTGCGTAAAACAATAAATTTATTTTGACGTTTTTATTATCCTTGGTAATTATTTAATTATTTATAATTTTACTCGAGGTAAAATGTTAAAAATGCTGTTTGTGCAATCTTTTTTTTTTCGCTTACTTGTTTATTCAAAAAATATTTAAATATTATGTAATGCTTCAACAATTGAAGTAAGAAATAAAATCGGCTACATAGTACAAGGACATCTTTTGTGCAATCTTCCTATTTAGATGAAACCGGTTTCCGGTAATTTGACTAAATTATGAATTATACACCGGCAAGTGAACAATTTAGACGTGACCATTAGCTTTACACGATTCGATGCAAAATTACATCTCGTTAAGTTCGCTCGTCCCTCTCTCCGTGCGCCGCCAATGAAATTGTTTCGCGATGTCATGAAAACCAAGAGTACGATCCTTTGTTATGTCTTCAGTAGCGGCAACTTTTTTTATTAAATGTTCATTGTTTTCTACTTCGAATAATTATATTCTACAGATTCCTTGAAATCCAATTCTTAAATATATATCTTAAATTTACCAAAGAATTTTCCAACTCAATAGTCAAGCATTAAAGGTTAGCTTTTTTCAAAGTGTTCATTCAAAACTTCTGTCGTTTCATTGGTATTACTTAATAAAATAAAATAAATTTATTTACTTGTTTGGTTTGTACTAAAAAAATTATAGATATATTACATCTTACTAGCGTACCATATTATTAAAAAAATATATTTATCTAACCATTAGTGCGAATATGCTATTAAAAACACTTTTAAAGTAATTTTATACATATTTACAAAATAAATTTGCATTTTTTCGTAAATCTGATACTGCATTCTTTTTAATATATTTTTTTAGTTATAATATGTGCACATATTATTATTTAATCAAACCTATTTAGCATAAAGTGTGAATAATTATTAAATTATCATTTTGTATTATTTATGTAAAAGTGACAGAATTTAGCATCACCACTGAGCAGTATCCTCCTCATTACGGCGCGTCTGCAAGTAGCGCCGTTTATCTCGCCAACAACGCGGCATGAAGATATCTTCGGACGTGAGGATGCCAGTGGCGGCGGACACAATTAAGTTTTTTCTTTGCGTCCATAGGAAAGAAAAAATAATTCAAAAATAATTATTGCACATTTAAGAATGTGTCTCATAAGAATATATGCAATTATTCTTAAAGACTACTGAAAAAAACTAGGTTCAATTCAAGCAAATGCAAAAAGGTGGATATACCCATAATTATATAAACTTCCTAGAAGCAACAAGTTTATGAAACTTGCTTCATAAAATTTATTTTTCATGTAGTCAATTTATATAATAATTTTATCATTTTTTTTTTGAAATGAGATATTCCCATGTAAATTACTAAAACTAGTGATTTATTGATAGCAAAATTATCTTGAAATATTAGAAAAAAAACATATTTGGAAACATTGATCGAATGCTTTGTTCATATTTATTTATAAAATATATGAAACCTTTACTGTAAATTATTCAAAGTTAATTAAAAGCTCCTGCTTCTAAATATAAATTTCAAATATTTGAAGCAGCTGTTTGTGTTTATTTATATTTCCTTTCTTTTATTGCGTGATAAAACTTCAAAGAACGAAGTAAAAAAACTTTTGGAATCTTCGTGTGGTTTTATTTCACTTTAACTCACAAGTTTTGGTAAAAAAAGCGTTTAATTGTATCATTAACAATTATGTGGGAATTTTAGTATGTTTACGGAAAATTGCTAGCACTGCATTATTCTGAACAATTACACACAAATTATTTATTACGCATTGCCGCGTGTTTTTTTTTTGTTGGTAAATTATGTTACAGCATGCATTTTTCAGAACAAATGTTAAATTTTAGTATCATATTAATTTGTAATGCAAATACTGCCTCTTTTGTGCAGAGAAAGCATATGACACAGTTTGCCGGCGTTTCCATTTTTATATTTTTTTACCTAAAGAAACTCCACACCTCAATCAGCTTTCGCCAGGACGACGTTTCGTGCACGAGAATCTGCCGATGACGCAACGATTCGACCATCTGAATCCGCAAAAGCCTATGAAATACCTGCAATTGAGTTGAATCAATGCTTTTTGCTGTAATAAATTAAGGTTCCCTATAGGGACACCGCATAAACAATACCCGACTGGAATTCAGAATGCCTGGCATTGCCATCCGGTGACACAGTGGATTTAACAAAACTGTTTTAATTAAGTTTGTTTTGAGGTTCTTGAATAAGACTATCTTACTACTTAAATACATGACTTATTTATAAAATAAGTTTTCTGTCAATTTACTAATTAACTAGAAGACTAGTTTTTATGTTTTAATTTAACTCTTACAAATCAGGGCTTCACTAAAAAAAGAATTTTTTTAATAAAGCGGTAAGTTTTTAAATTTAGATTTTTTAATTAATTTTCAAATAATAGAATTTGGTTTATTTTATAAAAAAAATAACATCCAATAAAAATATCTAAATTACGCCGGATCTTCAGTTACACACATGTGTATAATAATTCAATATATTTTTAAGGTATGACACCACAGTGGTCAAAAAAATTAAGCACCCACCCGTTATCCAATTATTTCGCCTTTCAGCGCGGGTGCTATTTACTTTAAACATATCATTAACACAATAAACCTGAATGGATAAAATTTGAACCTGGTAAATATTCAATCACATATTATTATTCATTTAAATTTTAATAAAAACTTAACCCTTTATTTTTATGAGTTTTGAAAAATTAATGACTCGTATTTTAGTTCATATTATTCAACTCAGATTATGAATAATTTTTAAAGCATCCTATGTTTTTGAAGCTTACGTGACAGTTGTTTTTCTCGTCCACAATATTCAATACAAAATTAGATATATAAATAACTATTCGTGCCTATAAATTAAGAACATTCTTGTCGAAAGTATGTGGCCTCAGGTACATAAACTGTAAAAACAATAATTGCATTATTTCTTTTTCATAAAACAAATAGGTTTCAGATAGATACTTCTAAAATCGTAATATATATACTCGAATATCACTCCAGCTCTCCCTTATCACACGCCTGCATAATAAATCAATATTGATCTCCAGCGCGTGCAGAATGCGAGCAATGTATTCAAATCCCGCACGCCGTACAGTAAACACCCGCAAATCCCAACACTATATTGATTGTGTGTCCTTACATTGTCAGAAGTTCTCAATATTTTGAATGTTTTGTTATGCATTATATTACGTTTGAGACGCAAAATGTTTATGAATTTTATTCTTATTTTTAATTATCTGTACCGTTACTTATATATACAGAGGTGTTCAATATAATTTTAGTTATAAGACACGGTACATCACACGTAAATCCGCAGTGATTATTTAACATGGAGCTTTCGACGAAGACGCGCGGTTAAGCGACAAACCCACGCCGCGCCGTGTATTCCACAATGCAGGCACTAAAGCGAGTCAACAGCGATATTTGCTCGCAACTCGCATTGTTAGCAGAGCACACCTAACAAGCGCTGTCGCCGTGTACACCGACGGACAATGGGTGAATAGGCTTGGGGTAAATATGGTCACCTCGCCCCGTACGTGTATGAGAAAATGTGAACCTACCGTGAATTTGAATGTTTATGTTTTCGCTTGAAACGTTCATGAATTATATCGGATATTATCCGTCCTACATAAATTTAAATGAAAATTATGTTATTTCATCTAGCAAATATTTAAAAAATAATGATAATGCTATATTTCGTTTATCAAAAAATGAACTGCGTTAATAAATTGTTAATATTACTTTCTGGGCACTTTTAACAGATTGTATAAATTCACGAAAATAACTAAATTTTTGAAGCACGCAATGTATTTTTTGGTATTTTTATTCTCAAAAGACATCGATAAATATTTTAAATTATATTTTTTAAACATGCTTTTTGCCATATTTATACGTATGACGAATCAATATTAACGCACCGTCAAATTTACAAAAAAGCGTCCTTGTAATTGGAAGAATTCGTATATGCCATATATTTTTTTATGACATCTTTTTTGATAAAACGTTTAGCAATTCGTCCAACCGGGCATAAATTTTCCAGCAATAAAACCCTCCTCAAACGGTAGTGAGGATCATTATTCGCCGTGGAATTAACATAATCAATATAACGCAGGACGCCCAAGGGGACGGCAGGCCGGCAATGCCATCATACCGAATACCCGCCAGCCGTCATCGATGGAATTGGAAACAATGCCCACAATATTCATAATACTACTTTATTATTTATGCTCGTACGAAGGTTGAAAAAGTATACAATCTTATTATTACTTGGGTTATTAATACGAGGTGAAATTTAATGCCCGCACTTAAACACTGTGATTATGAATATTGGTGCGTGATTCATTGCACAGTAAATCGTTCTCAAAAATGAAGAAAAAAAAACCTTCGACATTTATACACTTTTACATTAGTTTTGTCATTTATATCTGTATTGTGCAGAAGCTAGTATCTCTTTAATGTCATATGTGACTGTCTTCTATAAATTTTATTTATTATTCCTATAAACCTCTTTTCAAAGTGGGTCTTCCTATTTTTTTTTTAAACACCGACAAAAGAAAATATCTTTGCATGAAATATATTTTTGTTTTATTTTTAATTTACTATATTTTCAGATAAAATATTTTGGACGTACTGATTGTGCTGACTTGTATTTTTATAAAATCAATTGAAAAATATAAAAAAAGGTTTGAGGCATCTGTAAAACTTTGTCTATGATTTTAATTGAAGATTCATTAAAAACGATTTTTGACATATTGAATTACCACAACCACAATTTTCAGAAACGTTTCAGAGGTATTTTTATCAATTTGTTTGTAGTTGTATAAATGGTATGTATTAAATATTAATTTATCATAAAATTTCATTTTATTTAGATTGAAAAAATATTTATTCAGCATATAAAATCTGTATTTCGTGCGTGGCCATTTTTTAAAATATAATTTATACCTAAAATAAAACATTTGTTTGGTTGTTTTTTTTATTTTACTTTTATTTTATTATTTTTTAAAAATGCATCATGTTTGTCTTTTCTTTTTAAATTTTATAAGAAAAATGCTTAGCATACATGTTTTATAAAATTATATAATTTAAACAATTGAGCAAAAATGTTGATCTTACGAAAATGTCATCGAACGATTCACGTGACCTCGTCTTTATTACTTCCATATTCTAAAACAAGACGAATTGCGTCACAAGTTAATTGATTGTTTATAATAGAAATATTTGAAGGTTTCACTCAAAGCTTTTAGCGACATCAAAATCTAAATCTAAAAAAACTTTTATGTTGCCAAAAAATCAAATGAGATAATCTCGATGATGCAACGTTCAAAGTAAATCTAATAAATAAAAAAAAAGCAAATTCTCACCGCTAAGGATGTATTTAATTATTTTTATTGTTTCATTTGAGCAAAGAATCAATAAACATGTCTGCACGAGATAAATACACAATAAATAACTTTGTATCAAATCAAAATTTAACTATTACCGACTGCACTAAATTTATAGCTATTGTATTTCAACATACTGTTAAAGAAACAAGTTTAGAAATATAATAATTATTTTTACTCTTTTCGACAATATGTGAAAAATTACTAAACCACCTGTCAACAAATTGAAGGTACGTAAAAAAATCCTAATTTATAACTCATTGTTACGTCTCCTTTCTGTGTGTGAAAATTTTCAAATTATCTGATTGATTTTATTGATTTTACGCTAAACTTTACACCGTTTCAAACACGCTAAAATTGTTTTATTCTCTTATATTGAATTAAATCAAATGTGGGTGTTGGTTTATGAAAATGTGGACTCATAACAAACACTCCTCGGCTGATCCTTGACGATAAATCCTGTCGACTTTGATAAGTCAGGTGATAAATTGAAGCATTGAGTCATAAAAACAAACTCAAATCATTGACAAAATGCTAATTTTTTACATATTTTTATAGTCTATTTAAATATAAGTAAATTTATTAAAGTGTTTTGTTTGACACATCATTTTTAAGGATGAGGGTTGTTTGTTTTCAGTTTTCTTGTTTTGTCCTATTATGTTCTTAGTTTTTTTTGTTAAATTTTTAATAAAGGGCAAATTTTGCTTATTTATGGTCAAGCTATAAAAAACCAGACATACTTACCAAAGTAAGTAAGTAAGCGAAAAAATTTTGAGTTGAGGTTGAAGTTCAGTGAGCTTTTAACTAAACATGATTACATTGTCTATATCATCTTATTGTTTTTTGAAAACGAATTATCTGCAAGGAATAGGAAAAAAGGGTTGTAAACATAAATATGCTTTTATTATATAAAATAAATGTTGCAGGTTACACCACAAATAAGAAAACTTTGCCAAAAAAATATAATAATTTTTAAATTTTAATTAAATTTTTAATATTTTTAAATTTTAAATTAGAATAAAAAAAAAGTGTGGGCACATTCAAAAAACGATCATAAATTTAAATATGTTACATGAGGAGGTTTACCTCTTTTATAAATTTAACACTTTTCAGACAAATGTTAAAGATAAAACCCTATTCAAGCAAAACACACGTAGGGGTGATTTTGATTTACTATTGATAATAATCATTAAAACTCCGTAAGCTTGAGCGCTTGGTGACTCGCTGAGAAAGTCCATCGTGAAAAATGCAATTTGCTTCCGTCTGCCACTGCCGTCAGAGAAGTCCGTGTAATCAAAAATCCCATTTTGTTCACCATAACAATACGCCCACAAATAAAGAGCAGCCTTAAAAAACACACGGACGACAGGAAAGTCCTTAATTTCATATTCAATATATGTGTGTGTGTTTTTTGGCTTCTGGTCGTCATTGTTTCATTATCAATTGAGCTTACGAAATAATCTATTTTTATCGTCTCTCATTAAAATCATTAATCTGTTAAACACATATTTCACGTAGTGTCACTTTACTAAAAATAGAGGATACTTTGTAAAAATCATGAATTATGAATAATTCATAATATTTGTTTAATAAATTTAAATATCCAGTCGAATTTTTTTGAGTAATAGGCAAAATAAATAAACATAACTAATCTCTTAATTAACTTCAATTCTAAAAGAAGGCCGATAATTTGTGGATTTCCCGAATCAATAAACCCAGCGGAGAAATACACTGTATGCTAAATATAAACACTAAATGAAAGTCTCCGAGATGCATTTCTGCCTTACAAGAATCTGCCGCGATTGGGATCAGAATCGAATCCGATTTCAGGTCGTAAGTCATCGGCGGAGGCGGAAATGGAAACCGCACTGTGCCCCTAGTGGTACCTCCCGCAGCAGCCAGCGACAGTTTTATGGTCTTCAAATCAATTTAATCGCCTGCATCACCAATTACTAGATTTTTTTCGATTGCATATTTGCACGAAATTAGGCTGTGTTGCTATGGAAGATTTGCTGCGATATGACGTTGTTAGATGTTTTGTGTTAATGCGCTGAAACCTGTTTAAAGTTAAAATTTTGTATTTTTTTTTTTAGATTATTTCGTGTATAATGTAAGCTTAATGGGGTTTATTGGTTAATAGAAAACAGACCACACCTTTTAAAAATTGTATTTAAATAAATTTGTGAGAAAATTCACACTATTATTATACTGTGGTTTATACGCTTAGTTATTTTGTTTACAAATCCATTGGAATATATAAAAAAAACAAGCTGTAATAGCTATAAAAATATGTTCCTAGGCATTCTTATTTAAAAGAACAATATATTTTTACTTTTCATTTAAGACTTATAAAAAAATGCAAAAAAATATATTTCTAGTTAAAGTAGAAATGCAAGTTAGGTGGACGTTGTACATGCCATAAATTAATATTGAATCGACCGTCATCATCACTTTAGCTGAAAAAAATGACATTTAAAAAGCCATTTAAAATTTTCATATTATAATTTAAAAATAGCATAGATTGTAACAAGGTCAAGCTGTAAAGAATTTAGTTCGTAATAATGTCTTACCTTTTTATTTACGTAAGTTAAATTCATCATTATAATACTTAACAAACGAACAAAAATATTTTGACCGGAAGAAAAACCATTCAAAATATTTGAGGGGTTGTTTGACAGGAAGTACAGAATTTGAAATTTTGAAATACGATTAGCATGACAAACCCTCTTGATAAGTCAATGGATTATCAAATTATGTGTACTTAAATCTTGCGAGTGGAAGAGCGAAAACTGAGAAGAATAATAATAATCAACTAATTTAATAACATACAGATTTGATAAGAGTGATGGTATTTTCTACATTTACGAATAATGGTATATTTTTATTTAAGAAAAAGGAATATTTTTTTGACATAATTTTGTAAATTGTTGTAAATATGCTTGACATTATAAAAAATACACTTAAATAGTTTTAGGAAAAAACCCAAATGGACGTCTATAACAGTAAAAAATCATGCTAACACTTATCTTAATTATGCTCTAAAAAGCATAATAACCATTAAATCTCCGCATCACAATAATTACCAAACAGGTGTTATTTATTGAACGTTTGATAGTAATATCTTAACGACTTAATACAAAATATAAATCGAACAAAACATCCACGCAAACGACACTCCGAGCAGCCGAATCCTTCGCCGAACTTATCGTGAAATTATTCCGAATTCTGGCACTTTCGGCCTACATTCTCAGCATTTCCATAGAGAACGAGCACTCCTGACAATAAGTCAGTAGTAAAATATGCACCTCCAGAGCCGCGCGTCGCCCAAAAACCTGATCTTCTAATTTATTACCCATTAAGATCGAGGAAACAAGCGGCCGTAAGTCGGTCAGAGAATATGATATTTGACATAAAGCAAGTGAGCATCTGCGGCCATCTTGCGCTGCGCCGTCACGTGTGCGGTGTTTTTTTTATTTCGGCGAGATTTATGGCTGATGAGAAGGAAGTTATGGGGTTTTTTAATTGAATGTTTCGCGGTGTGTCGTTAATTAATGTATAGGAAAGTGAGACCCGGCGCTCGCGGCGCGACTCAGCCGTGGGAGGAAAGGACAGATTTCTCGCAATTTATGCATCGTTTTGAGCAACATTAATATATATTTTTTGAATATTTTTTTTGTGCAATAAAAAATGTAAAAAATGCTTTGTTACATTACTATAATGATTTATTCATTAGTGAGGTGGTATTTTATAATACAAAACGACACTCCCAAGCCAATAAAATTACTATCCTTATTAAAGATAAATTTAACACATATATTGATTCTAAATTTTTCAATTTGCTAAATTACTCATGACATATTATATTGTTTGTGTATAATTTATGAGTTTATTAAACAACTTTAAAATGCAGAGAAACCAATAAAGCTATTTAGCCTTAAATCTCTAAATGAACAAAATCGTTAAAAAAAAAAAAAACACATTACGGCATAATCTTAAACTTTTTCTATCAAAGTTTTTATTTACTATATAAAAATTCATGAGTAAAAGCATTATTTTATATTAATAAACATTTTGCTAATTCGCTAGATATTTCAAATTCATAAACCAAAGCAAATGAAACAATTTATAATCAAATTATTATTTCGCAAGGGCCTGCATCTGTGAATATCTTTACATCTAAAACTATATCCAATTGACGTCATTTTCAAAATAATATATTATACATAAATTTATATAAAACGAGGCATCCCGTGGATATCTAAAAAATCGTGTATTTTTTCAAATTCACCTGCTGTGCAACTTTAATTAAACACAACGAAATAAGGAGTTATTTATTCTGTTACAAGAAATCACACAATTTACAGTCATGTTTAATTTTCACATAAAAATTATTTCATACCATGCTTTGTGAAATTTAAAAAAAATTAGAATCAAATTATATGTATGGCATCAGAACTAACTCAGTTAAATTTTTTCAGGAATGTATCAAAATGCAATGATTTATGATTTTCTTGTGCAATTTTTTAAAACAGCATGCACACCCATTAAAAATTAATTTAGTTTTTTTTCCATGTTTAATATTAATACATATTAGTACTTATAAATCAAACGTCACGGAATAAAATGCCTCTCGGCATTTGTTGTCTATTGCTTGTTAGATTATTTAATATTTTTTTATTTATTTGTAACCTTGCATTTAATGAATTTTATATTATCCCTGAAAACGGAGATTTGTGTGTAATTTTTTTAAAACAAACTTAAATCTAAATAATGTTTACTATACCACGCAACATTTTTAGATAGCACACACCTGGAAAATATTTAAATTATTATGAAACAAATTTTAATAATAAATGTAATAAATAAATATCCAAAATTATGTTTTACTACTCATACATATATGTTATTTTAATATAAATTCAAAAGGCGCATTTAATATATATATATAAATATACATAATAAAAGTGCAGTTAGCACACACAAAGTATTAATAATTAAAAAAACTAATAACTCAAAGAATTGCAGCGTTTTTCTGATGAAATGTGGTTCTATCATTCGGTTAAAAACAAAAACACTTAAAATTTCAGATCTAATAGGAATCTCACCAATGGGTTTTTATATGTATTGAAAGAAACATCAAATTTACGAATATTTTTATTTATAAACACTTTCAATTTCAAGAGTCTCATGAGGCTGCAAATATCGTAATCATCTGAACACAAGGCTATACATATTTGTTGTTTAAATATGCAGTATTACAAATTAAATCGATCTGTCGTGAATATCCTTGATAAATATGAATAGCGGATAGTATGTTTTTTTATTATTAAATGTTCAATAAATATAAAAATATTTAATTTTTTTCTTTCACTAAAAGAATTAAACAGCATTCTTACTGAGCAAGAACATATGAGAAATACCAAAAGTAATATGAAACATTTTTTTGCTTTTCTTGCAGTTTTTTATCAATAAATTAATTTGAGTCAATAACTTATCGCCGTATATTTATACGCAGTTCGACACACCTGCTTTCTACGGCAAATTAACATGTACCAGAAAAACGAAGAAAAAAAAACTAACGTACTTATTGTAAAATTATTAAATGATCATGCCATTCAATAATTACTTGCACGCATCTCAGTAATCATGGAGTAATTTAAAATTGAAAACTTCAAAGATGTGTGTACGAAAAAAATATCTGCGTTATTCTGAGTGTTCATAAGACACGATATAAATTAAGAACCTGCTATTCTTTTTTGCAGCAGAATTAAAAAAAATATGCTCAGAAAATACTTAAAAACAATAACAGTTACTTTCATTACTGACTGTGTGCTTTTAATCGTATATACTTACATGAAGACGACTTGTTTGTTGCGGTATAATCTATAATGACTAGAATGTCGCCTTTTTAACGACTGCATTATATAAAATTACATGTGTTGATGAGCCATGTGGTTTTAAGTAGAATTATGTTAACTCTACTAATTATTTATATTTTGTTGTAAATTTTAAATGCCATAAATCACTTGTGATGATGTATTTACTAAATATGAAAATCAATGAATATTGTGTTTTACGTCAAGATTAATGAAGCATACCATATAATCATCTTCTCATTGAATTGTAGCTGTGAAGATGTAAAATTCAAAATGGGAGGCACCTGGATATAAATAACAAATTTTATTTCTCATTTAATATTTGTCTTAAATGACCTTTATTTGAATATAACATTGATACATATGACGTAAATCTAAAACAAATGAAACAGAATCAAATTACATGAGTTTGAGGTTGTCTTGTAAAAAAAAAATCGACAGTCTGGTCACCGATCTCAAGCAAGCAAGATAAGTGTATTATGTTGATTTTTTTTTGCATTGATTAAATCAAATTGTGAAAACCAAGTGCTTTTTAAACAATTCATAAAATAACGGAAAAACATATATTTTTCAAAATATTGGAAAGCAATAATTTCACTCCTTAATACTTTATTAATTTAGATACTTATAAAGAGGATGTGATTTCTTTTTATAAATCCAGTTTTAATTTAATTTTCGATGTCATCTAGATTAAACTCTGATTTATAGCCGCGATAAAAATTCATATGTTAACACATTCGCACTTAAAAAAAAAACCATGGCGATAAACAAAATCACATAAGTTTCAAAATCGACGCTTTGCGTTTATCCTCAACAAACAACTCTATTAAATAAAGTTCACATAAATCAGGGTAGCTTTTTTTAACGATCTTGGCCCGCACAAACAATCTTAACTGCAGATTCTTCAAATCGTCAACGAGACGATCAACTTTTACGATTCTGCAATTTCCCAGTTTGCGCAAGGAGGATCGTAAAAAATGACGAGATTCTTGCCCAAGTGTTTGGGACACCGCCGAAAACGCATATTCGTCAACTGGACGCTTCGGAAGGAGAGCAAAGCTGTCTCCTAGCATCGCTCATGTTGACACTTTCTATTCGTAATCGAACTATCTGTATGTCTTTAACAAGATAGGCCTTGCTATTTACATGATATTCAAATTATAAACGTTTACTTCATCATCAGATGCCTCTCTTCAGAGGAGGTTGGCGAACATCTCACCGAGCATATACTCGTATGATGAGCCGGTGTTCATGGTTTTCTAAGGGGAAATTAGAATAGTGGGTCCACAGGTCTTTCTAGACCACAGTTTTATATTGGAAGGAAAAGCATTATTATACAATCCTTTAATAACAAAGCTCTAGCGTTTAGATCTGATACTCCTTCTGCAGCAAGTTACAGAAACAATATCAGGAGCCATCTACTCCATTACTGATTTTTGTACAAAAGGGCAGTAATATAAGCAACAGAATAGGAAGAGCGGTGAGTTGTTTATGTGAAATGTTTACAACTGAGTCATTATTGAACGACGCATAACCCTTCACAAGCCGCTAGAAAAGGAAAACGTCTTCTCCGCCATTAATTATTTACAGTTAGCATTTTCATATATCGTTTTATGGTTTTGCAAATATAGCATGCTACTGCAAAACTAACATGTAATCAGAAGTAATATTTACTTTTACACAAACATTATAATAAACAACATTAAAAATTGTTGATTTTTGCTATTTCTATATTAACTTTGAATCAATTTTTTTTACAATATTTTCTCAATGGTTAAGTTTTTTTTAATAATAAGTGTTATCTATATTTTAACTCAAAAATAATTCATTATTCAAATAAAATAAACATAAATAATCAAGATCCATACAACTTTATGTTTACATAATAGCTAAGCCTCCCTCTCTAAATAAAAAAAATCGGTGACACCCACTAAAATTCCACCAAGTGTTAATTTTTTTTATATTTCATCGCAGACATGTTATCAAAAGATCGTGAATAAATCATCTAATTGAATTTAATATTGTGATATTTAAAAGCCTATTAAATTAGCACTAATCAGGAAGAATCTAGGCTTTATAAACCGACGTGACATTATAAATTAATAAAATATGATGAATGACAAAACCAGTTGCATTTCAAGTGCATAAAAAATTAAACTTTAATATAATACAGCAGTTTTATTACAGAGAAACTTCAATAGTATACTAGTTTTCATTGCGTATTTTTGTAATACTTGATTGATTGATACAATACGGCTACTAAGTAATTATAAAACATTTCAATATAATAAGTTATTCCTATTGTTTATACGACAAAAAATGCTCTATATTGTATTTCAACTATTGATTATGCACTATTTTTATTGATTTTGGCCTGGAGCTTTTAACAACAATAAGAAACGTTTATTGTTTAAAACAGGGTTGTCCAAAATTGCTTGTCACAAAACTATAAAATCTTGATAGCTTAATTTTAGTGTAACACAAGAATAAATATTTTATTCAGCAATATTTAACAATTTATATTAAATACACAAAGCTTCAAAAAAATCAAAAATTCCTCTGTGATGTGGTACTTGTTTATTTTTATTCAAATTTTCCAGAGCCTACGTAATCCCCAATAGACTTTTTTTGATTATATATACCCTATCCCTTAAAAATATATAAGCCGAATGGTTAGAAGATCACTAATTTAATTGTTAAATAATATATTTATTACGTTTCTATGTTTGGTAGGTTCAGGTGGGCAGCCCTGATTGAGAACAATTAGTTTGATCAATCACAAATAACCGGCGCGGCGTTGAAAAAACGTTGCCGTGAAAAAAGTCAACTGGATGTGGGCGCTTGGGGCCCGTTTTAATTTAGTCATAATTAACGAGAATTTATGAACGGACAACAGATTTACTAATATACTTTCAGTCTCATGTCATACGAGCCGCACAAGCCCACACTGTGACTCAGTCGCTGATTCGATTATTTAATAAAATATAACGTACACGATCGCTTAAATTTGTAACGATGTTATCATGAAGGATAATGGCTTTAACATAAATACATAAATAATATATTTTGATTTATATTTTTTTCAATTGTTTTTTTACTACACATGTTATCGTACATGGTTATCGTGTAAAAAAAGTGAGGCTTTTAAATACCGATTTATTAGAATATTTTCAATTTGCAAAACGACAACTTTCTGGGTTAGACCGCTTTGCGGTTTGTCAACTTGTTGAATTTAAAATGAAAATCAAGCTGTTTTCAAACAGGTATATCAATAATTTTGTAGATGCAAAACGCATATTTTTTCTAGATCTCGGTTGCTTTTAATTTGAATCTTACAACTCGTTTCATTTATCACATATTATTCGATCTATCAATTCGCCCGTATTCCAATTCATTTTCAGTAAAACTATTTTGATATTGATACAGTCGATAGAATTTAATTTCATTGAAAATGAACTCATAGTCATATGTTATGTTACAGAAGATATAAAAAAGCATGGCGGAGTTGCTTTTTAAATTTGAATATATCATTAAAATTGTTAAAAGTAAAAAAAGCTATTTTTATGAAACATATTTATTTATATGAAAGGAAATATTCAATTTTAATCATTATTGGGAAATTTTGTTTTGCTTGTTAAATATAACTTAATGTGTATAATTACATTTTTTATGTCAATATATGTATTTTTATTAATTTAATAAATTTAAAAAAATATATATTCTAACAAAGTAATATGATAATTTTTTTAAATAAAATATTATAAGTGTGGTGTTTAAAATAATTATGCTTACTCTCTGTTCCGAATTTTTGAAGCAAGCTTTTGAAACACCGTGCTTCAGCAAGTGATAATGTTGCTATAATAGCATTTGCTCGTGTAGCTGGTCATCTGAGACCACACAGCTCATGAGGAGATATGGGCGTCTAACAGCTGTCAACGGCTCGTAGAATGTAACCGTGGACCAATACATCAACCGCAGAGTCAAATAATAAATACGAGCGCACAAAAACTAGAAGATTCAAAATGAATGTTAATTCATTCAGGCGGTTTAATTGATTTTCACAGTTTAGAAAACTTTTCGATTAATCACATCGGCTTTATAAAGATAATTGCCTAAAATCCGCTTGCCTCAGAGACGCACAAGCCTGTGCGGCAAACGAGGCTATGTTTAAAAATCAAAAACTTTTTATACTTCTCAAGTTGACCTACATTTCAAACGATGCGATATAAAAAAAAATATTTTTAAATAAATTTGGTAAATACTTGGTAAATATAGCCTGTAGTGAATGAATGGTTAATGGGAACTGCAAACCCAATATATATTGTTCAAAACCATCATATTTGTATTTGTATGATAATCATATATACAACGGGAAAATAGCATATAGATCTTTACTTTACGGCCGGAGTTACTTTCTTTTTATGCATTACAATATTTTAAAACGCTAAATTGATGATTGAATTCAACGACCAAAAGACATCTGATGCAATTTGTATATCAAAGTAAATATTATTTAACTTTTTTTTTATATATTTATACACAGCAACATTGCAGTGATCACCATTTCGCAAGACCGTTACACAGATCTTACATTTCCAAACGGCAAATACAAACGTAGGAAGAGCAAATTCAATTAAACAAATTACACATTACGCAAATTACGTGTAACATCGACCGTTCACAGCGACACGTGTAATTAAATAAACCTTGTTAAATTTAATTAAACGTTTTCCTCGTCGCTCCTCTCGGCTGAGGTCTTCCTCGTTAAGGTGGCTTGTCACCGGATTGAGATATGGCGCAGAAACCCGGCGGAGTTCTCACAGCCGCGAGCCCGCGTGGGCCGCGAAGTGCGGAGCTGATAGTCGAAGGCCACTCGGTATTAAAAATATATTTCGCCTGCGGTTCCGTTGCGTATCGCCTCGGTTGGAG
The DNA here is from genome assembly GCA_022113835.1 of Atopsyche davidsoni. Lineage (NCBI taxonomy): Eukaryota > Metazoa > Arthropoda > Insecta > Trichoptera > Hydrobiosidae > Atopsyche > Atopsyche davidsoni. The sequence continues at coordinate 15,350,748 of JAILWY010000012.1, forward strand.
GCTTGTGTTAATCTCAAGCATACATATGTATCACATCACACCTGCCGCGGCTCCTTGAACGTATCACTTCGCGCCTGGGAGATTATCAAAAGTATGCCGACGGAGCGGCTTATCGGCGAAAAGTAAATGTTCAATGTTTAAATGAAATATTTCGTACCACCGTGTAAAACGCAAAACGTAATACAGTAGCGCTTTTTTTTTTCGTTGAAATTTTCTTTTGAATACAAGATAATGTAATGTAACCTAACCCAACCCTCGGTGCTATGTCACTCTAGCGCAGTGGTCCCCAACCCTACGCCCGCGGGCACCATGGCGCCCGCCGACCGATTTACGTGTGCCCGCCGCTAATTTAAGTTTACAATAAAATGTTATGAAAAAAAATAATATTTATTGACCAAACACAGAGATATAAGCGAAAATAATTATATCGTTATAATTGTATTTTTATATTAACAATAATTATATTTTTGGAATTAAATATTTTATAAATATACCTTGAAAAAATAAATAGTGCCCGCCGCCCGACCGGAATGTGCTCTTGGATGCAAAAAGGTTGGGGACCCCTGCTCTAGCGTATTAAATGAATGCAACTACAGTTATTTTCTTGTTTCACTCTGTATCAGCTGTATTTTCTAAATCTTTTTCTTTAAACATTACTTGAAAGAATGTATAAATATTTATTAAGATAAATAATTTATGATAATAAAGTACATTTTTTCAAATATTGAAAATTGATTAGAGAAACTCTTAGAAAAATATCATCGTGATTTGTGTTGGATTCGAACCCGCATCCCCAAAGCTTACATAGCAGGTGCATTCCCAATTATGCTAACGAATCACTAGTACTAAGCAAGAATTTTTAACAATCATGTCCTATAAATGAAACAACGTACTTATTATGCCAATTATATGCCATGTAAGCTTGGGGCTGCGGGTTTGAATCCCACACAAATCACGATATTATTTTTCTAAGAGTTTCTTTAATAAATTTTCAATATTTGAAAAAATGTACTTAATCACTATCAATCAATCAAACCTGTACAGGCAAAATCGTACTTCCTGTGAGACGGTCTTCACAAAAAAATCAATAATATATTAAATAATTTAACTATACATGATTTCAATTATATACTTTTTAATAAATATAAAAGGCTCCGATATCAACTCAATCAAATCTGTACCAATGCTTCTTATTGGCATTGATATACTTTTACGAATAATAATAATAAATTTAATATTTTATGGCTTCCAAGAAGAGTCTTGAATTAACGCAATACAACTGAATAGTAAATAAAGTTTTACTGCATACTGAAAGCTTGCATAAGCTTTTGAAATGAAACATTGGATGTTACATTGAAGTGGCTTCACTATTGTTACTCTTCGTCGTTGCAGAGTTTTATGATAAGATGAACAATCCCGAAGAATTACACTACTTTAATATGCAAATCAAGTACACGACCAAAATCTTTTTACAGCGTTTGATAATATGCAATCGATATTATTTAAATTTTATAGTTTATTAGATCGTTCATGTTTCCACTATACTTTCGGTCTAGTGAGTACGTGAAGTCACTAAAACATGTGAGTCGAAAAACAATATTGAAAAAACCTTATACTTTTACAGCATTGAATTAATAAATATTACGGAAGAATTTCAGCTATAATTTAATTTTAAGAATTTCAGTTTAAGCCTTGTTTTAATAAAATTTAAAAAGAATGATGTGCTTTTAAATGCCGACGTAATATAAAAAGTATGTTATTTTTTATTTACATAAATATAATGTGTCTACATAAATATTTCAAAATAACCCAATTTTAAAAACAAATTACTATGTGCTAAAGAATAGTCACAGTAACCAAATAACCTATACCATTTTTGTCTGTTGTAATTTACCATTTACGTCAAAAAAATCATAGTCATCCAACAAGATTATCTTCGATCAAACTGAAAGCACCGTGAGACTTTATTCTGACAGTCGTTAAATGCAATTTTCAACTGAGTATAGAGATGACGTTCTTAAAGCAAGAATATGCTAATATTTTTATATTATTTACCCATGTATACAATTGAAGTATTTTATTTATTTATTTTGCCTAGTTAGCTTCAGTAAATTTTTTGTTTGTTTTTCCAAAAACTAAGCATGTAATAAATAAAATCAGTTAAACGACAACTGAGATTTATCTCAGAGTCAGTGAGAGCACTTTTTCTCCATAGAAGCAAATTAAGTTATAACGTGTCATAGTCATAGTCAGTAATAACATGTTGGGTATCATTTTGAGGTCATAATATTTTTACACTTATTAAAATTAAAATGATCCCGTTTCATTAAACCCCTAAACAACACTCGATGACATAAATACCTCATAAGCCAAACTGAAACTCAACGTATGAAAGCGTTTTTTCTGTTTATTGGAGAATAAGGCAGTACTTTTAAGTGTACGTTAGACGCGCCCACTGAGACAGGCTCAATAATAACTTAATTTCCAGCATAATAAATCGTGCAGAAACATCAATTGTTACCCGAGATGGACAGTTATTTATTGTCGGCGGTCCGCTAAGATTGGCGAGATATTAACTCTTAAAGCCGATTATAATAAATTAATAATCGATAAACTCTTCCGCGATATGACTCGCCTGATTCGTGAATATATTTTATTAATGAGGTTGCTTTTTTTTTTTATTAAATTACCTGTTTATTTTATTTTTATTCACATAGGTTAAATGTGCAGTATATCATTGAGTTATGAAGAGACTTTGTAGACTTTTGTAAAGAATGTATTTTTAAATATATTGACTTACTCCAAATATAATATATCGTTATATCAGGGTAGCCTAAGATAAATCCTTAGTGAATATTTAAAAAAAAATTATAAATATGGGTCTGTTTCTTAATGACTTTAGAGTGTAAAAGTGGTATTTTATTTATTTAACTCATCCGCAGCAGTTGCAACATACTTATACAATCGTTAGAAAAATATTTTACGGTTAGGATATTTAGAATGTCGGTGTGTTTTATTTTCTCTACTGTAGCCGTAATGATAGCAGATTTTCAACATGGTCTAAATATTTTATAAAATATATCAATATGTAATATATTTTTATAGTTTATATGAATTATAATTTTACTAAAAATCAAAAAGTATTATTAAAATGGCATTTGACAACGGTTACTCCACTGCCAACTTGTTATCGCGAGATAAAATTTATTGCAGTAAATCATTAAAAGACCATCACTAATAGTATGCCAAAAGAAGCTGTCCAGATAATTGGCCTAACTGAAAGCAAAAATAATCTACAGGATTACCAAAATGAACAAAAAAATAACTGAAAAAGTGTAGACCCGCGTAGATTTATGCACTCACATATCAGTACTCAGTATAAGCTCTGAATAAAGCTTGATGTAGATGACACCATCTGCTCGAGTGATTCTGAATATAAAATATTCAATTTAATTTCATACATGGGTATTTAAGCGTATAATTTCACACAATCACACGACAGTATTAAATACTCAATTACATATATTTTTACTCAAATTAATGTTCACACAATGAATTATTACGATCGATTCATTGTATGTTATTTTACATACAAATACTGCTTTGAATACTTACTCAAAACTATCGTAATGGCATATATTAAGCCTGACTTAACATCGACAATAGTGGCAGAGCTGGATCAAGTGACATGCATTCAAATGAAGTTGTCTTACAATATATTTAAGTATAATTTACAACCTGAGCGATAGATACATCAATCGATTAGTAATGTACAAAGGCAATGTGGCCGCGGGCGCTACCTTTACTAAAATGTATCAATTGTGCCGACCGACCGGGACACCCACGATATTGTGTACGATCTGATAAATTACAATTAATATCTATATTATCTTTAATTATTGCATAACTTTAAGAATTGCTCATGATTAATCTTTTTTTGTTGTTTAATATCGTTTCGAAATAATGAAAGTATTACGGATCTGTCAAACTCTGATCTCTGCAAAGGCGGTGTACTTGAGACTCAAAAGCGTGTGAGTTAATAAGAACTTTGATAATCTGACAGTTGATTTTAACGTATTTTAGTAAATGAGTCGATTATATTAGATTTATAGCAGATTACTTAACCAGTACTGTCACACATGCCCCTGCCTCAACACAAAAAATACTTGTATAGATATTTTTAATTTAGAGAAGAGAATAAGAACTGATTCCAGTTATGTATTTGGCAGTCAATTAATAAATAGTATTTTTTGTTGTTGAAATTATGATAATTAAAAAGCTTTATAATCAAAGAGTTTGAGAATGATTTGATAATGTAACATCAAACGAACATGTCTAAGAGTCTAACCTTTAATATTATCTTAATTTAAAAAAATAAATAATTTCAATGCACTCTCTACAAAAGTAACTACCAGAAGCTTTAATTTACTTGAAGACTTTTATAAATAATATGTTCATTACAGGTAAATAACATAACATTATTTCATTAAAGATTTCATTTATTATTTTTATTTGCTTACATTTTAATATTTTTATTTGTTTTACTAAAACCAAAGGACGGCTCACATCTAATCAGAACGTAAAAATGTGTTTTTGCTATCAAACTTAACTTTTCTTATAAGCGCCATTATAAAAATAATACAAATGCCGTAAATATGATTCAAAAATGACTTTTGTCTGTAACTAGTCTACTACTACAAAGAATATTACTAAAAATATACCGTTATTAAAAAAAATCACGTAGGCCATAAATTTTCTTTATCAGCTTATATCACAACCGCATAACAAGTCAATCAAGCCCAATATGGCCGCGTTTCAACGACCGCATGGGGCGTTTAAATCAATTAACAGGCGTTGTCTAATTTTTAATGACCTGCAAATTGAAATGCAATTAAAAACATACTATAAACAATTCGCCAGCCACGCGGCAGAGCAGTGGAGGCTGCAGATAAATCTGACGCGACTGTCGAGCTGTTCGTATCCTTGACGAGGCAAGTGTTTAGTGTGACACGACGAGACCGTGTAAGGTTGGCCAACCAAAATAATAGCTCGGGGTGTCTTCTTACCGGTTTGCATGCGCCGGAGGACAGATTTATGAGATTATTCTAATCTATACTAGATTTCACACGAATAGTGATGCCTTCGTAAGAGCAACAATGAAAGATGAAGCCACACTGAATTAGATTTGGCATAGAATCTGTTCTTATTTAAGGCATTATAATAAAAATTATAATGATAATGAAAGTTATTTATTCTTGTTTCTTGCTGAATAATATATTATTCTATCGTCCTGTTTAGCATATGTATAATAAAATATATACACATTCTGTTACAAAAACAACCGGTGGTCTACTTAAGTCATGGGGTAGAGCCCGGTTTGGTTGACAGTTGCTAAAGATCACGAATTCTGGTCACACATAATGTAGAGTCGATGTGGGTAGATGAAAAAAAACAAAACAAATCACTGGGAATTATAATTTTCTTTGTCATTCATGTTAACAATTAAAATAACATTTAACTATGCGAATGATATATAGCATGCGATATATATTTAACTCTTGTTATAAAAAAACTAGTAGCCGAAATTGGATGTATCAAACGTACAAGACCTAGAAATCAGATCAGTTATGAAGGAGCATTATGTTATAAAAAAGAAACAAAAAAACAAAGGCAATTTTACAGAATATTATAATAATTACTATGGTCTACGAGTACCCTGTCCACTACGATATTATAAATCAATGTGTTGGCGCAATTAAAACATAATGTGTAACATTGTCTTACTTTGATTTAAATATTTAACAAATCTGCAAAAAATATGTCCTCCAATTTATGTGGACTGATAAGGAGAGACATGCATCCGGTACATAATTCCTAAAGATTTAATTTTGTTTTTCTACAGGAAATTTCTACAGTTATACGATTCATAATAACCACCATAAAAAAATAATAAACGGAAACAACACATGTCATTTGTTAGTTTACTTGTATTATTTTTATTTAATAAATGCAAACTTTTTCAGTGATTTTATAACACAAACATAAATAATTATAGCCTAAATAAACAGTGAAATGAATATTGGAACCTTTTAAAAAAAAAAACAACCCATTTAATAAAAAAAACCATGAGATGGTGGAATAAAGTTAAGTATTCAAAATATTAAAAATTAAGATTGTACTCATATAGTACTTGGGAATTTTTCTTATTGGTGTTATTTAGATATTCAGTTACGTATTATTTATATATTAATAATAAATCAATGTACTTATTTTATTTATTTCTATCAAGAAAGATTCACATCAAAAATATAATAAGAGTTTGGCTCTATTTCTCTATTTAACAATTTATTCCATTTTTTTGTAAACGCTATTTTCGAAAAGAAATATGAGCATTTTTACATATATTAAAACAATAAATAACTCCTTATCGCGTTGTCTCTTCATAATATATTTTGTACATATTATAAAATAACCTGACTTCCTATCTTATTGATATAAAAATCAGCCGAATTTTTAGGCAAACATAAATAACTATCTTCAACATTTATTGTGCTTCAAAAAGTCACAGTTTCACATCCTTTTTTTTTTCACAAAATAAATCTAAAAAACTGATTTAGGTGTTTTTCTAAAAATACATTTGATCTTGTATATACAGGTATTATTATTTTCTCACACTTACAAAAAAGTCTAGACATATAAATACAAAATACCAACACATACAACCTGTCAGCAAACAAAATAGCGACGCATTCATAATCCTGCGATAAAATAAACATCAGACAGATAAGCTGTTTTAAATAATGTTGATAAAGGTGATTTTATTTTTAAAAAAATTTAAATATAGTTATGTAGAAAAATTCTTAAATATTTGATATTATAAGCACCTGTTATTTTTGCGATATACGTTAGTCTTGTGGTACTCTTTTTTTTTTTGTTACTAAGAATGGCTTTTATTTAAATCGTTGGATATAAAAGCTTAAAATATTATAAATCGTCAAATAACTCTAACAACCCAGAAGTTCTCGATCATTTTTGTAACGTGTTTTCTTGGCATTTTGGGTAAAGTTTATATTAATTTGGATGTCTCCCGTGTATGACCTTCACGATGAATATACGCATTGATCCTTTTGATGTTATTCTATATAGAAATAGAATATCCGGATCCCATGCAGATGTAACACTATATAATAACGCCCGTTAGAAGCCCGAGAAGGTGGCAGGTCGATGCGAATGCGACAGGTTATTATAATGCAGAGGTAAATAACAAATTTGCATTCTTAATAGAGTCCCACGCATTCTTCTAATTTGCAATGCACGCGCCTTGTGCTTATAAATACTAGATTTGGGATTCTGCATACATAAGCGGTGCTCGATTAACTTTCGCCGGGACTATCGTCGTGCTGGATCGATCAAATTGGGTGTCTATGCTAAAAAAAAAACTGTGATTTTCTTCAGTATCTTGACAGGTAATCTTGATTGATATGATTATCGCGTTCTTCCATCGTCAGATTTTTTTTATTATTAAAATAAACTGCACGAAAATTGATTCGTGGCCAAATATGTATTGTAATAAAAGTAATATTAAACAACGATAAATCTCCATCCTTTAAAAAAAATATTTCTTTACCGACTAACTTATTGTATAAATATTTCACTTAAGTAATATCATTACATCTTTATTTCACTAATTTTTAATGTAAATCATAAATAAAATACGATAAATTATATTTTCCCAAGTAAATAACGTAACGCATTATTTTTATTCAATTTATTTAATAAACTAACGGTACAGTAAATTTTGCAATGAAATATAAAGCACTAAACTGTTTTAAAAAATAGTATGGTTTAACTAAACTGTACAAAATATGTATACTTTAAATATCATTATATCAAAGTAATAATTTTTTTTTGGTCTCTGAAATTCAGCCGGCTTCATTGTGATATTATTAAACTCTAAAGAAGGTTTTTTATGTCACATCCTTCTGCCTTCCTACTCGAAAACATTAATTTCTTCAAATGTGACAGGTTTTGTGAATCATTTAGAGAATCTTGGTCACTTTTGATTTCTCTGACACAGAAAAAAACAAATTTAATTCAACGCGACTATTCTATACAAAAACCGTTAAATTTTTCTACTATGACATTATGTTAATCTACAAATATTAATAAATTCTGAGTTTTTTAAATTTACCACAGAATATTTAAATTTCAACTGTTCGATGCCCTTTTTTTATTAATTTCTTAAATAGTATTATTGTCGTAACTATTGGTTATTTTTAAAATTGACTATCCCGTGCACATTTTTTTTAATACGCAGTTTTTTTTATTTTTACTACTATAATTATATTTATTGAATGGTATAATACGTTTTTTATCAATATTATTTATTTATATTTACGATATTTATATCAATGCAAATATCAATGCATATTCAATAATAACATATAATGTTATAAAAAAGCCATGGAATTTTTCCTAAACTTGTAACTATTTTTGGTCGACAGTAATAATCAAACCTCGAATTAACTTTACATTCTTTGGAGATTACGTCTCATCAGATATTTGTCTGGGCGGATAATCCCATTTAATTGAGTATCAGAGCTCTCCGTATATGGTATACAATGTGAACAAACGATTCTAGTCTTATAATAAAATTTATGCTAAGTTTCAATTTACAAATTGTGTAAATACAAGTTATATAAACTATATTGACTTTAATGGTATGTGGTGATTCAAATTTTATAAAATCAATCGTAGGTTATCTCACATTTAAATGTAATACAAATTTGTAGAATTGCGTTAAATATATATATTGGAAATTCTAATGCTTTAGACTAGATATTATTTTTTTTTTCTTTAATGATAAAATAGGCGTGTTTTTAAGGTATATTTTTTCAGTGCAATGCTTATCATCTTCCATCTTCTTCTTACAGAAATATTTGGTGACTTACTAAAGACATGAAGAGTAAAATAATTTTAATATCCACGTCTTTTACCAGTTTGCTGTAAAAAGCCTTTTTTAAACTTGTAATCTTTAAATTAACTAATTTATTTGATTTCACCTTAATATTAACTCTCTATCGTGTTGGTAGATTTGAATATTTGATACAATAATTAGCTCATTGATTTAGTAGTAAGAAACTTGTATTCTTGGCAGAAGGTATGGTTCTAATTAGTGAATCTACAATCATTTTCAATACTTTTTCAGTTTTACTTTGAAAGATCTGCACGTGTTGGTGTAAACATATATATTTTTACTTGACAAAAAAAAGTTTAAAAAACAAAATTGTTTTTGTGGACCTGACTAAAAGTTTTGTTTGACGTACTACGTAAATAGATAATAGTCAATTTATATAAATTATAACTTATCAAGTCTTTTCGGTTCTCTTTTTTGAAGCTGTTATTTTTCTGGCTCAGCGGTTACACAATTGACCAAGATCTCAATTACTTTAATGCAAAGAGATAGTTTATCATTAATAAAACTGTCTCATTAAAGAACAAGCAGTTCGCAAGTGTATTAAATTAATCCCCGGCTTATTTATTTTGACTCCCACGAGGTTAATTTACACGCGACCTGTTGCCTCGGAAATCGTCAACGCGCGGAAAGCACAATAAAAGAAACCCAATTATGTATTCCGCGCGATACATCAGGCGTTAATACCTACCAACGCGCTGCAAAAATCCATAATAAATTTAGAGAAAAAAGTAACTCAGGTCGAGCTTGGCCGTAACTCTGTCTAGGTTGTCACAACCGTCCGAAATATGGCGGACTGCCTACGCTCCCGTGCCGCACCAGCGAGGCTCGCCATAACGGCCGTAACTCACCGTGACAAGCGCACTCCTTCCTGTTGCATTTCGTTTAAGGATGCTGCATTCTAGCTGTACTTTTTATTTTGGTTTTTTTATTGTGTATTTGAATATATCAAAGCGAAATATATGAGTAAACAAAGCATCTTATTTTTATTGATGCGTTATTTTTTTGCGTTATTTAGTTCGGCCCACTGGATCGGCAGTAACTCTCACGGTGAGAAGCGCACTTCTTCCTGTTGCATTTCGTTCAAGGGTGCTGCATTCTAGTTGTACTTTTTACTAAGGTTTTTTTTATTATGTATTTGAATATATATATATATGAGTAAACAAAACATCTTTTTTTTTATTGATGCGTTATTTTTTTTAGTTCGGCCCACTGGATCGGCAGTAACTCTCACGGTGATAAGCGCACTCCTTCCTGTTGCATTTCTAGTTGTACTTTTCATGTTGGTTTTTTTGTATAGCGTATTCGAATATATCAAAGCGAAATCTATGAATAAACAAAACATCTTGTTTTTATTGATGCGTTATTTTTTTTAGTTCGGCCCATTGGATCGGCAGTAACTCTCACCGTGAATCCTTCCTGTTGCTCTTCGTTTAAGGGTGCTGCATTCTAGTTGTACTTTTTATTTTGATTTCTTTTATAGTGTATTCGAGTATATCAAAGCGAAACGTATAAGTAAATAAAACAGCTCGTTTTTATTGATGCGTTATTTTTTTTAGTTCGGCCCACTGGATCGGCAGTAACTCTCACGGTAAAAGCGTACTTCTTCTTGATGCTATATTCTAGTGACATTTTTTTTTATAGTGTATTCGAATATATCAAGGCGAAGCGTATAAGTAAATAAAATATCATGTTTTTATTGATGCGCTATTTTTTTTTATTTTAACCCACAGATCGGCAGTAACTCTCATGATGACAAGCGCATTTCTTCCTGTTGCGATTCGTTTGAGAATGCTACATTCTAGTTGCAATTTTTACTATGGTTTTTTTATTGTGTATTTGAATATATCAAAACAAAATGTATAAGTAAATAAAACATAATGTTTTTATTACTGCGTTACTTTTTTTGTACGGCCCACTGAATTGGCAGTAACTCTCACGGTGACAAGCGCACTTCTTCCTGATGCTGTATTCTAGTTGCATTTTTTATTTTGGTTTTTTTGTGTGTTCGAATATATCAAAGCGAAATTTATAAGTAAATAAAACATCATTTTATTATTGATGCGTTATTTATTTTAGTTCAGCCCACTGGATCGGCAGTAACTCTCACGATGACAAGCGCACTCCTTCCTGATGCTACAATCGAGTTGCACTTTTTATTTTGGTTTTTTTTATTGTGTGTTCGAATATATCAAAACAAAATTTACAAGTAAATAAAAATTCTTGTTTTTATCGATTAGTTTTTTTTAGTTCGGCCCACTAGATCGGCAGTAACTCTCACTGTGACAAGCACACTTCTTCCTGTTGCATTTCGTTTGAAGATGCTGCATTTTATTGCAAATATTTTCAAATGAAATGCTTAGTATGGGAAAATATTTTATTTTCTTATAGTGAGTTAGTTTTTATTTTTTTATTTTATTTATTTTTTATTGGTTATTTTAAATTTATAAATACTTGAATATGTTGTTATAATTTACTTGTTACTTGTATTTTTAATTATACTTAAAATACTGTTTTTATTCTTATAATATGCCTGTTATGTTTTATTTTTTTGTTTCAAAATATTTATTATTTTATAAGTATTTTATAGTCAAAAATATTCTTCAACATTTTACAATTTTGCATTTATACATGCGTATTGTTACAACATTTATTTACTATTTAAACGCATACATCATAACACAATAAATCTTTTTTAAATTTATTAGGATAAAAAATATTTATTACATATAGTTTTCTAAAACTACTTTCTGATATACAATAAAAAATATTTTTAAATTAAATCTTATTTTTATATAAATTATTTTGATTTTATAAATAAATCACTCATATATCAACTACATATATAAATATTATACGACAGTTTATAACTTTTCTTTGCATATAATATGTATGGTTTCTGTGAGCTTTTAATGTCAAGTGTGACGGTTAAAAGTTTAGTATATATATAATTGGGATGATCTTGGTTACAAAGAGCTACTTCATATATAGAATTACTTGGCTTTCCATGTCGTTTAGAAAGCCAAAAAGTGCAAACGAGCTTTCATATATTTTTTAGAGCTAGCTAACATTCACAAAGCATACTAAAATATATACTAGTAAACCGAATAGCGTCAAATGTGACGAATATCTTGAAGGTTTAGTCTTTAAAAGTCACAGTGAAAATTGAGAGGGCAATATATAATATCAATTGCATGAAAAATTATAAAAAACTTGGAGGAGATTAAGACACACTAGGGATTATAGCACTAAGGGTGACGATGATACTATCTTAAACTCGCAATAAATATTCATCGTAGACCATCTTCACAAACGCCGGATTAACGTACTCAATTCTTAAAAAACTACAACATTGTGTCAGATAACATTTTATAACGGGTAGATGCAATGATTTACGGACACTTGTCTTAAATGATCAATAAATAAGTGTTTTGATAGATTTTCTATCTCCATTAAGAAGAGGTGATAAATCAAGGACGCCATGCACCGGCGCTGGGTGTGCTAATGCTAAGCGATAATAATCATAAGAATTTTTACGATAGAATCATTCAAATTGGATGTAAAGTAACGTATAGAAGATGTTCTTTTTTTCTGAATACACGAAAAAGTAGTTAGTAACTTTTTTATTCTAGTAATACGATAATAAATTACATCTTTTTATTTTGTCTTCTTGCAAATTTGACTGCTTATTTCTTGGGTTTTCTAATCATTCGTAGATATTCGTCCAATTGTAAAAAGGCCATAATTTGTTGCACGTTTGTCCTTAGTATAAAATGACAAAGAAATCTTTCTACAATGTTGAAAAGCAGCAACCATTTTTACAGGGACCAGTTTTCTGGAAATAAATGATTGCCCGAAATATATTTTTTTCTGCTCGCACTAAACTTAACTGCTCAAGAAAATCATTGAAAGAATATACTCTCTTATTTGCCTAGTCGTAAATGGTTATATCAATATTATATTTACTTGTAAGTCAAGATCAAATATCCAATTTATATTAAAAATTCAAAGTATACAATCACCGAACCATGTAAACTTTAATAGTTTTCATAGTTTCGGTTATTCACACATCCTTTATTTTTATTAATTTTGGATGAAACCATGAAAATATTTTATAAGAGATAATACATGATAATATCTTAATTTATTCTCAAACTGAGAGAACGTCTCTACAAGTTTCATATTTACTCAATAAAAATAATGTATGTTAATTTTTGTCAACTTTTATTAAATTTATTATTTATATTTGATATTTATTTTTTTATTAAAAAGAATTCATGTTCACCTAATTATGCTTATCTACAAGGAAGCTAAAGCAACATAAACAATAAATCTTTCAGTATATCTCGCTGTCACCACATTAATATTAATGTAACTCTTTTTAAAAAATATCGTATAAAAAATTACATGCAATTTTAATTCTAATTATCAAAATAAGCAGGTTTATAAGAGGACACTCTGTTGATGTTCTAACAATTCCATAATGCACCTTTCACTGTCGGTGATTTAGATGGCATCAAAAAAAAGAAACCAAAATTTCAACAGCCCGATTACATTACTTCAGGCAAAATGGAAAAAGCAATATTTTAGATAGGATATTACAACAAATCCAGTTAATATATTAATAGAATCATTTGATTTATAATTATAATATTTTATAAGCCATTCTCGATTTCAGTATTCGTCTCCTTTTAATACTTTGATTTATTGTACTGAACGACACCTTCAGGTGAATAATTTTTATATTATATTCAACTCTTTGACCTTCTGCTCTAAATAGGAAAAACAGAATATACAAAATAAAATTAATAAAATAACTTCTTTTGTATGTTCATTAGATAGAGGATTTGAAAATTATACACATGGAGTGTCCTGCTTTAGGAAAATAAAAAAAATATTGAAGCTAATGAGCACTTTTTTGTGTTGAATAATTTTAAAATATGTTTCAAGATATTCTAGCATTTATATACTAAATAAGTTTTATCTCAGTGTTTTTTTTTTAAATTTAATATTTTATTTAAACACACCTTACATTACGGTTTCTCTTTCAATGATAGTCGCTTTAGTTTGAAAAAAAATTCGTGAGTTTTAATTATCCACATTGTGTTTAATGTTATTTTAAATACTATTTTGTACACTATTCCAACAAAGACGCCACGGAGGGTGAATGCATTAACGGCTCCTTATACATTTAAATTCTTTCGATCACGAAAAAAGTCACTCAATTCGTACTTAAAAAGGCCTATCGTACGGAGATACGATGATAATATGTCCAGGAGGTCGCGGCGGGCCTGAACCGCATACCCGTTGGGAAACACTTTGCCATGTCGGGCGGCTCCGAGAAAGGGCCATCTGCCTTTACGTAACTGGACAAAAACTTGAACGAGAGGCCAGAGAAAAACCCTGCAATTTTTACGACATATTAAGAAGACGATTATACACGGCGGGCATGCGTTTTGTACACAATAAATTATTTTGACTTCTTTAAGGCGCCCGCCGAATACTACCTGCGTACAATTACACATTATCGAGCTGACCTGGATCTGGAGTCCGCCGCCGTAGATTATCGTAATTACCTATTGTAAATCGTAATTTAATCATATTATTTAAGATTTAATATTTTTCGTGTGTATAATCTCATCTATTATTTTGTGAACCGCTTTCTTTTGGGCGAACGGCGCTCTTTGTTCATTAAAAGTCTGCGCTTAAAAAACTACAATATATGTCATCAGTCTTGTCTAAGCGACACCTCAAATTAATTTTAAATGATATATTTAGCGTTAAAAAGCGTTATTTAAAAAAAATACTATATCGAAATTTTTGAAATCTGTTTCAACTTTGAACTGTTAATTATAGAAGCATGAATGATGATTCTATTTTTATTTTACTTTACACGAGCGCACATTTCTAATATTTGCTTTAAACTTCGATAACTCAAACTGTTCTCAGATATAAATCTCAATAACCTGATTATGACATTTTTTTCTATTCAAATCAGAGTTAAACTTTTTAAGAATATTAATGTAAAGTAAGTATTTATTTTTTAAATTCATTTTATTCGTTTTTACTATAAAATTGAATTCTAGTAACATTGTGTATTGATAATAAATTTATCGACTTATTTATTTGTTAATCTATACATTACACTTATAATTATCACAGTTGAAAGAAGCATTTTGCAAACCAAAGAACTGATGAAGCAAACTGCTTTCATTTAGAAATTTGCTACTATTTTCCGAGCTAACAATTTATTTATTTTTACTTTAAGTTGTCAACACTTTTCATCGACCTGCACTGTATTGAGACTATAAAATTGATTAAAAAATTTACGAACTGCGTGAAAGTGCATTTTTATATTAAAATTTCACTGCGTGGCACTGGTAGATAATATCAAGGGTTGCAATGTCTACAGAAATACGTCCTTTTTATACAATGATTACCATTTATTTCGGTAGAAAGGGGTGTGCGTTTTTTTTTAAATATGCAAGTCTATAATATATTGGAAATCAAGAAAAATATTACTAAACACAAATAATGTTTTTTATCTTAATCGAAATTTATTATTTAATTGTTACGATTCTGTGCGTGGTTCAGAAAAAAAACATCCAATTAATGATCTACCGATGTTGTGAAGAAAGTTACACTGTGTAACATTGAAAATTGTATTAACTTGAACTCTAGGAATTAAAAACCTGAGCTTGTTGATGCATAACGAAGTGCAGTTGTTTGACTGTTGAATTGAACACTAAAAAATATCCTAAATCAAACTTAACAACCTTAGCAACATTCTTCATACATTACAAATATCCTGAGCAATAATTTGTTATTGGTTACCGGTTTCACCAACCTTTCACATTGGCATTATCAAACAGAATTTTAATATCATATCATATTGAATAATAAAAATCTTTATATGGAAAAATCACTCACGTATTTTACTTATTATTTAAAACTAGAAATGTAGCCCTTCATAAAATGACGTATTCGATGAACGATGCAATAGTGTTTGAACATATGTTTGACTGACAATTAGATGAATATTTGTTTTTATTTTGTACACATATATTTTGAATAACCGGATATTAATTTCTAAAGCAAAGCCATTCTAGGAAATATCACATTTCGTGTCACAAACATCGAATCACTTTCACTGCACTGTTCTTTATTAGATGCAGTCTTTATCACGTTCAATTGTGCTATTCTTTTTTAATTACGTTTGCTGTGCTTAGACGGTGTTATTTTTTTAGAAGACATTTTAAGTCATTAATTATGTGATTAATAATTTCTAACGCAACTAAAAAATAAAATTGGTACTAGTGTCAAGCTGACATAAACTGGAAATTTCTTAGAAGCATCATATTTTGTTTTTTTGTAAAAATTCAAAATTTGAAATTCTCGCTGTGAACAACAGAATAATATAATTCGTACATAAAGCATATTTGATAGTTTTATTTAATTAGTTTATGAATGAAAATATTATCCTATCGTCTTGAAATTCGGCACATAACTGCGGAAAATCTCACTGAACTTGCGTTGCGTTGTATCTTTTAAGATATTCTATAGAGAAGCAAAAAAATAAACATACACGCACACACACACACAATGGCTATTATTGTAGTAGATATTAAAATGGAATTCCACCAAGTACTCTCTGTCAAAAATATTGAATTTCTAATAATTTGTCTGGTGAAAAATCGGCATTGTTTAAATGTATATCTAAAATTTTTATATTTTTTTGTAAATTGAGTGAGCATTAAGACGTCCTGGCAGTCAGGGGCCGTCTCCGGGCCCGACGATAATGCGCTGTGACAAAACAACTCGCAGGCGCTACGCCATGAAAACGGTTTTTTCCGAGACCGGCGGCCGCGAACTTTCTCCGTCGCAGGTGACGAATTCCCGTCGGGCAGTTCAGGCATTTTAAACGAATCAACCCATTTAGTCATATCAAGATTTTTAAAACTGTGCCCTTCGCGTATGGGCTCGGTGGCTTTTTGCCACGTCGCAAAAAATATTTGACAATATTATATTCAATTCAAATAAGGCTAATAAGGAAGTCGCCATTCTTGCAGCTGGCATTGTTGCATTTTATGATAATTTTACGTTGGTTAATATATATATATATATATATATTTTTTTTTAATATTTGCTTTAAACATCGATAACTCAAACTATTCTCGGATATAATAAACATCAATAACCTGATTATGATAGTTTTTTTCTATTCAAACCAACTTTTAAAGAATATTAATGTAAATTTTTTTTTTTTTTTTTTTAATTCATTTTATTAGTTTTTACTATAAAACTAAATTATCGTGACATTAAGAAATAAAATAATTTTATCGACTTATTTTACTAGTTAATCTATACATCTTACTTATAATTATCACACTTGAAAGAAGCATTTTGCAAACCAAAGAACTGAAAAAGAAAACTGCTTTCATTTTGATTTTGCTACTATTTTCCGAGCTAACAATTTTTTTTTTTACTTTGAGTTGTAAACAGTTTTCATCGACCTGCACTGTATTGAGACTATAAAATTAATACATTTTTCATATATATATATATCATTTTTGAATCCTCATTCATTTGGGATATACAAAACTGCGCAACCTAACCTGGGTTACATTATATTAATATACTGCTGTATCATGAGCTCGTTGACTTGTATCTGTTTAAAACAGTTTTTCGTACATTTTACATTAGGTCCCACATAAATCACGAAGGTTTTGATGTATTTAATTTTATGTCCATTGATAGACCAAAATTTTGTAAAAGTCTTTGTTTAATCTATAATGATCATCATTTTTATGTATGTGTTCATTTACTTTTTTTTATATATTTTCAAGCCAGTATTACTGGATTAAAAATTAATATTTAAATCTAAATGAGAGACTTTAAACATAGTATTACAAGTAGGCATATGTATTTAATATAAATGATCTTAGTTTATCAAATGGACATGTACTTTGTACAATGTATTATTGTAATTCGTGAGCGAGTAGACAACCACCCACAAATAAGGTTATTCTGCGTAAAGGTAAAACAAGTTCTACAGTTGCTACTTTTATTTTAAATTGTTTTCCATATCCTTTTGCAAATGCAGTATTTATAAACTAATGAAGTCAAACAAAAAAGGTTTATGGCCTATAGGAGTTATGGTTATTTTTCTTTAACTCTCTAAAAGTTATTTTATTTTATTACAAGTAGAAAAAGATATTACAATTTAATTGTAAAATTTGAATTCATTATATGCATGTTTATTTGTTATAATTCGCATCATTACAATGGTGTAAAAATATTTTTTATGCGTTGATAAATCTTCCCTGTTTTGATAGACAGGTACGAGTATTTGTTTTTAATTCAATTAAATGTTTTTACAGAGTAAAAATACGGATCCACTTTTCGTGTAGAAGAATTTTACAGAATTAACGGCACTGCCCTTCAGAGACGACGCACCGTCGTTTAGCCTGTTCAGTAATTTTTGAAAATGACCAAAATGAATGCGGACGATGGGCACTTTACAAACGCCCGGTGCTTTGGTGCTTCTGCCTGAAAAACTTTTACATTCCTCTCGCAGGTACTCTTAGGTCATGAATCAACAAGCAATAAACATTAAATAAAGAGTGTAATAAAACTAATGGGATCACATGGAATAAAAACTACATAATATTAAATCTTATGTCTATGAGATTGCGGACATATCTAACAGCGAGAGCTTTCACTGTAGAGTTTTTAGTCTGACGAATATATCTATGTTGTCTTGTCGCAAATATAATTAACAAAGACGGAATTTTATTTATAAAATGCTCAAATCAAATTAACAAAATGTCAAAAGGAATTGTGCATATATAAAAGGTTTTGTGCATATAAGCTTAAGAAAATGGCCCGATATCTTTGAATTTATTTATTTTGAATAAACAAAAGAATTACCTATTCAATATTTTTAAAAACTATCCCAAACTGTAAATATTGTTTTCGGCTACATTGATACTGGAAATTCGAAAATTTACAAAAAAGAATATTTGGTGTAAAGATAAAATCAATCTGCGTTTTTGTGACGTCATATTCAATGACTATGGCGTCAATAAGTCACTACTCAATTATGAATATGGATATACTAGTTAACTAAGAGTCACCCTTTAATTAAAATAATTGTACAGGTATTTTAGCTTTATTTAATATGAATTAAAAGAAGTAAAAATATTTTTAGTTATAGCAAATGAAATGAAATTTATTTATACCCGCTACTCTTTTACTGCTATTAAAATAACAACCCCCAGAACTTGAATTACCACAGGAATGAAATTATTGAATGATATCAAAGTTTTTTTAATTCTTTAATGAATTATTTTCATTTTGAATATTACACTCGAACCATTGAATTGAAGTTTTTTTTATTATTAATGAGCTGTGCTTTTTTTAGTATTAAAAATATTTGTTTATCGTGAACAAGTCTGTGTGGCAAGCTTTTTAATCACGAGTAGTAAAATCCGTTATAAGAAATTAACATAATGCATATTCTATATTGCTTTAAACTACAAAGTTGTCACAAGTTCTTACTAAAAAATGTGTAATATTTTTGTAGCTTTATTAAAATAATTTTAAAGGTTAAAAAATATTGATACAACTACGAAAAGATTTTCGAAAAATTCCGAAAATTCACTTGTAACGGCGTATAAAAATTGAACACAATTAGGTCAAGTGCTAATTATACAGGAAGCTTTCATGCCGGTACGTTAAGGGTTGGTCACGGGATATCAGGTGTGTCTGCCACGTGTTCTCAGGTGTGTCTGGACAAGACATTGCAAGACCTTCACCTGGTTGAATCCACTTTGAAATTTTAAATTTCGGGATACATATCCGCTCTTTTTTTTATGAGAATGTGCACGCACTCAATTCATTATCGTTTTTAGAGCAAAGCATTAAAAAAAATTTATGATAATATCAATAAGTATAATAAAATGATGATTATAATGTTTTTAAATATTTAATTTCACTAAACTCAAAAAACCACATTTTAAAAAATCAGTATATTTGCATACCATCGTGCAAGTGCAAATATCTGTCAATTAGTTATTTTATAAAATAATATAAATTAAAATTGAGTACATTTTTATTTAACATATAATACTCTATAAAAACGACCTATTACTAATTTTTAGGGTTTTTTGATTATTTCAATAACTTTTTCACACTATTTTTATACTAAAAAATCAGTAGCTTTTTATATTTCAAACAAAATATTAAGCAAATGAATTATAAATTATCAAGTTCAATATTTAATAAGTGTAATTTATTCATATATAAATAAAACAATGTTATTTTTTTTACCTGTAATTATACCATTATATTATTATTTTACGAGACTTTATTTTTCATGTTCATGGACTACACATCCACCCTTCACGGAAGCTTTCTCCATCTGACCTGCGCAATAAAAATTGTATCGGTGTAGAGGTTAAGACATTGGGTGAAAAAACGATCCTAAGCAACATTTTTATTAAATTAATTTTCTAAATATTTATTATAAAATACAAAACGTATTTACAGTAATTGTTTTAATATTTTGCGTGATGTAGAAATTAGATTTCATGTTTTATATTTTAATTCATAAGTTTCTCGTTTTAACGTTATATGGTAAAACAATAAATTAAATGTGCTTAGAAACGAAAGCACATTTTTTTTTCAAATTATTGCTTAGATTCGCTGTCTAAATATTTACTTTCTTTCAAATGTATTTCATTAAGGTGAGCTTGACATGCATTAGGTATCCAGATTCTTTATTTACATGCATAGAGCTTTCTTTATTTCTTACATCTAGAAATGAAGACCGGGATACATAGATCAAACACGTGTTTTTGCTTACTTGCAGTAGCTGATTTTAGCAATGATATTTAAAGCATTTGTTCAATATAATATTATGAGAACCATAAGCAGTCCCATACAGTACGTGTTTAACTGAAAAACGGATTTAATAGTTCTCGCAACACATTTAACCATATATTGATTTTTTGTGAAGACCATCACAGTAAGTACGATTTTGCCTATACAGGTTTTATTTTTGATTGATATGATTAAGCACATTTTTTAAAATATTGAAAAATGATTAAAAAACTATCAGAAAAATATCACGATGATATTTTTCTATGAGTTTCTTTAATCATTTTTCAATATTTTAAAAACTGTACTTAATCATATCAATCAAAAATAAAACCTGTAAAGGCAAAATCGTGCTTACTGTGACGGTCTTCACAAAAACTCAATATATATTTAACAAGTGCGTGTATTGGCTAAATTCAATAGACTTTAAAATTAACAATATCCACATCGGATTAAATGCTTCACTTAGTACTTTGTTTTAAAAGTCTAGTATTGCAAGTCACACAATATTTAATTGGCATAATAAGTATGTTGGTTCACTTATTCGCTAAGTACCAGTGACTCTTTGGTATAATTGGGAATGCACCGGCCATGTAAGCTTTGGGGATGTGGGCTGTGTGATTTTTCTGAGAGTTTCTTTAATCATTTTTCAATATTTAAAAAAATGTACTTGGTCATATCAATCAGATTTAACCGATCCCGTGAATTCAAAACAACGTAAGAGTGCGATTGGCTTGCTTGAGCTTTAAATTTATATTATATTTATATTTTATATTTAAATGCTAAACGCCTGTTAGGGTGGCTTTTCGGGGAGCTCACCCTTAGGGCATGCGCCTTGAGCGGAGCGTACAATCAATATCCGAGCTATTTAAATCCGAATACGTCATCGGCCCAGCCGGGCTCGTGACGCGCTGGTGACGTCACCGGGGGTGAAGGAGGCTCCTCCACCTGGGAGCAACCTGTTCCGCGAAGGTTATTTCTATCATCCAAAAATCACATTCAACACAGCGTAGTATTTTTAAATGAAACTTCTAGTCTACGCTACATTAAATCTCGATACAAAAATAACCGTTACTTTCCTCACAGATATTCCGGCGGTTCTTGTTATTTTTCGGCCCACTCATGTAAAGTTCATGATTAATTCCCCATCTTCATTCACTTAAAGGTAATTTGTCTTCATTTTTTTTTTTTTTTTTTTAATATTTCGGCTCGATTTCCATTAGGTAATTTTACATAATGGCTAGAGGCCTTGCAATCTTTATGTTTAAATTAAAATTATGAATTGGATTTATTTTACCAGATAAACCTGTATATTTTTTAATATCTAGACCTATATGATTAATTTAGTAACATTGTGAAAGTGATTTTAATACCTGGAATATTGAGATAGTTAATTAGATTTGTAAATGACCTGTTAACTTCAGGCCTTGGGGTTGTCTGCAGAATGAATAATATAAAACTTTAATTTACTTACGTAAAAGAGCATCCTGTTCTGCAACCTTTCACAGTAGTTTGATTGATACACTTTAAAATATTTAATGAGATCTTAAAACCTTTGGAGAACCTTTAAGATACTTATTAAATGAACGCCAATGTATGTTTTCAACACCATTATAACTAAATTTATTTTTATATTAATGTTTATGCTTAACTGTATTTTTTTCAATTATGTAAGAAAAGTATGCTACTGGCATATATTTTAATATATAAAAAAAATATTTAGAACAGTCTCTCCAAAATAATTGCAGATTATCTTCAGGTATGACTTTTAAAGACAGAAGATAATATTTAGAACTCCTTGTTGACTCAATATCTTAACTGTATATAAACCACCCTAAACCACCCTACTACTAAGAATTGGGGGCGGAAGCGGAAGTAAGGCAAGCGAGCAAGCCGTAATAAGCTATTAGAAGCAATATCCGGTTTGTTGCGCCTTGTACAAGAAAATAACTTTTTTTTTGAATCTCTAAGACTTTTCTTTCTTTTCCACAAAAATAGATAGATTTAGTTCCTGGTAGAAATGAATCACGATTGATGAGAACATCGTTTTTGTTAGTAAATATTTGAAAATAATACGTACACTCACCATTAATATGAGGTTTGAATTTAATTTTGATCTCATGTAAACATTTCCTGCTTAGAAAATTTTATAAATTTATTTTTTTTATGTAAAAAAAATAAATTTATAAACATAAACTATCATATTTTAAAAATTGAAAATGATGCAAATCTGTTGACAATTAAAACTAGTTTTATTGTATAATTTAGTTTTATATAACCGAAAAAAATACAAATACACTTCTGAAATCATCCGTTAGATAGCCCGCCACCTTTTAATGTTCTTAACTTATCATAAGAACCCTCTTTTATAATGATTTAAGTATTGTAATTACTTTTTTGTCAATTATTACAAAGCATAATAAATATGTTTCAAATTATAAATCGCATGTCAATTACGTGTCAATTATATTAATTGCATTTTGAACACGCTATAAAATCAAACCCAATTCTGTTGCCAGCACGAAAAATAATCAATTTTCAGTTTTGGGATTCATCAATTATCCATTTCGAAACAATTAATCATCGGTTGCCAGCATCCAGCATATATCACGTAAGTATGAGTTGACCTCACGAGCTCTGCACAAAAACTCTTTACCTTCTTACCACCAGTCAAACGTCTGTCTATGGAAATTGGAAAGCCAAAGAGCATCACTTAATGAGAAGAAATCAATCATTAATATTTGCAATATCAAAATAATTGGTTATAATTGATAAAACAAATATTCATGTTTTTTTTTCTGTGTGAGTTGCCAATTTCTGGGTGTGATCCATTTTATTTATTAGCCTTCACGTTCTGAAACAGGCAGCGTAATAAATTATTCCAATGCAGTATTGGATACAAAGATAGATTAAATCAATATTTTTAATCAATGATGTAATATGCAGATGTAATCACTTGGAAAAAATAAGTGATGTTATGTTTAATTGTGGATTCATTGCCGTTTTCTTTTTTTTGTTTGTATATTTACAAGTAAAGATCAGTATAATGGAAATAAAAATTTACGACCAAATAAAGAGATAATTTTATTGTAAGTGTAACGTAATCCAAAGGTCTTTATCAATACAATCTCCGATTAGATACGCAATATTTTTATGTGGACCTTTATTTTTCTAAGCTTTCCTGAAAATAAAATGACAATACATTTACTATTGGTTGGGTATCTTTTGTGATGTTATAATAAAGTTTACTGCTTAGAGTTTATATGAATAGAATAGAAACTAAGCTTTTAAAATTTATATTTATATTAATGTCTCTGTGTTTTCAGTCAATCTTACGAATATCAAAATGATTTATCAATTCAAAGTTAAAAGTAAACTCTAAAACGCAATAAAAGCTACCATTCACAGCTTTAACGATGAAGACACAATGTTCAGTTTTGCGGAAGTTTCCAAGGTATACAATTTATACAATTTATATTATCTATAGATTCTAGCTATTTTTTCAAGATCAATATCAAAATCATTTTCACGAGTTTTTCTGTTGATTTTACACAAAGCAAAAGAGAAGAGCCTAAATAAATTTACTGTAACCAAGAATACTTCGGTTATGAAAATCTATCAGATTCCATCGACATGAACCGGTGGCATAACAATATGGCTGGGTTTCCCCGACGAATTAAAAACAGTATGAGAGTATAAAAAAAGATCGTTAGAGAGGTTGATCCAAACCTTCACCACCATTCGCTAAACAATTTCTGCTTAAACCATTATTAAAATACGTAATAATGCTTTTTATTTCGTAGTTTTATAGTTGTTTAGTCATAAAGGTTGTAAAATCATAAAAATATAAAATCAACCGTGACGTTATCATACTAGCATTTACACGGATCTAGTTTAGCTTGTAGCTCAGCAGAACACGCAAAGAACTTTTTTTTCAATATGCTTTAAAACAATATTTATATGAATTGAGCAAAATTACCCCGCGCGTCCGATTAAAATCATAGAGGCGACACGAACTCCACACGAAGAAGATATACAATTATTAATTATGAATATAAAAAAAAAACGAAGTGGGCCGCGTTTTTATATATTGTTTGAGAAAGCTGCGCCTCAGTAAGCACCCAATTAATAACACCTTCATCAAACAAAACCTCGCAGCAGCCGTTACGCAAGTCTGTTATCTCAGGCGCCTGGTCCCCGATCGGCATCATCTAGATGAAATCAATTAAGTCGTAATAAATTAGAAAGCCTTAATGGGCGAAACTGCATGATATTCTGTAATTTTTCACGTCGCTTCCCACCGATATCATTAGGAGCGATTATTGCAGAGGCTCTCACCTTTCGCGGCGTGTCGGGCTCTCCTTGTGTTTATCGAACAATCTTCGCGGTGTGATTCTGGCGCACGGAAAGTTTTTTTTTTTTTTTTTGTGTATAAATGAGACATTTGTGTCGGGACCTCCCGCCGGGCAGGCTGAGCAAACACTCCGAGAGGAGGGCAAGTCGGAGTGAAATGATTAGAATTTTGATGTGTTTTTTTTATTGAGTTTGTAAATAAGGATTGTTGACATTGCTTTGTTGTTGTTTTTAATTATGAATATTTATTTTTTTGTAAATTGATGATGATCCGATAACGTGCTGTCGATATAGGAAACCAATCAGCTGTCGTATAAAATTTTAATATATTTATTATATTAAGAAAGTTTTTTCCTTGTCTCCCAATTATTTTTTTATTTATGTACTATATATAGCAAAAAAAATACTTGTGTAAACATAAATTATCCTACTGTATTTTTTAATATCTTTATATCCTTATTATTACCAGTTTTGATGATGATCCTTATTTTTACCAAAATAAATGTGTTATTCAGTTAATAAACAAAAAATAGAAGAACTTTATAATTAAGATTATATATATTTGACATTGAAGCATATATTTTTTTATGTCAAACTACCTTAATATCACAGTTTTCTGCAATCTTTAACTATAAAAATGCTGTAGTTTATTTATAAGAAAACTATGTCCTGAAAACGTTATGGAAATTTATTTCATTATTTAATTGTGCAGTAATATAAATTCAAATTTAATGGCTGCTAATGATTAGTATCTCTAAGTATATTGAACTGCAAAATACTCCCATTAGCTACACTGATGATTGAAAGCAATTAAGACCTACTGAAAACAGCTGTGTGCACGCGTAGAATATTATACTTTCTTAGTTGATTGTATGTATGTATATATATAAGAGTCTACTGTAACACAAACGAATCAATTACCTGCAAATAACATTTTCAAAACTTGATTCCACTGACATACTGATATTTGGAGATTTCTCGCTTCGGAGGCAGCCTTTCTACGGGCCGCACAGTTCGAACTGGTTCCCTTTGTTTTCGATCAAATGACTTTACTAATGTCGCATTTAAAACACTCAAGACAGCCCATGGGAATATCTGCGGAGCGATTTATTACGGCCCTCGTTCCTTGTCTATCATTCTGGAATCAAGATGATATCTCATTTTATTATTTTTATGACCGCGGGGTGCCCGATACGTCCGGCGGTATCTCCCGATCTAGCTCCACTAAGCATACAGCGCTGCGTTTGATGAATTGTACAAAGGTTTGTTTATTGTGACTCGAGTCCAAAGGCGAGCGGCCATGATTGAAAGTTGTCCCAAACGATTTGATTAAGATATTTGAATTAATATAATTGACAGATAAATTATAAATACCGTCGTGAGATCCTTGTTAGTGCTGGCCAGCAACTTTGGCCCATTCTAAAATGCTTCCAAGATCAATTTTTGTCAGTTCAGTTGATAGTATTTAAAATATTTTCTTGTGCACAAATATTATTTTTTATGATGACCGTTAAATTGTTTTGGAAAAATATGGATAAATACATTTTTTTTCTATAAAATCATATTCGGTTTGCATTTTCATGTATAAATTTTTTACTATCAATAATTAATGGCATAAATTACGGCATTGCTTGTGTTACTATGCTAAAAAAAATTAGATCCATAATTATTGGTGAACAGTTTTAATTTGTGCATATTTATTAAAATCTTTTCGCTCCAATCTTAGCCCTTTTATATATTTATATTATTACAATAATGCTTTTGAATATTTTTTTACCAAAATTAACCATTTAATGAAATTTATAGAAAAGGAATGTATACGTGATACATTACTAAAATTTATGCGGCTGATACTGACAATAATAATTTTTATATTGTATATTTGTAATATATACTACTTTTTATTATTGTTATACATACATATTCAAAAATACAAAAAAAACCAGAAGAGTTTTTAAAATATGATGATATACAATATTGTGGATAATTAGGATGAAAGAAGGTTCCATTATGCTTTTCTCAATTTATGTGATCTAACAATTGCCGGAAACCTCAGGTAGACAGAACTTATCTAAGAGCTCTCGGGTATGTTGAAAAAATCTTTTATTGCTAATGCAATAAAAGATTTTTTAAGATTTTAATAAATATATCCTGCATTATAAATAAATAAGAACCTAGCTTATTTAAATCATTCTAAAACCGATCTGTTTTTACTTCCGCTAACCTACTGATACAGAAAAGTTGAGAATAGTATTGATAAAATTTTATTCAATATATAAAATAATTCTCTGTAAAATATATATTTACAACTTAAAATTATAAGAGTAATCAGTATCTCAAAAAAATTGCGATAGTAGGTATGCATTATTTATTACAAAATCAAATCTTCCGAGAACCATATTATTAATTCTATTTCATGAAAAAAACTGTTATCATTTTTTTTTTCCGTAAAAAGATCAACACGATGCAGAGCAATCTTTCAAAATGATAAAAACCGAGCCGATTCAAACGCAATTCTTTCCATGTCTTCGCATTTATTATTTTGAAAACAGGAAAGATTTCGTACCTCTATCGCAACATCGACAAGTCTCACGACTCGGCCGCGGCATGTTTAAGCCGGCCGATAAAAAATGTATTCAAATTATTATAAACAAATATAACATCGGTGCCATACTTATGTTCCGCCATCGAGAGAACAAACGACTGTATATCGTGTTATGATATTTCGGCTCGAGTTGCGCCACTCTCGTTGGCTCTGTGCCTTCCACAACGCAATTGTCGGAGGCATTCCGTGGATCTAGCCCAATAAACATAATTTATGTGAAAAAAAACTTGCAAAATCGAGATGAAATCTTACGTCACGTTTATGGGTCACACAGAATCAGGTATACTTTTTTTGATGCATGAGACATTTGAAAACACATTTGAACTAAGATCTTATTGTAATTATTTATAAGCTTGTAATGAAAGTTCTTTCAGGCCGTGCATTGTTAGGCACCGCCTTTTTCAGTATTTAAACGTTGCCTGCACTACTGCAAGGGGTGGTGTTTTTAACTTTCAGGCAGTCAATCATTATGTCTCAAAATCAAACAATCGTTGCAATAACAAATATAAAGATTAATTCATCTCAAATCTGAACTAGCTAAAACAGACATACGACTTATAGAAATATGTTGCAGGCGTTTAAAATTGTCTTTCCGCTTTGTATTTGTTTAGAGTAAAAATATAAAACTAGAACACATGAATCAGAGGCATATAAAAATAAATTAATAAATTAACGTATAAGAGATTCGCTGATCATTATCTACGAATGTTACAAAACGTATGAGTTTTTTTTAAGCTCTATGGATAAATCAAAATGCAATATTTTTATTGATACATTCTGAAAATTTAAAGGTTTTTCTTGACATCCAAAATACCTTTTTTTTTTAAATTTGCTCTTACGCAAATCTAAAGTGTGTTTATATTTTCAAAAAAATAAATTAAAGTCTGCCTAGGTGGTCATTTATTTTTGACCACTCCGGTTTTTATGGACACGGCCTTGCATCATGACAACTCACAATTTCATATTTAAATTCACCGATCACTTTCATTAATGTTTAATATATCTGTAGTTACGCTTCCAATCAATAAAATAGAATTAATTGAATACCTGTGGAGATATTTCCAGATAATAATTTGCATTGTGGGCGTTAGACAGGAGAGAGTGTGAAATTGTTTTAAATAAACTCATGGGTATTAAAACCACTACCCGGGTGAGGTTTTTCAATTTTGGTTCAATAACTCGACGATGTGTTATTAAGTCTTGCGTCCCGGTGTAGGATACATAATAACTAGGTGGTGCGGTTATGCGCGTTTATACGCATGCCATAAAAAAAAACTTGTAATTTTCTCGCAGACTCTGAGAACCCGTAGAATGAAGCCATTAAACCAACTAAGGTTTCCTCACTTGTGATGAGAAAGATGCGTCCAATCAACACATTACTGCCTGGTTAAAGTATGCGCTTTGCTCGACCGAGGCATTACAAAACGTCACATTTTTAACATCACATGTTGCAATGTGATCGACTGTCTGCCTCACTGTGATTTTAATAATTTTAAAGTAAACATCGAAGCATTGTATTACGTATTTACTCAGAGGAAGTTGGTGACCATTTCACTGGGCAGTCTTACTAGTTTAGCTGCAATCCCGACTACATCCAATGCCTCTTTTTTTTCAGATTTTTTCCTGAACATTCAACTACAGTAGGTCATATTTGGTATGTCTGAAAAGTACCTTACACTTTTTACAATTTTTTTTTTTTTGTGTGCTATTAATGTGTAATTTTGCGATATAAATACGCGCTTACGATTTTACTACTACAATGTCGCACGACCTAAATCTTGCGTTAATGCAAGCCGAGGCGTGAGACCCACCGTCGTCTCCGCGCAATCCTAATACAACCGCCTCGGACAGTTGCATCTGTCAGGAGAACCGGTTATGCGTGTCTTCTTCAAAAATATATTCCATATTGCACAGGCGTGGACATAACTAAAAATCCGGCTTCGACTTGCGGCCCACGGCCCTGTCGGCGACGTGGGACCTGCATAGCCGATACCAATGACTATTTTGGTGTATAAACCTGTGGTGTGCAATCTTTTCTTCCTATTAAAAAAAATTTAAGCGTTTAAAAAGGCTGAAAGCGTCACAAACAATTTTTAAAAACTGCTTAACATAAACGGGTAGTTTAAAATCCACATGTTGCAAATAAATTTTTCCTGTGTGTAACTTCAGCTGTCTTGTTTTTTTAGAGAAACTTATCTAAATGT
This sequence comes from Atopsyche davidsoni, assembly GCA_022113835.1. Lineage (NCBI taxonomy): Eukaryota > Metazoa > Arthropoda > Insecta > Trichoptera > Hydrobiosidae > Atopsyche > Atopsyche davidsoni. The sequence goes on from JAILWY010000012.1 coordinate 15,380,764, forward strand.
AGTATTACAATCTGTAAGCATATTAAAAATCGATGCTTTACAAAAAATATATTTCCTTGAATATCATATCCCTATTCATCCCTATCAAGAATGTCGACATTCCACTTAAACACTCAAAAGTAAGTCTTCAACCTATTTAGTTAGTCAATATTTGATTATTCGTCTGCACGTCAAATGTGTTTTTTATTCTAAAATATTTATGAATATATATATACATACTGATGTTGACCTCTAACCTCGTTTTAAATTAAATTCATAGTATTATTGGCTCCATTGTTAAAATATTTTTATTTTTCTTGTGAAATCAAATTTAAATGCAAATATTACGATGTTAGCACTCAATATTCACTCCAATAAAAATTTACTACGAAAAGAAGGGAAAGCTTTTAAAAAAAAATACTAGCACTCGCATAATATCCCCTCTTTTATCTTTGAAACAATTTTGAAAAGATTTTTTAATCGAGACGAGGATCATAAACAAACGACACCATTTTAAAAGGCGATTTAAAAAAACGAAACTATATTCTTTATCTCAAGACTACAGAATTTAATGGCCCATTACTTTCTAATGCTCTTTTATCTAAAATAAATACAATGTTTTTAATTATTCATAGATTTCAGTCGAAACAGAAACACATTCGGAGAATCTCAATCTAGCGATTTTGAGCGAAATTTGCTTATTTATGAATCCCATTTAGCGCGACACTACGCCGAGCTGTGGAATAACAAGATTTGGAATTGCAAAAAAAATGCAGAGACTGGATATATGTCTTTTTTATACAAATTTGTGACAATGAGGACATCCCGAGTATAGAATCAGCCATATCTGCTTCTGCAACAAGATACAGAGTGATACAAAACAAATTTTAAACATTTTTTTTAAATTTTAATAATAACTACTCAACAGCTTATTAGTTTACGTATTTGGCTATTCATTATAAATAATATTTGTAAGGGATTTTTATGTGTCTTATACTACAGTGCTTAAATTAATACATCGAGACATGTTTTAAAAATATCCCATCTTGAGGATTTTTGGTTTCGATACATTGAATTTTTTCTTGCACTTATATGCGTGTCTAACTAAGTTTGCATGTGTCCAATCAAAAATTACGATTTATTAAATAGAAAAATTTAAAACCCCACGTCTTAGTAACCAAAATATTATTCTCAATTTTTTTAATAAAGTTAAACTATCCAACCTATTTTAAAACACCCTGGACGTATCTGTTTCTGAATTCACCTTAAAATGACAAAAATTTCAATAAAATCTTATGCTGAGTCTTCATATTATTCATAGTCTTAGATTGTAAGGCGTTTTCTTCATCGTTAAACATACTATACGTTTACGCAAAACGCAAGACGTACCACCATCCACAGTATTACAACCATATAAAAAAATATTATAAAATATCATTATGAGTTCAACAAGTATATGATAAATAGAATTACTAGTTAAAATATCAAAGGTTATGTCTTGCAATTCACTTGAAAGGCACCAAACCGAGTATAATTATTTTTTTTTTCCGAAAGTCGTAACTTATTTAAATTTCAGCATATTATACGACAAACAGTAGATAACTCAAAGAAATTGGGATTATAAGTCTGATTTGACCTGATTGGACTGAAGATCTGAGTTTGAGTCATTTTTTGGTAAAAGTAATAACTTCCTACAAAAATTTTTATTTGATGTGTTTTATTATTTATTTTACTACCTTGTTTATTTTTTAAATTAAACTTTCTGATATTGTATGATTAATGAATATTTTATATAATATTTGGTATGATAAATTTATGGCACTGAATTTATTGCAATATTGGGTTACATGCATTTATAAAAAATATTTAAATTTTGTTGGTTATTTCAGTACTCCATTTATTATTAATTGTTATTTTAAATATTTTACCTGTTATGTTGTATGAAAATATACATTAGTGTAATATTTTTTTTAATATTGCGTTAAACATGCAAATGTATGCATTTATACGTCATAATAGTTGTCAGTGCGAGGCAAATAGACCTCAGAGGTATATTCGTGACATAATGATTGTAGAACGAGAACTAAGTATTCCTAAACATGCGTCACTTCTTTTTTAGACAAATGGCGTAAATGTAACACAATAAATAACTTACATCAAAAATGGCTAATTAAATGTTCTTAATTCTTGCGAAAATAGCAATAAATGTCAAATGTTGCGTGTCTCCGGACGATTTAAAAGGAGTTATTTGAGCAAACGCGCGTCTATTTAAATCTTACACAATATTCGCTTTATTTATGTTTATGCTTTTTAAACTTATGTTTATAAATGCTAGAACTATTAAATTTGTATTTAAAAAAAGTATTTTCGAATTGAAAATTTAAATTGATAAATAATATAATCTACATATTTAAATAAAGTTATAAGATATTAATAGTCTATGCATTTAAATAATTAATCAATTTAATATTTGTTAAATTAGTTTTGTTATACTACTAATATTTATTTATCAAATATAGTATATATCTTGCATAAAGCACCGAGTCGCCATATACGTGAACCCCACATAATAAAACATGTTGAAGTGGTTAGTTTAGATATAATAATTCTCATTTATTTATATATGAATATTAAATTAAGTTTAAAAAAATATTACTTAATAAATATTATAAGCGGAAAGTCTGCGGAAAGCGTAAATTCAATGCAGATAAGAAATTATTGTTCAGCAAGCGTGTAGCGTGTATCTGTATGTGCCGGAGGAGTCGGAACCGGAGGTGAAAGGTCTTTGAAATAAAACCTCGATAGTACAGATAAAAGTTTTCAATACACCGCCAATTTTCGGGTCATTGAAGGCTTGGTATGAGGTCAATATGGTTCTCCGGTTTAATAGCTTTTTTTTGTTTCTTTACAGCACTTTAAATCTCAGTGCGCAACCCAAACGGAAAAACTAAAAAACACATAACATCATTTGCAAGAAGCATAGAAAAAAAATATTTTTCGCAAAAGTTTAATATTTAAAATAAAAATAACTACAATGATACTTCTGCGTGTATTCATTTTTTAAGTAACCGGTTTACGAAAAAGATCAGGCTGGAATTTCCGGACTCGATTAGCTTCCAACAAAGATGGGTAGCAATTTTTGTTACAGTGTATTCAATTTATTAAAAATATATACCGTTGGAAGCATCTTTTCTTTTGTCTGGCCTAATTGACAATTGACGCCAAACAATATTGAATTTATTATATTTCTACATGTCATTTCAATGTAAAAATACATCATAAATATCGAAACCTTTTGAGTCTTATTTTTTTTTGCCTCTTAGATCATAAGCCCAAAATAATTCATGTATTTGATAATTTCTTACAATGTGTCCTAAAAGTAAAATCATTCATTTTGACAATTTCCCTGTTCTCAAAAAAGGTCTGTGTTTTCTAGTGATGCATTGACCTAATTTAAGCCACAAACTTAAACTTATATATATATATATATTAATAAAGGATATCATAATATACCGCTTGTCCGATAGCATAGAAGGTGAAATTTGTTTACAACATAATCGTGCCAGTGTGCAATACTCGTATAATGATACAGGAACAAAAAATAATATATAGTTAAGTGGATGCCCAATTTTATGATTATTTTATTAACTTGTTAAGTTCATTTTTCGCTCACGATTCTCCCAGAGTGAAGAAGAACCAATCAGGTAAATCCTCACTCTGCTTGTTTATGATTGAAGGCCTAACTTTTACAACCATATTTTCCCACTTAAAAATAAAAGCACGCTCGGAATGAAACCTGATTTATAATCCGCTAAAAAATTATCCGGTCATTATTTCTAGATGAATAAATTAAGCTTTTTTTTATAATATTTTATGCTACGCTTTTTGATAAGCGATAATTTTAAAAATATTATACAATGTTATGCAATATTGTTTCAATTTTGAAAACTTGCGTTTCATATATTTCTCTTGAAATAGGCAATCACGACTTTGAATGAATCCTATCGCAATCGTATACTTTTTAATAGTATTATATTTATTATTGAAATATATACGTGTTAATATCAACTGTATATAATAATTGCAATAAAAATAAATAACTTTGATTTGATTTGTATTTGTTTTATTACCAATTAGTATACGTTGATACAGTACATAGTAAAATAAGCATTAGGGTGTATCCAATGTGGCGTATTCTAAACCTTTTTTTTTGTGGCCACTGGGTTTGATATAAAAAAATATTTAATCCCATTCCTCAGTCTGTTTTATGCAATTTTTTTTCATTTGATCAAATCACGTTCTTCTTAGTTGAACCACAGAACCTTAACAGTATTTTTGTCTACACTATTTATTTAGCCAACTCTTAATAAGACTCTAATAACCTGAACTTAAGATATTATTTGAAAATAATTTATTTTTATAGGTAAGAACAAAATAAACAATAATTATAAAATGTAAGCTTTTAAACCCGCAGTGTTAGCCTTCATAATTTCACCTCGTAAGGCCTTTTTCATATTTTAATTTATATTCCTTGCTGCATATTGTCACTCCACAATAATCTATCTATCTACCTCCGCATTGTCTCTAAATCTGCAACCATTTATGTGAGGTCACTGAAGACTCGTATAAAAGTACAAATTGTGTAAGCTGAAGGTCTTAAACTTGATTCTTGAAACTAACGGTTTTGATTCAGTGGGCTATTTTTTCACATCCGGATAAACTGACAAAGATTTTAAGATAATTCAATTGATAGAGATAGAAAAAAAACCAATGATATCAGAGAAAGGTGTGATAAATGGAAAATATAACGAAAAATTAAAACATAATGAAATCGTCCTGCATTGGAAGTTCTGAAAAAATTCATATGCTCAAATAACTGAGTTAAAAAAATAACAATATTAACTATATATTTATAGTATAGTTCACAAATATAGTATGATTATGATAGGCTTGTGGTGTAAAATAATTAATAACTTTCTAGTTATTTTGAGTGTATTCCAAAATATTCGAAGGTATACTCATATTTTAGGTTTATTTATTACTCTATATTTTTGTGTGATTGGTAACTTGTGATACACGATAAAATTTCATACTAAATTGCAGCATTAATCAAAATTAAACTAATTTCTTTTACATGCAAAATTGTAGCATTGCGCCATAAATCATTGTTCGTACACGTTTTTTTATTGAGTATGTATTATTATATTAAAGATCATTTATACTCAATTAATATTCATCATATTCAAAATACACAAGCAATCACTTCGTACAATGTAATATATAGGGATTAAGTGCATAGTTATTTCACAAATTAACAGCTTGTTTTGCGTCAAAGAAACGCTTTGACCGCAAAATCAGCCATGCAAATAACAGAGCACTTATAGTCTAATCCATCAACTGATCACTCATAAACAATTAGCCATCGACAGGCCGGACAGGTAACGTCGGCCAGGTAACTAACAGCTCAACCGGTCGTATATGGGTTAACGAGAACTTAACAGTCGGCGTAGCTCGGTAGCAACATGTGTGTGTTAAATAAAAAAAGCAGTGAGAAGTCCCGGCGCAGCCGTCATTCGTCCTACGCCCGGGAGTGATATACGAGCGAGGGGGGCGGCTCCGGTACCTCCGCGACCCACGCTTTGGTTTTTGATTGCACGCCGGTCCCCTGATTTGACATGCTCGCCAGCCTCCAGGGCTGCACTCGGGGGCGTGGGGCATCACAAAAATATACCCAAATGATTAATATTATTAATTTATCATATATGAATTGATCTGAAAAAGCACTACGTCTTTATTAAATGAACTACATTGAATGCTTTCATTATAATAAAATAAAACCGAGTGGTTTTGGAGACTACGTTTATTATAAACGTAGTCTCTAAAACCACTTGGTTCTATTTTATTATAATAAAATTGAGTATTACAAAATAAATACCAGTTTCATTAATTAATAATTGAATGCTTTCATTTATTAAAATCGTGTTAGAAAATATTTTTAAAATTCTTAAAAAATAATTTATGTGCTTGTGGACTTTATTCGTGTTATCATTAAAACGTGACAATTCATATTCAAATATATTTTTTTCCACAGAAGAAATTATGTAATATGAATATTTATTTGAACTACAAACTAAAAACAATGCTACCGAATCAAAAGTTCTTTATTAATAAGTCACATTGCGATCTAGTGATAGAAGCGACTGCCTTTCAATAATAAGGTTTACATCATACATAATAATCTTCTTTTTTTTTTAATTATTAAAAAATATGTTTATTATTGGATTTTTGTGAAGACCGTCACAGTAAATGCTATTTTGCCTATACAGGCTTTAACTTTATTTATGATTGATTGATTAAGTTCATTTTTTTATTTAATATGTAATTGGCATAATAAGTACGTTGTTTCACACATAGTATATGATTGTTAAAAATTCTCGCTAAGTACTAGTGGCTCGTTAGCATAATTGGATAAGAATGCACCAGCCATGTAAACTTGGGGATGCGGGTTCGAATCCCACACAAGACATGATGATAATCTTCTGAGAGTTTCTTTAATCATTTTTCAATGTGTGAAAAAATGAACTTAATCAATCAATCAAAAAATATGTTGTTTGTAGTTTAAGCGCAAAAAAACCGTGTAATTCCTGTTTGTTATTTTCTTCGTCGAGCGGACACCGGAGAAACGAACAAAACCGCAATTTATCAAATGCATTCTAATTGCTTAAAACTACTTGCTCACCTGCCTATCTACCTCAAAAAGCTTTCAAGAGTAGATTGATTTATTAACATTTCATTCAGATAACGTAACTATATATTTTTTTTATTGAATTGACTTAAAAAAATAATTAAATATACTGTACAATAAGATTGCACATGCCCTGTAAATTGTGTTTTCCTTGCATGGGAGATAGAAAGAGATTGAAAAGCTGCACCTGTCTCGCTCGCTGACCCGACTAAATCTCATTCGCAACTTCCTACGCAATTGCAGGCAAAAAAGTAAGCACCTGTAGCTAAATTGCCAAATTGTTTTCATCACGGCAAAATCAAAAGTGCAATTTATTTTAATTGTTTATTCGTTTAATTGCAATGTAGCCGACTTTTTCGCAATTTCATGTGTTCGTGTGTGAAAATTTTAAGACCTACGTACTATATGCATGCAAATTGATTTAATAAGATACAAGTTTTCATTATATATATAATTTTTTTTTTTTTTAATCAACGTTTTTATTTATTATTTTAGTATAAAATATATTTAAAAAAATATTATTAATATCGACACTACTTATAATTAAGCTCTGTCATAATATAAATATAAAGTTTTGTTATAGGTTAGTTAGATATTGTGATAAAGATGTAGTTTCGATCAAAGTAGTATGATTATAATTCATATGAGGGAATAATCAGAAAGTAGTCCATATTTTAAAAAAAGCTTAAGCACCTTTTTAATAAAAAAAAAAGCAGTAATTTTTCAAGTTTTTGCTTTTTTTATGTTATTTTGATGACTTGTTAAAATTTGACATTACTTGACTTAAATTTACAGTTACTACTTTATTAAATGTGTACTAAAAATTATCTAGGATTTTAATTATCATAGATTTATCAGTGCCTTGCTTTATGTGCTCGTTGTCTACACACTTAAAGCTTTTTTGAAACCGTGTCAAAATTATAAATGAATTATTTGATTTCACGTTCTTATTGTACCAATTAATATGATAAATGAAAATACGCATACAACGATTCGACCTTCAAGCTCACGTCCCTTCAGACAAAACTAAATTATATTGAATTGTGGCGTCAGAATTTTTTACAATGATTCTCTGTTTTTATTCGGGATTTATTACAATAATAAAATCAGTCTCGTTATTATCCATTTACACATTTAACCTCGAACGGGACCTATCCAAATTCACTGTAAATGTTAAGTTCCCGCATAAATTGGACTAATTTAAATAACTTCAAAAATATATAATTTGCATGCAATAATTTATGCCACTCAATTAAATTATAATCAAAGTTTTTCCACGCCTGCATACTTTAATGGCCGGCTCTATATTTGGTGCACGCAAGAGTTGCAGGAAGCCAGGCAAACGATTGTTTATGAATACATTGTGCATCTGAATTTATTGCACTTTTTATAGAGAGATGTTTATGACGTTCAAAGCGTTCGCTTCCTACTCATGCGGTGGAGATGCATCCAAAAAAATACATTTATGAAAGCAACAAAATAATTTATGGATATGCTTTCATCAATTTTAAAGACACGCTGTCCCAACCTCCGCAAACTGATTCGGATAATATATTTTGGAACTTAAGCTCTCGCTTCTCAAATCAGTCATGATAGATTTTAACGAAAAGTCGATTTAATTTTTATCTGTCTTTATTTAAACAGCAAATATGAAGAGCCAAAATGAGATTTCTAACATTCTTGTTTATGATTATTTTAGGTTTTGAAGGATTTCTTCGGAGCTTCTGAGTCTGAAGAAAGCATTGAAAATCAAAAGTTTTTATAAACCATTTTTGGTTATTTTTCGTTATCTCATACAAATTGTCATGGTAGATTTAATATTTTAGGAAAGATAAGCGTCATTGCCATAACAGACCATAGCCTGGAGCTAAACGTTGCGTTGGTGCTAGTATTTTGTCCAGAATGAGTAACGCACGCATGTGATTACGACTGCTAGGCTGACCTAATGTGTGAAGAGTGCCCACTGTAGGTCTCTTTCTTTTGCTCAATACATCTCCGAGGCGTATGTCGCAGAAGCACTCCAGAAATAAATAAATTTTAAGAGCTACATTGAGATTTAACTGCACCGTAAAACTCATCGAAAATTATTCATCACTATTCATAATATAACACATCACTATGCACTTTTATTAAAATAATCTTATATATTAGGTCTTATATATTAAAAAAAGTAAAATAAATATATTTCAATTCAAGGCCATATAATCAACAAAATTTATATCCGATTTTTTTCAAAATATAATATATCACACTTTTTGGATTTAAAATAGTGATTATTTTTTAGCAATGATCTCGTTGTATTCCTTAGCAATTTTTCATAATACCAAATATTTGCAATAGGAAATTATCGATGTCCAATAACGACGTGCCTCAAATAGACCTTGGCTACGATAAGTGGCAAATAGCAAATCACTCAAGTAATCTTTACTAAGTGAAAAAAACTCAAAATGCAGTTTATGTATTGTGACAATAAAAGAAAAATGCAAAAAGTAAGTCTAGTCTCAAACAATTTGTCAAATGTTATTGCCGTCTATCCTAATTAAAAAACTGCGTATCAGTGTAAGATTTTATATGGACCCTATTATATGTGTCAGTGCTAATATGCATATAAAAACAAAACTGTTCAATCAACTTCACCTAGAAACCTACTGAATAAAAACAAATTTATAAAAAATATAAAACAAGAAGCATTCGTTGTCTCGTACTAGAATAAATTTGATCAGTAATTATGTATAGACCAGTTGATTAAAAAGACGTAGGTGTCAGTCTGCGGCGCTGGCTTGTGACTGATTTTCGGTATGTCCAATTAGAAAAGAAATGATGATGATTTCTCCATGTGTCCACGCAGGACGAGGTATACAACAAGTTGAATCATCTTGTATGAGCGTGTTGCGTAACCCGCGAGTACGTGCTCACTTGTTCTACATTGAGATGTCTATGAAACCGAATTGGATACGTACGATGATTATGGCAAAGAATCTCCCGGTTGTACAAGTCGATTTTGTAATTATTTTTTAAATTATCGATTGAAAAGCCATAATCGCTGGTGAGTTAAAAAAAAACTCGTTTTCTTTAGCGTGGAGACAAATTGAGGACATCTTTAAGTCGCAGATAAAATTTTTACCATTTTAATTTGTCTTACATATTTTTTGTTGATGGTGATGATTTAATTTTCTGTCGTTACCTTGCATGCATATTAGTGCCATTTTTTTAATCTTTTGTGTTGTGTAAGGTGTCACATTAATACATATGCCATGCTGATGTCACACGGTGCTGTGCGTGAACCAAGACGGCTGATCAAATTACAAAAGTCGTCTTCTAATGCATTATGTTTTTATTGTTGTTCAATCATTTACATATTTTTCATTTTATGTCTTTTGGTCTTTTGGATTTTTATTGGTATAATATTTTTAAAATCCCTTTAAAATGTCAAAAATTACCAACAATCTATTTAACAATATTATGGAATCTTCTGGCGTCAATTTGGGTACAGTTATAAAAAACTTTCCATTGAGTTTAATATCGTATAATGTCACATAAAATATACAATTTTAATTATTAATGTTTTATTAGATAACTTCGGGAACATGATGTTAATTTTACCAATAGAGTAGAGTCTCGGTACTGACCCTGTCACTACAAATAATATTAATACATGCTTAGTCGTGCAACTATTTCACACAAAATGCAAGCCTGCACATGCTACTTGTGGCGAGACATGTGCTTGTTGTGGATTACATCCGATTTTTATGTATTGCCATGAGACATTGCATATTATATTCCCACCATCCCGCGGAATATCTTCTCACACTGTCATATAAACATTTACACTTGGATGAAAAATCAGAAAGCTAAACCTAACATCATCATAATTATTTACACAAATATGCACAGTCTACTAGCAGACTACGAAAATAATATTTACTTCTAGCGTTTTTATTTTATTGTTTTGGTTTTCATGAATATGGAGTATGATTTTATCACCATTACGTTAATAAAATATTGGAAAAAAGCATGGTCAATATAAAGAACAAAACATCTGCAGTTTATCCACTGCTGGACTATGTACTCAACACGTTAGCAATTGTTATCAAAAATCTACAACTCTTGCCAGGTGAGTTAGTAAATGCCAGCGGTGTATACTAGTTTTTTTAATTGTGCATAAAATTTTAAACACTAAATACAAAATTCAAATAGTAAATTAATAATATGCTCATAAAATAGAAAAACCAATGGATATTATATTCCACTCAAATTAATTTGACAGTGTTTATTTTACAACAACAACGCGATTTTTTTAATATTTTTAAAATTAAAATCAAGGCCATGCAGTGAATTTTGTTTACTTTATTATTATATTTATTCTATTACTAATCCACCACGAGTATGCAGATAAATAGTTGAATTAATATTGTGGCAGTACTGAAGTACTCGTATTGTCGCATTTGCTTTCTAATTTACAGGTATATTTAAAAAATTCAAATTTACATAATTTTAAAAGAAAATTTTTTAATTTAAAAAAGTGATTGATAAACAAACCAAAAAATATTTAAAATAAATTCCACATGGTTTAATATGTTATACAGAACTAATTGTCATATCTGAGAATGATCGCGGGTCCTCTTGGTCACTGAGTAGCTGAGGTAACGATGCAGTCTCCCTCGAATCAGGTCAATCGGTACTGCATAGCACAAAGTTGAGTCGAAGAATCGTGGGAAGTCCTTCGTCCAGTAGTGATACGATAAGGCTGACTCATCAACAGAAGCTACACCTATATGTAAATTTTTAGTATTTAGACGTTCACTTAAAACGTTTTTGTTTTGAAATAAAATGACTTCGTTGGATTAATTTGTTTGGATTATTTTTTTTAGATAAGATTAACTTGTCAAAAAAATATATTCACTAAATAAAAGCAATTTTTTAAACAGTAGTTGTTAAGTTAATAAGAAATTTGATCATAACGATTATAAAATAAATAATTATCATTATATTTTTACTAAATTTTGACAATTTAGATTTGGTAAAGAGTATCCATTACATTTGGTTTAAATTATCTGTCAACGTACAGGCATTATATCTCACAACAGATGTCCATAATAGAGCAACAATTATATTCTAAACTCAATCTTATTTAAAAGCTTTTAAAACCACTATCCTCATATTCTGAGAAAACTAACTTAGTTCAAAACGACCCATCAACTTTTATATTATTTTATGCTTTTAGTTTAAAAAAATGTTTTATACGATTTGTTTTAGAAAATTTATCAAAAGTATATCATGTTACAGCTGATCTTGGCCAATGATCACTGTGCGACTCCCATTCTGTAAATATTCATAATATTTGCCCTTGAGTTGAACTTGATCGTGAAAACAGCGCCTCTTTAATCAATAAATCACTCTGACGTCACCATCATGAGATTAGAATCAAAATAATTATCACCACGTAGACGCTGTCCAGTTAAGTCTGTTATATAATTCTCTAGCTTAGGCGCGTAAAGCGAAACTGGATGAATACTATTTAAATATATTTTTAATTTTTGATTAAATTGTAATAAAAACATATTTATTATAAATATTGTCTTATTAAAACTATATATTCTAAACATTTGATAAGTAAGTGTTAAAAGTTATTGAATAAAAAATTATGTAAAAAAATGTGAAAAAGATAAGCTACAAATAAGACTAAGTTTTCCTAAGTTTTGGATATTTATTTAAATGAGTAACTTCGTAATGATTTTTTTAATATAAGTACTAGACCTTTTACATAAATATTTTAATAAGTAGCAAAAAAACTCAATCTCCCACAGCTATATAAATACTTATAACGCGACAAACTTTGCAAGCAATTCTAATGAGATTTCTATGATCATCAAAATTCAGTATGGACTAGTTAAATATAAAATTGTCATCCTCTTTTAGATAAATGCTTTTATGCATAATTAATAATCATCACTGTGATTAAAATCGTTCTCTTAGTTGTATTAGAAAATCTGTTCAAAGAAAAATTTATTGTAAAATACATATACGCAGAATTTTTTATTCTTATATATTATATATATAGAATAAAAATATTATATATATATATATAGGGTGTCCCAAAATTAACGCAAGATTTGAATTTGTCGCCATTTATGCAGTAAAGTTTTGGGAACACTTAAAAAAAACCAATTTGACTGCTGACAGTTTAGGGCTAGTAAAAATGGAGCGTTATACGATAGAACAACGTGTCTTCATTATTGAACAATATTTCAAAAATAATGAAAGCTTGGCAGCCGCAGTTCGAAAATTTCACACAAAATATGGTCGGAATAGTTTTTTAGCTTCGTCTCTCTTCGCTGTGCATGGTCATTAGGCTTCAGTTCTTGTGTTAATTGAATTTTGTAAGCATGGAGACAGATCTTTAGTTAGTATACGCTGTAGAAAGCTTCTTGAAATTTGCAATTCTTGTCCACGACGCCAAATTGAGGTTCCTGGATTGTCACCGACACTCTTACGCACTGCTTCGATATTGACATTTGAACGGCTTGTTTTTGGACGACCAGTGTGTTTAGCGTCTCCAACGAAGTCTCCCTGAATTTTTCAATTAATCTCTTCACAATTTAAAATACTATTCCGACCATATTTTGTATGAAATTTTCGAACTGCGGCTGCCAATTTTTTTTAAGTGTTCTCAAAACTTTGCTGCAAAAATGGCGACAAATTCAAATCTTGGGTTAATTTTGGGACAGCCTTTATATATATACATGTATATATATATATATATATATATATATATATATATATATATATATATATATATATATATATATATATATATATATATATATATATATATATATAGTATATATATATATATATATATATATATATATATATATATATTATATATATAAATAATAATTTGTTTGTGGTAATGTATATTCTCCAGTTCCCCGCATCCCTGCTGTCCACATGTTATTATTGTGTCCCGCATTATGTAAGCGCGGCGCGTTGTGTTGTGTAACGCGGTTTTTTCCTGAACACTTGTCCGCATGTGCCGCTCGGTCGCAAAGCTCCCGATGTTATTTATGTGCGAAGCTCCGATGCATGCTGAAGGTCGCGCCTCTGCATGTGTCAAACTGACACCCCAGCGGTCGTTGATACATCATAAAATGCTCGTTGCCGCTTCGGCAATGTAGTCGCTCCGCTGCAACTTCGTCTGCAGTGCGCTTTTCACAATGGCACATTTTTTTTTATATTCGGAGAGAATATCACGAGTTCCCGATAATATGCCCAGAGTTGTACTAAAAGACCACAGATTGAAATGGTTCCCAAAAAAAATAGCTGAGATCATTAAATTCCATTAAAAAAATTAATTTTAGTATTTAGCTTCGTTAAGCTGAAAAAAAATACAAAAACACTCAATGTATTTTTTTATAGTATTCTCTAGTTGTTAACTAATCATATTTGCTATAAATATACAGTTTTTAAATCTTTACTTCTTCCGTGAATTCTGTGCATAAAAAATACGAGAGATTTTTTTTTTTAAGTATACAGGTTAGACTCAACCTTTATATTATATTTACCTTATGGTTATATTTATGTCAAAGCTATTGAATTTTGAGCTTTATTTATCAGCCTGAAGGTCGGGCGCTTTCATATGTTTTGTATATAATAAAATTCCAATATTTTTAAGTTTAATATTACTCTTTTTTAATTTGAGTTTTCAAAGGATGTTTTACGTCATATGGTCTTAACGTGACAAATATTGTAGTATAGGTTTCAAAACTTGCTAAATTCTAAAGCCTCCTAAAATACATTTAATATGTATTTTTCTACATACTATATGTGTGTTCGTATGTAAGTTTTAACAAAATCGTAAATAAATCAACTATCACAGTAGTTTATTTTTTGTTTTAAATGTTTTTCTAAATTAATATTTAGAAAAACATTTAAAACAAAAAATAAACTACTGTGATAGTTTTAAAATCTTAATATAATTATTAAGTTATCTTAATATAATTATTAAGTTATTTAAAATCTTAATATAATTAAAAATAAACTACTGTGATAGTTTTAAAATCTTAATATAATTATTAAGATTTTAAAATCATATAAATTCTTTAGTTTTTATTTGCTGTCTTTAATTGACTAGCAAAAAAAAAAAAAAAATTTCGGTCGGTTTAAAAAACGTAAATGTTAAATTTATTTTCATCGCAAACAAGTATATCATTATCGCATTTTAATAATTAATTATCTGAAAAATATTTCTTGTATCCGGTACTCATTACGTGCTTTTTATGTATATTTTTGTATGTTAATGCGCTACAAATAATTATCAAAGTAGAATTCTTTTCTCTGCATCTTTTTTGCGTCGACTAAATAAAAAAAATTATCAAAACACGACATTGAGTGTGGTGCCTCTAGTTAGGTGTCTAAAGTGGCCTTAAATAATTTATAATTTATGTAAAAAAGTTGGCCAGTAAAATTACAGGATCTAATGGCTTCTAAATACATTCGCTGCTACAAGAGTGCATCCATTAACATGAATTACCACCAAAGCCATATAAAAAGTGCAGTCATACAAAAACACTGCAGCTAGTAATTTTATTTGCAACCAAAGGAAAATTTTCTTTCTAATTATTTGTTGCTTTTTTTATAAACACATTAACAAGTATTGGATCAGGGACAATGCTTTTTGCAGTCATTAAATTGCTTCCTACCTACTTACTCTTCCGTAGTTTTTAGTTTTTTTTTTACCCTTCAAGAATTTACAATCATTATGAGATATTCAATAAATTTAAATACTTTTGCAGTAGAAATTTATTTATCAGAATTTCTAAACTTATTTCGTGTGAGTATCTTGATTGCTAAACCATATCCGTTGGTTAGAGCTCTCTCGTTATGGGTCCGTTACTGTATCTCTGCCAACAAGGAACAAAACGACAAGACCTAAATCAATGGACGCGGCTTTACACCCAATAAGATAACAGTCAAAAAACCATATAAATCACATTAAATATATTATAAAAATTGAAATCAATACACTTTATAAATCGGTATTCATTTTTAATTATTTGAAAAATATTTTTTTTAATTTCAATCAATTCAATATAACTATATTCAATCAATAAATAAATAATAAACCAGTTTTGATTATATTTTTTACGATTTTTTAATCCGCTCTATGCAAGCCATGCAGATATTATAAAATTTATGTTCTTAGAAGTAAGAATAATTTAATTAATTAATAGAAATGTCTTTTAATTTATTCGATCTGTCTTGTTTACCTGCTAAATTTAATAGTTGGGATGTGTTTTATTTAAGTTGATAAAATCTTAAATAATTAAATGTGATATTTAAATAATAAAATATTTCATTAATTATGAATCGTATTTTAAAAGTATTTCAAATTTTTACTTTAAAAATCAATACATGCATTTCAACTTTTTTATTTTGTGACATTTAAAAAATGTCCCATATTTGACATCATTGTTTTAAAAACACTTTTACTTTTTGATATATTTATTAAACTACTCTTTTTGTTAAAATATAAATAAAATAAGCACTATCGTTGCCATTAAATGGTTAGCTTGTCCTGTCGTTAAAGCCTCGGCACTATCATTTTAAAAATTGTATCTATGTCACAATCTTATCCCAAACGTTTCAGCATTATTATCTATTCATAGTCGAATCAATGTTTTCTGTGTATTGCTGTAAATAACATATTATCTACAAAAATAAAACGATGCACTAGTCAATTATAAATTCTTCGCAACTTCAATTTTAGTACAAGCCTTCAAATTCTGTTGTTGCGTAAGACAAAATATACTTGATCGTATATAAAATTAGGCAGGTAAATGATCGAAATACGATATAAGTTCATAGTAAATTACACAACACAATAACAACCGTATCAGGTCAAAGTGAAACTGGCACAAGCCTCTTCGTGAGTGAATTTGTTATCGAATCGTGGATTTCTAAGAAGGATCTGTTCTCAATCTATAAAAAAATAAGTATACGATCGTTTTTATGTCTTAAAATAATAAAAATCTACAAGTCATTCTAAAATAGTTGGATAAATTTATTATTTTTATTCAATAGTATTTATATGTTGGGAAATATGGTGAGCTGTATTTTGAACAGTGACAGTAGCGCATTTCTAATAAATTTTAATTAATTTGTACGGATTTGGCTATCGTGTATCGGTGCATAATGTTTATTCATGACTACGGAAAAAAAATGTTTTATTTTATCGAGATAAGAGAAACGTTATTTATAGCCAATCTTGTTACGCAAGCAAGTGACATAAATAGTAAAGGATCAAAACATCATATACGGACATTCAGATCAATTTACACCCCAAAATAGTTAATTAAAGTCAACAATTAAAATCTGGCCTTGTAAACATTTTTAGAAATGAACTTTTATCTCTCTTATACCAATGTAATATCTCTAATTTTATGTTATGCAAAGTTATGCGAAACTGTCATCTATAATATATGTATATACTAAACACCCAATCTATTTTTAATCAACATCAAGAGAATTCGAAATTTTTGTCCTCAATTTTGACAATTTTTCTAATCAGCTCCTGAAAAGATCACAAAATTTGTGCAATGACGTGCATGTAAACTGGAATGATGGGGTACAAGCAATATTTTCTAATGCAAAATTTTTTTTTTGTCTTTTTTGTGTTTAATATTATAAAAAACTTTTATATATGCAAATAAAAATATTGCATTATTTTATTAAAAAAAAATTTATATCTTCAATTGTCCAAAGACGATCTCGCAACATTGAAAGCTCTGGTTTTTTTTTTAAATTGAATCTTTAATTTTATTCTAAATATTCTAAGGCTGTGGCAACCCTAATAGACGAGCGTGGTTTATATAAGTTTTTTTTTTGACTTTCGTTTAAAAAGCCGATGCGCGCAATGTGGCCGCCAAGGTCATCGCATCCTCCATCTCCGCCGCCGCTGGCTGCACTCGGAGAGAAAAAAAAACATTTTGTCATGTCGGCAGTGCGGCGTGAAAATTTACATTCATTATCAGATCGATACAAAAACCGGCGGCGGTCTTTGATAATTTTTAGGCTTATTTATCGCGGAGACGTTTTCACTTTCGACGCAGCTCGGGTAGTCATTTATCATTTCCTTTGAGGGAACAGAGCTTGCATACAAATGTGTGTCGTCTTTGGCGTGTGGCCTTTTGTGCGTTTCAGGTGCAGCCAGTACTTTTTGTGTAAGATTTAATTTAGACCAAATATATAATGAATAAACTATTTCTATTGCCGGTCAATCCTTTGTATGGTGGCCCTAAAGCCTCTAAACCACTGGTTCCCAAAGTGGTCGATGATGGCGAAAAATTAAATTGGAGGTCCACGAACTATAAATGGGGGTCTACGAGAGGGGATCCCATTTAAGCAGGTTATCACCAAAATTTAGGCATTCCATAAATGTCATAATTGAGATTTGTCACAGATTGAACCTATGTACTTACATAATAATACTGTTAATCCTGCATTATGGACTATTGCAAGAAAGTTTTTAATAGTTTTTCCATTTTTATATTACATGTAAAAGGGTTTCAGTGTAGTTGTCAACCTTCTTACAAAAAAAAAGAAATAGTTATTCAATGTTTACAAACCGACATAAAATATGGCGCACCTGTATATCAGATGTCAAAAAATGTGTTTGAAGATGATGAATTTGCAAAAATTCAATATTAGCAAGGCAGGGGTCTACGAAAAACAGGTATACTCGACAAGGGGTCGAAGGGATAAAATAGTTTGGGAACCTATGCTTCAACCGATTCGCAACAAATCGTGGCACCGACTTGCAGCTAGCCAATAGCGTCTCTTTATTTTGGGTGTTCTTTTATGGTTTTGTCTAAGTAAATGTAGGACGCTATTGGCTTGCTGCAAGTTCAATGTCGTATACCTTACTACCGATAAAACAAGCACATACTATCTGTATCGCAGTCTTTTGCTCTCTTAAGTCTTTTTTTACTGCGTGAGTATCAAAGTCTTACCATAAAAGAAAGAAACTGGCTGGAAATAGCACACTTTTCCAGAGTTTAAACCTCACTGGTCCAAAAACAGAAATTTAAATTAATCATATTTTTTATGAGTTTTGTACTTACAATTATCAGTTTAGTTTCATACATAATAAATGAGTTTATTTTAGGAACAGAATGATGTAGTTTTTTTTTTCTCAGGCTAAACCACGATCGAAGTAGCTAAGTTCATACTAGTATTGACCGTGAAAGCTGACGGTTTTAGTTTAGTACTAATTAAAAATAATTAAAATTTTAATACTAATTAAAAATCCTAAGTAAATGCACAATTTCTCAAAAAATAAATCATATAAGAAGTCTTAGATGTGTTTTAACATGATTTATATTTCAAGGTGTTAATATTTTCCAAATTATTTTTTATAAAGAAAACTTAAATTAACTTTAAACTCAAAAAATCTCTTTAAAATGTATCACGCACGCATGTTTTTTTTAAAACCCTGAAAAAAAGCCTTATTTGACAATAGACCTGACTTTTGAGTTGGTGTTCTACCACAAATATATATTGTAAAAGATAAATAGGTTAGTACATTTTTTTACGTCGTAAATTTCTCTTGAAAAGTTTTATATAACACATTATGCTAAACAGTTAATAAATAGCAACATTAAAAAACAAAGTGTCCTTTTCTTGAAAGCTTGCTAATAAATAAAAATGGTAATCCACGATCTCAAAATATTTTATCAACGTGAAAATAAAACAGCCTAAATTGTCCATAAATCAAAGCAGCCTTAAATAAATCACAGATTTATTCGTGGAAATATCCAAAGGCATAAAAAAGATAATTTGACGTTTAAAGTTTAAATATACTGGAAATTAAAAACAAATAATTGAATAGTCGAGGCTTTGGTTAAAAAATATATTTATAAAAACACATAATGAAAGAGTGTATCGGACGACCTTCGGCAAAGTAAAAGTTATCAGCCTGACCCGAGTCTCTTGGCCAGGATTCCTAACCATTATTTTATCAATGGAATATTATTACATCTATTACACGTAGGTCTACTTATGCACGAGTATATTATGCCTACCAGCTAATGTTATAATACAGACTGATAACCGCCGTTCTTCGAATTACTTTATTCAACCAAAGCCCGACGAAATAAATGAAATCAAAATATTGCAATTTATATCTGTAAATCAAAGCATGTTGTAGGTACAAAGAGTGAAGAAAAATTTATTTCACGGTGTATAAGTTCTAAAATAAAATATTCTCAGCGATGTTTACAATTTATTCCATAGTTTGGTTATTTATTTATATTATTTTATATAAATATTTAAGGGGTTCATTACACATCGATTAATCTATTTTCATGTTTTTTTTTTGCATCCCAAAGGAGGATGCAGTTTATACTTGATACACATGTACGTACAATGAATCATTTTAAATAGCACTTTCAAATTCTAGGCCATACAGACCAAGGAATTAATTATTATTGTATAACAAACTTGTTTTTTTTAGACTCAGTGTCTTATAATGAATGAAGTCTTCGCATTTACATATTTTTAATCAAACACTTTACCTTCTTCTGACAGCATTAATAATTTATTATATTTATTATGAATGGACGAGTCGGTAGGTTCCTAAACGAAGGTACAGTATTTGAATAAACCCAATTCGTAACACGTGTCACATCTCACGTGGCCCAAACCGGTTTTTATTCAGACCAATTTTCGCATATTCATTTGACTTGCTGATATATTTAAATGCTTTGGCATAATATTTATTTAACCTAATGCTATCAATAAAATAATTGTTTCTACTGCATATAATCATCTTAGCAATCACAATAATGATATTAAAAATACAATAAAACAAACATCAGAAATTTCATAACAGAAAAAAAAAACTAAGTAAAACACAGCTAATGCAACTGCTTGATATTTCACAAAAAACAGGCTACAAAATAATCTTAATAGTTCGAATACAAGCCATTTGGCATTATCTAAATGGACATAATACGTTACTAATAGTTTGATTTCACGCGAGGAATTCTCGTATACGAAATCGTATTATAAAAAATCTCCCGGAGTCACGTACCGCAGTCGTGCGTTATTACCGTACTTTACATACTTAATACTTAAACTAAATTGATGGAATATATTCGCTGTCACCCAAGCCTCGTGCCTTGCATTATGATACCCGATACTGGCCAAACAACAATAGATAACCGCACACTTTTTTGTTTAAACAGCGCATTAAATAAAATGACTTTGTGCTTTACATGGACAACCAGTCTCATATGCAAAAATATGGAAATTCACAAGTTTACGTGTAAGATTCATTCAAGCATCATGTATTGAGCTAGAATTTAAAAAGGCTGTAAATATACATTCGGGTAGGAAAAAAACATTGTTTGAAATACCGATAGTAAAAGATGCATTTCATTGTTGCATTAAAACCTCAACAAGGCTACTCTGTAGAAGGTTGGGGTGCTCAAAGAAAACGTGGCCTCAATCTTTTAATAATGTATATTTGCTTGAAAACAAAAAAAAACTGTCACCATCCGTCCAATTCATTAACACATTATGTCTTAATGAACTTACGTATGTCTTGATCATTAATAATATTAAAAATTGCCATCGGTCTTTGCTGAATATACCATCTTCGGCCTACCCGCACCCCGACGCCCCACAGGTAAAAATTATACAACTAAATGTTACAGCGTTTCCTCTAAATGTATTCGTTTTTACTAACTTAACCTAACACATAAATGATCTGCAAGATTAGGACATGCTCGAAGATTCAATTACACATAACTTTAAAGCCATTATTTTTAAAAACCCCTTGAACTCATAAATTTCAAAAACTTATTTTAAACGATAATTTTTTTTAACATTTGAATACCGTATAAAAATCATGTAAATTTGACTTAAGTGTTATAATTAAGAAATCTTGGTTTTATAGCTTTATTTAATACTGAGTAAAATTGTCCTTGATAGTTTGAATTTTGATTTATTTTTCATGTAACTTCATATGTTATACTAAAATATATAAGCAAATCGATATTAACATTTCGTTGGAATTAAATAATTAAATTTAAATTTCTAATTAAAAAAACAAATATAAATACGAATTTCTCCTCATTTAATACAATATAAAAATTAAAGAGATAATAAAATCCTCTTTTTATTTTTGAATATTGATATTTCTGAGTTGTGCCATTGTGTATCGGTAATTCAATCATTCAGATTCATTATGGTAATAACGCTTGCATCCTCGACTCGGAGTATCAATTTCAGAACATTAGTTTCCTAAGCCATCGCTTTGGTATTACTTTTGTACATCTAGCATTACCATGAAACCTGCAAAGACTAAAGTATTTTTTAAAAAATGCATAAATATTATTAGTTTTTTTTTTAAAATACTTTTAATATTATAAGTATTTCAGAAGTTAAGCTGATGACCTGAAATAGGATATTATTGTTCACATACAAAAAGTCTCGATAGTGGCAAAGATTTGACAAAAAAATATTTATACATGAATTATGAGAGATGGGCGATTAGGACTGTAACAAAATTAAAACTTAAATTATTTGCAATAAAAAAGGTAGAATCCATCATCTACTTTTCATGATGTACATTCTATGTGGTGTTCTTTTAAAGTGTATTAAATTATTATTTTAATAAATAGAAAAGTTTGAATTTCAGAAATACTACTTTTTAGTTTAAGTATGTATTTTTTTAATTTTGATTAATTAATCACTCTTTTAAAATATTGATTTAATCAAAACACAAATTTATCTTCAAATATCAAATGATCATGATTGAAGTGTATTTTCCGTAAAATATTTTTTATGTATATTTTAATTCATAACTTTAAAAATTACTTTATAGCTCTTGGATCACGACCGTTATTACTTAATCATTTATTATTTTTATTATTTCCTGCTTAAAAAACATTTTAAAAGTTCGTTATTAATGCTTTTATCACAAATTGTAAGTCCTATTATTATGTACTTATTTGCCTAGTAAAGTATTTTTTTATAAATTTGCTGACAATAGCTTATTTTCATTTGAGAAACTTTACAATCCAGGACCTTGTAAATTATTTTTAACTGTATGTCCTCCATAGTTTTTGTATGTCACAGGTTTTTCCCTGATCATACATGACCAAAAACAGTTTTTTGTCGACGCCCAAGTTCAGATGATATAAATATCACAGTATTCTGAAAAAGTTTAAGACAGTTTGCAACCAATGAAAATATTTCAGGTGCAATTTCAACTGTGCTAAGTTTGTAACGTCAAAGCATTTTCTTTGTCCTTGAACCTCTTATAATTTTGAACATAATTCAAAAAAATTTGCTCTACCTGAATTTGAGCTCGAAATCTCACGGTTGCTTAGTATGACTCTGACTGCTGAGCACGAGAAATTTTGAGTTGCACAGGCGCTGCTGTCATGGGGAGGCTGTCGGTAGCAGTTCTCGCCAAGTCTGACCAGAGTGTGGGCGATCTACTTCGTGGGCGAATTGCTTCTATTCGTCCTTGGACTAGAAGTCTTTTCATGCTGTCTTCCCGCCTGACGGCTCGCTCAAAGTATTTCGGAATTCTCAGCCGCACGAGAGGCGAGAGATGCTGTCGAATGTTAACTTGTTGCATATTGACACATCAACAACTGCACTGGCGCATTAAAGACCGTAGGTGACGAAGGAAGCATCGGCTGCTATATTCGGTTTTTCAGGAGTCTTTTTTACATGTATAGACAACTCTGCCTAACTATATAGTCTTTCCAGGTAGCACTGTATCAATTTTTTCCCTCATAAACAAACGCCAGTGATATGAGTATGTATCACTGCCAACGTATTATTATTTTTCTTAAAGTCTTGAACTCATATTAATTCACAAATTTCAAATACTATTGCGCATATTGCGTTAGTTAGTATTGCATATTAGTTATACACAATAACTACTTGCTATCACCAATTTTTATCAAAAAGTATTAATGAATATTAATGATTTCTACTATATTCAGTTTTAATTATCAAAAGGGATTTGGTTCAATATTTATAATAAATTGAATACCGGAATAACTTTTACTACTTGCCTTGCCTGCCATCCAAAAAAATGTCCATTGTGTATATAGATTTGAGTCCTACCTGTGTTACGATAAAACCTGTCGAGCATGTTGTGTGTGTACTGTGAAATCAAAACTATTGCGTGCAATGTATAATAACGAGCACACACTGCACTTCTTTGTTGAGCTAGCCTGGCTGAGTTGTTCGATTATCACTCGCGCCAGGGTTAGAATGCTAATGGTCCAAATTTATGTAGATTAAACCGTGACTGATCAAGGCCAGCCAAGATGGTTGGTGACGTCACACATTGTTCAGAGGACCAGCGGATCCATATTCATACCGGCCTATTGCGCCGAACAGGCTTGGCGGACGGCGAACGTAACGGTGTCGTTTATTCTTCCAATAATCTTTCGCTCGTGCTGCCCATGTTTTGCGCTTTATTGCTGCTGTGTGATGAACGTTATAAGCTTTTTTTATACTATTATCATATGTATAATTCGGAGATATTCAATAATCAAACAGGCGATCAAGCAGTTATACGTCATGTAGGAGACATCCTGTATGAGAGATAAGCTATACCGTTGACTTTTTAGAATTGCAATTTTTTACAGAAAAGTACGTACGGCCTTTGTACAAGAACAGGACGCTAACCTGCATCTAGATTATGAGCTTCCTTGTCTAATGTAAAACGATCATTAGCCTAACAAAAACTCGTTTATAAAGAATTTAGGGAAAAAAATACAATTATTTTATTGCGTACATATATTTATTAAATACAACTAATAAACTCACACATAAGCCTTAACACTCAAGAAAAATTGAGACTAAAAACAAGATTAAAATCAAACGCATATTATTTACAGGATAATATACATAAAATATAAAAAGTATGTGACCTAAAAAAGTGATTAAAACATGTTAAGGATTATGGTAATAAATGGTATGAGTGTTGGGCAAATTTTAAGAACGTTTCTATCTAAAACGATATATAATAAATTGTACTTTGATGTATTGTAAATTATGTATACAACATAATAAATAATCATTGTCATTTTAATATTGTAATTGTTTTTAGTTTCGCAAAGTCTGATTAATAGTTTCCTAGTTACTGTAGGAGGAGCGAGTATCTCGTGATAAACTGCAACGTCTTCGAATCACTTACGTTTGATTGCTCTTTTGATTGTGCCCCCAATAAAATACACATGAATCGCGCTGGTCATGATATCTTCATTGCACAAAGCTAATTGAAGGCCTGGCAAGCTGATTTTTATTGCATTTTAAACAACTTAATTGCGCCAGCCTTCTAAACTAAACAATATATTATTTGATCTATTTTTTAATGATAAAAACATAACGTATTTTTCAACCCTACAATTAATTGTTTTAATATAATTCAACATGTAGATAAGATCTATCTACTAAAGGATGTAGTTAGACTCAAGGTCAATTAATCGTAGTAAATTTTGGTGGATTTTGCTTCTCACTATATAAATATTTAGCAATTATCTTGGCACTACCTCGTAACGTGCGACTTCAATCAATTTTTATTCTGTCTTAATTTTTAGTCTGATTTGAAATTTTGAAACATACTTCAATTTACTCAAGCAAATTATAAACTATTCTCAATTTTTTTTACACATAATTACTTCTTTACTATTTAAAAATTTAGTTTGTTAACCAACGTTTTCTATGAATAACGGATATCCCGGAGTATGCAAGGTATTCAGGCTATGGAAATATGCCAAATGTGATTTATGATATTAGACCATAACAGATCATGAAACATTGGGTGTTTTTTTTTTTGTAATTGTTATCTCTAGACACATGCATGAAATTGGCAGTTTTTAAAAAGACTAGAGTAACATTTTACAAACAAGATATCCGCCTTGTTTGTATATTAGGAATCAAGTTATCGTCGTACTTTTTTAATAATTTGCCTGCATATTTATTAAAACAATATTTATTTAGTTTTAAACAAAGAGTATTGTGAGGTTAGTAGGTATGTGATTACAATTTCAATCCGGGTTGTTTGCTAGTTTATTTTGGTTAAATGCAATAAACAAACTTTCTAACCATGACGGCATTGTTATTTCAGTGCATAAAAATATCTTGTCGAATTTTTAAAAAAATTACATACCTATTAGGCAAATTACAATCGACATCAATGACAGCATATATCAGGTAAAACAGAAAATTTTTGTTATAGACGTTTTTTTTGTTGTTGATAAACTGTTACTTTTAAATCACAGTGTATAAATAATAAAGAATCTTAAAACAACAACCAGTTGTATATATAAAAAATATGTATGTATACGCAGTTTATCATGTAAAAATTTTAATAATAGCAAAACGTGTGACTAAAAAAACCGTTGGCTATTATAATTACTGTTAGCGCAAGTAAAAATGTAAATATATGTGAGAAATATTCGGAGACTCTCGATTTTGTTTGTCGATATTCGCATGGTTTTTTCGGTGCGCCGCATTCGTGTCTTCGGGCCAGGTTTTTATGTACTCGGTCAAATTCGAGACATAAATAATATGCTGACCTCGCGGTCATGGAGTGTTTTTTGCATCGTATTTCAGTCAATATCCCGCCTACGACTGAGATAATAGAAAATTGCACGAAGATTTTGGCCGCGCAGGATACTTGCGGACTTTTCGATCGCGTTGTGATCCAACGCCTACTCGGTGGATGGATAACTCTCACTTTTCATAGTGAGAAAACAATTAATGCCGTATTTGATGTTCACCTACAAGAATATTTATATATTGAAAATTTCATCTCATTGTGACATTTTCATTAAAATTTATACAATTATTACTGTTCCTAACGACCGAATCAAATTAGCTAGACAACTTGTTTCAATCCGGTTTTTTTCCTTTTACAAATTTATTGTGTATAGAAAATATTTTTTATGTAGTGCATTTCATACCCTTGAATCCTTATTACTGACTGAGATATCTTGGATTGAGTTTAGTTCTTCGAGAGGTTTTACATTTGCTTTGAATGTATCAAAAAATACACAATAATATTGTGACCGATTTATACTGATAAATAATATTCACAATTTTCCGTATCACTCCTTAGTTGTGTTTAGTATTTATATTTTATCCTAAGATCTTCTTATATGTAATTTTATCTTTACAATAATATTATTTTTAAGAAAAACAGATTCAGGCCAACAAATGATCTATGGGTTATCACATCCCATATCACAGTCACAAAATACTTAAGTATGCTTTTGCACATCTGATAAAAGCTTATCTCTTACTTTAAATCATTAAGAATTTGATGGATGTGTGCAAAATTAAATTTCTGGTTATTTTCATTACATGTTATAAATTATTTTATTATTCACAAAATGTGAAACATGTATAAATTTCTACATCACGTAAATAAAAACATCAAATGTGGTTACGGTTTTTCATTAAGGTGGTCTCAAACATTAATATTTATGCAGTATTTTTTTATGGTTATCATTTTGCATAAACATTATGCTTTATTGGGAACCAAGTGTTATAAATCACACCAACAAATTGCTAAAAAAATATATCAAGTTAAATACTCGTGACGTAACACTTTATTAAAATATTTTTTTTTATATTAATTTAAATTTTATAGTGTAACCTGAATTTGTTATTCTTCGATACAATTTAAATTTCGTTTTATTTTGCTTTGAAATTGGATAGTTTGCCGGCGGCGGATAAAAATAAAGGAAGCCAAAACTTGCTCTTGCGTAATTTATCAATTTTGATAAATACGTAATTTATCAAAATTGCACGTATTGCGCTGAAAGCTATTTTTTTTTTTTTTGATGCCCTTGAATACATGTGCGTGATTGTGCACGATAATTAGAATGTCGGCCGACGGAGGCTGCATCCGACACCATCGGCTCGTTTGAAACACACAGCGGTCACTTGGCAACGCATCGCGACGACGATCGCTTCCGACATCTGCCCGACATATTAAAACCGACACGAAGTGATGCCGTAGTCCTGTGGTCCCCAACGCTATGCCCGCGGGCACCATGGCGCCCGCCGACCGTTTTACGTGTGCCCGCCGCTGTGCGACCGAGATAAAAAATATAACTAATATAACTAAAAATAAGTATGTCTATTTTTTGGATTGGCCGTCAATCAGATGCGTATTTATTACCCATTACGGGTTTATTATATTATTACTAATATGATAAGACACATTAGTTCATACATAGAAGATGATTTGAAGAAACTCTCAGAAAAATATCATCCCACACAAATCACGGTGAGTTTCTTTAAATCATCTTCTATGTATGAACTAATGTGCCTAATCATATTAGTAATAAAAATAAGTCAACAGTCAAATGTTATGAAAAAAATAATATGTAGTAATTAAACAGAAAAATATAAGCAAAAATAATCATATCGTTTTAATTTTCATACTATAATTTATTTTACATGAAAATGTAAAACAATATTTTATAATATAATTTCGGAATTAAATATTTTTTGTGCACTTAATGTATTCAATAAATATACCTTGAAAAAATAAATGGTGCTCGCCGCCCGACCGGCATTCTAGAATGTGCTCTTGGGTCCAAAAAGGTTGGGGACCCCTGTCGTAGTCTATGTGTGAAAAAAAAATGCCTCCAAGCACATCGCACACTCGCCACGCCAGACGCTATCCCTCCTCTAACCGAACTAGTACTTGTAACTTGAACCAACCAATGAAACCTTCAATTTTTTAAATGAGTTATTTAAAAATAAATATTAGTCTTATATTTATTAGTATATTCAAAGGTATTAATTCTGATATCACTTGTTACTGTTGCAAAAATAATGTTGGGGTTTATTTGCAAATAAACCTTTTCTTCAATTTCAACACATATTTAACACAATTGGATGGTGTTATTTTGGAATGGTTTCACCAAAGCAAATAAATTTTTAGACCTTTATAAGTAATTAGTTTTGTAAATTCAATACGTTGATATTGTCTCTGCTCAGTATATTACGTATTTTTAATTGAATGCATCCATTTATCAGCTTAAAAGCATTTGTTGCTTAATTCGATGAGTTTAATATACTTCATTTTAAAAATATTGATAAACAAGCGAACAAAAATAAATTTATTAATGTTAATCACGAAACGGAATTTAGATAAGCAAATTCCTTGATTTGTATTTAATTTTAATATAAGTTATATGAATTTTACTAAAAAATATCATTGAAACGGATCGAATTGTGAAATACAGTACAATGTTTAGCAACAAATGTATTCCGTTTATAAAAGTATAAATTTTAGCTAAGTTGAGATTGTTTTATAAGCGTCTCATATGTTTATAAAAGTTTTTCTTAAATATAAGTATAAGTGTGGATTTATAATTTCACTATTTATATTTTTATAGTTATTGAAACATATCATATTTAGTCCGTATCCCGCAGTTACTTCATTTCCTAAAATTTAAAACTTTACTTTCTAAAATGACGCGGACCTGAAAACAAAACACGTTATATTATAAAATATAAATATTTCATAAACTCGCGTTCAGTTTATTTTTTTCATAGCCATGTAATTTTTGCGTGCACATTATTCATACGCACGCCTAGTATTAGGCAGATGTGGAGCGACCAGTAACGAGCCCCATACATCTGCCTTGCATTAAAAGCCTAGAGCTGTAACGACTGAATAACTCCAAAGTGTGCAAAATTAACACCTAATTACACAAATTCAGATCGACGTGCACTTTGCAAGCATCCGCTGCAAATTATGAGAAAGCCTGCAACCATTCATAACGTATATTCTGTTAAAATGGCTATAAATATTAATTGAATTCTAAATTTTATTGTGCTTCATGTTTTATAAATTATAATTATTTACATATCTTAGCAATACGTTTTAAGTTTTTAATATTTTTACAGTCTATAAAACAGTCATCGCCCATATAAATAAAATTTTGTAGGACTTTAATATATTGAATAAGAAAAATATGTCGTGTTTGAATTATTAGAAATTGTAATCAACCCACATGACACCTAACACTCAAATAACAACATACTTTTTACTTTAATTTATTTATAAAAAAATAACGCTTTTGTAGAACATGGTATTTTTTTTATAAGCTTCTTATATTGGTTTTGTTTTTGAAATTATGTAATGGACACATACATATTTTTTAAATTTAATACATATTTGTTAATTAGTTTCAGAAATATATGTATACAAAGTATGAGGTTTACGCTTTTAAGAGTAAATTTTTAGGTTATTTTTGGTTCTAAATAAATATAATTCTTGGATTAAAAATAAACCACTTCATTCTCTTGCGACGATCAAAATATTGCACTGATGTTTTTGTGGAACGATACGAACAAAAAATATTTTTCAATGATTTTAAATACTCAAAACGACATGTATATATAATAGTATAATTAAAACTTGTTTTTAGATCCAGGAATATTCATTAATATCAAAAAACATTCAGAATAATTTAAAAAAATATTTTTTTCGTAAAAAATATATGACGTATATTAACGTCGTATGTTTATATATTTATGTGGTTTAGATTTATTTTTAAATAAAAATACTTCATTATTCAGTGCATGGACTAAACTACATTTTGTTTATCCGTTAAAAACGTGCGATTGTCGAGTTGTGAAAAAAATTCTTGCTAACGGATACAAGAGTAAACACTGCACTCAGGGTCCAAATGATACGCTCTGATATCTAATATAGAAATAATTGCGGACCGCCTCTGTTCACTGTTGCAAATGATCACACAAAATTATTTAAAAGCTTTTTTTCTACCAACTAGCTCTATATTTATTATCTTATTTCAACGGCCATAATTTCCTTGACAAAAAATATGACAAATTAAATGGTGCATTATTAAAAGTTTGTTTTAACCCTTTAAAGTACTCTTCAAACTTTTATACATTTTATTGTCAGTTACGAACGATATTTTGTAATTATTTTTAGATTTTAATTTTTTTTGTGTAATTATATTATGTTGTTGAGGGACAAGGCATTTGCATGGTGAAGATCCATTAATATAATGAAATAAGTAAACTTTTTATTTATATCTTCACATTGAGTTTATTTTTATTATTTGCATTACTAGTTTCAACCTTATAACCAGGTCATCATCAGATGCACGACTTAAACTAGCAAAATATAGAAATAACATATGCTTAAATACAAATAACAGGATACTGGTAACAATAAATTTTTTTGGCAAAATAGGTGAGGGTTATACAATTAGTTAAAATTAGAGGAGGGTTATACAATTAATTAAGTTTATGGACAACAAAGTTTTAATTAGTGTTTGTCAAACAAGTAAAAATAATAATAAAATAAAATAATAATAATAATAAAATAATATAACAATAAATTAAATTAAATTAAATTAAAACTAAAAATAACAATAAAGAATAATAATCAAAAAAAAATAATAATCAATAAAATAATAACAATATTGATAAACTGATAATAATAATAATAATAATAATAATAATAGTAATAATAGTCAAAGTAAATAAATTAAAGTGGGAAAATATTTAATATAGGCGATGAGAATGGGAAAACAATATTATTAATTAGTGTATTATCTTTTAAGTTAGACTGTTTACGAATCTCCAATATTTCAAGATTATTAAGTGTTGAACCTCTCTGTGTGTATCTATGTAGAATATCAAATCCACCATTATATGTATGATCTGATTCAATGAGATGGTTTGCAAATTCAGAGTAATTATTAGTTTTTAAACAACTTAAATGTTCTTTTAAGCGAATCTTAAAATTACGTGCTGTTTGGCCTATATAGGACAAAGGACAATCATTACATCTAATTCTATAAATTCCTGATAACTGCATCGGATTGATTTTATCTTTATTATTTAGAATGAATTTACCTAAGCTATTATTTGTATAATAAGCTGGTTTATAGTAGTGGGGTAGAAAGTTAGCTAATTTTATCGACGGGGATCCTATATATATTAGTTTTTTAAACAAAGTTTTTTGGTTATCTTTAACGTATGGGTACAAAAATTCATGTTTGGTTTTGGATTTTAATTTATTATTAAGTATATGTTGAATTATTATAGGATTATAACCATTATTTGAGGCAATTTGTTTTATGAGTTTTAACTCAGTGTTAAAGTGATCAGTACTTAAAGGTAAAGATACTAATCTCTGTAACATAGAATTAAAAGATGCTAATTTATGTGTCCAAGGATGATTTGAGGTTATAGGTATAAAAGAATCAGAGAAAGTGTCTTTGCGGAATATATTAAATGAAAATCTATTGTTTATTATTGATAATGAAAGGTCAAGGAAATTGATAGATTGGTTATTACCAATTTCTAAAGTAAATTTAATGTCATCATTGAGAGTATTAATAAAGTTAAAAAGAGTATTTAATTGTCGATCGGTACCATCAAATATAACAAGAATATCATCAACATATCTAGTCCAACATTTTATGTATTTGATAAGGGGATGAGTAGAATTAAAAATTATTATTTCCAAGTTGTTCATAAATATATCAGCTAAGATTGGAGATAAGGGAGAACCCATAACTAAGCCATCTGTTTGGAGATAATATTTGTCATTAAAAATAAAATAATTTTGATCCAAGCATAAATACAATAGGGTGATTATTTCAGCTATCAAATCTTTGTCCAAATTCGAAGAGGATAGTAAATCTTTGATGATGATTTTTAATGATGCTATGGGAATATTTGTAAACAAACTAACTACATCAAATGATACAATTTTTGATGTGGGATTTACATGTATATCTTTTATTTTGTTTACTAAATCAAGTGAGTTTTTTATTGTATAAATAGGTTTGAAAATATTAGAATTACACAGGAACTGATTAAGAAAAGAAGCTAATTTGTATGAGGGGGCATTACAAAAGGATACAACTGGTCTAATAGGAAAATTTTGTTTGTGTAATTTGATTAAGCCATACAATGTTGGTGAATGGGGGGATAGGTTTTTATATTTATATGCATTGGTCTTATTAAATAATATATTTGAATCCTTTATTTTCATAATAATCTTATTGTTGAAACGCATCGTAGGGTCTTTAGGTAAGATTTTAAAGGTTGATGAATTTAGGAAATCTTCAACTTTAAAAATGTACTCTGATGTATTTAAGATTACAACGGTATTTCCTTTATCTGCCTTAGTGATTGTTAGATTATTATTTATAATGGATGTTTTTATATTATTTAATATCGACCAATCTATATTTACAGTTTTTTGTGAATTTATTGCTAAAGTTTTTAACGCTTCAGCACAGACATATTTTGAATTTCTTGAATTTGGTAAGAGAGCTGATTCTAAATCTACCGCTAAACGTTCTAAAGATTTTATGTGAGACTTTTCGGGTAAATTATATTTGACGCCTTTCTGGAGGAGCGACATTTCACTATCACTGAAAGTATGATTAGATAAGTTCAAAACTCTAGCACTGAATTTATGGTTTTGAGGGATAACTGGAACTGGTTTCACTGGTAATATTGGTGATTGTAAGGACTTTAATTTATTGTATTTATTAACTAATTTAATTTTTTGTTTTTGAACATTTTTACTGGCTAGATATCTTACTTTATCATCAAAAACATCCCATTCAACACTATGTAAGATAAATGACAATTCACTGTGGAGTAGTTTTAGTTTTAATTTTAGGTTATCACGGATAATAAAACATGTTTTCACTTCTTCTTGGAGCCATATGATTTTTGCAGATTTAAGCGTATTACAAGCAGCAATACTATTAGATTTAATTTGAATATTTACAAAATTTGGGATAATTTTGTTTTTTCGACACTTTTGTAAGAACATTATTTTAAGACAAATGAATCTATATTTTGTAGTAAGTTTTTTGTATAGATTAGCCTTGAAAGCCGTACTGGCCGATTTAATGTTGTTGAGGGACAAGGCATTTGCATGGTGAAGATCCATTAATATAATGAAATAAGTAAACTTTTTATTTATATCTTCACATTGAGTTTATTTTTATTATTTGCATTACTAGTTTCAACCTTATAACCAGGTCATCATCAGATGCACGACTTAAACTGAACTATGTTACAGAGATTAGTATCTTTACCTTTAAGTACTGATCACTTTAACACTGAGTTAAAACTCATAAAACAAATTGCCTCAAATAATGGTTATAATCCTATAATAATTCAACATATACTTAATAATAAATTAAAATCCAAAACCAAACATGAATTTTTGTACCCATACGTTAAAGATAACCAAAAAACTTTGTTTAAAAAACTAATATATATAGGATCCCCGTCGATAAAATTAGCTAACTTTCTACCCCACTACTATAAACCAGCTTATTATACAAATAATAGCTTAGGTAAATTCATTCTAAATAATAAAGATAAAATCAATCCGATGCAGTTATCAGGAATTTATAGAATTAGATGTAATGATTGTCCTTTGTCCTATATAGGCCAAACAGCACGTAATTTTAAGATTCGCTTAAAAGAACATTTAAGTTGTTTAAAAACTAATAATTACTCTGAATTTGCAAACCATCTCATTGAATCAGATCATACATATAATGGTGGATTTGATATTCTACATAGATACACACAGAGAGGTTCAACACTTAATAATCTTGAAATATTGGAGATTCGTAAACAGTCTAACTTAAAAGATAATACACTAATTAATAATATTGTTTTCCCATTCTCATCGCCTATATTAAATATTTTCCCACTTTAATTTATTTACTTTGACTATTATTACTATTATTATTATTATTATTATTATTATTATCAGTTTATCAATATTGTTATTATTTTATTGATTATTATTTTTTTTTTTTTTTTTTTTTTTTTTTTTTTTTTTGATTATTATTCTTTATTGTTATTTTTAGTTTTAATTTAATTTAATTTAATTTATTGTTATATTATTTTATTATTATTATTATTTTATTTTATTATTATTTTTACTTGTTTGACAAACACTAATTAAAACTTTGTTGTCCATAAACTTAATTAATTGTATAACCCTCCTCTAATTTTAACTAATTGTATAACCCTCACCTATTTTGCCAAAAAAATTTATTGTTACCAGTATCCTGTTATTTGTATTTAAGCATATGTTATTTCTATATTTTGCTAGTTTAAGTCGTGCATCTGATGATGACCTGGTTATAAGGTTGAAACTAGTAATGCAAATAATAAAAATAAACTCAATGTGAAGATATAAATAAAAAGTTTACTTATTTCATTATAATTATATTATATTATTGAATAAAAATATTTATAATTATTTCAAAACTGAACTTTGTTCATATATTTAGACAACTCATATTTTTATAAAATATCCATTTATGGATCAGAAAAGTATCATTTAAACAGTATATACACTCCGACGAGAAACAATATCAAATATAGCATTAAAAATCTAATAATATACTTTGTCGTTTTATATTTGCATCGCATACTTTATTTTTGTATTAACAGCCTAAATTAATTTGTGGTCTGCATTTATCTGAATTCAAAATTATATTTTTATTAAAATAAAAAATATCTATTTATTACAAACGGGATGTAATAGTATAAAAGTAGTAATCTCTGTTTACAGGGATACTGGCCACAGTAAATTTCAAAGTAATCCGGTTGTGTATTTATTTTGTCTTTTATAACTGGTCGCAGATTTCATACGCGTAATACGATTGATACTCATGACATGTCTTATGCTATTTGATTATATTTGAAAAAACTAAACAAACTAGTTTAAAATATGAAATGATTATTTGACTAAGCTTATTTCAATTGCCATTTATTAAATATTGAGATTGATTTTAAATCTACAAACAGCGTGACATACTTGTGTGTCGGTCGTGTTCACAGAATGTTCTAGAATGATAACGGTGTGAAAGCAAGTCAAGACTCATCGACGCGAGTATGTAAATTGATGAATATGAATTTATTATTATTGCTAGGTTTATTGTGATATATTAAAGCCGGTTAAAGGGTTGGTCGGGATCGTGACGGAATTAAAAAGTCCCGATGTGCAGCCCGAGACAATCAGCAGGGACCAAACCGAATGCACCGATAAATAGTAGACTCGCCCGGCTCTGCGAGACCGTCGGGCAAAAAATCTGTATCAAGGTCGCGATATAAATACACTCTGTGTTGTTTTAATTCTCCAGTGGTCTTTTTCTGTGTAGTTTATTACCAAGGAGCTGTTCTTCTAATTAAAAGGCGTTATTTTTTTGCGACTCCGCGTCCGGCGCCTCGAGATACATTACTCACGCTGTCGCATCTCGCGTAATGAGTAATAATATGTAACCGACTTCATAGATGTTCGTGTAATAATACTGAGCACTCGTGACTTCATGGCTTAATCAATAGTATTAAGCTTCATTGTGTCCGCGGATCGACACATTCCTAGCGAAACAGTCGAATTATCTATTAATCATAAATCATGTCCGCCGAGGATTACAGATTTTTTTGTTTTTTTTAATAATTATGGCTTTTGAAAGCGACGGTTCCGTAAGACATAAACGCTTGACGCAATCATTGTTCAGTTTAAGGTGCAGTTGTATAATTACCCAATTATTTATTTTTGCCAATATTACTTTGCGTATTCATTTTTAATATACGCTGTTGAAAAAATGGGAAATCTTCATTTGGAATTTCTTCTCAAAACGATAAATCTGATCAATATAACGTAATAAAATAAACCCACACGGCGTATATTTAAATCTGCAGCGCGTGTGCTTTAAAAAATAGATAATTTGCTGTTAAGAACATTTCTTTTTTTTGTAATCAGTGAAGATAACATCTTTGATTTGCATTCTCACTTCTAACGTATTGAGAAGAATTTATTATTTTTAAGAGATTGTTCTGTGAATTGATCTCCATATTCTCGTGGGCTTGCAATTAATATTGTTTTAATTTAAAACATGAAAACAGTTTTGTTTTATCATATATAAAATAAACAATTTTTTGATAATGATTAAGAACATCTTTTCAAATATTGAAATTCGATTAAAGAAACTCTTAGAAAAATATATCATCGTGATTTGTGCGGGATTCGAACCCACATCCCCTCGCTTACATGGCAGGTGCATTACCAACTATGCTAACCAATCACTAGTACTAGACAAGAATTTTTAATAATCATATCCTATAAATGAAACAATGTTCTTATTATGCCTAATTAAATATTATGTGACTTGCAATACTAGACTTTTAACACAAAGTACTGAGTGAAGCATTTTAAATCCAATCTGGATATTAGTCTATTTAATTATGTCAATACACGTACTTGTTAAATTTATTATTGGTTGTGAAGACCATCTCACAGGAAGTACGATTTTACCTATACAGGTTTAATTGATTGATAATGATTAAGAACATCTTTTCAAATATTGAAATTCGATTAAAGAAACTCTTAGAAAAATATATCATCGTGATTTGTGCGGGATTCGAACCCACATCCCCTCGCTTACATGGCAGGTGCATTACCAACTATGCTAACCAATCACTAGTACTAGACAAGAATTTTTAATAATCATATCCTATAAATGAAACAATGTTCTTATTATGCCTAATTAAATATTATGTGACTTGCAATACTAGACTTTTAACACAAAGTACTGAGTGAAGCATTTTAAATCCAATCTGGATATTAGTCTATTTAATTATGTCAATACACGTACTTGTTAAATTTATTATTGGTTGTGAAGACCATCTCACAGGAAGTACGATTTTACCTATACAGGTTTAATTGATTGATAATGATTAAGAACATCTTTTCAAATATTGAAATTCGATTAAAGAAACTCTTAGAAAAATATATCATCGTGATTTGTGCGGGATTCGAACCCACATCCCCTCGCTTACATGGCAGGTGCATTACCAACTATGCTAACCAATCACTAGTACTAGACAAGAATTTTTAATAATCATATCCTATAAATGAAACAATGTTCTTATTATGCCTAATTAAATATTATGTGACTTGCAATACTAGACTTTTAACACAAAGTACTGAGTGAAGCATTTTAAATCCAATCTGGATATTAGTCTATTTAATTATGTCAATACACGTACTTGTTAAATTTATTATTGGTTGTGAAGACCATCTCACAGGAAGTACGATTTTACCTATACAGGTTTAATTGATTGATAATGATTAAGAACATCTTTTCAAATATTGAAATTCGATTAAAGAAACTCTTAGAAAAATATATCATCGTGATTTGTGCGGGATTCGAACCCACATCCCCTCGCTTACATGGCAGGTGCATTACCAACTATGCTAACCAATCACTAGTACTAGACAAGAATTTTTAATAATCATATCCTATAAATGAAACAATGTTCTTATTATGCCTAATTAAATATTATGTGACTTGCAATACTAGACTTTTAACACAAAGTACTGAGTGAAGCATTTTAAATCCAATCTGGATATTAGTCTATTTAATTATGTCAATACACGTACTTGTTAAATTTATTATTGGTTGTGAAGACCATCTCACAGGAAGTACGATTTTACCTATACAGGTTTAATTGATTGATAATGATTAAGAACATCTTTTCAAATATTGAAATTCGATTAAAGAAACTCTTAGAAAAATATATCATCGTGATTTGTGCGGGATTCGAACCCACATCCCCTCGCTTACATGGCAGGTCTAGTACTAGTGATTGGTTAGCATAGTTGGTAATGCACCTGCCATGTAAGCGAGGGGATGTGGGTTCGAATCCCGCACAAATCACGATGATATATTTTTCTAAGAGTTTCTTTAATCGAATTTCAATATTTGAAAAGATGTTCTTAATCATTATCAATCAATTAAACCTGTATAGGTAAAATCGTACTTCCTGTGAGATGGTCTTCACAACCAATAATAAATTTAACAAGTACGTGTATTGACATAATTAAATAGACTAATATCCAGATTGGATTTAAAATGCTTCACTCAGTACTTTGTGTTAAAAGTCTAGTATTGCAAGTCACATAATATTTAATTAGGCATAATAAGAACATTGTTTCATTTATAGGATATGATTATTAAAAATTCTTGTCTAGTACTAGTGATTGGTTAGCATAGTTGGTAATGCACCTGCCATGTAAGCGAGGGGATGTGGGTTCGAATCCCGCACAAATCACGATGATATATTTTTCTAAGAGTTTCTTTAATCGAATTTCAATATTTGAAAAGATGTTCTTAATCATTATCAATCAATTAAACCTGTATAGGTAAAATCGTACTTCCTGTGAGATGGTCTTCACAACCAATAATAAATTTAACAAGTACGTGTATTGACATAATTAAATAGACTAATATCCAGATTGGATTTAAAATGCTTCACTCAGTACTTTGTGTTAAAAGTCTAGTATTGCAAGTCACATAATATTTAATTAGGCATAATAAGAACATTGTTTCATTTATAGGATATGATTATTAAAAATTCTTGTCTAGTACTAGTGATTGGTTAGCATAGTTGGTAATGCACCTGCCATGTAAGCGAGGGGATGTGGGTTCGAATCCCGCACAAATCACGATGATATATTTTTCTAAGAGTTTCTTTAATCGAATTTCAATATTTGAAAAGATGTTCTTAATCATTATCAATCAATTAAACCTGTATAGGTAAAATCGTACTTCCTGTGAGATGGTCTTCACAACCAATAATAAACAATTTTTTATTTTATTTAATTTTTAGTTGTTTGCATTACTAGTTTGCAGATTGGCCAGTCAAAAGTGATTAAGGAGAATCGATTCTATGGTATTCAAAACAAAAACCAAAATTGTTTTATTTTTTATACACTTTTAATATCTCTATCATAATCTAAAACACACTCCTATAAAAACTCGCTATACAATTTAAATCCGTCAATATTTCAGTGTTAACGTTGCTTCGGTGGATTCATTTTTCAATTAAATTTCTTTAAAAATACCAAGTTATAAAATATACCTAAGCTTGCAAAATATAATTTATTTTAAAAGCAATAATACATTTCATATATGATTTCAATGCTGTCTTATCTTTTGCACGAAGGTTATTTTTTTAAGCTTGCAGCTTTTTTGTTATTTTGTTTGAAGTTACTTTTAAACCACCGTCAAATTTAGGTATATAATTTTTCCACAGGAAGTGTTCGTGTGTGGAAAGGTGTCAATAATCTGTTGATTTTCTATCCAAAGTTCTAAAAACCAATCTAAAATCGATTATACCTGACTGAAATCTTCGATTCTGCTTCAGGTTGTGTTCGTATGAGGGAAGTCGAGTGGCCGCGTGTAATTACCTGGGTGGCTCAGTCGGTCAGTTCCCATAACCGGTTATCCTCAAGGATCTCAGAACATCCAAGCTATTATGATGTTGATAAATGCATTGGCTTATGTCGATATTTATTACATAATAAAATACCTCCTTTTTATCCGGGTCCTGGTACAAAAAATACGCAAATCTCAAGGTTTTCACAGGCTCCTTGTTAATCTACTGCTTGAAGTGTTTTTGTTTTTTAGATTTATAACTTTAACATGTATGAACCAATGTTAACTGATAAACTACAAAAAACAATTAATAAATTTACTCTACTCTATTTATAAATTTTCTAACAGAGCTAACAAAGGTGTTATTTTGAACATAGAGATGTATTTTTTAAAAAAAGTGAATAAATGTAATATGCAATCATTATGAGAATTTGTAAATGTTAGTTTAAAATCACTGCACGACAATGTATTTTACATTAAGACAAATCAATACTCATTGATAAAATATTGATCCAAGACAAACCACATTCAAACAAAATATATAAATACCAAAATGGCAAAAAGGTAACGATCGTCTTCGTTTTTGGGTGCTTTTAACTTTTATCGAAAGCGCTCACATAAAAATATTATCGTAATCGGTTGCTTATAGGACAAATATTTGTTTTTAAATATTTTATTTTATCAACTTTATTGTTATACATTCATTTGAACATTTCAATTTTCAATATTTTAATTATGTCAAATTCCTAGGATTTATAAATACAATCTGTTGTTTGTCTAACAAAATCTATTTACACAAATGAAAATCGTAAAAATAAAATGTTTATTTTTGATATTTGCTAAGTGTTCTTCGAGATAATTCTTTTTTTTTAAGCTATTTTTATTTTACCGGGATATAAATCATCTTAATCCTTCTCTGAATAACCCTCTTTTTCCGTTCTTCCGAGAAGTTATAAAAAAAACCGCTTATTAATAAAAAATGTTTTTTTATTGTTTTGTCCGTCTTTTAATAGAATGATTATAAATAGCATCACGTTTTTTCCCTTCAAAATAAATAGAAACCAGACCAGTGCTTTTATTCACAAAGCTGCCTACGCTTACTGTGATACAACAAACAAACCTAACAGTGGTTTGCCAATAGTGATCTCTGAACACTGACCTTACAAATGACATATACTTCTGCGGTTTTTTTAGTAAAATTTATATAAAGTTAATAAGATAATTATCATTCGTTTTTTGGTTGTGTCGCAGGATGTGAAGGCAGCTTTATTTGATTTGTATTTGTATTTTTTTTTATTTTAACTGTAAAAGCAGACAAAGAGGAAGAGAGCAATATTGACTAGATACCGTTCAGTTTTCGGTTGTGTCGCAGTGTGTGTAGGTCGCTCAATAAAGCTAAGTGTTGCAAGGCTGTGGTGGTGTAACCTCATGAAGATGATTGAGCAAAATCTACTACGTTTAGTTGTGTCTTTATTTTTTACGATGGCAATCCACTTTTATTTTTCCACACCATGACGAGGATAAGTATAAAAAATGAGAATGAACAGATTTTTATTTGAAGGTTGAAATCGAAGCAATAATTCTATCTGGTAATATTTAGTACACAAAAAATATAGTGTATTTTTTACGCCACTGTGTTGTGTGAATGAACATAAAGATGCCACAAACAAGGATTGTATCTCTATCATTTAATGCTCAATGTTAACTGGAGTTATATTAAACCGTTCGCTTATATTTTAGTACAATAAATCAATTTTGAATTAAAACAAAATACTTTTTTTTCAAAACATTTGAAAAATCCATATCTTTAGCCATAAAGGTATTTTGTAAGTACAATATGATTCAACCATGAAACTAAGTATATCGGTTCCGCGTAGCCTCAATAGCCGTGAAGTTTGGGTTCATATCGTACCTGTTTCACAAAAAAATTGGAAATGTTCCTCGTCATTTGGGGCGTCAAACTAAAGATATACAGTTTTTTTTTCTAGTGTGGTAGTATGAATGAAAATGGATTTACCATAAAACACAATGATAAGAAGTTGTTGTTATCTTAAATTTTGGTTAAAGCGGTGAATGAAAATTTTAAAAAGATTTAATTTTGAATGAATCAGCTGATACAGGAAGCTTGTGGTTATTTCCTACAGTGAATAATGATATCTTATGTTTTTATCAAAAAGTATTTCTTATACGGCTTACTAATATAATTAATTAATGACATATTCTTATATTAACCGCCTACAAATCGCACTAATTCACTACTTAATTATACTGGAGAATCTTGACAACCTAGTATGAAGAAAATATACACTGTTTCGTGTATGAGACTAACTGAAAGTTTTTTTTAATTGTTTTATCATAAGTCTTTAAATATTGATTTGGTAATTTTTTCAAATGCATATTTTTCGAGTCTAATTTACTATCCAACTTTTGGATACCGTGAAGGGTCAAACCGGTTTTGTTTTCCATGAAGGGGTAAAATCCCAAATCATAATAATTCCATGAAAGAACTAAATGC
Source organism: Atopsyche davidsoni (assembly GCA_022113835.1). Lineage (NCBI taxonomy): Eukaryota > Metazoa > Arthropoda > Insecta > Trichoptera > Hydrobiosidae > Atopsyche > Atopsyche davidsoni. Next base: position 15,423,317 of record JAILWY010000012.1, read on the forward strand.
AACTAGTGGCAAAAAAAAAACAAATCACGAAATGAATTTGATGTCTCTGGTATTTGCGTTTTTGTATACCATAAGTCCCATTATACTTTTTTTTTAATTGTTTAATCTTGAAGTAATTAATGTTTTTACGAAAATTAAAAGAACTTTTATCTATGTGGATTTGAATCCGCTATCACATAGTTAATGAGCTTACTACTACACCACAATGCTGTTATATAACTTTTTGTGCTGCTTTATATAAAATCCTTCTGTAGATACAATACCACGTTTCAAATATAAGTATAATATTATTTAATACGAAAATAATAATATCGTTAAACAAGTTTTTGTAATGGTGTTATTACAATTTGATTTTACAAAGAAGTTGATCTAATTACTTAATTAATCTTAGATTGATAAGTAATTACTTAAATAGCTTTATTTTACGCTTATAAAGATCAGTCAATATATAACAGTAATGGATAAAACTACGTTTGAAAAAAGTACCTGTATACATTTATATAAATACACTTTATGATATTTAAACAATTCTTACCTTAAAAATAAATATAGTTTTCACAAATAAATTTTTTTCAGAAAAATATTCGGCAACAAACTTTACTGACATATAAAGACAGGAAAAACTTTGAATCAACAAATTAAGTTTTGGTTCAAGGCTATTTTTCAAAAATAATAAATGCAAAGAGATGGCAAAGGCATTTATGAATTATATTTATTTTCCAACAAATTTTTTTTTATTATTAAATTATTCACCAATGCCTTAAGGAGAATTTTATAAATAAAAATACATTCTATTTTATTCACTTGTCTGCTACGTGTAACATAAATACGAATAATCTTTAACCAAATTGAAACATAATGCCTTAGATTTGGTTACTAATTTATCATATTTATAAATAGAAAGGTGATGAACTTCTGAAATCATTTGATTTCTCATCAAATTAATAATTAAAATAGCACTATATAATTTACAGATATTAGATCGGTTCTCTCGCGTGTGTACATATGATTGTTATTTGTATGTCATACTTCGTTATTTGTTTACATATTAATATTACAAGTCTAAATACATGCGGGTGACTGATTTAATGTAATGATTATTTTAAATTATACAATCATTAAAAAATTATTTTTATTATAAAAACAGTGGTAGCATTAACTTTTATGAATAGAGACTGAACCGACCAGCTTTTGCTCGTGTATTGACAGCTTTTGCATGCATTGAGTTTGCATTCGTGTTTCACTGCCAACAGTTTACTGGCGAGTTATACTATTTTATCGCTATCGTCCTGCTTTATAATTGAGTTGACAAATAGTCGTAGATCCTGTGACAACGGCAGCACCAGCTTCAAAACGAGAAAACCTTATCGCTAACGAGAGATAACGTACAACTTTATTGGGTACTCTGACCATTATCGGAACAGAGACAGCTTGCAGTTTCAGCGCCCGACTGGTTTCTGAAATTATAAAGCCTATATTAAACGTAATAATCCACTTAGGTTTTTTTGTAAACTTGAACGGTTTTACCATCAATCACGGCCCGTTCCAATCGGCACCAATTCTGTGATAATTATTGATAAGAACAGCCTCATAATTAAAGCAATTATTGCAATACGACTCTAGCACGATTCTACTATAGGGTTATTCTTACTTTCTTCTTGTATTTAAACCTATTATTACAAATAAACTTTAATTTCATATAACATACAATATATACGTTTCAACGGCCGATATTGCATTTAAGTTGTTATTTTAACTTACATCAATCAGATTTTAAATTTATATACTAGATAACAGATATATTGTTTCCAATTAAATAATGGTGGTATATTGTTTAAATATACGTTATTTCAGACTTATGCCATAAAAAAGTGACATAGACTTATGCCATAAGCCTGTCACTTATTTTTCATTAAATTAATAACTGATTTTCCAGTAAATAAATTATTTATTTGGACTGTTAATACTCCGAGTCAACCTGTACCGAAATTCAACTTTATATTGGGTTAAGTAAGGTGTGTATTTATTAATATACGTTGTAAAGATAAATGTATTATTAATGTTTGATAATTTATTAACTTAAGAGATCTGACTGTTAAATTATAAGGAATAAAAAATATAAATTGTTTATATTTAACATTACATAAACAATGGAAAGAAAAAAATTAAATTTATAAGCATGAACATTTAATAAAATCTGTGTCACGTATGAGGCATTATTAATTTTAAGTCCAATGTGTGAATATAAGTGTGTTATCATTATTATAACCATTATATTTAATTGTAGATCCTTGGCCCGATTATTATTTATAATATTTTATTATAAACGACGTTAATTCACGTATTTTTGAAAACGTGCAAGTGTTCATCTTATTAAATGATTTCACCATCACTATCACCTCAGCGTTTTCAAATTCAAAAACATTAAAAATAACACTCATTATATTTAATTGAATCTAGTGTGCTTATAGAGAACATGCATGTGAAAAATCGTGGAAAGAAATTACTGAATTTATAAAAACCACGCATCCACCTAGACCTGCAGAATAATCAAAAAATTATTAATATTTAACACGATAACTCTATCAAAATAAAAATGCTATAATTCATTGGTAATGTAGTGAATTTTTAGTTTTAAAGGAATTTCCATATTATATGTACACCAGTACTTTTTTTATTATAAAATGCCGTGATTCTTTTGCTGATCCTAAATTAAATAACATTTTTTACAAAAAATAAAATTAAGATACATTTATTTATAAAACTATTTTTAAATATGTATGTTCCTTTTTTTGCATTGAAACCAGATAAATATTGATTTTACAAAGCATTGTTATTCAAACTAAAAATGCAATGATCTTTCGTGGCAATCAATACATACCAAAAAAATAATTACTTATTCTTTTGGGTGTAATAAGAGGAAATCTATTAATTTTTAAAAATAATTTAATTTTTTTTATATTGTATAAGCAATATTATTATTTAAAATTAAACTAGTGAAGTTTAAAAAAATAAAATAAAATCTCAGTTGGAAAAAAAAGATTTCGAGTAATTTCTTTCGTGTCGTTTAATCTTAAAAATTTTACAAATAAAAGCATTTTGTATGCATAAAAAACCTGCATAGGTAATAAATGCAAATTAAAAAATATATATTATGATCGTCATTAAAATGCAGCCCTTATATAATTATTGGCAGGTTTAACGTCCACTATATGATGTATTTTTTATTAAGGAACAAGAACATTTTTTTTATTATCTTGTAATGAGTTTATCTTGTCATGGCCTTGCTAATTTTGTATGTAGGGTAAAAAATGTGAAAGAATGTTATTTGGTTTTATGTTAGCTCAGATTATAACGTTGTGTTAGTCAAAATTATTTTAGTGTATTTATTTTAAACATTGCAATCAGCCATCTAGTAAGCAATGGTCTCTAAAACTCAATTATTTGTTAAAACGAAAAAAAATAATTAAGTTATTTTTACCTTGAGATTTGTAGTAATGAATACATAAATAGAAAATTATGATTATTTTTGCATGCAAACGTTTTCGCCTTTAAAAAGATACTTCGGTCTCAAAGGGGGATAAGGCTGGAAAACAAAAAAATACAGTAATCTCATAGTCATTTGGCTATTCATATTTATTGCTTGTTGGTTGTTTAAGCGCATATTTACGTCATATACGTCAAACGTATGTGTAATCGTACTTATGAAATATTAGCAATTACTCCAGAGTCGCAGCCCTGATCACGTGTGGTAGAACAGCCTGACTTGCGAATGGGTGGACTAGAATTCCTGCACAATGGGAAATGACGCGATTTACTGACTCGCTTTAATGAGCAGAGATTAAACTGGTGCATCAGCCTCTCAGTTCTCAACTCATTCTGCATAGATACAAAGGTGCTGTGCAACACAAATTTAAACATTATCGATAGGTTACGGAGTCACGGTGGACTAAGGGATAAGTCACCTGGGCTGAGTGGCTGTTTAAATTAAAATTATGACGCGTAGTATATCTCGTTCACTACTTTTAGTTTTAAATTCGAATTCATTGAATATGCGAACAATTTTTGGAGTGTTTAATATTAACGAAAGTATTTTTTTTATAGATTTGATAGAAAACGTCGCTTTGGCTTAGGCCGCCGTGGCAGGGGTCATATAAGTATTATAAGTGTGAAATGCCTCTACTTCGCCTGTTATTAAATATCAAATTAGATAATCTCTGGTTGTGGAGGTTTTTTTTTTAATAATCATAGCTTTAAGATAAACTTACCAAGCGTGCTTTCATTTTTTTTAGATTCTTGATAAGTGCGCGGTTATGGTGTAAAGATACTCAAAGAAGCGAGAATTATTTTTATATTTATAAATATACAGTTTTCATATCACACGCGTGAAATATATAAATTGTTTGTTTATTTAAAAACAACTTATTTGCGTATTTTACGACAATTCCCATATTCAATAAATTCGTCGGTGGTTTTTTCATTTTATACGATGGATTCAAATTAAAAACATACCCTACAAAGCTTAGCAGTTCAACATAATAAGAGGGTGAAATGTATCTAACTTGTTAACTTTAAATATGAATCTTTATCATAATTTTATGTTGAATTTCTATTTAAAATGTATTTTAATCGTATCTCGTATTTCAAAATAAAACCTATCAAAAAAATTTAAAATATCTTAATACAGTCACGCGTCATTGCTGTACTAAAGCATGTTAAAGATCTCGTAGATTATTATGAAGATGATCCAAGCGATCAAGGCCATACTTTCTACACGAATTATTATTTTTTAGTCACATCAATTACCGTGACGAAGAAAGCCTTGAAAGGCTTGTTAATGAGGAAGGTGTGCAGGGGAGCTGAGGATGTACGGTATAGGTGCAGCGACCAGGTCAAGGAAATGAACGATGCCAACTCCACCTTATCCAGGTAGAACTGCAGACCCTGTAGAGTGGATAAAAACTACCAATACCAGATTTTTTTTATTTTGAAGTCTTCTCATTACCAGTGGTTGATCGGAAAAGTTAAGGATTAGAAACCAAAAATATATATTTATTATTGCATGATAACACACGTAGTCTGCGCTCTCTGATAGATAAATACAAGTATTGAAAGTGTGATGTATTCCAAAAAGATATCCCATTTTTTACTGTCTCCTTGGTACGAATTGGTGCTGGACTTGTGGTATCAGTAATTACCATCAGGGTAGAGTTACTCTCTATATGAAGGTCAGGTCCTGTAATTTAATCGTTTTTTACTCTACGATCAACTTCAGTACGTAAAGCGAATTTGAAATGTAATAAAGTTCATATACTACATATTCAATTATGAAATAACAATAATTATGTGGCTTTATTCGTGTAACTCTAATTGTATATTCTATAATAACAAAGTTTATATATTTTTTAAAATAACTAAAGTTTTTTTAATAAAAACGACATATGTCCTTTTTTCGACGGCGACGATTCGATGACGTAATATTTATGATAAAATGTCAGCTAATACGCAACAGTCGTAATTTTAACGTAAGGGGAAATTTCTGATTGAATTATTACGAGCAAAAAATATTAAGTTCATCGACTTGAGACCGCAATATAAATCGTATGTGCGTAGAAAGTAAGATGGTACAAATACGTACAAGAATACGCTTACCTGTGTGATGAATGGACGTCCCACGCAGTTATTGTCAAATTATTTCTATGACGGCTATGACGTCATCCAGCAACCCCAAGAGGCGGGTACATACACCTGGCTCTCTTTCAGTGAATAGATTTTCCGGAAACAAAATGTTTTGATGGAGATCATAAAGGTTACCAGAATTCGATCGTTTTGAAAAACAAGATTTTTAAGATTTTCAATGTGAAAACGTGTTCAAATGAAATTTATGTATACATCACTAAATATTTTCTAGCGAAATATTTTGTGTACTTCCACGTTAACTTACACGTTACACGAATTGAAAAAAAAATTTTTTTTTTATTTTTATAAACATTCTGTACGTCCGTTACATATGCTTATAAATATTCTCAGATAAGCTAGTATTTTATTTTAGGTTTTTATAACTTGCATGTATATTTAGAATCGCATTTCTCACGTCAGAATTGCATATTGTACCGAAGCTTCGTGCAAGAATTTAACTGCATACAGTAACCTTGTGCAATGCCAAGTGCACGGTTGTGAATAAATGCATGCAAATCATGCGATAAGACTGAAAAGTCGAGCTTCCCTCATGAAACTTACAGGATATCTCGAAATACTTAAAAGCTCTGTTGTTTCAGTTTATTCAAATAAACGTGTCGTGTATGACATAACGCTATAAATTTTAACTCTACAAATAGCAGTATTATATAAGTTTACTGTTATAATGTAACTACAACAGTTCAGTGCAAACTTTTTCTGATTTATTTTTCTACATGGTGTAACTAGAGCAAACAGTTTTTTTTTATCTGTATAAACTCTAAACCAAAATCAACTGCGACTATTCAAGGCTTGTTATATTTCTTGCTTTTATTGTATTTAATGCAAAGGGTCTTCTCTTTTAAAAAAAATATTTTTCAATTTAATTTTAAGGTTGTATATTAATTTTAAACAACGCACATAAATATATCGTAAAACAATAATACCTTCAATAAACGTCAATTTGTTATATAAATAATTTATTAAATAAATATTTAGATATTTAATTTCTCAACCGATAAAATTTTCATACAAGCGCTCCATCTTTGAGCTATATTCAAATTGAATTTTATTGAGAAATTCAATATTTTTGACAGAGAGTACTTGGTGGAATTCCATTTTGATACTTTTGAATAAAATACTTGAGTGATTTTCCACATTTTTATTTTTATTAGTGACCGTTTTCGCCAACCTTTCACGTTAGCATTATCAAACAGATAATGCCAACGTGAAAGGTTGGCAAAACCGGTCACTAATAAAAATAAAAATGTGGAAAATCACTCAAGTATTTTATTCAAAAATATTTGAATTTTATTGCTCAGTCTCAACAGTTTTGAACTCTATTTAAGGTTTATAATAACGCTTAAAATTTAATTTAGTATATAATGTGCGTTGAATCAATATTTGAACAGTTAAAAAACATCCAAAGATCATTAAAAATGACTGACTTTAAGTCTAATTTTATCTCCCATAAATAACTTTAAATCTGTCGTCAGAGCTCTAAAATAATACTTGTCACAGTTCTATTAAAATCAAGAGCAATACAAATATTTAACTAAAAATCCTAGAAGAAATTCAATATTTTTGACAGAGAGTACTTGAATTGGAATTGGAATTCCATTTTAATATTTTTGAATAAAATACTTGAGTGATTTTTCACATTTTCAAAATGTCACAATCACATGTTCAAAATCACAAAATGTGGAATATCACTCAAGTATTTTAATCAAAAATATTTAAAATCCTAGAGTTAATATTTACAAATGATAACACAGTGTTTATCATAAGCGATACGGCACGTGTGAAAACATTTCCAACACATGTTCTCCGCATTTGTGTGCGGCACGCGACCAAAAGCTCCCCAGGGTACGTCGTACATATCAACACGAGAGCTTTAATCGACGAGCTACGTCATTACCGTCAATCGCCTCGCGTAAACAGGCGCTGATGTCAGGAGACCGTCACCGGAAAGAGACACTGGCAAAAAAGCGTCCCCAAGAAGTCTGCCGCTGAAATGTGACATCTGAATGAACGTACGTCTTCTGCCTCTAATGACGTCAGAAAAGCTCTGTGCGCGGAAAACATATTCATTTCACTTTGCGTTGGTAAATAAAATCAATGCGTCTTAGTACTGATATTCATGGTAAATAATTTAAAATATTCGTTTTATAAAATAACAACGAAACATTACTGCGTTGTATTATGTGAAGGGTAGATTACTTTTTTACCGCATCAAAAAATTTATGCATTCAAAAAAAACAGAAAAACCAAAATTATATTGAATACATATGTCAATGTAATGTTTTTTTTTTAAATATTCTTGAGGCATTTTTGAGGCAATTAATTTATGTGTTAATTGCATGCGTTTTACTAGGGCCAAAATAAATCATTGTTGCAAAAATTTACCTGAATTATAAACTGATGTAAAGCGTTCAATATTTATAATATGACGTATTTTTTAATGTACATATAATGAAACCTTTGATAGAAAATATAAAAAAAAACCTTTTTTCAAATTTTTACCCATATTTTTTTTCTTTTCAGGTATGTCGATGAATGGCTTCATTCACGGAACTAATGTGGCGAGGCTGGGGACGGGCGGAGAGAGCCCCGAGGAGAAGACCCCGTAACCTTTAGGAGCGGGCGGGATGGGGGCCAGTTCTTGAATGGAGCCCCCGCGCCCCCGCCCCGCCCCCGCCCCCGCTTCCGCCCCCGCCCCCACTTCCGCCCCCGCCCCTGCAGCCGCGCCCCGCCCTGACCATGACCCGCGCAACCTGGATCGGGAGCATGTACGTAATCGCGCACACACGGACAGACTACATCTCCTGCTGCGTTTCACGTGTGACTTATTGTCTAGGTCTAAAGACCTAAACCTCTCCCTCGGTTTTGCTTTGCACCGTAGGTCATAAAAATATGGGGATTTTTAATAACGGAATTATATTCAATACATACTATAGAAACTTGATTTTTTTTCGATTTATTTTTTTAGCATTATATAATTGAGCTTATGTGTTGATTTCAACTCTCAGTTACCCTATATACTTGTAAAAAATACTTGTTTCTCTAATAAAAATTAATAAAGGATAAGTGTCTTTTTTAAATATAAAAATTGATTATTGATTTTTGTGAAGACCGTCTCACAGCAAGTACGGTTTTGCCACTATAAATGAAATATTTAATTGGCATAATAAGTACGTTGTTTCATTTATAGGATATGATTGTTAAAAATTCTTGCTCAGTGCCAGTGATTCGTTGGTATAATTGATAATGCACCGGCCATGTAAGATTGGGGATGTTGGTTCAAATCCCACACAAATCACGATGATATTTTCAATATTTAAAAAAATGTACTTAATCATTATCAATAAATATCGATGTGATCTTCGTTATAGTTTATTTTGAATTGTACTCTCATAATTTTTTTTGTTCAACAAACGTTCTAATTTTCACTTTTAGATTTATAGCCTATTATTATAATTTTTTGGCACTAATTTAATTAGTATTTCACGAAATAAAGTCCCCGTAGCAATATCGATTCCGATAACTTTTCTCTTATGTTGTTTATTGTGAACTTGGTTTTTATACCGTTAGCCTTGTACTAAAAATGAGTCAATTGCTTTAATACGTTTTACATAATAACCTATAATTTCATGATTATTTAGAATCACAATTTACATACTTTTAGCACGAACATTGATTTACAATAAAGATTGTCTCAAATATTTATTTAATTTAATTAAATATAATCGAATTAAAGTTATATATATATATATTTGAATACATGATTATCAAAAGCCATTGCCGTCAGTTTTATTGGTTTTACTCAACTTGTACAAAGTTGCAACCACTAATGTTATCATTACTTTTTCAACTTATCCCGGAAGTACTATTAAGTCCGATTTATGATTAGTTTTTAAGAAGGAAAAATTTTAACTCTCTCCATTACATTTGATTTAAATTATATAATATTAACTATACTGAGTTAAAACAATTTTTTTTTTGAGTTTGTGTAAACAAACTATAAATAGAATTTCGTTCAATGTATGTGTTATTTAATATTAATTAGCATTAATGTGTTTGTTTAGGACCTAAAGTAGTACTTAGAACGTATTTTAGTATCGCCTCTGGCTTTTATCAAATAAATTATTTTGCAATTCAATCTCCGCGCTGTATCTTATAGTATCATAGTATAAAATAAAAAAACGATATCGGTGAAATGTCTGAAAAAACACGGAAATCCAATCGAAATGTTCAATAACCATCAGCTTTTGAAATATGCAATTCGTTGGACATATCGATTGCACACCTAATAATAACAGCTTAAATTCTCAACTGATAATAAGATCCAGGAAAGATTATGGTACCACGCGGAGATAACCATGTTCGATGGAGATAGTAAAAATAATTATTAATATTTCAATGAGTAAGTTTTTATTTCATAAAGCTCTCAACACCCAACGCGACACAAAATGCGACCGATTTGCACACAGCCAATAGCGTCGTACGTTTTGTTGTTTATATAAGCAAAACTATTTTAAAAAAAAAAACACCCAAAACAAAGGTAAACTATTGGCAGATTTCAAATCGGTCGTAGCGACATATGTAGAGGCTCAATATTTTTGACAGGTCAAACAGAGTTTTATCAAATATATTGACATGACATTGAATGACACTATCAAATAAAAACGAACATGTATAAAATCCCTCAAGTATTTTATTTAAAAATATATGTAGAGGCGTCAAGATACAAATGTGAGTTTAAACATCGTTGGGGAAAACAACTTCAAATTATTCGGGGAAAACATCCCTTGGCGGCTTTCCCAATACTACAAGCACAGCCTCGCAGCGGGCGCGTGCGGGGTGCGGGGGGGGGGGGGGCGCCTGCTGACGTCACCGGCGCGGGGCGGCTCGTGACGCGGCTCTGACGTCACGGGCGCGCCCAGCTGGTCGTGACGTCAGAGCCGGCGGGCGGGGGCGGGGGCGGGGAGGGGCGGGGCGGGGGCGGCTCGCGCCTGTATTGGTGCGGTTGGACTCTCGCACGGAGATTGTGAATGCAGCGCGGGTGTGCGAGTGTGCGAGCCGCGTGTGCGCGAGTGTGCGTGTGTGCGCGCGCCTGTGTGCCCGGCAGGATGTGGGAGTACAGATTAGTGGTATAGCTAGGCCGTTGAGAATTATGAATACATTTTGGTTTTTTTTTTTTTTTTAACAGTCGGCGTGTTGTTATAGATGTTTTATAAAATTCAAAATAATCCCCGTTCTGGAAAGATAAGATATTAAACCTTTGTTATTTTTTATAAAATTTTATCAACCTTTATATAATATAAAAAAAATATATAATATATATTTTTGGTTCTGCTCATTCGTCCAATTTTTTTTCTCAAGCTTTATAGATTTATTTATATGCGACATTTAAAGGTAACCCATATTTAGAATAGGTACAACGGCAAAGTAGATAGATAAAACCACCTACAGCTTTTCTATTAGAGAAAAATATATTGTTGCCAGAAATTTTCGTCAATTGGATTTCGTGGGCGTTAATGCCTGCGAGGGATGTAACAGTAACGACAGGGATGAAACATAGCAAATAAACACTTATTTGTAAGCTGCAAGCAGATACAGCGTGGGAGGATATTAATTAAAACAAACTGATTTATCTATTGTTTTTAGTAGCGACATTTTTTTAATAACGATTTAAATTAATTTATTTTTAATTTTTATTTTATCAATACATATTTTTTTCTAAAACTATACTAATATTATACCTACTTAAATAGCATCAATAAATTTATAACTTCAATTCAATTAAATTATATTACGGATTTATTTGATATCACCGATAATTTTTTTTTGGATACTATAATTAGAATGCAACCAAAGAATCAAGATGGTACTTCCTGTGAAAATAAAGTAACTTCCATTTTTGCGGTTTTGTTAGTACTCCATAAGGAATTCCCATATTGTCTTCAAATATAAAAAAAATCACTTCCTCTCACGCTTAGGTCACATAAAATTAAGTCACGGCTATTAATAATATTAAATATGAATCAAAACCATGACGGGAATAAAGGAGATTTGACCACGAATATCCTGACCATTTTGTGTATCTAATGCTTGATTACAAATGTTTATGTTAATTTCTTAGTAATACCAACATTTAATAATAAAATAAGTAATTTGTGGACCTCCTAAGAAGAAAATGGCTTAAGTTTAAAAGGAATTTATTTTTTTGTTGGACTGGGAGGTCTAGAAAGTGTTTTTGTTTTTATTCTACTGTCAATATTTCTTCAGTATTATTCGCACACAACTGCGGCTGATCCACGACTTTTTTAACGTCCGCCCGATTATGCATTCGCATTTTCAATAAATAATGGAAACATTGGATAAGCCTGCCAATCAAAAAATAATGAAATCATATATTGCAATGGCATCATTTGTGTATATCTTTCTGAATGTATTTATTATATAAGTGGAAAAATTGTTGCTTTGCTTCCATTTTCCAATCTTCTTAACACCTTCATTTTCAATTCCAAAGCTATGCTTTTACGCTCTTTTTTTCTTTATAGTCGGCATTTTTAATATCTTCATACACATTCTTAAATAAGAAATTCGCGTAATGCGAGGCATTTTAATGCGAAATTTGAATTGTATGCCTGTACTTTGTTGTCGATATAGATATTGAAGTTGTCAATCAACTCTCTGCTGACAACCATTGTTTTCGCAAAGCAACTACAAAAAATATTAACACACTAGAGGCGGGGCGGGTACTAGTACCCGGTTCGCGGACTTCTGTCTGAAGGCGGGGCGCATATTAATACGTTTTTGAATGTTTTTACTCTAAAAGCGGCAGAAGGTCATTTTATTATTTAGGTTTACAGCTCGAAATGTTTGCTTAGGACTCGTCAACGTCACTTCTACCAATACTGTCCAGTGATTCTGAACAAAGTGACAATGAAGAAGTGGAGTGGTCACAGAATAATTATTGAACAATTTTTAGGACAAAGTGGTGTTGCTGTGATGCCAAGTAATCCGCAAAGTGTGTATGAAGTGGTTCAACTTTTTATAGGAAACGATTTATGTGACTACATGCAAATCAAAGAGTGTATAGACTAGATTTCACACGCGCAATTTTACGTCAACATCAGTTTAGTCAATTTGGGTTCAATGTGAAAGTATTTTTGAACAAATTTATCTAAAAACAAGGGTTGTTGGTAAAATAAATAATGATCGCCTGTAAAATCACAGGTCATGCGGCCTTGAAATTCCGTCCAGTCTCGGCGCTCGCCGTATAGGGAAATCCCGCGATAAAGCTGTCCAGCCACTATTAACGCGGTCATAAAACCACCCGTGGGTGACGTCACGCCGCGTCACCCGCTGGCATAACCTCACCCCCACCCCCGGCGGCTAATAATAATCTGTCTAAACGTGGAAATCTATTTATCGATTGTCAGTGCCTTCCCGCGCCCCTCCAGCCCCCCAGCCGGGTGACTAAATTTGATTAAGCATCACTCTTGCGGAGTTACGGAAATAGGCCCGAGCCTTCCAGACGAGGGACCCCTCGTGATTGTTTTAACTTTGGACTCGGCGTTTAAAATTGTACGTTTTATTTATAAACCCGTGCGGTAATATAAAGCTACAAAAGTCCTGGCAAAAATGTTACCTTATATTTTATTGCGTAATCTTCGTTTTAATTTTGCACGTTTTGTCGCCCGATTCTCGTCACATTTAAGCGTAACTCTCACCATTGCGATTGTGTAACTTTCGGTAATTGAGGCTTGACAATGAATCTTTCTTTAAATAAATTTTGGTCATTTAAGTATTCTATTATTTAATTTGCTTATTCTTTAAGGGCTTAAATTCGTTACAAACATTAATAGCAAGACCGTACTGTAATAATTTTATATTATATTTGTATTTGGTATTGTGATGTGAATTGTAAATATATTTTTAATATTTACTGTAAAATATTTTTTAGGCATTTCAACAAAGTTTTAAGACAATATTTCAAAACATTATACGTATGGGTAATACGATCCTGAAATTTATGATTTTTGAATGAAATTTCAGGTATAAGTTGGTTCTCCCAACGGAGATTTAACCTTCAGAAAAAGGGAAAGCGTACACATCCTCAACTCTATTTCCCACCTTTTTTTAAGAACCACCTGTTTCCAGATATTTTTCAAAACATGATTTGTGATGTGATGATTATTTCATTTTTGTTTTATAAATAAAATTCAGGTTTATTTTTCTTTCTTTTAGTAAAATCATACATATTAATATGTTTAATCGAATTTTAAAACAGTGTAAAACTCGTGGCAGTATTTTGTTATTTTCATACATCTTAAAGAATGTCAACAAAAAAAGAATAGTAAAAATACAGTGGCATAGTTCAATTGTCGTGGCTCTAATATATTCAGCAGAGATTATCGATATGACAAAATAAGAATTAAAATCGATAAAATTGCGTTTTATTGTTCGGCATCACAATAAAAGAAAATATTTTAAGCACTCGATGTGTGTATAAATTAACCCTTTGCACTCGAGAGGTGCGGATTCCGCACCAATTTGCTTGGTGCGGAAATTCGATGTGCGGTGATAACTATTTATGGTTTTTTATCTGGTGATTTCTTGTTTATGTTTATGTGATCTTGTTCTTTAAAGTTCGTTACTAAGCACTGCCTATATAATTTTACAAAGATCATGTTATCCCCCTTTCAAACTACGGTAGAATTTCTTATCCAAGATTAGTGCGGCACCATAAAGCGAACTGCATTTTTGACAGCCATGGCAAAATGACTAGATGTGTACCTACCTAATCAACCCATATATTTTTTGCTTGTACTTCTTATCGTAATCATTCATTTGAGGGTCCTTATTTGCTTAAACTTATATTGCACTGAAGAATAGACTTTTTTCTCCCTCACAATATCAATAACCTTTCCATTCACTTATCGTACCATTATTTTGTTTGCTTTATAATATATAATAATATTATGATAATGTGTTTCTCACTAAACAGCTGAGAGGAGAGCAGCCGCTTAATCACTTGCGGGATATGAAAACCTTAGTTCGGCAATTGACTGGAGATTTTCGTCAGACACGTGCTAGAGCTTCACTTCAACCTGCGATTCCGAAAATCCGCCTAAGTGGAAGGCTGCATAACATTCTAACAGGAGTTAGGAAGGATTACAAAGTCTGTTCTCAAAAAAATAAACCCGGCAAAAGACATCAAACGACATACTTTTGTGATACTTGTCCCGAAAAGCCGGGCATGCATCTCGGCAATTGTTACATGAAATATCATAAAAAGCAAAATAACAAAGACTTATGTTTACGAAATTATCTTCGTAAAGATGTAAATATACATTAAATATTAAAATAAAAAAGTTTTATGTGTTAATATGTGTGTGTGAACATTTTAAGTTAGAGGTAAAAAATTCACCGAAAGTGATACGAAACGCTTCGAGTTGCTGATTAGTCCGCGCGGAAACGGTCTCGAGCGCAAAGGGTTAACAACGCCGGCTCCGGTGCGTACTCGTGACGCATTTTTTTATTTTATTGCATCCACTAACGCAGCTCTCACGCACGCTTCTACTGTAAATCTTCACTTTTAACGATAGTTTTACGGGAACCAGAAGAGATAAATTCGCCCCACCGAGGACTCGAGCCAAGAATCTCGCGTCTATTGTGTTTGTTCGCAGTGCAATAAAATAAATACTACTCAAATATTTTCATCCTCTCAATAAGATTTTTGCAATTTAGTTTTTTTTTTTTTTGCATAAATGTTTTTTATTTTTCATATTCCTTGGTGTATTTTATATAATTTATTGATTTTCACACAACTGCATTATTAAGAAAAAAATTTGTAATAAGTAATGGTAGCTTAAACGTATTTTTTTAAATTGCTGTGGGATATTTTAGTAGTTATTTAGTAGTAGGTGTTTTCATTTATATTGTAAAATAAAACATGATTTTTTTTTATACAAATTCAAATATTATATTTGTAAAAAAACTTATTACTACGCATTCAAATCGTAAATCAGAATAAACGTTTTTTTTTTTTTTGTGTGATATTTTTATTTATTGCCAAAACTCGTTGTTTGTTAAACTTATTTATTTATTGCGTAAAATAATACATTACATCACGTCATCGCGGTATATAAAAATAACCCTTAGAAAAATTACTACAAAAGAATACTACGGCATCCACTTCCCGTTGGTCGGGCGCCATTTCGGCCGGTCCGCTTATAGAACGAGCCCCTCCGGTCACGTGACGGACGTCGATACTGTGACGTCACGGATGCGTGTTGGCAAGGTCGCAGGCTTCCGTTGGGGCTAAAATAGAATCTGCCTCACGGGCCTCCTCTGGCTGGACTCTGAACGCGCCTCGGTGTGGGGCCTGAAAGTCTCCCTCCACCCCTGAAGGGGTTGCATACACATTATTTTCCCTACACAGACTCAAAAGCTTCATCACCCAAACCACATCTTGTAAGCCCCACAACCTGATATGATGGGCACATTGGTTCATATGTAGAGTAAGATTGTTAAAAATTTTCGATAAACGGAAGTGATTCGTTAGTACAAGGGTCAGTACACCGGCCATGTAAGCCAGGAGATGTGGGTTCAAATCCCACACAAATCATGATGATATTTTTTTGAGTTTCTTTTAATCATCTTCTATGTATGAACTAATGTGCCTAATCATATTAGTAATAACATAATAAACCCGTAATGGGTAATAAATTCGCATCTGATTGACGTCCAATCCAAAAAATAGACATACATAAAAGATAATCTCGAAATTTTTTTTGTTCACTCCCTGTGGTGGCAAGCTTTATAGTTAGGCTAGATTTCGGAATTAAATATATTGAATTTATACACTTGCAAAAATTTTTATGGAACTTAAAAATGTTAGTAAAAGTACAGTAAAGCTCTATCAAAGAAAACGTCGTTTCCTGTATTGGCAGACTTTTAAATGTTACGGCACTTGATCTATGTTTCAATAGGCTTTCAATTTTATTATTTCCTTATTGAGTTTCATTCCTATTTTAATATTACATTTTACAAATCACAGATCCAAATATAAACGCTAGTTTTACAATGTATTCTGTTATAAATTTCATGTTTTTCAGCATACTTATGCAAAAAAAATATTACATAAATTTATGTTTCTATTTAGTATCAATTGCGTATTTATTAATTCATATACTATAGTAAATATATAATCTTTTTTGACTTTCAAACTTTTGTCATTCTTTGTATTTATAAGAAAAATAAAATAAATACAAGGTAACAGTAGCTATCATTAAAGGATAGTTATGTATAACAATGTGTTATGCTTAATAAATAACTTAACCGAAATGCTGTTAACAGGGTGAAACGAGCCCTTGGGTACCCTCTGAAACTGCTGACGTCACCTTGAAATTCGCCAGCGTTACCTTGAAACAGCCTTCCGTGCAAATGAATCGATTTTCAAGGGTCAACGCGAACCTGCGAGCTGTCAGGGGTATCGATCGGCGCGACCGGCCGGGGGTGTTACCGAACAGATTACCGCAGCCTGCATGCGAAAATGACCTCCAGATTGTACGACCGCCATAGGCTACAGAGCCCGGGGTGGCGTGTAACGACCTGCGATAACGGAACCCCGTAACGAACTATGTTAATGTTCTAATTATTTCAGTTTTTTTTTTTACAATCCCAAATTACTGTCTCGAAAATTTTTGCGCTCACGATAGCTTTTTTCAGGGGAACTTTTAGAAAAAAATTGGATGGATTTCGTTGTAAACTGTGATTTAATTTTTAGATAACTTTTAAAGCTTTTTCGGCTATTTTTGGAATGGATTTTTAGCATACATTGTTGGAAGCTGCCATAATTCAAAGTTTATTTTGCATCCAACGACAACTCGTGATACTAATATCATGCTTTTAAATTCAATTTTAATTTCAAAAAACATTTTTTTGTTAAATTAACTACAAGAATTATATATTTTTAATATTTACAGTTGCGACCACACTATTAAAAAACAGCAAAATACCAATAGAGTATTTCAAAAATAATCAAAACATAAAATCAACAGTTTATTTTTTTTTATGTCTTAACAAAATTGACATCATTGTGAAATAATTAAATTAAGTTTTTTTTAATGTTATTTAAACTATGGTTTTCTGTCATAAAATGAGATATAAAAAATGAAAAGGTTTTTAATATTTTCCAAATGTAAATAAGTTACAATTTATACCATCAAAAAACCAAAAAAACCAAAAATGTACAATTTAACTTTTTTCTTAATTAATGTATTTTATTTTATTCAAACTATAGTTTTTTATCATAAGTTTTGTGTTCGTCGCATAAAATGAGATGTATAATAAATAGCGGTAGGAAATCTAAAAAGAAAAGGTCCATACGTTTTAATCAATGAACCACAAGCGAGCAGCACTTTCCCCACAAAAAACCGCATCCCGAAGCGCCAGGTAGCAACGGCGCGGCGCACGGAAAGCTCTTACTAACGATTCCGTTACGCCGAGCTTCTAACGGCGCGCCCCCCCCTCGCCGCGTCCCCCTCTGGCGCGCGGGCCAGAGCGGGACGGGCGGCGCGGCGCACGTCGCGCGGTCCCGGTTCAGTGACGTCAGCGTGACGTCACGCCGGGCGAGTCGCTCTGACGTAGCCGCGCCGAGGTATAGGCGGCGCGCTGCGAGGGCGCCGCTCAGTCGTGCCGAGCGGTCCCGCACCACGGTCGTCAGCGCCGCGCAGTGCTCCGCGCACCTCCCGCCACGAGTGCACTCGCCGCGCTCGTCCGCACTACCGCCACAACCGCCGCAACCGCCACAACCGCCACTACCGAACCGCCAACGCGACTCGTCAGTCAGTCCGTCGTCGCGTCAGGAGGATCTTTTCCGAGATTTTCAGTGATACTCCCCACGTTCGACGGGCCTTCCTCAACAAGTTTGACGCTGCATTCTGTTCCGGAAAAGCTCCCGCGCGAAGCTTGTGAACTGTTTGTGAATTAAGCTCCCCTTATTTGTGATACCAGACATTTACAATAATACTATAAAAGTTTTTAATGTAACTTAAATTTAAAAAAAAAAGCTCCAGTGATATATTAAACGAACTCCGAGCGACACTTGCATGTATACGAGTGCCGATCTGTGCTCTGATCAGTACGATCCTGTAAGAAAACATTTTTGAAAAAAGTTTGAGTGCGTTCTGAAACTTTGGAGTGTATCACTCTTTGACTTCCCCGACTGTTATGTCCTCGTCGAAGTGAATTTCGTGGCCCTCGGTTGGGGTTCCCCGGTCGCCGCATGAGGATTCTTCTTAGCGAGTTAGGGCTGTCGTGTGGCCTGCCTTTGGGCGCCGGCGCCGGCCTGCTGGAGCCGAAGCGCAGCCCCTGCCTCAGGGACTCCCCAGGTGACCCCCGCGCCGAAACCCGCGCCAAAAACCCCGCATCTGTGTACAACTAGACATTTTTAGTTTCTCCGTTAGCATTTTGATTTGCTCTTCTTCATACATGCCTTGAATGAAAACAAAAGCTACCGTGCGTAAACTACTTTGTAAACTTTTTTTACATTAGTGTTTTTTAATACTTTTTCTTATTATTTCTCGTAAAATTCTGTAGAAGTATTATAACCTACTGCTTGATTTATTTATATCATATTCGTATGTAGATTGTGTTTTTTTTTTTATTTGACGTACTGAGTGTTTTTGACTGACTACCTATGAAGACCGTTGTCGTTCCTACGATGGGATCGAAATCTGGAGGCGCCGCTAAAGCCACAATCTAAAGTCGGGTCCATGAACAGAAACTGTTGCGTTCCGTGAAGCTTTTAAACGAGCGAAAACCGACTTTAATATGTCAGGGAATAATGCGTACTAAGAACACACCATCATCCAACTACAACCTTACCAGTAGCGCCTTGTCAGCTGTGAGTGGCAAGACCCAGGGCTGGAGGCAGGCCGAGGAGCCGCAGGACTCGGAAACCACCGACTCCAACAATAACCACCAAGTCTACAGCTTTATTTGCTCCACCCGCTGCCCATTTTATAAACGTACGTATTTTTATTTTGAGTTTATTTTTTGTTTATGATTTTGTTAAGTTTGTTTCACCCACAGCACCCTTAAAGACTTAATTTATTATTGTTTTGTTTTCTTCACGTAACACGTTGTAGTTAATTCCCGGCCTCTGTCGCGAATCGCTACTTGCCGTCGGTAACTCAATGCAATCCAGTAGGAGCTTTTCTATTTAAAATCGTATCACATCTCGCACACGCTTTCGCGTTGTACAGCAATGAATAAAGATATTTATTTTGAATACGCTAAACGCGACAAATATTTTATGCTATCTAATTTTACGAAATTTTAAAATTTCTTGTTTTGATTAGTTGTTATGATAACTCCGTGTTAATTTTAAGTGTTCTCCGGATTTATTTGTTTTTTCTGATATACTCAATTAATACTTTATTTAAAATATAATTTGTGGGTTATATAGTATCCGTAACCTCTTTTCACAAGTCACGCTTACTTGCTCACTTACGTTGTGTTAAAAATACGCATAAAGCACTATAAAATTTTATTTTTTGTATCTCAATTTCTAAATTGACTTGCATCGTTTTTCGTGATTTTTGGCGTTGTGTGTTGTGACCTAATGTCAGACATTTTCCGGGCTACCCCGACTGGCGTATCATTTCCCGGAGGCACACGTCAATCAGACTTTTCACCGCCGCTCGGCTAAGGTACGCCTGGCCCTATATATAGCCCCGTCTGACAGCGCCCGATGCAGCCAGACGTATTTATAGGTAGCGGGTCACTCCGCTGGAGAGTGTCGTTGCAAATGAACACCGGGTATTATTTAATTGTTTATATTAATACAAAAAAAAAAATTAAAAAATCCAACGGTTGAAAGCAATCGTAAAGAGTTATGTTATTATTAGATTCCTTGCTTTTTACGTTATGCGAGTGTTGAACGTGTGTATGAACTAATTGTTTATCTAATGAATATTATACGTATGCGCTAAAGCTACTAAAAGTAAACAAGATTGCCTAATGCTTGTCGTTAAATGATCAAAACTATGAAAATGAAATCGTTTATTTTAATTAAACATTTTATAAAAAAAGCAGTGTGCACTTAAAAACTGCAGTCAATATACTATTTATAAACGGTTTTTTTTCAGAAGACAATATTTCATGTATCAAGGGGGTGATTTATTGATATACCTTTTCTGTGTGGCATTTTTATACCTGCCATTTATATCATCCTAACGATTAGCTTTTTTGAATAATAAATCACACTTATAACGGTATGATTAGTGTAAAAACAAGCAAAACGCGAATTAATTCATAAGCTATCATTTGCATAGGTGTTTTTTTTTTAATTTTAATTTATTACGCGGAATTAAAAAATTGTGTTTTAAGGAAACAATTTATCGTTTATTTTTAGCAGATTAGCCATAACAAAATACGCACAATTAATAACACTTTTAAGATAATTAATTCGGGAAACAATAAAATTGTTAATTTATAAATATTGAACGATTCGGAAAGATGTCGGTTTAAAAACTTTTACCACAGTGACTTAAATTTTGGATTATTGAAATAAATAAATGCTATGTCCATTTTTACTGTAATCCGTCTTTAAACAATTTATACTTGTATATATTATATATATGCATTTTGGTTGGTGTTACTTCGTTCACTGACCAGTGCGAGGACTTATAAATAATCCAGCGCATCAAACATTTCGAGCGACATATCGGCCTGTATGCACAATTAGACGAGATGCATTCTCGCAGACGGTTATGCAACCGCGGCGCTTTGTCCCGAGAGATCCCAACAGGTTTGCACCGATTTTTTACTGTACACTGAATCGCCATTATCGTAGAAACGAGCCAATTGTATGCGGAAAATACAAAACTTTAAGAGTGAATTGAAATACGCTCGAAGACAGGAAAAAACCGCATCGCCTATCTAAAAATATACTGCAATCTTATTATGTAAGTGTACGAAAAAATCAAGTCAATAATAAGTGTTTTCGGTAGATATTTATTTATAACTATGATTTTATATTTTTGAATTTCTGTTTATCTGGATATTCTCTTGTTAAAACATCTCAATATGTCTTGTAACATTTTGCTATTGATAGCCATAATGAAATTCTCTAAGTACTTTGTATTTATTTGAACCTCCACAAAGTTGCCTCGATAGCTCTCAGAATAAATTAGCAGATATAAATTCTTGAACATTGTTGAAAACCTGTAGAATGTAAATTTCTTTGAGAATTAGGCGAATCCCCAGCAGGTAGCGTCAAGAAGGCCACGTGTAAACTTGATATTCCCACCACGTGAGTGCCTTGACAGCTCCTAGGCACGTGAGCACCACCACGAGACTTTCCTGGCGTTTTTCCTACCTCCTGACCAATGGCAGGTGATCAGGAATTGTTTTTTTTGGCAGTCAAAAGCCGCGTAGCATTTTTGGCTCGATTTCTTTTCACTCCATCAACGCCGACACCTACAACGAACCGACAGAAACGGATTCATATTCATATATTTACTGCCGAAGGTACCTGGTAATTTAATTTTTATTCAAATTTTCTTAACTTGATTTCAGACTAAAAACAAGTTTTGTGTTGATTTTATTTTACGCATTAACAACACATTCAGAAATCGATTTCCATTTTAAATATATCTGTCGGTATTATTTGAAAATGCTTTGACTTATAATGGTCAAGAAAAAATCATGAATCAAATGCAAAATACTGTATTCCGTATGAATTATTCAGTAGTTCTTTCAGGATCTTCTTCCGGATGAAATTGAATTGGCGTTTATTAAATTTTATTTAAATATCACAAAAAACAAGTTGACATCCCACTCATTTTTCCCGTCCTGTTCATCTTCTATCCCTCTCTCAGAGTGAAAGTGTTTAAGGCATCAAGGATGCTGTTTTATACAACGCATCATTCGAAAAAATACTTAAAGGCTCACGTTCAGAGGATCTTTATATGAATCGTTACTTTGTGTTTATATTTGTAGAATTCTCGTATCTGTCAAGTTTTGAAGATGCCTAATGAGCTGGCCGTGTGCAACTTTCGTATTTAAATGCACCGGCCCAAGGCGGTGAAGACGATCGGGCAAGATAAATAATATTCTGTTTTGTGATTCACTTTCAAAAAAACTCAGGAAAAATTTCTAATAAAAACCGTATAAAACCCGATAAAATTCGTCGCATTCGTCAGCTATTCGCGTTAGTGCATCGCCGCAGCAGTTATTCGCGTCTCTCGTCGTGGTAACAATGGCATTGATGCGAAATTAATTCCGGAATAAAATTTCGAACCTGCACGTTTTTGGGGAAATGGCATTCGAAAATAACCTGTTGGGGGAGATTTAGCAGAAGATTTAATTGATGCACATATTTCAGAACGGCGCGGATGCATCGCTTTTCGGTTATACGCATCTCATTTGAAACGAAAACTTGTAAATCCTCCGTTGTTTATATATTTCTTTCTGAATATTTTTACATTTACATGTGTAGGTATAGTAGAACATTTTTTTTTTCGCTTATGTTCATACACATGTCCAAAAATTTCTACGATATTTGACGTGTTTCGTGTTTGTGCTCATAAAATAATCTGACAAAATAACTAATTTGATTTATTACAAAGGTAATAAAGAATTTGAAGAAACATGTTGTATCCTCGTGAATTTGAATTAAAATAAGATATTTTCTTATTAAAATTGCAATACAACATGAATCATCGATATTTAAATGTTTTATATGAATAATATGCAAAATGTTGCCTATTTTTTTTATAGTAAGGTATATTTTTATTATTCGTCATCGTGCACTCTTCTCATATTAAAACCGCTTTCTCATTATTAAATTACTTTGAAATAGATTTTAGAGGCAGAAACTACTGCTTTTAACCACAGATATGCACCATATAAGTCCGATGAGAATTCTCGAAAGAAACTTCCGTAAATTTTTAAAGATGCATTTAATTACTAAAACTGCTTTATTCTACTTTGGTTTTACTGCGCATTTACAATACAAACGCGCATTGCTCCTATCACCAATAACTTCCCAATCCGAAGTTTACAATGGTTTTTATATTTTAGTATTCAATTATATTGAGTTACTGAAAAAAATATCGAAGATACAAACATATCTTCAGCCTTAAAAATATTTGTATACCATATTTGGGACCGTATTTTAAATGACATGAAAACCTTCTTTAAAATATTTTAAACTATTCAGTGTTATACTTATCAATTTTAGAAATATAAGGCAATGGTTTTCACTGGGACCATGAGTGTTTCTTTACCTTTTTAATACAGTGTTGGAAGAGTCTAGTGTGAGGCGTAATACCTTTTGCTGGTAATATTTATTCATCGTAGGTATAACGAAACTACGTATCGTTTCCTGAAAAATTTTCAGCGATCATACTCGGTGACTTTTATTGCATTTAATTTTATTAATTATGCAGTCAAATGCATTGCGTGCCCTCGGGGATGCGGTCTGCAGTTTGCAGCTTCCGGGGCAAATGGGCCGTGACACCTGACGCCTCGCCGCCCGGCGCGGACACTCCGCCCAACTGAATAAATACAGGCTAAATGGGGATGCAGCGAGTCTCTGAATTATACAGACGAGCGTGTGAATAATTCACTCGCAATTAAAGACCGGAATTCAACTGAATATTACCAATTTTTAAATATTGTGCTTTTTGTTTGTTCTCAGAAAAACATCATCATGACTTGTGCAGGATTCGATTTCTTGAACCATTTTTCAATATGTCAAAAAATGTACTTAATCATATCAATCAAAAATAATTTAAAAAAACTTGTATAGGACAAAATCGTACTTACTGTGACGGTCTTCATTTATTTTATATATATGCAATACTAGAAGCAATGTTTTATAAAAATAACGCTTTGTGCATGGCGACAGCTTTTTAAGTATTTTTTATGCAATGCACAGTGGTTGCAGTTGTTTCGTATCCGATGTGATGTAAAGCGAAAGTGTCATCGAAAGCATCTTCGCGCGGCAGTAAACAAACCGCTCGCCGGAAAGCACAACGTTTTCGGCGTCATGTGATAAGTAAATATTATCGTTTTGACATACGTCAGAGTCGCGATAGCGCGGGGAGTCGGCTCCGATATCGCAGGGCGATTCCCCCCGGCCATTCCACAAGTACGGTATTGCGTCTCGAGCTTCGGCGTCATTCTCTCACGCGACCAGCTGACTGCGGGGGCGTCGCGGCGTCACGGCGAAACGTAGCGGCGCCGTGCGTCGGGACGCCGAAAGCGTCCGAGTTAAAATACCCGTCTGGCGTCCGTCTGCGTACATTTTGTTGTAAAATTAGGAAATCCGCACCCGGTCGGGCCCGCTTCAAGGTTCCCCGCACAGTACGCACAGCGCCGCGTAGTTTACGACGGCAATACTGAATGCTGCTCGAGCGTATTCAACACCCAAAAAATTTTTTTTTTTTTATATTTTCAGTACGCAATTATACATATACCACTGATACACTGATAAGCGTATACTGAACACATGAGTTCAGTATACACGTATAAATTCTACCGCATGAAGCCATACGTTTCCCGATGGGGCGTTTATATCTCTGCTGATAAAATTCACGCGCTTTTCCGAAGTAAAAGTAAATTCCGGCGGCTATTTCTGTCAGCAGTTTGGTTTAGGGGCGGGGGCGTCTGACGTCACAACGTGGCCGCCGCATACGTCACCGCCGCCCCTCCCCCTGCCCTGCGGCTTCAGGCTGTGCAATTAACCGCCCCGAAGAAGTGTCGACGGCTGGGAAAAGACTGCTAAGTCGATGCGAGATTTTGCAGCTTGAAAATTAAGTCTCGATTCTCAAATAACGGGTAATACGTAGTATATAAATCAGTATAGAAATTTTGACAGCCAGCAAAAACGAAATGCACATCTTTTTTAATTCAATAAAGATGACATCACTTTACACAAATGACAGTCGTTTAGTAACGGTTTATGCAACGCTTTTGCGGTAAGTTTGCTATAGCGCAGATACAATAAATCAGATTGCAATCGGAAGAATCTTTTATGTGTTATTTATTTCTTTCAGTCGACCCCGCAATGAAAGTGATGAATGATTGATGATGCGAATATCTCAATATCGCATAAAAATATTTTTATATTTTCTCGTAGGACATTTTTTAAAGTCTATTTTTAAGCAAGAGCTTTCGAAACCAGACGGCTTTAAATACATTATCCGAAAATACACCCGGCGTTACAATCGCGCAAGTAGTACAATTACATAAAAAAGTTTTCCGCGCATTCTTCTGTGTTTTTATTTTTTTGCTCTTTTATTTATTTTTAATCAAAGACAAGCGAGTGAGCAAAAAAGCACGCCAATGTTGCCATTATGAAAACTCTCAAAATTTAATTATACGGAGAGTCACGCCGGTCCGCCGTTGCACCATTGAGAGAATATTATGTATTTTTTTAAATGAACTTATTAACTTACAGTAATAGGCATTTTTTGATCAATCATCGTGATTTATGGAACACATCTCGCCTTGCATAACGACGGAATTAATTTTATCTCGTTTCGGATAAAATAAAAGTTAAAACCAGTTTCAGACGTCTAGCGGTACTGAACAAATTGATAAAAACTTTACAGGCATCAATTTCGGCGCAAACGTGAACATTTTTCGAATTCTGATTCGAGCATCATACCTTTTGTGTATTCAAAAGCGGCTTTCACTAATTTGTTTGAAATTGTTTACTTAGCGTTGATTGATCACATGATGGTTGAAATAGTAAAAATGCTGCATATTAATGCTTGTGATTTTGAATTTTCACGTGGTTTTTTTGCCGGCTGCCAGACAGGGCCGCGCCTCCGAGCGGAGCTCCGGAAACGTTTTCCCGCCGGTGTACCCCAACAAATCCGCTCGGCGGCGAGCATACAAAGTCTGCCGCCTCTGACGTCACGGCCCCCGATGACGTAATTCCCCGGCCGCTGACGTCACGGGTTATCGATTTCCACGGGCGGCGAGTCGCTTACGTTTCATCGGCGCTTTTCATATTAACGGTCGCGTCATGAGAACTCCGCAGGGCACGCGCGTCGATGCCGCCGACTATTCTCGTACGGCCGGGACGTCAGCGCAATAAAAACAACACCACTCGATGCGGATAATCGCACACCGCGAGAGCTTTCCCCGAGAATACTACAGAACATTCCAGAAAATACGATGCTCTAAAAATATTCTTCGTATTTTAATGTTTCA
This sequence comes from Atopsyche davidsoni, assembly GCA_022113835.1. Taxonomy (NCBI): domain Eukaryota; kingdom Metazoa; phylum Arthropoda; class Insecta; order Trichoptera; family Hydrobiosidae; genus Atopsyche; species Atopsyche davidsoni. The sequence goes on from JAILWY010000012.1 coordinate 15,450,242, forward strand.
TCACGCCCTGTATTATGCGAGCCACTGTGTATTATGCGTCGCGGCGGATCTGTCACAGCAGTACGGGAATACGTCGGCTACTTCGGTAGCGCCGCTCTCGTGGGTGTAAATAACAATGTGTAACAATGATGCGAGGCGGTCCTGGATGATGACGATGAATCTCAGAGTAACTGGCGAGAGGTCATGTATGACCACTCTCTTTTTTTTTCGTATCCTTCTCCGCGAGCTTGCACACCGCTACTATGCGCGAGCTGAGGTTTTGGGCGATTATTGAAGGCGTGGAGAATTGCTTTATAATTAGCATAAAATTAGATAGCTTCTAGGTTTTAAAAATCATCCGTGCGCAGATATTTCTCTCACGACTCAAAACATGCAAATTAATCTTCGTTCCAACAATTCCTCAGGTACCGAAATGTTTTTGTTTTACCTTCGCTTTTCATTCGTTGTTTTTTTTTTTTACTCACATTTTGCAGCTGCGTGAATCGATACTTTAAGGCATGCTTCACATTTCTAAAATATACTTATTTTCTTATCCTTCATTAAAAGTGTGATTGCATCTTTACTATTACAAAATATTGCATTTTACACAGTTTCAATATCTCACCAATTATATAATGTGCAATGTTAAAGTTCGTGGATGTTATATCACATTCCATTGGGTTTATATCCTGGTGCTACAGACAATCTTTTTTTGTTGTCGAGATAATTTTTGTTTTCAATCTTCACTCCGTGATCCCTATCTCCCTCAAGGCCGCGCCGTCACTCACTCCGCGAGAAAGCTTCTAACTGGACGGGCAGAACTCACCAGCAGTCCCGATTGAAAAGCTAACGTGCCCGGGCCGGCCTGTCGATCATGTTGGCACTTTTTTTGTCCTCCTTGCATAACCCCACGGCCTGCATATGTAAATACAATAAATCATTGCAAGCGAATCTCTGGCTATTAAAGCGGAGATGGCGCAACGCTGCAGGTTTCCACGGTGCGGACGCTTACGTCACGAGAGCCTCTCTCCGAGCTGATGAGGAACCGTCGAATTTGAAGATCTTCAAGAGAGGTTAATATGCACCGCGGTAAAGCTGTCCGTACCCATTCTCTTATATTACAGCAGACATCTAACAAGAGAGCATAACTCTCATCCTTTATTTCTAAATCGTTTAATGTTAATACTCTTAAGCACGCATATATTATTGTTAGTTTTCACAATTCAAAATTTATATTTCTCAATTTGTGGATTGGAAATATCAATTAAATAAAAAAACCTACTCGATGTGTTCTCACACCCCTACGCAAAGCTTACATTAGATAATAATGATAACCGTTCCCATCATCAAATCTCTAATGCGCCTCTCCATACGGTAGCCTCTCGGCTGCTGCTTTTTTTCGGTCCAGCTGTCAAATTACCCGGGCATTGCGTAAGAGAGATCTGCCTGTAATGATGCTCCAGCCTGATTAATTTGCCGAGTGATTGACAGTTCCGATACAGAATGAATGAGCATGCCTTCGTGTGCGATAAAAACACACTGAAACTCCGCTAGTATAAAAAAAAATGCCTATGATGAAGTACATTGTATTATTATGAGCGTTCTGAGAAACGTAGATTTACTATTCCGGTGCAACGACCGATCATTATGTTTAACTAAGTAATTCGTGAAATCTCCAACTGCAGTATTTATTTTGTATTTTTGCCTGCAAAAAAGCGTAATTGCTGCGTTGGGCAAAGCTTGCGCTTTCGTTTAATTCAACGTGAATATAACTGTAATTTAAAAGTTTATCGAAAATATAATTCATCGTGTTTTTTTGGCCCGCTATTACGTGCTTTGGTAATATTTTACTGGCATACTTACTAAGCGCTCACTCTTTAAAAATGAGTTTATAATATAATATCTTTATTTGGTTTTTATTGCTTATAATATAAAAAAATCTTTCACTAATGAGGATTGAAATGACTGTAAGAATTTAATATAGATCAAATCTTTGCGATAACTTTTTTTAATATTGAATAGGGATATTTTATTCAGTGTTGATTATTTATTACGGTATTATTTGTAAGATTGAATCCTAGCGCTGCAAAAAGACTCGAATAATTTCATTCAATGTTTTTTTTAGAACCAAGGCTCGCGGTGATGTATGTGCAAGTTTTTTTTTTCATTAGCGAGCCACAAGGTCGAACTAAAGTCCTGCATTCAAATGAAAGTACTTATTTACAATTTCGTTTTAGGTCATTTATTATATTTATAAAAAAAATCTCTTCGTCTTCTTAATAATACGTTAGCTAGTAGCGAATTAAAAACACGACCTCTACTTAACTGCAATTAAAAAAATAATATAACGTTGATTTAAATGTTTGTGTTTTTTTATTCAGAAACGATTTCAATACATGTTTTAAAACACGATTAAATCAATGATATTTGTTTCAGTTCGGTTGTAAATCAGTGCGGTGTAATTAAGTTCGTAATTTTGCATGAATTCGTTCCGCATCATCGTGGCAATTTTCCATTGCATAAAAAAGGCTTTTACTGGAAATACCTCGGGCCGAATTCAATAAGAGCCTTGAGAAGCCGGCATGTTAATTGTGTTCACACACAAGTGGAGATATCGGCTGACCTTCGGCTGTTCCGAGAAGTCATCTGGCCGGAGCGGAGGAGCGAACAGGATCTGGCCGAGCGGCGCGCATTTCTTCGAGCGGCATTGTTCCTCGCACTAGGAAGCGGGCAATGCCGAGCTTGCACTCTAGATGCATTGTCTAATTTAACAAACGTCACAAATAAATCTATCGACAAGGACACCGCCCGATCGTCGTTTTCGAAATCGCAACGCTCTAGTAGTCGTCGGTTGTGATCCGCCCCGCCGGCTCGGGCTTCCCGCTCGGCCGCAATAAACCGGGGGGGCTTTCATCGCGCTTGTGAGAAAAACACGAGAAATTAAGTTCGAAATTATAGATTTCCATTGTGTGAACCGCTGCGGTCACGCTCGGCGCAGGAACGGCCGAATCACGACCCGAGAGCATGAGGCGATAAGAGCCGCGGCCGCGAGTGGAGTTCGCCGGGTCGGCGGGAGAAAGTTCGGCGAACTGACCTGCGGGAGACGAGGGCGTCCTGAATGGGGCCCCGCCGTGACGTCACAGCCCAGCTGATGGGGTGGAGGCTGGGGCGGGGCGGGGGCGGGGGCGGGGGCGGGTCCGTCACCCCGACAGCTGGCGAGTTCCGCCCTATCGACCGCGCGCCGCCCTCCTCCTCCGCTTTGTTTATTTTTAGCCGCCGCCGTGGGGCTTCGAACTATGCCCGCGCGATAAAATGTTTATTTGTTGTTTTTATTGCGTTTGCCTAACAGGCCATTTATCTTATCGGGGCCCCTAATTTGGCCGAGAAAGTGAAAATAGTGACCGTTACTCCTTGCTATCTTCTGCTCAAAAAAACCTTTTCTTTTCTGGAATATTTACGATATCGCCCCGGGGCCATACCTGTGGGCGTAGCGTCAATTTTATTCAACAATATAACATTAACAAGTTCAATTATTCCCCGCCTTAAAAAACGATATGTATTTCAACATCTTTAAAATATTTAACATCAAAAGGCAATCATCGATTTCAACAGATGAGGTTGGCGACCATTACTCTGAGCCAGTGTTCGTAAAGGGGAAAAGAGTGTAGTGGATCCCTGGGTCCTTCTACACCGCAGTTTTGACGTTTAGATCTGATACTCCTTCTGCAGTAGGCTATATAAACAATAGCAGGAGCCCCCTTCCACCTCAACTAGATACTTCAAGGTACAAGGTTAATAAACGATAATGACTATAAAATATATATATATACGTATACCTTGAACATCTAAACCGTACACCTATTCATCAATGAAATGGCAAGGACCCGCTTTGTTCCCGTGAAGTATTTTCTACGTCATCATTAGAATTAAAAGTGCTGCTGGTTTCCGCGGGTCGTGTCGGGTTCCACGTGCAAGAGGCCGCAAGTCCCCGGTACCTGCCGCGTCCTCGGAAGAAGACGCTCAGTCGGCCGCGCGGTGACCGGGTCAGTTGCCCAAGAAGAAATCAAGTTTTTTCCTCCGCTTATAAATCAGAGCCACAAAAACGTCTGCGGACCGCGAAGACCCGCACTCCGTGTCACGAATACAAATAATATATATTTTTTTAAATTTATAAATAATAAATAGAAATCATCTTTGTTACACGTGTACAAAAGTTTTTCAATTTATTTGCATATATTTTTAAAAGTAAATTCAAATATTATTAATATTTAAACAAACTTGCTTAAAATCTATTAGAAAGCTTTTTCGCATAACCCAGAAAATATTATTCAATATGTGAATCACGTACGTACGTGTTTTTTTTTTCATTTTGCATGAAAGCAATCCGAGCAGCATTAAGACGACCAGGCTTTTGTATATACGTGTTATGTTTCATCGTGATAATTCGTGCGGCGATCGTGACCCGAGCCGCGCGGCGCGCATCACTACGCACACACTCGTTTTATTTGCGGCAAATTAACGCGTGGCCGAGACGGGTTTCTGTTGACTCGCCATTGTGCAACCAATCTCATTCAAATATTGACACTTTCGTTTGATCACTACTGCAATTTATTTGGAGAGCCAGCCGGCCGTAGACACACGCCACACTTTTTATTTGCTCTATTGGTGCAGCGGGGCCGACCTTGCATTTTGCAAAATTTTCGCGATTGGCACATTTTCTCGTTTAACTCGCAAATTTGTTTGCGAAAATACTTATATTATAGTGTAGATTTTCAACATCGATTACACATTCTTGAAATATAACGCGGACGCATTCAAATTCAGTTTTAAATTAATAAAATATTAAATGATTACAACAGGTTTTTCCTGACTATCGGTGACATCTATCGGTGGAAATGCAAACCGGCAACTTTCCAATTTTCATCCCCATGGCGCTGCATTGCTTCCCCTTGCTTTTTAATCGAATATAAATGAGTTTTTATATAAGAATATACATATTTTACTTGCAATAATATTTTTCCATAAATCATAAAAAATAAATACGTGCGTGTGGTCGAATGTAATAAATAAATAATTGGTTGTCCGAACGTGTCAGGACTTGTTTTTTTTTTTTTTTTTCAGCAAACTAAGCCCACCTTAACCTTAAAACGCATGGTGTATTTCTAAATGAAACTGAAATAAAACGCCGCGGGTGTGTTAATTATTTTTCCATAAACTGTATGGGTATAAAATATAACTCAATTAAAACAGGTATGATAATTATTTACGATGTTACAGAGTGAGTGTGAATTACACAAACTCACTCGCGGCATTTCAAAACCATTGATTGATATCTCCGGTAGCGGAAGACTCGCAATCACATTCTCTGCCGCTGCGGCGATAATTTTAAAATTAGACATGATCCCGTGTATCATTACGGCTAATCAAAGAAACAGCCTCCACAATCCGGCCTGCAAATAGCATGAGATTGCATTTCAGCATGGTGTGTTCACGGCTCACTTTGCGCCTGTTAGTGCGCCGCGCCCGGGACCGGGTCAGGGGTCGCCAATAGCGCCTCAGTTCTTTGGCAAACATTCCCCGGGCGTACGAACCGGCTGACTTGCGAAACTAGGAAGAACGTACCACTTTCAGCCCAAAGAAGTTGGCTTGAACTTTTCAATCGTGGCCGTTTACTTTGCCGTAAACGTTCCGTCGTATGGCCATTTTATTGGATGGCCACTTCGCCTCGCTATTATTTCGACTCGACAAGAGCTCCACATATACATACATATTTATTTTTTTGTAGACATCATCTTTAATCTTCACCCAGACTCAACCCAGATTTTAGACTTTTTGCATTGAATTGCCAATCCATTTTACAGTGTGGCTGAAAGATCGTACGACAGGGTATTGATGCGACCGATTTAACGCTTGCGACTATGAGCTGTTGAACTTTATCTTCACCGGGTCGGTGCTAACATGCCTTGTTACAGCAAAAGTAAAGAGAAGTATACATAATACAGACCTGATATAAACAGGATTTATCTGCTTCCCTCTAAATATTAAATAAATCGACGCGAATTATCGATACGTTCAGCTGGTATTAATAACATTCATTCTTCCTGCATTTCTTCATTATAAGTAACGTGAATATTATGTTGTATACATCCATAGTTTTTTTGCGTATTGAAATATTTTTTTATTTATATAAATAATGATTTCAAGCGTAAGAATTTTATTAGAATATAATTGGGCTCATTTATTATAAAATAACACAACACATTTTATAAGAATGTGCGGTTTTTTTTTATAACAACAAATAATAATAGTGCATTCTTCGACTCTAGATAAAATTTATCGTACATATCTGTAAGGTCATTCGAACTTCCAATTGGAAATAAAATATTACCACGTTTAGCTCAAAATACTACCGAGTAATCGTGATAGCTTAATTATGTACTTAATTAATCGATGCTGTGGCAAGGCGTCTAGCCGCTATTTATTAATAAAGGTATTTTAACAATTTATTGCGTAGCGTCGAGATTTTATTATTTATTCATAAGCGTGAAATTAGATGCGATACCAAAAGCAAACAATTTGACTACATACGGTAAAATTTATGACCGATTTCAGGTTTTTTTCCGACATGTATACATCTGGTAAACTTTACGTATTTGTGCAATACGTTGTATAACCGCTTAAGCTAACAAAGGAAATTATAAAAAAAAAAAAAAAAACTAGGTTGCGTCTTTGCAAACCCCATTATTATAATAACACGGATGATTTATTAATTAACTGCTTTTTTATACTAGACTCTTCTTATTAGTTCCTCACATGCAACACGCCGGGATATATCTCCGGCTTGCTTGTTTATGACTCGATGCTAAAATTTATATCGATCATTAGCAAAAGTATACAGATAACAACTCATTTGAGTTTTTGTTCGGTCTTTTTGCAGTCTGTGGTATATGTGGGTAACTTAATAGCTTTCTATAATTTTAGAAATAATCAATGTTTTAAGCTTTTAACCGTTCTCACAACAAGCTGCTTGCTTATGCCTTTCAGACCCCATTTTCATTATAATTTATTTTGAGTATTTCTACCATCTTTTGTCAAATGTTGTTTACTTTTTTTAGCTGTTTTATATATTTACGAGGATCAACTGCACTATTCTTCCCTTAGAAAACCATGAACTTAGCTCAGCATGAGTATATGCTCAGTGAAATGGTCGCCAACCTCCTCTGAGGAGAGACACATGATGAAGATATATTTACGAGGAGGGTGTGCTACTAAGATTTTTTTTTTATTCTAAGTGTTTTTACATATATTTTATGACTAGATTAAAACACCCAGTTTCGTGAACACGCTGTAGGAATCTTGAGACATAACCAGTTAATATTACAATTTCGAATATAAATCTCAAACGTGAATGGATTTTTTTATTTCATTTTACAGCCGTAAACTTAAAAAATTATTTTCGGGTCAAAAAGTCCCAAACGACCCAGAGCATTTGCCGTAGGTCCCTATAAGTAGGTATGCTAATATATATAGCTTGTAAGCTGTCCAAATACTTTGCGTACAAGTGTCACACGCTCGGTGGCCTCAAATTTATTTTACGCTATTATATTTCACGAGGCGAGACAAATTATCATAGAAATTATCTTCCATGCCCAGAGTAAACAGTCTCGTATCGCGTGCGATCGGAGTGTCGCGTTCCCACTCGGAGGAACGGGTTTGGCCGAGCCGACGGCCAGCCCGTCCGTCAGCCCGCTTTTGGTGAAAAGTAAAAGTTATTGTTACATATCGGCACTTGTCTAATTGCATCGACGTCTGTCGGGGAATCACCTGTGCATGAATTCCCACGGCCGGCCGAGCGGGTAAAAAAGCCCCCGCGGGCGGTAACGCGGCGATTGTTCTAGCCGTCGTAATGAATATGATTGTTATAGACTCGTTTGTTTCTACTATTGTTTTGGTATAAATAAACATTTTTTTTTTAATCATATAAAACAATCGATAGACAATAAATAATAATTCAAATCACGTATCAACTTTGAGTAACTTAAATATAAAATTGAAATACAATGACGTTGTATTTGGTGACTCGTATATACGTGAATACAACAAGTACTCGTTGAAAAATTGAAATATGACCCTAACAGGATTTTTTTTATATTGATGGAGATACAAGTTTGTTTCAATTATCTTTTATAACAGTTAATCATATTTATTCACTGAATCATTCAAAATTATCTGCTCTATTGCAACCCCAATTTGCGCTTTACGAAATTCAAGCCACAATAGTTCTCGCATAATCATATTTTATGTTTTGTTTAGCCCATTTACAATAGAAAATTACTATATTACCCTGCTTAACAAGCATATAACAATTTATATATGAAGGCACATAACAAAATTCACTCACAGTGCCTGTGAGAAATAATAATGTTCGTGTCGGAAATTTCGCTTAAATGTACTATGATAATACTGCCAAGTTAATAACGCAAGTTATATGACCGCCGGTCAGTAAAGAGTAAAGATACTTACCTGAGGAAAGAGGTCACAATTAATACTATTGTTTATATACAGTTATAAACACCGTGTTTATACTTTCATGTCCAAGCCGGAGTCGGTAGCGATACGGGATGTTTGAGTTTTGAGAATTTTGTTAAGAAACACCCTTAACAGTAAAAGCTTGAGACTGAAACACTTTAAGTCAATAAAAGGATTTAAATAGCTTCTTAAGTAAAAATAAATCAGAAATAGTGAGCCCTTGCTATATTGATATACTAATGTAATGTAAAGCCCATATCATGTATAAAATATCCTAATTCCCAAAATCCACATCACGGACTGTTATGGCGTTTAAACACATGTCGTAAAATTTAGTGGCGCTAACGAGTATTCATTTTCATTTGTTATTGCAAAAGAATATGAAATCAATATAAATAATGAATACTAGCCCTGACTTACAAAAAAACCAAATTGCTTCGTATGGAAAAATTAAATGATTAACTCCGCGTTTCACATATCCATCATCCTTTTGTTTTGCCATAATTAACTATACATATTTTTATACGTACTTACAAGTTTAGCCGATTACCAAAATATCGGATTTCATAAGGTTTTTTTTTGTAGTGAAATAAACTGCTTATATGTAACAATGAAATCAAAACTCACCTCTAGTTGTAATTTAAAAATTCACAAAAAATCATTTCAAGTGGCGTGCGGTGTGGAAAATTTAAGATTCGTACGAAACTCTTCTTTCCAAGATGATTGATTCGGCGGTCAGGTCAGAAAAAACCTTCTCACGATATGCAGGCGTTTTGTAACAATTTTACAAGTATAAATTGGCCACGTTACATCACGGTGTTTATTCTATATTGGAAACAAACATACAACGTAATTAAATAAAAACACGGAAAGAAAATGGCCACGCAAATTGCTGTTGCAAGAATAGTAACTACAACTGTATATATATACTGGTGATTCACGCGAGCTGACAAGCCTTTTACATCCATGTAAAATAAGATCTATTTTTTTTCACTGATGACTTGCAGTGTACTGTTAACTGTTTTATAGGATTATATTATATAATAATGCTATTGGGAAAAGTCTGCGTATTGTTATGCAGACTTTTCCTCACAATATAAAACTGCGGAGTAGAAGAACCCACTACACTATTTTCCCCTTAGAAAACCATAAACACTGGCTCAGCATGAGTATATGCTCTGTGAAATGGTCGCCAACCTCCTCTGGGGGGTGGCACTTGATAATGATACTATTTCTTTGAAACGAGTATGTAAATAAGCTTACAACCATCAGACTAAAATCGTTTGTAATAAGTATTCCTTTTAATGCCACATACATCAAAAAAATGTTACGTGAATCACGCTGTATTGATTTATGTGCGTTTCCTCTAGGAAGTCTGTGGCCAAAGTAAACAGGCGCGGATCTGTCGGGCAATCACGGCCCGGTGTGAGTAATAACAATGCTCAGAGCTGCGCTCAAGTTTTCCACCTTTTGAGAGATTAATGATGGCGGAGATATCATGGCGGTGCAAGCCCTCCCGGTACCTAGGAAGTGCCGGACTCCCAGCAAAACAGCTGGGGTCGTAACCGCAGCGGCTATCAAGTATTGCATATTACGCGTTTACTCCTTTCATTCAAATCAACATTGAAGGGTGTAAGTAACAAATTACATAAAAAAATCTCCCTTCCACGCGTTATACCCATGACTTGTATATAACGCGTGGAACTAAATAGTTAAGCCTGTATTTAACGTGTTTATTATTCATAAATATTATGATTTTTCAATGCGTTGAAATGATATGATATGCAGCCATAAAATCATGCATACTAACTGCGTAGCTTTGATCTTATGTATTCATTTGAAGCAGATCATTTTTACAATTATATTGTTGTATCAAAAATTTTAAGTGCCGCAATTACAGTGATGAAAACATCTTTTAATGCACCAGCGTATAAAAAAAAATTCAGGTATCAAATTAAATCGTAAAATGGTTTATTACGCATTACATGTTTGGAGCCTCTATATCAGATTGCATAACCTCTCTGGGTATACGAAAGACCCCCTGTCGGAGGAGCAGCATGGGGGTCAGATGTGTGTTGGTGGCGTTCCCAGCGTGTCCGACATGCGCCGACTCACCCTACAGCCTGCGGTGATCTTCGCCAACTTTCTTCTGCCCATCCTCCGCCGGTAACGCTCGTCATCGCGCCATATTGCTGAATCGTTGCAAGTAATAGTAGGGTGATGTACGGAGTCACTAACCCACTATCAAATCGCTGAGTGCGAACATATTCATCTTCATCTTCTGGTGCCTCTCCTCGTAAAAGTTTGGTGACAATTTCATCGAACGTATTTCTGTCCTGGGCCAGTCTCACTAATGGTACACTCAAATAAATAATTTAACAAAGTATACTTATTTGTACTATTTTTATTGAATAAATATATATTACCTTCAACTCATTTAAGTACTCAAAGCGAGCTACTAAATCAGTGCTTCTGAAAGTGGTCCCTACGGACCCCAGGGGGTCCCTGGGATCAATAAAAAATTAAAATCGATTTAGGGGTACCTGAACAACGTCAGGGGGTCCGCGCAAGGTTTAATATAAAATAAAAAATTGACACATTTATATTAATGTGGAAGTTAAAATAAATAACAATAAATACATTATTAGTGATTTTTACGTCCTAAATAAAATATAAATATAGACAAGTACATAAAATACAAGTAATAACAGGCATCGCGGTGAGTCAGGTAGGTTAATAGAGTCGATACTTGCACCAACTAGTCTATAATATGAATTTATGTAGTTTTTCACCCAGGGTCCGTAAGCAAGTTTTGACTATGAAAGGGGGTCCAGGCAAGTTTTGACTATGAAAAGGGGTCCATAGGCAAGTTTTGACCAAGAAAGGGGGTCCGTGGGCAAGTTTTGACTATGAAAGGGGTCCGTGGGCCAAAAGAGTTTGAGAGCCACTCTACTAAACATAGCAGGGAATGAGCAAACCAGGACTTTAATTCCTAGCGCTGTTGTCCGTTTTGGCATCTGAAATATTAACGATGCTATATGCAATGAAATACTATGGCGTTAAACATTCAGTATTAGATTTAAATGAGCTGTTCTTGAATAAATTTAATCAAAACCATGTGAAAATCACCAGTCCCTACAAGTGCTAGATTTATTATCGCAATAGATTAATTTATGTACTTTATTATCAGATAAATCTGTCACAAGCGGTAATAAAATCTTTGATAATGTAAATATAGTAATTTTAAAATCGAACCCGGCTTCTATATTTATTAATTATTGCACAAATCTTTGCAATATTATATATTTACTTTTTACTTCTTATTCGATCGGATTGCAATCATTGAAAGTAATTAATAAACTTATAAATATATCAAATCAATTTGTATTTATAATTAAACTCTTTTTTTTCGGACACATTTAAAAATCTGCTTTTATCTAGAAATCAGTGCGCCAACAAAGTATATATGCATAATATATTTTTCTTTTATTGGCATTGTTTTATTATTATCCCGCAATGATATCATATACGAAGTTCCCATGTTTTTTGAACATGAAATATCCTGCAATAAACATTGATACTATCACATCCAGACACTGTTACAATAAATATAAAACAATTTTTCCCCATAGCTATTTTAATGATGTACAGTCCTTTATTCGAACGGGTAAACGGAACGATTTTTCTCCCAATCGTTTTAATACGAAAACTCTTGTGTATATATGAGATAAAATGAAAAATACGTCTTCATATTTACTGCTATAAAAATTGTGTACTGAAAAACGGTTTTTTTTTTTCGTTTATGAGCTAGTGAAATATTGTAGAATTCCTCGTAAACCTGGCTGGGAGGCCTCGGCGCACGATCGCACCGCCTCGACTGAACCCGAGCCGCCATTTTACCACGGCAATAATTCAAAATTCAGACAATTGTCAAATGGACGCCGCTTCAGGCGCGTATCTGGCATCAGCGGAGGCCGCGCCGGGTCAGAACGTGTCGGGCCTACTCCTTCCTGCCAGATTCCTATACAACTTTCCATTTTTTATTGGGCGTTTTTGTACATATTTTCTTTCTGCGGTATGCCCCGCCGAATCGTGTGTCTTTTTGGCGAATTTGCGTCGGATATTGGCTTGCAGTTCTTTGTTAACACCCTGCAAGCGCTTATAACAAAACAACACAGTCATTGAGGTATGCACAACATAGTTTTCAAACGAATAGCTTTAAAGCTTATATAAAAACATTTCAACAGTCGCTTAAGCATTATGTTGCCGTATATATCAACTGTAAATGCTTTGTAGGAAACCCTTATATATCCCTGAGTCCGTGACACAATTATTATACAGAAGATACAACGTTGTATGCAATAAGAGAATTGCTTTATTTATGAAACGAAATTGTTTGAAATTATTATCTCCGCTTGGCTTGCTTCGTTTTCTTAAGTAAACATAATATATTTCAAATTTATTGAAGTGACTGTTTTAGTCATAAGTAATCTCAAGTCGGGCAAACCTACAAGTGGAACAAAATCACATATCAAAATATTGCACAATGCGATTGATCATATTTCTAAACGCAGCTTTGTACATTGAGTAGATGTGCTTTAGTTAGATTCGATAAATTATAATATCCACTCCGAGAGCTGATCTCTCGAGGAGGCTCGTGCACATGCCCCATATCGCGTGGAGTGAGGCATAGGTGGAGTATAATGGACTGGTCCGTGATTCAGAATTGCGTTGGGAAATTGTCTAAGCTTCCGAGGCGATTGGAACTAAGTACCCTTGAGTAGCGCCGAATGGATCGTAATGAGCGACTGCATAAATTACCACTTGTTGAGCTCCTACAGTGAACTCCTGTAAGCAAATTAGCAACGAGGAAACAAGCAGCCTCTTCGACTTATATTTCATTCTAACTTTGATATAAGTACACTTGCATAATAAACAATACTTTTTATAATTGAGTTACTTAATTGCTTTTCTTGTTGTGTAATTTCTTTACACATAATGAAACATGAAAGAGCATGCGCTCTACGACGATAACACGCTTGATAACAATCTAAAACAATGCCGCTGTGTTATGTTGTTTACAAAACTTTGATCATGTGATTGTCGTTTATTCAGTTTTCCTGAAGAGACAAGGAGTCTCCTGCACACTTGCGCTTCGAACACAATTGCAGTCCGTCTAGTCACGCGGCAGGATTGCGGTTGATAAAAAGTGAGTAACGTTTTATCAACCGTACAGCATGAGTGGGTGGATTTACACCGACCGTTGCAAGGATTATTTGTAGTTCTATTGCTTTGTACTAAAAATAATGTATAAAGCGTGCGCTTATAGCCAATACAAACGTCAGATTGTGGAAATATAAATATACTAAGTTTACGTAGATATTTTTTATTAAACCGTTTAGAATTATCAGGAATTGTTTTATCTACTAGTCAATAAACTTTGATTTAAATGTAAATCGAGTAACTATTACTTCATGCAATCTAAACCGCTAAACTTTCATCCCTTAATTTATAATATATCCCACACTCCCCACTTTAATAATTGAACTCACAATCATACATATTGTTAAAATAAATGTGTCAGATATCCAGCGCTTGAAAATATTGATTGTAGTTGCAGATTTTTTGTACGAGTAGGAATATTTATAAAGAGCTTTTATTTTTTAATATAATGTGAATGTTGTTCTCACCTCAGTAGAACTTAAATTGTTAAAAATTGTACCAATTACGGAATGTAATTAATTCTTTCTGTTAAAATTATCCTGTTTCGGTGGGTACTTGGGCACTTCGGGCTTTCTTCTGTGATTTTTTTTTTCGTGAGCTCTTTCGCCGTGGTTAATGAGTGTTTCCCAAAAATTACAAGTTCCCATGCTTGTGGGATAGTTATTAAAAAGCAATTAGGTACGGTTAGCGCGTGCGCCAACTGATCATCAATTTTAAATTTAGTAATTGAATTTTTTAATGAGGAAGACTAGCCTTCACTGCGATAAATATTTATTACACACCTAAATACTGTATTTATAAAAATACGAATCAATGCAGAAGAAGTCTCACACGCGTTACGGAGCTCTTTAACTATGAATGACTTGCTGTTCCTGATTTTCATAAAAAGTACTGACCTATTCTATTTTCTACTGCTGTAGTATCATATTCATTTATCTGTACTTTGCAGATCATGAGTAAGGATTTTCTTTGCATTTTTTTTTATTTATTAAACGTATGCCTGCGCAAATCCTTATTTGCATTTATTATACGTTTGAATTTATTAATCATGTAACAAGAAAATGAGCGAGTTTTTAAAAGTACTGAAAGCTAAAGCTTTATATAACCATCCTAAAGATTCAACTTTTGAAGTTTTATGATAAACGTAGCTTTCAATAATCGAAATGGTTCTTTTTATTTTGACTAAAAAAATCATCAATTTTTTTTCAAGGATTTGTTCTAAGAAAGCACACCACTGACTTAAAATTACACAATCAATAATAAACTTATCTGAAATAGGTAATGCATTTAACTAAGTTTAAGCGTTTAAAAGTTAACGGTAAAAATATTTAATTAGGTACACTTTCATCATGATCACACGAATTTACCCTAAATATGAGATTGGGGGTGAGAAAATCAGCCTTACAAGAGTTGGGGGTGGTAGAATGTGAGACGATTCCTAGGCACTTGGCAAAGACATAGAGGTACCTCCAAAGTATAAAACACGTTGAAGTTTGCGCTGCGCTTTAATCTGTATCACTACTCAACATTTCACGGCATAAATAAGTATCGAATGCGGAGGTCTTTTGTGATGGAATCAAGTCACGGCTGAAAGCTTTTGCTACAGCGCGGAAGGTCAATTACTTAATTTGCACGTTGATCTTCATCTTAAACTGTTTTCATTCAACTGTCAGTTAAATTTAAAATGTGAAGCCTAATAGGCAGATTACTTAAGCAAACAACGGTGCCGTTGTTAAGTGTTCTTTGATGATCTACCATAGCAAAAAATACTCTACTTAATTTTAATCATAGGTATTACGATACATTTTATGGATCATAACTAGGTAATTATGTTTTAGAAATATAAATGCGGCTTTTGATTTGTTTATTAACTTCATTTTTTTTTAACTACAAAGAGTCAAACCTTCTTTTCTGTCTAAAAATTATATGTTTATTTTTATCTGTTTTTATCAGCATAATTAGATGTGTTTACTGTAAATGTAATTTTTATAATATTCAATTGTGTTGAATGTATTCGATATCGTCGAGCACATTTGTTGAAAATAAACTAATTGATAATCACATCCAATAAATAACTAGAAACGTAACTTTATAAAAAAAACTTCAATATATTTTCAGAGATATGAAATATTTTATTATATTTACAGGCATAACAAATTGCATTATAAATAAATATTATTTGTTTACAATATTTTACTGATTTATTAAGTCGCATATATAATATTTATCATTTTTATTTTACACCTTGCTCTTAAAGTAGATTTTTTAAATAGTACTCCAAACTCAACTATTAATGTTAACTAATATTTAAGTTATATATTTATCGGGAAAACAGATTTAACCTTGGTTATAATTAATGAATAAGCTAACGTTTAAATAATCTTTATTATCTATGTAACTATTTTATGATTGCGATAGAATAAAGATTAAATTTTTAATGTAAATTCCTAATAATCAACGGATAATATCATTTTATTATTTTCTAACTTGAAGAGTTTTCCAAGTTAACTCAAATTTTTAAAATACTTTATGCTGTTTTTCTACATACTTACACATTTGAAACGTGTAAATATAATATTCCAGTTTGTTTTTTTTTATTTTTTATATTTGCATGTTATATCAGTGAATTTGGAGTTATATATAGTAAAACTAGTAAACGTTTATTTTAAGAAATTCTATTAATATAATTACAAACGTTTTTTATTTGTTATAAAATTATCCACGGTCTTATTCGACTTAAAATGTAAAGGCATTAACTTCACGTGAATCAGTTTGTCACGTCACAAATTAATATTGATTTATACTGTGAAAATATATTTATTATTTCCCTTTGAAATATTTTTTCCATGTCGATGAAATCAAGTCAGAGGACATTTATAATTTCACGTTGAATATCACATAAGTGGTTGTTGTTTAATGCGGTTTAGATCTGCATTACATAACCAATCGACTGCATAATATCCCAAGCATGCAGTCCTTAGTGGCGTGTGGGATATAAAATCATCACAAGAACATAAAACTTAATGGAAACGATAACTACTCCATCCAATCTGGATAATGAATCACGATCATCAACATTCATATGTAAATACGGCAAATTAAGCGCAGAGTAACGAGACCTGACGACGCTCCATAATATTAGCTACCAGAACATTTACTGCCGGGGTGTGAAGTTACAATAACTACCCTATGATATATAAAGGTAATGCTTCTAATCTAATCAGTTTTCTTTTAAAAAAGCATATACATAATTTTAAAATATAATACGCATCATGAAAGAGTTATTTTAAACGCTTGTTGCTAATTTTTCACTAACAAAGGCATATCTTTTAAAATATTCAAAGAGTTCCTTGTTTGGATCGTTAAAGACGTCTTCCATCATATTTTTTAATTCGAAAATCTATTAAAAAAAATCATAGACCAAGTAATTAATTATTCTCAGGATGGAGTCTAAACTTAAGACTACATTCAAATCACGTTCATTTCATGTTTAACAAAGAACACGGCGTCAATAAAAATTTGCATCCAGCGAGTTCTCTCTCGATTCGGTGGATTTCGCCTTAACTTTGAAGTCAGCGTCATGTGATCGTAGAATCCACCAATAGCACTGTTTAGAATATTGTATTTTTTATATACAAATATGATAAATAACTTATACTTCTGAATGGCAGGAAAATATTGAGAATATTGCAGGCTGTCCGGTTTGCCTTGAGCCTGTGTAAGACCAGACGGGAGACAAACGAATTTTAAAAAATGCCTCTAATAAATATACCTGCGTATCTTTTTTTTTTAATTCGAATGTATTATAATCACAAACGCGTGGAGTAAATAAAAATAAGGCGAGTATTAAAAAATAATTCGTGGATTTTAATTGAACACTTTTCGGGTGAGGCAATTCACTTCCAATGGTTTTTTTTTTTTTATTTGCGTAAAAATTTTAAATTAGGTATATCCTACATCATAGATAATGAGGTTTTCATTGCGAGATTTCATTCACGGAGGAATTCGTTTTTTTGTTCTCAAACAGAGTGATGTGCAAACTTTCTTGTGCGGGCAACTGCGCTCGCGTGATTGCGCTGCATTCTCGATAATTACATGCGATAATTGTGCGGATTATGCTTTTAGTTATGGCTATTCAAACATGCTTTTTTTTAAACCTCTACAAACTAAAAAAAATCATTGAGACACAAAAAACGATAGAAAAAAACTTAAAGAGATTATTACAAAAGAATGTTTGTTTATCCCCGAATCTTTCTGTTTTCTGTTTTTTTTTTTTTTTTTATTGTGACTCAATCTTTTCATATAACCAACCATTTTACAGTTTTATATGAACCACTTCAGATAAGCGTACGTTTGAAAACGGTGATTAACGTTTCTATTTACAGATTTTTATTTGTGCTATCAACTGTTATTGAATAATGATAATATTGAATGAGTTCACAAGTTTTAATTAGAACGAACTACAATAATATGATACAAGATGTATTCTATCATACTTTTTATCGTTACGTTATACTTTATCGTTCGTTTTCAACTAAAAAAAAACCCATCAAATATTTAGCTAACATTTTACTATTTTATCCAGACTATGTCGGTATGTAAAAACTACGCCTAAAAAAATAAACTGTTCAAACAACAGAATTGTGTGTATATGTTAATAGTTATATGGAAAATCGAGTTTTAGTAAAACTTGTGGTTTTCTGTCACTTTGACCAGTCCAGTTTACCTGTATTATTACTAAAAATAATATTTAAAGACAGGCCAGGCCGTGAGGTCTGTGGCGATCCCCGTCGTACTAAGCGGCCTCCCCGCCCACCACGTCCACTAAATACGTGCTTAACGAATCAAATTGCCGTGATTATTGCGTGATTGCATTATTAACAACCAAAATCGTATCATTACTCAAAAAGAATAAACTTCTTTCGACAGTAGGTCTTTTGTAAACATCTAAACCGTGGACCTCCCCGAAGGAGCAACGCTGAGCTTTTTATCCTTATTTAACTTCTAAATAACCGCTAGCAACTTTTATTGTTATCAATTCAAAAAGTTACTGAGGAACTTCAGTAAAACTAAACATTTATCAATAAAACGAATAGAATAATTTTAGACTTAAAACTATTCACATCAAAGATTATAAAATGAGCACAGTTAGCACAGTTAATTTAACAAATACTTTTTTTTATCAAAACTACTCAAATCGCTGTTAAATCGATATGCATTATTTAAAAGCTTTTAAATGCTTTTTCAACCAATTTTTTTAACTTTCATGATTCGATATTCTCATGAAAAACGTATATTAGCTCACCACATAGACATCCCAAGCTTTTTATTCCTAAAATATTTATATTTTCGATTGAAGTATGGAGTACTACAAAATAACCTCATAATTCAGTATTTGTTAAAATTGAGTAACAGCGAGTGGAACTTTTACCATGTGAAGCCATTCTCATTTATACGTTAAAGTTTCTAGTTTAAAAATGCTAGTAATAGCTTTTTTTATTCGTCGTGGATTTTCTAAAGTTTATTTTTATTATAACGACAACATTACCCATATAGTTCTATACCACTTTCATTTTTAGTATCAAAATAAAATCTCGAGTTGGAATCTACATCTCCGCTAGAAATTCTTTCAAATCCAGTTTCTAAAATAAATCATGCTAACTCCACTAATGCGACAATCAGGTGAAAATAACATCTACGCATTAGATGTCCCTCACAATATCTTAAAACGAATTAAGTCATGGGTACAACAATATTTTTATTATCTTAATCTGTTCTCATATTAAATACATACAACCTTATACAATCCGAGTGTGTTGTATGAGTGAACGTATCGGGAGGCACAGGGGGATTGTGGAAAAATGAACGAGCTTATATAATCTATAAACAAGCGAATCTGAGTCTTTTAAAAAGCCTGAAACAGACAATGCTTTTTCCATGAGCGAATATTTTTTGCCGTGTTTCTGTTACTTATAAACAAAGTGGCAATGATATAACGTGTTTAAAATAACTTTACAGTAAATATTAATAATGTTGACCAATAATTTATACTGTCTGAAATACTATTTTTAAGTCTGCATACAATAAAAAAAACAATGCAATTTATGCTTTTAATCAAGCTTACATAAAAACGTGTTTTATTTGAGTATTAGCTCAATGATTGTATCGGCATAAATCTTACCAGCGTTTGATCACAATTGACTATTCAAATTAAAAGAAATAAATTTTCAGTGTTATTAAGATTATGTAATAAAATCATGCTTGAGATATCAACATAAATCGCGACAAAAATAAAAAAATTAAAATAACACAAAATATTTTTTTTTTTTCTTGTTGAGGAACAAGGCATTTGATTCGTGAAGATCCATTATTATAATGATTAAAATACCTTTGTATGTTGTCTTTACTTTGAGTTTCGACCCAATACACTGGGTCATCATCAGATTCATAGTTTATTTGTGCATCTGATGATGACCCAGTGTATTGGGTCGAAACTTGTAATGCAAATGATTTTAATAAACTCAAAGTGAAGACAAAATACAAAGGTACTTTTATCATTATTATAAAATATTATATTATTATAAATATAGCAATAGAATCTCACCGAATACATTCACTCAAAAAATATTAGATATAATTTTAAAAAAAAATATTTTTGAATGGAGTTATGTATAGATAGAGATGTCTCGTATATTTACAGTAATAATAGAATTTGGTAATAAATCTCGCAGCACCTCACAGATAAGATCGCACTTTCACGCGTAGCTTATTGTGCGGTGCGTTCAGTCTGCTCGGGAGCCGGTAACTTCGTCTTCCGCCGGTGGGTTGATATGAAAGTAAAAGAACACGCGACTTCATCGGGGTCAATACAATGACAAAAGCTGCATGTGGGCCGGCCGAACAATCTCAAATCCCAAGCAGATAGCGTTTCTGACTTAAATACATTTTTTTGTTATTTTTTTCGTGTGGAAACTTGCCTAGTAACTGGCTTATTAGAAGCTCAAAAGATTTTATCAGAAATGGAATTTAATTATTTATTAAATGAATATGTTTACTTTGTGGCATAACCGTGTCGTGGTACAGTGATAAACATAGTTACGCGCAAGTTATGGCAAGAAAACCCTTTTTAGATTAACTCTCTTTTGAAAAAAACAATTTAAACGTTTCTGTCCCATTTTTTTCTAAAACGACTATCATACATACATACATTTTATGCAGAAAAAAAAAACGAAATCGATTTTTATAAACTAGTTACTTGTTCATAAGTCGTGAATACATATTTAATTTAAGCTTTTTGTATACTCTATTTAATGCTTTTAATGAATCAACCTGATGTTGTTAAAGTAAGTTAATTTCGCAATATTATTTTAATTTTTGTATGCTCTTTCTCTTTCATGACTCATGAAAAGTACATTAAGTCTACTGAGGTTTTTTTTTCAGTGTATTTGTTTAATGGACCTCTTCAAATATCTAAATATTTGTTCAAGTTTTGAGTCCTTGGGGTACGCAGAGCTCGTCTCGAGCAACAGTCACACCCATTTGTAAATTTTCAGAATCTAATATTAGCTATCTCTATTTTAAAATATGACAAATATAATAATAATAACACAAAAAACCACGATAAACATAATAAAAAGTATATTTATTTTAACCCAGCACAACAAACTCAAAACGGGTTTATCTTTATAATAAAATGCATCTTGTATGAGAGTTGTATTTTTTGTACAGTTATCTGTCTAGCCGAGAATAGGATTATGAGCATCTATAATTTTGCAAAAAACAAGATTTACTATAATATCTGCCTTTTTAATTTTCATACACTTTGAAATTTCTATGATTTTGGGGATACTTGAGCTGGTTTATGATTTTTTGTCTTCCGATTTTTCGGCATATGTTTCAGCTGCTGATCTGTATTTGTGCTCACCACTCCGGGATGCACCAAGCCGACTTCAACATTTCACAAAGATAAAACGGATGGCCACAAGTGGAGATGCAATATTTTTAATTAATTTCAAACGCGCCTCACCGGTCGACCCTGGCTTTATATATGGGCGTTCCAATTCACGATCCGTATTGGAAACATGTGGACAAATTATTCAAGACTTTATGCTCGGAGAAAATATTAATAAGCACACATCCGCCGAATATCAGATAAGCCGAAACTATTAATGCTCCTATCGGTGCAATTAAAAAGATATTTCGAATAAAATCGTTTGAATTAGCATAAGATTGTGTTTCGCTCACTCGAAATGGGCGCCGTGAGTGCCATGCACATAAATCCCGCTGTGGAAAAAATTATAAATAAAAGTATTTTTTCACCGTCATATTTTTTTTTGTATATACTTTTATTCATTCGCAAGTCAGCTTTTGAATATTACCCAAAAAAATCAGTGTTTATATTTAAATACAACTGTTTACGTCGTGTATATCAAATCAGATAGTCTTATCACATCTTCACCCATCCAAGTTGCCCACGTATATTGAATAATTTTAGCCAATTTATTTTTTTATAACTTTTTATACATTATTTTAATATATATGAGCGTATAATTTGATATCTAATCATTGTGAACATATTATAATAAATAAATGCTCATTTGTCGAATTTGTTCAGAAATTACCGATACAAAAAACAGCGGAAGCGGTCACTCTTAATTCAATTATAGTTTTTAGTAATTTTAAATCTAACTAGAGTACTGTATGTAGTAGCCAATCTTGCTGGTTTGAATATCTTGAAGCAAACAAAAATATATATCAGGCCGAGACCCATTCAATTTACATTGAAAATCATTAAATTTATCAGACAGCGCGTGGGAGGAGAACAAATATGGACAAACCACAACAAATTTAAATAATAAAAAACGGTCGTTTGAACACACAGTTTCTGTAGAAAGTAAAATTTATATGTCACTCAGTAATTTCAGCCGTACAATTTCGCTGCTAAAACCCAAAAAACTATTATACAATCAATAAAGATTAAAATAAGTTTCTTGTTTCTAATTCATTTTACAAATTTGCTATAAATGTGTTGTTTATAGTAACGTTTAGTCATTAGATCTAGTATAAATTTAGTGTCTCGTGGCTTATGCAGATTTTTTTCACAAATGAGATATGAAATTTAAAACTGACATAGAAAAAACCGTGCAACGCTCGGCCTACGGAGCTGTCATGCGACGGACAAACCAGTTTTCGTCCTCCAAAATTTATCGACGAAATAATACTGGAATATCTTACGAGACCGTACGCATAGAAACGTATCGCCGGCCGTCTGGTTCCATTTCAGACCGGGTCCGATTGTCTACGATAAAAAATATTCAAAATAAATCATTTTAAGCACCCGAATCAAAGAATAAATTAAAAATTTAATAGTTTTCTTTTAAATTCATTAGGAAAATACATCAATAAAACTAATGAGCCGGGGAGAATTGTCGCATAAACATGAATATTTTATTATAATCATGAGGCTCGTTCAATTTTTATAGAGTAGCTATGCCCCACTTCGGGCGCACTGGCGTCCAACAGAAGCTCCCGGGACTCTCCTGAATGTATGCAAATGATCGGTCTGCGACCAAATTTCGTTTTTTTTTTTATTACCATTTCAAACGTAACGGGTATAACAACGTGGTCGAGCCGATCGAGCGAACTCGCTGCCCTTGAATTTTATGCGAGAGGAATTCAGATTTTTTTATTTTATAAAGGAAATATTTGCAACGCTGACACACGGAATACTGTGTCGAGACGGCGACTCGCCAACCACGCGACGCTCGTTCGCCGGTCCGAATCGTATAAATACATCAAACTGTCTGCGCTTCGCACAGCAATCGTCGATCGGATCGCAATGATACAACAAAACAGATAATTACCGATTCCGATTCTGAGACAATCAGTTTATGGGTCACCCGACAGATGATATCTGCGCGATTGCCGTCCGTGACATCCTCTCTCGCCGTGGGCGGGTCATTAGTCAAATCTCTCGAAATGCCGATATTAATACACAATTTATTACAACCATAAATAAAAAAATATACAATACATCTAACAGCGCAGCGTTCATAATGGGATCATAACATATGCAATTATGTTAACACAAGTCGGACAAGTGATGTAACGAGCCGCCCGTCCGGCCGGCCATAAAAGCCCGGCGCTGGCCGTCCGCGCTCAAATTTATGGCCGTTTATTGCGGCCTATTCGTTAGTTACCCTCTCATTGTGAGACGCGCTCCTCTAACGACGGTCGGGCTCCGAGCGACGGATGGCGAAATTACTCGATTTGCAAAAGGTCGGAAAAAGCTCGGGATTCGCCCGACGACTCCGCGGCGCCTCGTTGTGATCGGCGGCCATTTTAAATCGCTTCATTACTCCGCGCCCGAGCCGAGCTTAACTCTCACGTTTTATAATATTACCCCCGCGAACGCTCGCTCCGAAGCTGACAAATGCACCTCGAGCGTTTATATAGTATAATTCGCATTTCCTATATATCACGAACAACGATGGGGCTCTCCGCTCCTAAATCATATTCCGAGTCCGCGGCGATAATGCGAATCGAGATCCCGCAACAGGTACGGTTTAATTGTTTCTCCTCGCGGCTCACGACTCGGGAGAGGCTGAGCTCGCACGTCGCCGCGGCCCACTACTGTTTATATTTGGCCGAGAATTCGTCTAAATTTAATTAACAAACATGGCGTATTACCATACAATAACTCCTCTAAATTACCTGCAAGTATCCGGGTTCGGTTCTATTGCGCGCGGGTATTCTGGGCCGAGAGTGGATATGCTAATGAACCGTTTTATCAGCGGTAACAGATAGATAGTATCGAAGTAATTTAATAGATTCAAACATTTAAAAAAATACAATGCATTCGGCGCCTGGGATTTCTCCACAGCAAATAAACGAATTCCGACGCACCGCTTATGAAATATGCTCAAATTTATTATGGAATGAGATCGTTATTATTTTCATTGTTCTCGTAACCTATTTTTGGTTCGACAAAAACAATATCATCTCTGTGCACTTGCGAAACCCAAATCAATTCGGCCCCGCCGTACCTGCCTGTGCATTCATCGATGGCCCGGCGAGCCGTTGAGTCATAAATAATAACGTAACGTTTTAAATTTCTAAGCTGCGGGGTGCTTCTTAACTTGTAATGAAAATAATAAACTTACGTCGACAATTTTAGAGACACTGATATTATCTCGCTTTCCTATTTAGCTACTGTTCTTTAAGGTTAACAAAAATAAAATCATTACATCATTGTGAAAGGGCGTAAGATCATCTTATTGGAAATGTATCTGAACTTTTGAGCGACAATTCCAATCGCTTTCGACACGGTGGTGTTGCCAATCCTCTTTTACTCCGCAGAATATTCCTTAAAAAATTATGCAAGAGCAAGAATCAGAAAGCGAAGGAAGTGATTTGAAACAAATTAGAACCTCGTGCAATATCCGCTGCCAAATAATGTATGGAAAGGCGGCAACCTTAAAATTACCTCTAATAAGAGTATGTAATAGTACTTTTTACAACAAATGAATACAGATGTGCATCACGATTTACATTACAATAACTACATTTTTTCAATAATAATTCCAGTGTAATAAATACTGGTATAAAAAACGTCTATCATTATTTTAATAAAAATTTACTTAAGCTCAGTGAAACAATTATGTATCTTGAATGTGTTGAAACTTAAGCAAAATTTATAGGAATTAATTGTTTAACTATCTTTGCAGTGTGTAATAAAAGTATTAGTTGAAAGAATTGTATAATTGTTTATATAACTAAACATGAAATACTTGAAAGCATGTGCTTGTAACAGTTTAATTATTTACGTTGCATTTTTTTTTTCGTTCCATCCCTCTCAAGAACTGCATATGTAATGCTCCAAAGTTTCACACAAGGCACTTGCCGCTAAAAGCTTTTATACTCCCCAGCCAGTATATTGCATTTTATTACAATTTATAATTTAAGTTTCTGTTATGTGAAACCTTAAGTCTCATTATCTTACTTATTTATTGAAATGACTTCTTTGTGATTTTTTCACTCTTCATATACACTTTTATTTCCCTTTTCACGCGAAACACACAATTTTAGCTCTAAGCGTAACTTTATTTCTTATGTTTAAAGTTTAAAAATAATTATGATTCAATACCTATTTTTTTAACAAAGAGACATTTAAGGTAAGTTTTAAAACATAATTTTTAATTTATTCCAATTTTTTTATATATTTATTACAATATATAAATAAATAAAATATTCATTAGTGTGTCATAATAAAAGCATAAACATTTCTTTGTCCGGTTTTTTTTATCAGTATCCAATCAATATTAAGCTGGCAAAGCAGTGCACTGCGCTTTATAATAAGACAGTAGTCCTTTCACACTACAAATATAGTGAGAGACCAGAGTTTTTGTATCTTTAGGTGTCATTCAAAGTGTCTAGCACCTATCTGTTTATTTGCACACAAAAAATGTGAAGCAAAAAATGTCCGCTGCTATTATATTTCAGGCTAAACAATTTATTGATTCATACGAAGCCGAATACTCGCCGGCCGTGTGACAGAATTGTTTCCTCAGAGATATGTGACACTTTTATATTGATTTCAGTCCACTTTTTTTGGGTTTCTGTCACATATTTAACAGCTTCGTTACGCGAACAACTTCATTTTGCAATAAATACTTTAATCGTTAATAAATATATCAGAAGTCTTGCGAATATCTTTTTGCAAATTAGAATTCAATTTATACGTAAAAAGAACACACACACTAGAAATATTTTTTCCTGATTACTTGTTTACAAGCATACTTTCAGGAAAATATTTTATTTTTATTAAAATATTTAATTTATAGTATTTGCAATTTTTTTTCTATTTTATATTTGCACCCCTTTCTCATTCCTTTCACACATCCATCCCTTTGTATAGAATAAAAGACAGTAATGGTGACTCTTATGCACATACATTTAATTATTAACACTTGTTTTTAAAATAACGGTGACTGTGCGTGTATTATTCATTATTTTAATATTCAAATTTAGAGACAAGAAAACATGAGTCATTGATAAATTTTAGGAAAAAAATCTTAGAAGCTAATAGATAACCATCTGGTCGGAATAATGAATAACTGTATTCTTAATTAATACATTCAACAGTTTAAACGGTAAGTCGATGTTTATAATAAGCCAGGATGAAGACAGTTTAAACAACATCATTAATGTTTGATTGGTGCGAGAGAAACGTAAAAGTACCATCAAAGCACCAATGACAATATC
Organism: Atopsyche davidsoni; assembly: GCA_022113835.1. Classification (NCBI taxonomy): domain Eukaryota; kingdom Metazoa; phylum Arthropoda; class Insecta; order Trichoptera; family Hydrobiosidae; genus Atopsyche; species Atopsyche davidsoni. Next base: position 15,477,236 of record JAILWY010000012.1, read on the forward strand.
TATTTAAACAATTTCTCCACACGGCCATTTTATTTTATTTATCGTGTATGAATTCTTATCGACATATTTACAAGAGAGCCTCCTTTTATAGAGACATGTTAACAGCAACGCACGTAAACCCGTTTACTGCCAGGGCAGAATCGGGCAGGGGCGCCCGGTGCAATTATAAAGTAGAAATAAATAACACCCATGAGTGCTGAATCTCTCGCCGATCGACTGTCCTTACGTCGTAATTATTACATCATAAATTTAACCATAAACAAAGTGATTGGATAATGGCTGTGTGATTCTCAATAGAGAATTAATCCATTTCGCAATAATCTATTATTGAAGCGCACTCTTTTGAGTGAGAGCTGCTCCAGCCATTAGCGTGTCGTCCTCGAGTGGTGTATCAAGGCAACGCGTCCATTATTCTGCTTAAAAATAAAACGTTTCATTAAATCTTGGTAATTTAAAACGTGTAATCAACTAAATAAATCAATCAAGACAATAAATGGTATTTATAAATAAAGTTTTTCGTGATTCATCTTAACTACTTTTCAATGGAGCGTCCTTTACTATGAGCCATACAAAAATAGCATTTGAGTTATTTTACCACGTTGAGAATCCACGGCCAATAATTTATGCATTATATTTTTTTAATATTCGTGACGCAATTCTAAAAATCTAAATCGTATATTAACGCAGCTTGTAGAAAAATATTTACAGGTTTAATTAAACGTAGCTACTGATTCGGCTCTGGCCACTGAGGTGACAATTCCGCCGTCTGTCTCGGCAGACGAGAGTGACGTATTCATTTTGAGAGTTGACATCATCGGAGCCGAGTCGCATGTGCAACATCACTATTTTTGGAAAGCCGTAGAAAGTTTCGGGAAACAATCGCGCGCCGTGCAGCGGTTCCATTATAGTATACTTGAATTTAAAATACCTTGATTATCGCCATTTTGACGTGTAATATGGCGATGCGTTTGCGGCCATCCCGGCCGCGGCACCTACGGCTTACATAAAATTATGCTGTTTTATATAATTGAGCGAGATTATTTGTGTTCGTGTGGGTCGGTTTTCCATTTTTATATAATTTCAACAGAGTAATTTTCCAATAAATCAATGATTGATTATCAATAATGCTTCTTTAGCTCGTCCTACGCTCGCCATGTGTGTAGCACAAATATTGGCTTTTATTGTCTTCTGCGACGGCTCATTATTTTGTTGTTATGTCACATATCGCGCCACATCTATGTCTTAATTTGTTATACAGGTGACTCACGCGAGACCTTACATTGATTCATAAAAAAATATATTCCATATTCATCAAACAAGTATTTTTTCATTCGTGAAATTATTTCTCAAAAATATTTAATTTTGACAGTTATTTTTAAAAGCTTTAATCATTAAAAAGCACAAAAAAGACCAGTTTTTTATCAAATCGAAAACAGTAATATTTACTAGCAATAACTTTTACACTATGCATCGACGCAATTTATGCATGAGATGAGGAAGAAATTCAATATTTTTGACAGAGAGTACTTGGTGGAATTCTATTTTAATATTCTTGAGTAATACTTGAGTGATTTTCCACATGTTCGTTTTTATTTGTGACCGGTTTCGCCAACCTTTCACGTTGGCATTTTGTTGGCATAAGCAATTAGGTAAACAATTGTTAGAGGGAGAGGTTGTTGGAAAGAGAGAGAGTGATTGCCACAACCTCTACCTCTAACAATTATTTACCTGATTGCTTATTATTATATAAAATCTCACTCTGTTTGATAATGCCAACGTCATGAGATGAGTGATAAAATATTTGACGATTTCATTAAAATTTAAAATTTATTACATGATTTATTTTTAAATGTACTTAAATTTTCAACCTTGCAAACGCAAAGATCACAATTCATTGAAATTATAAATTTGCAAATGCAATTGTTTGGGAGCTTTGGCAGGGAGGCTCTGCGGCCGCGGAGGTGCGCCTCACCTGTGCAGACCCAACCTGTGACCCAGATGCACCGCAACCTCTCGGCTAAGACAATGACGCCTTAAATTCAATCAGCACGATTCTTTTTGTTATAATTAAGCTATAAACATTACAGCCATCGGACCTTTTCAATTTGAATATCGTACGATGTTCATAATATTTGACAATAATAACACCGGCGGTACATCGTGACTATTTATCTCTGGGTTACAATTTGTTGTGGACAAAAGGGTTACAAATTTATGCAATGGCTTGCCTGTATAGCAAATAATCTTTATCGTTGTATTGAATTGATCTTTCAAAAATAATAATATAAAGGTATTTTTACGACATTTGTTTACAAAAAAAAAATTCAAACAATAGTATTTTTCACTTGGCATAACAATAATTACCTTTTTTGTATGTATATATTTTAAATGCTGTTTTATATATAAATAAACACTTATAAAGCAATTATATAGTATATGGTATTTTTCATGCATGCATTAAATGCAATACCTTGTATTGTTTATTTTTGTATTAATCTTGACCTATAATAAATCCTTTAAGTCATAATGTGAAAAAATCATAAGTACTGAGAAGGTTTCTCGTAGATTCTAGACTCGTGAAAAAAACTTGCAAATAATAATCGATTATCGTTAAAAATACGCACATACTGCTCTGCATAATTTCCGCTAAGTCGTTGTGTAAGTCGATTTATATAAATTAACTACACGTCCAGATAAAATCGCAACATGGAAAAAAATCCAATAAATTTATCAAACGCGCTTATTTAAAATCGTCCGCGCTACAAAACGATCTATCATGTTCCCGTACCTAGTGGATATATATATCATTAAAACCATAAGTTGCTCACGCTGTACTATTTTTTTTAAAGAGTTACAAATCCACGCACACATGGGCTTAACCTCTGACCTGAAAAAAATGCCTTCGAGATCGATCCGTTGTTTAAAGCCGATACGAACGGTCAATCATTATTCACGCAGACACAAAAGCCACAGTGATGCTCGTTTCTTTTAATAACGCACCGCCATCTTTGCACTTAGAATTATTGATTAGGTACGGTTATTTTTATCTAAATGATTTATTATCTTTGTAGGGCGATTACACCGTTAACGATCTAAAAAAATTACAAACATTAAATTGAAATTTTACGTGCTTTATCAGATCTCCGCGTGCCACATTTCTCGTAGCGCAAATATTATCTCAATCTCCACTAACTTGTCCTTGCGTTTAGAGATTCAATCGGCGCTTTAACGATGTTAATGTATAAAAACATTAGATCATCAACTTACTAACATAATTGAAAATTGCAAACCCGTTTCAATTGACCAATTATTTCCAAAAAAATATCTGAATTCGGATATCGCAATGGCAAGGAATCGCAGATATTAGAAGGGGAAGGTAATGCATGTCATTTAAATTTAAGTTTCGCGTCATTATGTTCGCCTGCAGTCCGATCGCTGTGCATTTTCTGCTAAGCAAATAAGGTAATATGATAATAGCGGCCGATTTTCATCTAGGCAACAATTTGTTTTTATTACCCTGCCAAAGGTTAATATTAATCGATTATGCAATTCCCGGGCCGCTCTCATGACAGACAAAACAGAACTCAGACGGGAAACTTAAGGAGAAAAAATATCGACACGAGGAGTTCGTGTGACCCACTCGATCCGGAATCGGGGCACTGGCATCCGAACCGCAGCAGCCTGCCGGTGAGTTTGCATATAATGGAATGCAACGGCCGAGTCAGTTCGGATAATGCAGCCGAAGGTAATAACTCTCCGAGCCGTTTCAACTTTGTCCCTGACACGCCGGGGACTGGGGGCTCAAATTTATTGTGATGCAATCGAACAGGCATCTCGAATATCGGACTCATTGATTCTTGCGCAGGCATTCCGATTCGATGCAGTTTATTTCAATCGGAATCGTCAGAAGGTTGGATAAAGACCGTTTGATCTCCGATTTCAAATATCACATTCGTACCTTCACTCGGATGATGTGACGGTTATTTTAATATTACTCTCATCCTCCATTACAAAGGATCGTTGCGACACGGAATGATCTTATGGCTTATTCTTGCGTAGCCGTTTCGTATAATAGATCTGATATAAAGCGATCATACATCACAGCAAAACATAAATTATTCTCTTAAAAACCACCGTGAAAAAAAAAACGTACACATTTCAGTCATAATATGGAATATAATAAATTATTGCGTATTTGAATAAATAAAATAAGTCACTCGTTTTTTGTGGACCATAAACTAAGATATTATGAATAATCCGTATTCATTTGCTTTGGCTTAGACGGTAATTTGACATGTAGCCACCCGGGTAAGTGCCAATAATAAAAAAAACCAAACATTATAAATCAGAGGCTAATGGTGGCCGGGAACATTGTGGGAACGCGGCGAGTACGTCGAATAACAAACGATCCGATAGGTCAATAAAATGGTCGGCAAGTTTTGCGGCGCCTCCGAGGCGTTCTTGTGATATACTTATGGACGTGATTGTTTACGATCTGTTACATTATAACTTATAATTGGTGTAAACGCCGGCCTAATAAACATGTGCCTATCCGGTTATGGGGATATCCGTTAGTGATGATTTAATAACGCCCAAGTGTAACGTGCTACAATCACCGACAAAAGCAAAGAACGTCCGCACTTGTTACCTTTAAGCTCTGCTCATTCCAGAGCTTAAGCCTGTCTTAATAAATGATCTCCAAAACTAATTTTAAACCAGGTTTCTAATCCTACGCTAGCTTAAACTTACGGCACAAGTATAACAAAAAGACTGTTTGAAATATAAAAATCACCTTGATATACATATCTATTTTTTTCAACAATGGAAAATATATGCAAATTTTAACATATATTTGTTTTAGTATTCAGTATGCTATAGATACAAAAATCAACAATTAACTACGATGTATTCGTTAACCAATCAATTTGATGAAATAACAGCGCGGTATATATATTTTTTTAATTGTATGCTAATCAGAATCAAAACGAAATTATTATTTTGTGTCTTTCAGCAGCGGATACCCGCGAGAACAAAGGATGTAAATTTAGAGTCCCTCGGCACTCCATTCTCTTTTCTATCTTAAATAGTCAAAATGGCGTCTTTTGTTTTTGCTAATTAAAGGTTTAGCGCCGACTAGCGGATTGCCTGCAATAAATGCTAATTCGACTGTGAGGCGGCGCAAGAGGTTGGGCTGCGACTGCAGATGTGACTTCGAAAGTTCGCTAAAATAAAATCAAAGCACATAAAACGTTAAACATTTTCTATGTAATGATGCGGATACTGCATTTTTTACTAAAGTTAAATTTACAATTAATGTTGAAAGTATATTGTATACACGTCGCTCAAAAACCATGTATTAGACAACTTGGCACCTTCACTCAGGCAGTGATAAAAGTTTAAACGAATTAAATACCCACATTACACTCATGTTGGATTTAAATTTTATTACCGGTACTTCTCATTTCTGAGATAACAAAAGTCAGTCATAATCGTATTATTCATAGTCAGCTTTTATTAGCTTTAGTTAATGATTCGACATTAGACGGTAAGTCATTGAATTATTGTATCATAATTTAGTTCCGTGTTAACTTTGCAGGTATACAAATTATGGCTGTATGAGATACGAATTACGCCCAAGAGCAAAATTTAATAAACTATAAATCATATCTATTTACTTTCGATGGCAACCGAATAAGTCACACTCAGAACTAGTTCCAAGAGTCGGCTGCGAGAGGACCCGCTTTGTGTGGAAATGCAGCGGCTAAAACATAATTATACTGGAATAAGAACTTTACGCTATATTTTCATTATTAATTGCACAGCAAAGCGCTAAAGTTACACTGATTTACACTTACCAATTATTAAATAAAGCGTATTACTAATGATTACAATAAATTTGAAAATCTTAGATTGTTTCATAATGAGGTGCTTAGTCAAAAGTTGACTACATTGTTGTAACCAATATTTTATTGGATTGTGTAAACTATGTATAAATGCTCTACTCTATTTTATGTATAACATTATGTAACAATATTGAATAGTTTTACTGAACTTAAAATACTATTATACTACTACTATACTATAAATTAAATCATATGAATGTTATTATTTATTTTAATTGTTATTAAAGCGTATTTAGTCAATGAGTCGTGAGAACCGTTCACACTCCAAATACTCTGCCTTTATGGAAAGCATTTGTCCCAAAGTGACAAAATATAATTGACACGTAAAATTACCAATTCCATTATCTTTCAAACAAGTACACAGAGTAAAAGCCGAGGCTGTGGGAAAGTACATTTCCAACGTTAAGTATCAGGCTTTTAATTAATATAATAAAGAGCTGAGCGACACGGAGAACTCGGTCCCAGGTGAGTCCCGGCTCACGGTGGTTGTGTAACCGGAGAGTGACGGAGTCAAGGGTCAGCGCAGTCCCCGCCGAGCAAATTTTCCTCCCAAGATCCTCCGGCGAGATCTTAAAGCCTGACAATTCATTAGCCGTTTTCGCCGAACATTACAGTCGTGTTTGCTACCAGCTTATACTGGAGAACATTTCCTCTCCGAGACAATTTAAGCACCGCTCTGAGGAATCCTATGTTATTAGAATTTCTGCCCGCGGAATGCTTACTACACACCCTGTTGGAGAAGATACCGCACCTCTGTCTAGTAAATTAATATAACGCCGTTAACGATATGAAAATATTCGCAAAAAGTTGTTTACCGTAAAATTACAAAAAATATATTTACCGCGCTGATTAATGTTTTTCTTTTATAAATAAATCTGCAGTTGCATTTGAAGTTTTTGCGAGACTTTTTATCTTTCAGTAATTTCGGCAATATGTCTGTGCCACAAACGCATTATATGTGCATATTAATAACAATTTATCGGCTCACTACATGCATAATGACACAATTTGTAAGTTGGTGATAAATGCATCAAATCCTTTTATGCGACATCTTTGATTATGAAAACTTTTTCTGCGGCCTCGTTCAAAGCCGTCGATTTCGTTTTCTTTAAGCCCATAATCGTGGATGCATTTACTTTTTTTGCATTATTAATTGCAGTCAAATGTCATTTGTATAATATCATAATAAAAACGCATATTTCTTTTACTTTCTAAGTCGTTAAGGATACATCTAGCGAAAACGATGGAATTCTGTTTTATAACGCTGAGTTTGAGGGACTCTGACTTTCGTTTCCACCCAATAAGGACGTTCTGCTTTCCCGTGTTTCGTTAGCCCTAACCACAGGTTCTACAACTGCAGCCACTAATCGCTGATTATATATCATTAAGTGAGCTCGGTGTATGCGCGATCACGATAAAGCAAATGCCCACGCATGTCTCCATACCGGCGCATTATCCGCGCCTACCGCGCGCGGCATAAATATAAATAAACACACTTCACCGCATAACCTGCGATGGGAACAAAAATTTACATGGTTATAGTATCCGAAATAGTTATATCGGAATCAGCAATCTTCTAATACCCTACAAAAATACTAACCCCATATAAATAACAAGATTATTTGACTTAAAAAACGTCTCAGTTCTTTGTAGATATCCAGCTGAACTTCTGTGTTTTCAACATACCATGCATATATCCATTTTTTATTATATTTTTTTAATATTCGTTATATTTGAGTATAACGTATGCAATATACGCGTTTCAGTGACGTTTAATTTTTATTTCATTACAAATACGCGCAATCGAAACCTCATTTTACTGCGGTCTCCGAAACGTTCACAGCTCTCGCGTGTTCATAAATACAATGCGGCGTATTATTTTGTGCTAATCCGGTGCCACCTGAAGCCATTTGAGTTTCTCCATAAACCGTGAAGATATTGCCGGGAGAACGTTGGAGAATGAACCGAACGACACAAATGGTGACTGATGGACGGGAGATAGCGGTGCGCCCGGTTGAATAAATCTGCAGCCGATCTATAGATGGTATTAGCGCAGATCATACATTAAGATATAGTTATGACTGCCAGCAAATATATTACGCCAGATCGCTATCTATTATAATATTGGTACAGTGTCTTTATAAAGGTATTGGCTTTTTTGTAACTGTCGTTTGTTGCATGTAGTACACGAGCAGACCTTGTGTAAGTGTCAATAGTAAAAATGTCCAACCACTGTGCTGGAATATGTGTAATGCATGCACAGTAGCGCACAGGAAAAACGTGGCGTATTGAGGTGATCCAGTATTATCTTATTTATAAGCTGCCCTGTGTGATTTATTACAATTTATAGCAGATAATACAGCTAATTGCCTATTGATTTGCATTATTTAAATTATATTCAAATTCCTTAGGGTGCCTATTTCCGTGCATTTATATGCAAATTTGTGAGCTTATTATTAAAATAAAGTATTGGTTACATACAATAGTACACATACAAATCTTTTTTTTATTTCTTTAAGTGTAACTATTCAAAACAGAATACGTAGTATAATATTTGCAACCTTGGTGATATTATTGTAAATAAATACTCAAATGTAATAAATGGATTCCGGGAAGTGATAGAATTACTGCAAATATTTTTTACGTTATTTTAAAAATGTAATGTCCGTGTACTTTGGCATCTGATGATTGCTAACTATTTGTACAATATCCCGCAAGGATATCTTGCGTCCTCTTAACAGGCGTGAGTCATCACTTTCAGTTCTCTCTAATAGTCGTAAGTAATTATAAATCATTCGCCTTTTATTACGATCCCGGAAAGGCACCGAGCCCCAGACATGACTGGCGAACACCCAGTATTTATTGTGTTCTCTTATTTATGTGTGAGAACAAAATTTGACCCGGTATAGACCGTTTCCCAATGCGACTTTATTGATTTAAAGGAATCACGACTCGTCTGTCCCGATCGCCCGCAACGTTTATCACCGCGCCAAGAGCCGAGCCCCCCGTACGTTTCGCAAGTGACTTACAATAACCTTTCTTCCTAAGAAAACTAACGCTGCGCAGCCAAACAAAGGGGCCCGAGACAAATTTACTGACAATCGATAATTTGCTCGTATCTACATCTGGACTCGTGATTCCCGCGATAGAAGCCTTCGCCGCTCTAGCCGCTGCACCTCCGAAGCCTCCTCCATCTCTTCGCTCAAAATAAATAATTACTGCTGCGACCGGTCACATGATGAATCTGCATTTTGCAAATCTCAACACAAACTGTTTGATGTATTCTAGAACAACAATTTACCTTTTTTTTTTTTTTAAATCTCAACTGTATACATGTCTTGCTTAAACAAACTAATAAAAGTTTTTACGACTCTATGTTAATTGGAAATAATACGCATAATTTTTCATTAAAAACTTTGTTCAACTTCTCAAATTACAATAAACTTGACGTCACTCCCGGCTTTAAAGGACTGCGATGTTTTATGGAGAATTTAAATTACAGTTATGTTAAAAATTTTCGAGTATTTTATTTGGTAAATATATTTAAACGAGCTGAATTTTGCATGTTTATTTTGCAGTCGGTTTATTTATTCAGCCTTTGTAATGGCACTTTGTGCACATGTCACAGGTTCGGCAATGACGCCTGAATTATGCCCGATGGCTTTTATTCATGGAATCGGCCGTAATTATCAATAAATTACTAAATAATGCCGAATTCAAATTAAGCTCTCACTGGGGACTGATGCAACCTCGCGTGCATCTAAAAAAATGCATCCAATCTCCGAATTAATCGATGTTAATTTATTTATATGTTTTGCTGCATCTTCAGATTTCACTAAACGAAAATGATTTCTAGTATATCCTGAATAATATATAATATGGCTCTTAGCAAAAAATGTGACATCGAATTTGTATTCAAGTAGCATCCTTTTTAAATGGATACAAATCTGAAGAAATAAATCTCGTTTTTACTTTCATGATGAATCTGACTTTTGCTTTTCAAAATGATTTATCGACTATTTCATCTTATTCAATATAAAGGCGAATTAACACTTAATCGAATAATAAAAAGAGCTGTTTTTTATATATTTTTTCAAATAATATGTTGAAAATTTAGATAGTTATCGTAGGAGTAGAAATGGTTTCTTATTTTAGAGTTTGCGTTGCATGCTCAATGACATTATGATAATATATTTTTTTATAAATTTACAAAACTCAATATCTTCAATGACAAAAACTCCTTTTATGCAAGAGACTTCACCTCCACTCTGAATTTATTATATTATTTTAATTTTTAATTTAATAGCATGTATTTGTTTAAATCTACGAGAAAAACGTTTGGCATTTTGACACAATAGCAGGAGGCTCCCAATAATTCATATTTAATTTTACATTATTTATAAATACCTTCAAAATATATAATAAATAAGGAAACATGATTCTCCGCTGTAATGTAATTATTATTCAAATTAGAAAAAATGTATGATTATTTATTACATTATCCATTTAAATTATTTCATTTATCATCGCATATTTATTTATCGGGATTTTTACATATACAAACTTTTGTATTTATTTTTTCTATTGCAAATCAGTTTTCTTTTTTATTTTTATTTAAAAAAATCAGGAACAAGTCCAAAAAATTCATTAAATTTGTTTCAAAGCTTCATCGAAATTGCTTCTACGAATTTTATTATTCGTATCTTTTTGCATATATCTTAAAACATCACATTCATTTAAAATTATAAAACAACTTGTAACTTATAATACTTTTAAAAACAAGCAGTGTAGATAATATACTAATGAAGTAAATATCCATTGAAAACCAAAGCTCTTGCAGGCTCTTTTTATTTAATAATTCAAGGCATGAAATATTATACATTATTTGAAATTAAATGTATTTGTCAAATTTCGTTAAATTCATAAAATAAAAAATATCATGATTAAAAGTAATGCTTACAAAATCATTTATATACGCAATTAGTTTCATATATAATTTTCACAGAACAATGTACGATTTGTTCCACACAAAATTATCAGCAAAAACTTACACCTGGCATATATTTTATAAGTTAATAGTTTTTTAATCAATTTTCATTAATGCTCGAATCGCTTTTTTATTTGGTGTAGTTATTTTTCATTCATGTTTAAACAACCGCATCCATTAATAACGGACCGTAAAAGTATGTACAAATCAAGACACGATAAGTTATTCAATCACATTTAATGTAATTAATGACTTATTTGAAACAAAGTTTGCGGTTAACACGATGATCAACGAATTTATTTTAAAACAGTTTCAATCACGAAAATATCATTAATGAAGTGTTTTAACATGTTCATGTCTATTTATCTCGTATGTAACTGAATGCCAGAAGTACCCAATATAACTCGATTTGCCAATAATCATATGCTTGTTGGTAATTCTGATTACAACAATTTACCATCAGATTTTTTACTGATTGCTTGTTAATTAATATAACCGATTTTTAAATATAATGTAGAATTTAGCAGTGGAGATTAGAACATATCCAAAGCAATCGCTTTTTGTGAAACAATTTTATCAAAAACAGACTAGTATATATTTTTTATTTAGTTCTTTAAAAAAGTATACCTCAAAAGTATGTCAGTTTAAAAATAATCTTGACCTTTTAATTTAACTTCGTAGCAATATCACATTAAATTTATTCAAAGCCGTATAATTTTCTTACATTGATATTGAAGAGTACTGAAAAATTTCAACTGTGTATTGCTTTATTATATCAAATATACTTTAGTGCAAAAATAATCTGCGCACTGATTAGGGTCTTATTTTTATTTATTTTTTTAATTATATGGTATTTGTGAAAACACACACAGTGCCAGTTCTCTCTCGGCAGTGTGACGAGGTTGTGTCTCGGGTGTTTCACTTCATGAGGAGGCTTCTCCGCGCCGCGTTAAGCTGTGCGTCGCGTTGTGAAACGTCGGTTATTGGGCTGCTCTGCCGCCGCGGGCGTCCCAGCACTGCCCATAAACCTCATCTACCGGGTGGTTCTAAACGCTACAACACAACCGAAACAAAACCCAAATATAAATAGCCAAATAACTATGAAAAAACCATTATAAACATAGACTATACAAATTAAACTAAGCTATCGTGGACAGAACTCCATACTCTCAGTTTTAACGATAAATTTTGATATATGTTTAATAAACCCGTTTTAATCAATTCACACATAAAAATACAAAAATATTCTTTGGTTTTTTTTTTCCAAACACACATGGGATGCGAACCCACATCTGCTGGTTATTCCAGTAAACTTTCCACCCACTATAGCTATGTGACAAAGTTGCGTTATAGGCTCGCGCTAATTGAAAGGATTACGGTGCCAGAGGAGGTGTGGATTTGAATCCCATAAATCAAATAAGTTTATTTTATAAGATTTCTTGTCGTTTTTTAAGTAAATCTGCTGCGATATTATTAAATGCTTTTGTTGGTAACGACATGACTTTGAGCTTATTGATCTGCACACTTAAATTTATTTTTCGACGCTGATTCAAATAGCCATAACAAGAAATAATCAAATTAATTGATTATATAAAAAAATAATTAGTTAAATTAAATATTTATTTCAAACTTTTTGTTCTTTCAAGTCACGCGTAGTAAATTTTCTGCTGGTTCTATAGACAGTTACGTGTTTTTTTTTTATCGTGATGAAAGCACATTATTCTCGAGGTATTTCTCTTCGATATACCCTGTACTCAGAACGAAACAAAATTAAACGGGAATTGCACCATACGCAATCTTCTTCTTTAGGCCATCCGACGTTATTACTGATTATTAAACTGTCTCTTTTTATTACTGTACACCTGAGTCGGCTAGGACAGTCTAAATCACTGTCATCCGGAGGAGACATCTCCGCCAATGACGGGAGACAACGCGGCTGCCGCGCGGCACTCCCATTTCTTATACTTCTATTGTGTTCGATTTTTCACAAATTACTGCACCGAAATTAGCCGAGAAGAATAGACAATAAGGCAGCCGGCTCAGACGGGAGAAATAATAACTGTGACAATACCGCCGCTCTACCTACATCTGTGATTGGACACGCGTTATACAATCACGGACGTGCCAGCGCCGCAGCAACCATTTCTTACCACTTCCACTGCGGCGTCTCAATACCCAAGTAACCGCGGTGATCTTCTTTATCCATGACAGCCTGATTTGGTTTGTAATGCTCCACATTTAAACAACAAATATGAATATCCAAGTGGCTCTGATTTTTTTTTTTTTTTCATACTAGACGCTTTTGTCTATCAAAGTATGACGATGCCATTGTTAAAAAAATATCGTTATCTTCCATATACGATTGTTATTCTAATCAGCAATTTTTTGTTCAAATGCTATTTATTGAATTAATATTTAGCATACATTATAAAAATAGTAAATTTATATATTTTTTTTAACACACCAAAACCAATAAATACCTCAAAACAATAATATGCCTTATTACATGATGAAAAATTTCTCAAAATAAAAATATAATTAATATTTGATAAACGTCGCGTGCATAAATAAGGCTGCTCCCAACTTATATTATCAAGTTATTAAATTTATTACTTATTTAATTTAATTTATTTATTAGCCTAACTTCCCTTAGTCGTGAAAACCCCGGCGTGTCCCAAACGTGTCGGAGATCCGTCATGGCTCATGTGTGAAATTCGACTCTAGTATGCAAGACATCAAAGCTGAAAAAATGGTTCTCGCGGTCGAAAACGTATAATCACTGCCTTAAATGAGTGAATGAAATTAATCAAAAGGCTACTAATTATTATCAAGGTGCGGGCTGGTCTGCCCCGCACTTGTTCGGCCCATTATGCTGACCCGCGCTGTGTATTTAATGAAATTTCGCTCCCCACCTTGGAGTTGGTATCATTGCTTCATTAGTGAATTAAATCTCTAGCCATTCATAATAACCGTGGTGGGTTCGAGAAAGTACCTGAAGGAATTCACTGTAATTGATTCTTTTGTGTGTGAACTATTGAAAGGTTCTCACTCAAATTAACATCGTTAACTCTTTGTGTAAATAAATAAGCAAAAAACTCGTGAAACTCAAAAACGAGGATGTAATAACAAATTTATTTTCTGGTGACAGCCAAATTAACAGCTAAATTATATACATTTCATTTTGCATGTAATCACTAAGTAACTTTTCCCTTTTTTTTATTTATTGTAAAATTATCTTTTTTATAACAATTTATATCATTCTTTAGAAGATATATACATATATATATATATATATATATATATATATATATATATATATATATATATATATATATATATATATATATATATATATATATATATATATATATATATATATATATATATATATAATTTATTGTTATTCTAATTCTGTAATAGTATTGCGGAACCAATCGGCCGTATAAGCAAGGGTTACCTACAGTTACACTTCTCATAAATCTGATTATCCACAAAATATTTATTCAAAGAATTAACATTTCCTAATGAAGCTGTAAAAAATGGATAACGAGCTTTTTTATACTAAAAGTGTGTTAATTATGTACCTTAGAGATACGTTACATCCTCCTAATTAAATTTCGATTATAGCGAAACAAGAGTCGTCCGGCCTTGCCAACCGCCATGAGCTACGAATCAGAAATAAAAGCAATTAATCACCCCATCGGGCCGGCGGAGATCTTCTCGCCTCGCGCGGCGCCCGCAGTATTGTACGGCGAGGAACGAACAGCCTTAGTCTTGAACGTTAGATAACTCCTCTCGTAATCTTCAATCAGTGGAAGTGAAAGTGATGTTCGTATTTATTATCATTATTATCTTATTTTGAAACAGTTTAACAATTCTTCTCCGTGCACAACATACTCACTGCACAGTAACTATGTATATATTATGCATTACCCATCGACAGCTTTGCTTTAGTTGCTGGGTACAGCGTTTACATTTGAGTCCTTTTATTTATATATCCAAGCCATCTTAATCATATATTAATTAATTATATTTTATCAACAAAAAAATCTTAAAATGTATACTCATATATATAGTTCTAGTAACATCAGAATCAATCTCTCGTATTTCGTATTATTGCACTTACTTTGTACTCGTATTTTTGAATAAATATATACGAGTAACAGATTGACACAAGACGCCCTCGCGTTCTCAGCAAGCAGTATAAACCAAATTACTTGTAATGTTATTAATATACTTCACTTTTGATCAAACTCTAATTTCATACAGTGTCGACGTCTACTCGGGTCAGGTAAATAAGTTATAAATTCTGGCGCAACGTTAGCCAATGATCACTTACGAGACATGCAAATTATTTGATCTCGTTTGCCGGCGCAGAGTGCAGCCGGCTTGCTGCACCGCCGATGCACCGGCTCCATCCATCACCGCTCTGTTATGCAAAATGACGAGAAAATTATACCCCCGCGGTACCCTTAGCGGCGAGCCTGCGCTTTAATGCGTCTCGATTCCCATTCTTGAATCCGGCGGATAGTTAGGCCCCATTGTAGTCACGGCCCGGTCTGAAATGGATATTCGCCACTCCGCAATAAACGCCGCGCACCCACCGTTTCGCGAGTCGAACGCTTTGCCGTATTTCATCTGGCCGTATTTGGTTTAATACAACAGTAAGACGTCAAATGTAATTTACGATTATTACCCGGTACATTCGGTGGGGAATAAATGGATTTTCTAGGAATCGAGAGAGCACGCATCGCTTACAACTGGGTCTTCTTCCCGAGCTCGGACACCTGCTCGAAGCGATGACAACAAAGAAAATTTCGAAATAAATACTGAACGGCGGAGATATCGTAAATATATTTTATTCTTCACGAATTCGAATCGTATCGCATTACTCAAGCGGCGATAGCGACACCGGCTTTGTGTGTTTTATTCGAATAGATACGCAATATAAACAATATCGCCACCTCGCCCGAGTCTCCTCGGGCCGAGGGACATTAGCATAAGATGCAGAGTGGTTTATGGGGCCGCAAACGAGTGCATGCAGAACGTCGATAATTCGCGGCACTTGCGTAATCGCGGTGAGGTGCACTAATGAATGTGCCGGCGACCCGCCCGTCCCGGAGGGGAGCCCCCCGCGGGGCGGCGGGGCTGGCGGGGCTGCGGGGCTGCGGGGCGGCGGGGCTGCGAGGCTGGCGGGGGCACCCGAGACGGCGGGGCTGCGGGGCTGGCGGGGGCACCCGGGGCGGCGGGGCTGGCGGGGGCGCCCGGGGCGGCGGGGCCAGCGGGGCCCCAGCCAGGGAGCGGGGCTCTCGGTACGCCCATGCCGAGAAAGCCAATGCAGCGCCTCGCATGTGACGAGGAACGCCTCTCGGCATCGCCGCGCGCTGACGGGCGCCTTTCATGACTGATAACGGATGCCATGTCGCGGCCGTCTCTTTGCTCACACGTAACAGCGATCGATCGCCGGCTGCTATTGAAACACCACGATAGGTTTTTCAAGCAAATAAAACTCACCGCCTCTACTTTTATAGATGCATATAAAGTGTATCGCAAGATTTGAATTTGTCACCATTTTTGCTGTAAAGTTTTGGGAACACCTGCTGACAGTTTAGGGTTAGTAAAAATGGAGCGTTACACGATAGAACAACGTGTCTTCATTGTTGAACAATATTTCAAAAATAATGAAAGCTTGGCACCCTATATTATATCAATTATACACTTATCAATGTTTAAAACATTGATTGATATTTAAGTGATTAAAAAGCTTTAAACGTAGTAGTAAAATACTGCGTATTCACGCTTCAATGACTGTATTATGTTTACAATCGCCCGTCAGATCTCCGTAAAGATATAGGATTAATTTATATCAATAAGCATTTACACAGGTCGTTACAATACCGGCTCTTCGGTGCAGCCATCATTCCCCTTCTATTATACGAGCGGTCGGTTACAATTTATTTGATAGGCCTCTGATTCAAATATGCAAACGGCTCACCCAGGTGTTTCCACCTCCTCGCCTCGTCACCCGTCGCGGGCCGCTCCCGGAGCCGCCGGCCCTCGGGAGCGCTCGACTCCGCCGATTATTGATTGCGAGACTTTATCGGTACAAGTCTGAGCCGGCAGATCGGCGCGGGTACTAACAAATTTACGCAAAGTTATGGAACATAATTTGCAGGCTCGTAATTAACAGAATTATCTGCGGCATTGGCGATTCTAAGTTTTAGTTTATGCGATCCCCGCCCGGACACGTAAACCTAATGGTTGCAACGATTGAAAATGGACTAACGATTATATATTGCTTAATTAAAATAAAACTGTTTACAAATACTGCACGGGTGAATGGAAACTATACAAAATACCGGTAATGTCTAAAAAAAACTTACTTTCTTGAGGTCCTAGTTTTTAAGTATAAAAATGTATTTAATTTGTGTTTGAAGAAGAGACATTTATTGGCACGCCACGAGCTTCTGCACCTACTTTCTTTCAACTTTCCAAATTTTTGATTATTTCGGTATTCTTGAAAATAGTATCTGCCACATTTAGCGAAATCACTAAAATTATTTATGTCCTGCGTTTTAAAATCGTTTGTATATTTCATTTATAAATATAAGATTAATACATTTAATGGTTTGATAATTGCAATAAAATAAATACCATTGGTAATCCATAAACTCTTAGCATACTGTATTATTTTTGAACACGAAACCGTTCCACAATCCGCAATGCTATTTTTATTGTTGATTTATTGGATTATAATCATTATATTCCCGTATGCTTATAAAGCACTAAAATTGTTGGAATTCAGAAAAATAATATTCAGGTCATGAAAATAAAAGCTTTGTGGACATACGCAAGTCCGGATACAAGTCAAGGTGCCAATAATTTCTCAGAATGATCCAGTAGTGCATTGTAGAGTAAGGTTAACTGATTCATTATATTATAGCTCAGTTCAATTCGCTGAGCGCCCGAGCGTTTTCAAACAATAAAGATGTAATTTATTCTGAATGCTAAAATAATGACATTCCCATACGTTTGGTATTGAGAACTGTGTCTGAATTAACAATTCCATTAACAAAAGTGGAAATACATAAATTTGCATTTCTTTAAATATATTTTCAAATAGGACATAAAAATGGCAGACACCTGAACCTACTTTATGCGAAAAATTATATTTCTGTGTCTCATTGATTAACTCATAACTGTTTTCATGGTCAATATCTTTTTAAGCAGAATTCGGACTAGACAGAATACCGTACTCGAGTCAAGGAGAGGAGATCTTCTCAATTTGTGTTGTCACTCAAAGATTATAATAAATTTATTGCTGAGCATCACTTTTTGTTTTAAATAATTAATGCTTTGCCATGGGTTTTACGCGTAATGAATTTTGAAAGTTTTCTTCGGCAAAACAACTTATTATGTTATATGGATATATATATTAAATTGGATTAATGTTAATCAGGATGCGTATTTATTTACCCATGCAGGTATTAGTATGTTTATGTGATTAAGCATATTTTTTCACACATTGAAAACGATTAAAGAAAACTCTCAGAAAATATCATCGTGACTTGTGAGGGATTCGAACCCACATCCCCAAGCTTTCATGGCCGGTGCATTTAATTCATATACGGTGCATATTGGTTCATATGTAGATTATGATTATTAAAAATTCTCACTAAATTGCAGTGGCTCGTTAGCATAGTTGGATAAATGCACCGGCCATGAAAGCTTGGGGATGTGGGTTCGAATCCCTCACAAGTCACGATGATATTTTCTGAGAGTTTTCTTCAATCGTTTTCAATGTGTGAAAAAATATGCTTAATCACATATGGATATATCACATAATCTGCACGGTTTCAGTAATAACCAAGCTTTGGAATTTATGTAAAAGTAGAATAAGTATAATATTATCATACTGAATTTATTTTTTGGAACAAATTAACTTCGATCTCTCCCGCTGAACCCGCGCGTGGATTTCGACTATCGAGGCTGTCGTCGAATTGGCTTCAGCCGACGATTTTGCGTTCGCCGCTTCTATTTCTGAACTCCGACGCACAGTTCACGAGTGAAAGTTCGATGGACGAAGTCGCTCGTCCCGCGCCCATTTCCGATAAAATATTGTTTTTGGGTGTGCCTCGCCGCCAGCCGTCTCTCTCCGCTCAGGCCGACTTGACATCGTCTCCGACGTTCTCCGCCGGGCCTTCCTCTTGGATCAATAAGATAGTTAAATATGTAAGCATTGAATCAACAGTATGCACAAGTACAGCTTCATGTTTACCGAGAGTCATACGCTCACTTCCTGCATTAAATAAATCAAACAGATATGCTCTCAGCGACAATAAAATGTGTAGTACATTTTACGACCTTCCCTATGCAAATAGATACATATTATTAAACTATTAAATTGAAAATGATGATACGTTTAATTGAAATGTTTGCATTTTGAAATACTAAAGGTTATTTTATGAATCTACTGAATTGTAGTTGATATAAAATAATAAAGCCAAACGCGCCAAGTTCTCGCAGTTTTACGACTCTAGTTTGCTTATTAAAATATTGTCCAATATACGAATTAATTGACTTTAATTCACATTAAACCACGTTTTCTTATATAAACAAGTGTATACTTTTACGTTCCGAATGTAATCAAAATTTGTAAATAAAATATTTATATCTTGTTTTCTTCTAGTAAGCAATAATTAAGAAAATATTGAGTGCTTGGATTAAATATTATATATTCTCAACCGTCAGGCAATGACGATGTACATATTGACATTCACTTTCCTCTAGTGGCTCTTCGGAGAAGAAACAAGACACTGATGCATCTCCAAGAGAATGTATTGAAAATCATTACACTCAGAGCTTTTAGACTTTTACATAAAATTAATATTCACCGCTCGGCGACAAGAACTGGGCACTTAATTTTAACAATTTTAAAGCATATATATATTTTTTCAATAATGGCCATTAATAAAATAATAGAACATAATATGAATGTTTACAAGTATATAAAAGCAATTATGCAAATTTTACCGGTGAGCTATCTGAAGGAAAGTCTTTAGTGTGCCATAAAATTTAATTACAAGAAGAAGCTTTGAGCAATAAAATACAGAATAGTGACTATCAATATTGCTACAAAGCCTCAGTGTATTCCCGTGTACTTCCACAGACGGAACGCGAGATTTCCTCCTAAAACGCAATAAAAAGTTGCTATATCTGTTTTCATAGATGCAATAGCCCAAGCGGCGAGAAGTGTGGAAACGGCCGGGTGGTATTGCTCGCATCAAAGTATCAATGTGTGTTTTATATTTGTGCAACATTGTAATGGCGCCGTGTGAGCATTGGAGAATCATGTAAATTTGTGTAAATCTAATATTATTTACGATACAGTTACCCGATGGCATCTGGCGGCCATGGGCGAAACCGCGGCCGGGTTTTGTTGATTCCCTCGCGTTGAAGTCTCTCGACTATTTTTGCACAATAAAACACACATTTTTTTAGATAAAATTATAATTTTCAAATAGATCTTTGTGCACGGGCATCCGCATTCTTTGAAATGAGATAAACGCAAAATGTGCTTATATTAAAAACGAAGCGGCTGCCCGGGCAAATACAACGCAATTAAAAATATATTATTCTCGTTTGATTAAAGTCGCACTTTGGGATGATTTATTTAATTTAATTGTTCGGTCGCCGTGGAGTCACGCTGAAAGAGAAACCGGTCACGAATTTAATACATATATATTACACACTAGAACTTTGCAAAAATAATATTCATTAAAAATGTACAAAAAATCATATGGTCGTAAATTAACGTTTTTTTTATTTAGATGTTTCAAATAGCTAATAGTATATTGCAAATATATACTTTTTTTAAATGCAAGTTCATAGCTTTTTTCTTTATCCTCCACTGTAGATAATGTCATATTACCTGCTAATTGAAGGAAGCATTCCTTTTGCACCGCAATTGGAGCATTGCTAGCAAAAAACAGACATAGATAAACGATAAGGACACGTGAACCACGTGTTGAATTACAATGTACTCACATTTTCATTGATATTTTGCACGCAAAGTATTCAAACAATAC
The DNA here is from genome assembly GCA_022113835.1 of Atopsyche davidsoni. NCBI lineage: Eukaryota > Metazoa > Arthropoda > Insecta > Trichoptera > Hydrobiosidae > Atopsyche > Atopsyche davidsoni. Next base: position 15,498,214 of record JAILWY010000012.1, read on the forward strand.
AAACTCAAACTTGAATCTACTCTTATCCGATCTATTTTTCTGTTAGAAATATAATAATTATACTTATTTTTATTAATATGCTGGGTAAAATTTATAAATAAAATACAAGAGAAGTGTCTTTTACTTTCATTCTTGTTTAATCTTAAAAGCAGCACAAGCTACATGCTTGAGAAAATTTATAAAAAAGTATATCCTAAGTAGGAGGTGGACTTTAAAATAAACATACGAATTTGGCGTCTCCACCTTGCATTTTATAAAGGGGGTTGCATAGCACATCTCGCCAATAACATACCTGCCTTCATCGACGCTCATATAAATACTTCTGTATCTTCACATGTAGTACATCTAACCAGCACCAATTTCAAGCAGCCTCTTAACAACATTATGCCTAATTTATTAAAATATTATTTATGAAAGGTATCTCTCGTTGCATTCAAACAGGATCGATTGTTTTTACACTCAGGTATCTTTATCGAAAGCATTCTTAGCAATCAATAATGATATTAATACGTGCAGCAAAAGAAACCTGCTGTATTTTTTGTACATTTCTCGTCTTTGTTCTATCGATTTATTTTCTTTCTTGTATCACCGTGGATGTGAATGCGATGTGTTTTATTTTTACCTCGTGGAAAAATATGAGACACAATTATTATTGTATGTACGAGTATACTGCGTACAAAGATAAAGGGGCAGGTGCCGACAGGCCGGCCCTGCGACATGCGCACGCATTGTCTCAATTCCTTCTCGCAAACGAAAAGCAGTTAATTAGTTATTAATTATACAAGTTGATTATGCAGCGAGCACTTAACAGCCTCCAGAGAACATATTTTCTGCGTTATTTAAAGTAGCTTGACGCTTGAGGCTTTCGTCATTCATAAAAAAATTAACCGCTTTGCGTAGACATTTTATATTAAAGTATGTCTGTTTAATTATGTAGATGGATTGACGAAAATATTCAATTATAAATTTATGTGCTATCTTTTTGATATGAAAAAGTAAATGGGGAAACAAAGAGAAGTCACGCTTTGACATAAAAAAACATGAAATATTTATTTGATAAAATTTGTTACGATTTGTACAATTAATGCTTACAGTCGTCAAATTTCGTTGTTCACACTTTTCATGCAACATTTTCTATCCAATAAACCTCGAGCTGCCTGTGAGTACGCGCGTAGGGAGAGCGCACCCCCGCCCCCTCCCATGCCCTCTCACCCTGCCAGCTGATCCCTCCCCCCCCCTCTTCACCCCGCAGCTCCTGCCTCCCCCCCTCCTCACAATTCCTCCTCCCTCCCCCATCTCAGGCCTTATGCAACGCGACTAATCTGCGGCGCGCATCTCCGCGCGATCCGGTTACAGCCGCCGGCGGTGTCGCGGGACACGCGCATCTGAGATCCGCATCTCCGAATATCCGCTTTCTTCTCTACTTTTTAATACAGCCTTCGCCCCTTGCGATATTCGACTATTCACGATCGGTTTCGAATCGCGTATCAATTTTACCCACACAATCAAATAGAAGCAAAATACAAGAAACACATAACTATACACGTGGCTTCTGTTTGAAATCTGATCTCATATTTTAATAAAATTTTACCCGTATGTAAAAATTATAAAAAAATATGTGTATATGTGTATATCCAAAGGAATAATTATTTTGTTTCATAATATTGACATATCGTAGATGATTTTCAATAATTAATAAAAATGAAAAATTAATACAATGATTTATTTTTTATAAAATAATTGATTCGTGTTTTTATTATAACTTGGCGGTAAACTGATAAATCTATCTAAACTTTGATTGAATTTTAATTATTTGATCATTTGCTGAAAACAATCCACATAGTTTTTTTTTCTGAATTTTATATCTCATTAAAATTGCTGCCGTCAGTGTCCTGAAGACCTCTAGTTAATGGAAATGTCTTTAGCCTAATTATTTGTATGATTAATCATAATGTAGGTTTTAATTAAAATTACATCACTATTGCGCATTTAACCAATAAATACAGAATGTAAAAAAATACTTTTGTTTCTCTCTCAATTCTCATTTTTTAAGAAAACATCTTCCGTTTCTTACATAACCAAAATTGCAATGAAATATCGTGATTATTTACAATACTGCATGCATATAAAAACCTTTCATGAATCATTAAGTGCACAAGAGAATGTAATTGATCCATTGAAATTACATTTCATATTTCATACTTTAATGCAGGTGAGCAAATGATGCAATTAAACCTTTCCTAATTACTTTTTTTTATGTCAAAAATCCGTTTTTTATAAAAAAATAAATGAATTTAATGAAAATTCTAGTCAAATTAAACTGTATTTATTATCAACAACATAATTTCCCAAACACCGGGTTTTAATTCCTACATTGGAAACAAATATCGCGCAATGATTTTGTATTGACTCAATTAAAAAATATATAAATATATTTAGCTTGTATTTCAAATAATTCATCGTGGAATTTATATTCATTAGCAGCAATAAACTTACTAATAAAATGATATTGGTGCTCGTCCAAATTATGCAATCATAATAAATATATATCAGAGACTACATTGTATGGCTATCTGAGGTTACAAGTTTATAAGAAGCTGCCTGGCGTTACGAAACGACAGTTGGTAGTCGGGCGGTCATCCATACACACAATCCAAGCTCCTCGCTTTGAACAGTCATCGCAATTAAATTTCGACGTTTCATCATGAGAAGATATCAAATTGGCATTCCTTGGTTTACGGTTACTGCACATCTATAGAAAATCACATTTGAATGTAATTTATTGTTATTTCGACCATTGACTATGTTTGAACGTCTCATCTGATACATGCCTCTCACACCGCATTTTAATTTTTTGGAGTTAAAAAAATATAATTTGATATCTTAAAAGTCATTGTAGTCATTTTATTTAATTAAAAAACATAATACTCTGTTGGTCGGGATAAAAGTTTAAAGCGTAGATTTAATTGATAATAATTTTCTTTATGTTTACATGTTGTTTTTATAAAGACCCCACAGCCTACTGCAGGTGCAACAAATAATAATTAAATATATCGTGCTATGATACACATAAAAACGTTGTCATAAGCCCAATAAAAAGCCAGCCTGTGCATATATGCTGCATTATGGGGGAATTATCCCCAACAGCCGACATGAATTACGAGAACGTCCTTACAGGATGCGAATTGGTCGCTTAAGGGCTCGGGCGCGTGACACAGCCTATTATAGACCAGGCGTCCATCAGCGTCCGTTGGGTTGACGTCTGACCTATACCTCCCCTCGCCGCAGTCCACCTGTCGGACTTCCTGTTTCGGGAGGCTCTAGTTAATAATGCTACGCCATCCTTATACAGACTATCTGATTACCACCGTAGTCGTGCTTGGGACCGAGTGCTACCTCACTGCATTCAAACGTCCGTCAAGCGATTGCCTTCGCACAGCTTCAGCAGATTGAAAGCGATTGATTTTACTGGGTGTGATATAATTTGTAAGGAAATCCAGCTGTAATCGTGATGTCGTATTAAATTAGCAATCAAAATTTAATTTTAAAAAAAATCTCATTTTCTATCAAACACCCATAGATTACTAAAATGTAAATTTATTGAGAAGTGAAAAATTCGACCCCCCTTGTACAGTATTATAACTGCATCTGTAATATCGAGAGCAATCGTTTCGATTGAAATATTATTCTAACAACCCAGTGGCTATCTTTCTTCGCTGATTAGTGGCAATTCGATTAGTTTTTTTTTGTCGTCTCGTCTTTATTTTTGCCCCGTCCGTCACTGCGGCCATTTTCTTCCGGGGAAGGCTGCGCGCGCCACCTGACTCCGCTCTATAAAAGGTGTCTTACCGGACAGATGATCGAGTCTAGAACCAACTGTTCCGAGCGCACCTTGTCTCCGATAATAGTACAGAAGGCTGCTTATAATTTTACCTCAATTATAGATAATCTGCCGATTAAGTAATTCGCATAAACGGAAAATTGTGTACGCATAACATGAAAATTTTACTTGACTACCAACATCTATTCATAGTCTTATGTACATATATATTATTATATAAATCTATTTTTATTCAAAGAGTTTACAAAAGCTCATTATCCTACATAATAATACAATATATTCTTAATCAAATGCCAACTATAAGCCGATAATTCATTTGATGTGGTTTTACATATTGAACTGCTTTCAATGATTTTTTTCAATCACTGCAACTTTTTTTAGGCAAGTTAAGACATGTCAACACCTAAAATATATCAGGCAATTTAAAATATATTTAATTTATAGTAAACTTGCTGTTTTTTAAAAACGCCCTGTCACGACACCCGTCTCGGCAACTGAATTTTTAACATCTGAAAATGACTTATCGTTGCCCAAGGCGCCTGCCCTAGCTGCAGTTCACCTCGCAGTCGGCAACTCTTGCATCCACATGCACACATCGACAGATGCATTTTTATATGTAACGAAGTCCTTTAGTACACGAGATAAATGCATACTATTTACATGCAATTCGTTAAGCTGATACAATATTTAAAAATAAAAAAATCGTTTATATTGGAGTCACATTTTCATAACTTTGTGAGTGAAACCTTGTTTTCACTTTTACGTATTTTTTTAAATATCACTTGCCGTAAGAACATATTTTATTTTAAAACTATATTTAACGCATCTCAAAAATACAAGATTCGGCTTGATAACATATCATAAATAAAAAGAAATTATTAATATGCTTTAGAATATAGCGCGAGTACACGAGAACTCCGCTATAGAGCCGGTCGACGTAAATAGGTCATGACTCAAAATAGGTGTTTTATAAGACACACGTCCGCGAGGGTAACAGATAAGACCGGTGACATATTAAACTAGTTAAAATAACTTTGAATACCTCAATAAATTATATAAAATAACATAACATTAACCTCTAAGCATCGGGAGACATTACTACTGATTGAAATGACGTATTCTATTTATATACTATATCCCCGCCGAGCGCGTTTATTTTATCATGACTTGTTTATTGAAACTACAATAACGAGTATATTAAAGTTAAACTGGGTTATTACAACAATTAATTCGTGTACTGCATTTATTTAATATATTTATAAATTGTTCAAAACAGCTTACGCATTTTCTATTAAATTTTATACCAGTGTGACGCATTCGGCTAAGTTATCCAGTTGTGATAATATGCGGTATAATGATTGTGTTCAATAAACAGTTTATCATATATTGATTGCATTACAGCATTGCTTCGAGTCTATTCCGTGTGTAAAGTATGTTAATGATTATTTTAGTCCTTGTTTATTGACTGTAAGATATGTTTTTTTTTATTTTATTTATCCACGGCAGTCGTAATACATTACCCGATGCCTTCTACGCCCTATATACTCTGTACTTATACTTGCCTCTATTGCACTCTCGAGTATATAAATATAACTGAGAATAATCTCGTCGATACATCTATATAACATTATTTCGATTATTATCGCTAAAATACTCGTGTAATGGCTTTTGTATACAAATTACTCGCACACGGGTAGCAAGCCAAAACACCTTCCTAGTTCTTTGACATTTTCCTTTTCAAATTAACTTAATTACAGGCCAGAAGACGCACTCATTTCCTTGCAGCAAACTTATAATTAGCCAATTATTTTGATACGACGGTTGCATCTGTCCGGTGCGTTTAAACGTCCGAGAATTTTCCAAGGACGACTGCAATTTTCAGCGCCTCAAAACTTACCCACACAACACGACTCATAAATACTCCACCGCGTCATATGCCGCTCCCTGCGCCAATTTTCTTTGTATAAAAAAAATATAAGTTTAAAAGTATAAGAGGCGCTTCGGATATAGTTCATTTTCAGAAACTTACATTTTTTGCCATACTTATGTTTTTTTTTTTTTTTGCATTCTCGGTGATTCTTGATACCCGACGTAAGGATGTTTGTTACGTGCAATCGGAAACATTCTAGATTTATACAAAAGCTTTCTACTTTGCAAAAGAGCCCGCGAGGCGTGGAGAGACTCACAATGTAGGCGGACACGCACGAACCGCGACCATTGATAAAACTTACAGGAGAGGCGAAAATAAAACACTTTCAATATGAATAAATCGAAAGGATATTATCTCACGATTCGTCTTGGGTGATTTAATGCGCAAAGCTCTGCAGGCCACGGGGGGAGGACCGCCGGGCCGATTTTCGGCGCCGATTAATGGAAGTCGTTAAGAATTATGTTACGATTGAAGATGCAGGGAAATCCGCGTAATTTGTGGGGCCTGCGTTAATTTTTATGGCTGTGTACGCGGAGTTAATTACGAACAGCAGCCGAGCTGCCCCGAGTTAACGATGCACTTTTCACAATCTCCGGCGGAGAACTGCGCGCGCTGGAAGGTTTCCGGCACGAGAGAGTATTTTTTCATCAATATGTAATAAACTTTTAGTGCCGTTTGTTCTTATTTATGTGCCCCCGAAATTAACCGAATGTTAAATCATTTTGTATTATATTCACTCAAATTCCGTTGAGCGTGTTTCGCTCGGGCGTGCTACTTTTTGGGGTGCTTCAGCTCTTTTTGGAAACTGTGCTTGAATGTAGTTTTAATATTTTGGGATTTTTCATTCTTATATTTCAGGAGAAATAAGGCAATTGAAGCCGTTCCGGGCTATAACGCCTACAATATCAGCTGTCATAATACAAAGCTCGTGTTCAAACCAAGCCAGGGTTTCTTCAACTGTGTACGACATGAAATCATTTTAGAATTAATTGAGAAATCATTTGAGAGCGGTATATTTTTTTCAATGTCTTAACATATGCATTGAAGTGTTTTGTATATCAATAAATGAAAAGATGTTAAAAGAGATTTTTTTTCTTCATCGCTTAATATATTATGTTTAAACAATACGCTTTGAAATGATTCCTTCTAAGAATGGTTACTAAAATATTTTGAACATATATAAATCATTTAATGTTTTTTTCAAAACTAAATAACACTGATAACTGGTAATTTTCCATTTAAATGATACATTTGGAAGCTTCAATGCTCAATTACTAGTTTTTTTTTTTCAAATTAAGCTTTACGTTGCCGATAAATTTTATATCTTATAGTCATAAATTGAAATTATTTTATTTTTGCTTTGCGATGCTTTTATTTTATGCACTAAGTCATATTTTTAAAACCAACAGAAAGATCCTAAAAAAATTCAAATTGGATTCAAAATTTTTGAATCAATAAAAACCAAATGCTGTTTTGATACATGTTTAACTTATCACAGAAATAAAAAAACAACAACAAATGTGTATGACGTTTCTTCAATAAACTTAAACCACCTGCGTAATTTTTTAATATGATTTCATGTATATTAAGAACTTAAAAACCGATTAACCTTTAAAAAAAAAACACGGTATTTTCACATTTTACCTTAAAAAGCTTAGTGTGTTTTTTCTTATATAAAATAATTGAATTTAAAAGATTGAAAGTTCCGCCGTATGTACCGGCCATTAATAGTAGTACCTAACAACACATCGACACACATAACTCATAATGACTCCAGCCATTATAGAGGGTTGCAAATACCACTGGTTTCATAGCCTCCCCAGGGACCACCCCCTCCTCGGCGCTTTATTGTACGTGTTTACCCTGCCTTCCATCGCAACCAAAGCCTGAAGTCCATCGAGAACACCCCCTAGAAAACAGACCCTTGACAACAAGCACCGTAAAGTCGAAAGTCCTCAACGAAACCATCGTGACATAAGGCTTTATGTATGCAGCGATTTAATTTGATTTTATGACAATATCATAAGCATACTGAGTTTAATAAAGCTGGATAGCATAGATTCGTAAGTAGCTACGTTGGGGGAGGCGGGTTTTTCAGTGTCGGTGGATAGGCTGTATATATTAGGATCTATTCAGCAGGCTGATCACTCAGTGTCGAGGGTTTCCGGCGGAAGGAACTCTCGGTGGCGTTCACAATTCACATCAGCGGAATTCATAACCTTCGGATGAAATATAACAGATATTATTGTGCAACCATCGGTACGACAGGATTATTTGTGCAAGTTTCCACGCTGTAGTGTTGAATATCCCGATGCATGTGCACCTTTTTTTGTTGGCGTTATTTTTTTCGTGTATGTTTATTATCCTTCGTTTGACCCATTTTGCTAGTAAACCATTTAGTTGATAGATCTGTGTTCTTGGTATTTTTATCTGTTTATCGATCATTTCAAAAGGTAATGCAATCAATTTTTACCGGATTCTGTAATCAAGTTTTACACAATTTTCAGTTTTTTATAAAAAAATTAAAACCTACATATAACTGAGTGGAGAAGTTTTATATGAGCTTTCATGTATTATTCCTTACACGTTATAGGGTTGCTTTAAAATATTTGCATGCATGAAAAGCTTTCTAGTTTATATTTTTTTGTGTATTTATAATTATTATATAGGGTGTCCAAAGAGAGTATCGGGTATTTGTTAGTTCAGTAAAACAAAAACTACTAGTAATCAAGTATTTTTTTATTGTTGAATATAAGAATACAAATGGAAAATTATTTCGAAAAGATGATGTTATCCAAGTGGTGACCGTTACGCTGCTAATCTGGAACGAAGATTGCTGAACGAACATGCTGACACATAGCCCTCGATATTTCTGACCTGATGTTTTGTTTCAATTCCGTTAGGTTCATCGGATTATTCTCATAAACCCTACTTTTAAGTTATCCCCATACGAAATAGTCATGAGGGCTAAGGTAAGGGCTTTGGGGAGGCCAGATGATGTTACCTCTGCGTGAAATGACCTTATTAGGGAATAATTCGTTAACGGCTTCAATTGATTGATTGGATGTATAGCAAGTGTGGAACCACGTTCTTGAGTTGAAACCTTGAAGCTCCGGCAACTCTGGGTCCAAAAATTTTCGCAGCATATCGCAATAACGGTCACTATTCACATTCATCCGATACTCTTTTTGGACACTATATATATTAGGTTTCCTTATTTTAAATCGAGGGATAGAAATACATAATTTTTGTACCAACTCAAGGACACCCTTGGAAAAGTACGTGTATCAGCTTTTTACATAAAAGTTCACGTCGGGCCACGTCCTAGGGCTTTGGCTACACGTGATTCCGACGGCTCCAGGGCTGTCACGCACATGTAGCAGTTGTGCGGCTGTAAGGTGCATGTAGCAGCTATTCGTATACTGACAGTGTGCTATTTGTGGCAGGTCCCGCGCAGCAGCCGCCCGCTCCCGAGCGGGGTGAGCAGCCGGCGCAGGAGGCCTGCCCCCCGCGCCCCCCGCGCCCCTCGCCGCACTCAAGTATGCTGCTTCTGCAAACTCAGGTGACTAACCGACCTAACCTGACCTAACCTGACCTAACCTGACTTAGCCTGACCTAACCACCGCCTCCAGCGCAACCGGGGAACCAATCTAATATCACATGGAAATCGTAAAACACTTTCTATCGAGTACAGTAAAACCTCGATATAACAGACCGATTCGGGGGGGGGGGGAGGTGTCCGTTATATCCGAAGGTCCGTTACATAAAAACAAGTTTAAAATAAATCAAAAAAATGTATGCATTTAGATATAAATAAAAAATGCAAAAAAAACATAATTCTATTTAATTGTCTTCGGTAGTCCTACTAAAAAGGAATCAACTTTTGTTTGCATCTTTGAAGTTTACTGTTTTTTTTATAATCAACTCTCGAAAATTACGAAAAGAAAATATTTTATTTTTTTTACATTTGATCGGATTTTTTGTCCGTTATATCTGAAATTCGTTAAACAGGGGTCCGTTGTATCGATGTTTTACTGTACTCCATATGAGTGACTATGGTAATTGAATGAATACTGCCAATTTTAATAATGCTAATAAAATTTAACAAAGTACTAACAGTAAAACTGAAAGTATTTATATAATCATCCTGATTGTTTGGGAAGCACATTTTTAATTAAAGCCATTTTATTATTAATGAAAATAAAATTGAGCAAAATATATTGATCTAAAAATGATGGATGTTTCTTTAAAATATGCCCTTAACAATATTTACTTAAAATTAATAAATGCTTTAATAAAATGCCTCATTTTTGGTGGGTACATTAATTCATAATTTAACCTTTGTATATTCAAATGATTTTTTTTCCACAATAACTAGTATTTATCATTTTAATGGCACAAGTAAAACAAAAATTTAACATAATTTTTTTTTAAATTTTCGCTTAGATTTAGCCTTTTATATTATGTGATTGCAAGGTGAATGAAGGACCCTAAATAGGTGCTGGTTATATTTATTCCAACAGAAGGCACCGCGGGGTGCAGTTGATTAAATTGAGATTACATAATCATCACAGCCATAAAGCGCATTATTGTCGGGGCGTGAATAACTTTTAGATGTTAACAAGAGATAACATATGACAATAAAATTATAAATCGCACCCTTGACACGGCCGCGGGGATAAACTACCCCAATAGAAGCACTGAGCATCCTTTATTCATTAAACGTCCCTAAACGCAACCCTTTTTAACATGATTTATGTTTTATAAGCATAATTCATTTATTACGGTTTCCAGTTCGTTAATAGTTTAACATTTTTAAATCGGACAATGAGATTCAATGATATTATCACAAGTCTTCGCTAGTCACAGAATAAATAATGTAGAATATTTTTCATTATGTTATTGTTACCTACTCAAATCAGATATTATTATACCGATTATATTATTGTAAGTAGCAGTTCAGTCGACGCAAGCAATAAAATATGTTTATAAAATTTAAAAAAATAATTATTCGAGAACTTCTGCTTATAAAAATAATTATTAAATAAATTCATAACATTTTTTTTTTTAAATTTTAACTGACCAATATTTTATCTTTTAATAGAAATATTTATATACTTTTTAACAGTTGGTTTGTATATTAAAGTGCATATTAATCTTGCATTTACAAATCTAAGCTTTCTTGAAATTAACCCAGTATTATAAAATACTAAAAACCATACTTGTTTATGCATTAAGTGTCGTCATGGATAATATTGATGTACTTACGACTGCAGTTAATTCGACTTGTATTCTGCTAGGATATCTGATGATTACAAATTTCTCCTTATTTTGCTTCAGAGTTATTACACAGATATAACAATAAAATGGAAAGCGAGCCCAATCTTGCACTCGATTGAGTCATAAAGTAAATATTAATTGACTGCTAAATTGGAAGCCATTAATCAAACTGATTTTTCATGCAAATTTAACGTCAGTGCTTTAGTAAGTTTCGCACACCGAGACATTTTAAAGTTACTAAGTTATCAATCTTATTTATTTAAACAACGACAAAAAACTGAAACGTTTCATATCGTGAAACACTTTTCACGTTCAGTTCTGCTGAGTCATGTCCGCTTTACAATTAAAAATAATTGAATTCTTTCGTAAGAGAGGTTTGTTAATGTAGTTTACTATTTTAATGCGCAGTAAGTCGTTGCAGATATCTTATACCGATCCATTGTCCCCGCGGCTACTCGGATAGAAAATAGAAATTTATCGTCAGTGAAATTCAGGAGCTAATTTAACCTCCCCTTCTGTCCCACCCTCACCGCCCCCTCCGACGAGGGGTGGGGGATGACATTTAAGCCTCAGGGGGAATCCCCAACCGTGACTCAATAAACCTAGCGTAACAAATAAACTGTTTTTTTTTTCAATTTCTTTTTTACACATATTCTAACAAGAGAATTTCGGATGAAAGAATATTTTTATGTTGGCGCAGGAATTTTTTTATATAAAAAATAATTCTTCGTTACTTATCATATAATTTACCTAGTTTATTGTTTATCTTGTAAATGATCCTCTCGTTTAACCTCTTGTGTCATATAATTCAGATAGTTAAGCCCCTTTTTGTAATTAAGAGCTAAACTATAATAAATTCAAGATTCTTATAAAATCAGTATATTTTTCTAACCCATGACATTTTCTCATAAAAATTGAGCCTCCGAACATAACGGCAGCCATCGCTCTCGAGCGGATGCCGTCGTAACCCCCGTGAATATTTTACATCCCTCCAACCCTCCAACCCCGACGACCGCGTGACTCCGCCCTCCTGCCGGGACCGCCCTCCCGCCCTCGGTCGCCGTGGGCGGCGCGAGACTGTTCCTCCCCGGTTTTAAAAAACTAATTAGTCATCGAAAACGATGAACGAATACGCCAACAGTTCGGTCAAATCGGGGCACAGTTTGATTAGAATTAAATTTAAATATTCATTTTTGCTACCCTACCGCCTAAAACCCCAAACGGTCATTCGCCAGAGCTCAAAAGGTTTTCAGGAAATTCGACAAAGATCACAACGACGGCGCGCAGTCCGACATTGAAATATATTTTGCTTCTCTTTGATTGCAGACATCATTCGGGTCGACGTTTGCGGATCTGCTATCGCTGCCGTACAGCGAGGACGCTTCCGGAGTCCTCCACGAGGGCCTTGACCCCTTCCCCGACGTAGAGTTCGGGCAACAGCCGCCCCCGCCCCCGCCCCCGCCCGGCCCGCCGCGCCCTCCCGCCGCCTCGCCCTCGCCGCCCGCCGCCCTGCCCAGCTTCCAGGAGACGTACTCCGCGCGCTACACCCGCCCCGAGCTGGCGGCCAACTTCGGCATCAAGATGGACGAGGACTGCTACGCCGCGGGGCCCGCGTCCTACCACCACCCCGCGCACGGCCACGTGCCCGCGCACGCGCACGCGCACGCGCACGCGCACGCCGTGTACGACTTCCACCCGCAGCAGCACTACGCGCCCGCCGCCTACTACGCGCCCGCGCAGCCCTGCAGCCCCGCCTACGAGCCGCCGCTGGCCGCGCACCCGCAGGACTCGTACTCGCTGCCGCCCTTCCCCAGCGCGGCCGAGCTGCACGCGGGCCCGGGCGCCGCGGGGCCCGCCCAGCGCCCGCGCCGCGCCTCGCTGCCCCTGCAGCGCTCCGAGTCGGCGTCCTCCTCCGACAGCCCGCGCCCGCGCCCGCCCGGCCCCGGCCCCGGCCCCGGCCCCGGCCCCGCCCACGCGCCCTCGGCCTCCAGCTCGGCGTCCTCCTCGCCCGGCGGCGGCCCGCCCGGCCCGGCCCCGCCCTCGCCCTCGCAGCTCTGCGCCGTGTGCGGAGACACGGCCGCCTGCCAGCACTACGGCGTGCGCACCTGCGAGGGCTGCAAGGGCTTCTTCAAGCGCACCGTGCAGAAGGGCTCCAAGTACGTCTGCCTGGCCGACAAGGCGTGTCCCGTGGACAAGCGGCGGCGGAACCGCTGCCAGTTCTGCCGCTTCCAGAAGTGCCTGGCCGTCGGCATGGTGAAGGAAGTGGTGCGGACGGACTCGCTGAAGGGGCGGCGCGGGCGTCTGCCCTCCAAGCCCAAGTCCCCGCAGGAGTCGCCGCCGAGCCCGCCCGTGTCGCTCATCACGGCGCTCGTGCGCGCGCACGTGGACACGTCCCCGGACCTCGCCAGCCTGGACTACTCGCACTACCGGGAGCCGTGTCCGCTGGAGCCGCCCATCTCCGAGGCGGACAAGATCCAGCAGTTTTACGGACTGCTCACCACGTCCGTGGACGTGATCAAGCACTTCGCCGACAAGCTGCCGGGCTTCCCGGAGCTGTGCCCCGAGGACCAGGAGCTGCTGTTTCAGTCGGCGTCCCTGGAGCTCTTCGTGTTGCGGTTGTCGTACCGAACCAAGACGGACGACACGAAGATGACCTTTTGCAACGGCGTGGTTCTAGACAAGCAGCAATGTCAGAGATCCTTCGGTGACTGGCTGCTCGCCATCCTGGACTTCAGCTGCAGTTTACACTCCATGGACATCGACATCTCCGCCTTCGCTTGCCTCTGCGCCCTCACGCTCGTCACAGGTCAGTTTAAAAATATTTACATGAACTAGGTGTAGTTTTTTCTATTTATCACATTGCCGAGTTTACCTACCTGGCTTGATCGATATACTTTTTGAGAGATAGATGCATAATTATGTTTCACCTCTAATTATTTGATCAAAAAACATTTTTTTTTTAATAATGTAATTGAAAGTACCAATAGTACATTAATATTTATTACTATTCAATTATATTGCAATACTCAGTAATAGTAAAAATATTTTAATATTAATTCCAGAACGCCACGGGCTGAGGGAACCGCATAGAGTAGAGCAGCTACAGATGAAGATCATCGGCTCTCTGCGAGACCACGTGACGTACAATGCGGAAGCCCAACGCAAGACGCACTACTTCAGCCGCCTTCTAGGGAAGTTGCCCGAGCTGCGGTCCCTGTCGGTGCAAGGCCTGCAGCGGATATTCTACCTGAAGCTCGAAGACCTGGTTCCGGCCCCGCCGCTTATAGAGAATATGTTCGTCGCGAGCTTACCGTTCTGAGCTGTCCTCGGTCGGAGAAAATCACCATATCATACATATTAATGATGAGACTTTGATTTGACAATAGTGCTGACAGAATACGGAGCGTCTGCCCTGTTTGTGCGTTTTCCCTACGCCATTATGAAGAATTCCTTTTAAAGTAAGATACTATGATTTAGATTAAGCACGGAGTAATCCTGGATATTTGTGTTAAGTTACTACATTTTTAGTTGTATATTTGTAGCGCTAGTGCATCCAATACTCTCCTTGTCGCATATATTTATTTAATATTGTACGTACCTTGATGTTTATAGTGTTTTCCTTGTAATTTTTGTACAAACGTACTTTGCTGTAAGCGAAAAAATTTAATCTATTTCCAACGTTTGAATATTTGGATATTGTGTTTTTGTAAAAATCTATGTTACCATGCGACTATAATTTATTAAATAAAAAAGTTGCAAATAAAACTATTGCGATATAAATTCTAGTCACTTGTACTAGAAAATCAGAATCTAAATTCTTTTGTAGATTGCTTTAGGCCTTAATTAATGTTCTTTTTATTACTGTAAAAGTCCTTCACTTTAATACAGACATGATCAGATCTACATTAGTAGCGTCCCGTCATAAACCATTTGTATATCTTTATTTACTTTTATACTACTAATAAATATTAAACCTAAATTTTTATATATTATGAGGAGATGCTTTAAAATTCTCTTCCATTACTTTGGCTTAAAATGTTTTGTGGTGATTATAAAAAACTGAAATATTTACTTTTTTAAGGCATTATTTACATCATAATGCACAAGCAATTAATCGCTATGCTAGCTTACTTGCCATCTGAAAATGAATTTGTTGTAAGTAATGAATAAGCTCCTTCATTATAAAAAAAATTTGACGTTCGGTATTTGAAAACTACCGAACCACGTGAAACAGGTAATGTTCATTGTACAGGAGTTTCCTGTACAAGTAAGCCATATGAACAATATGCATGTAGAGTCTGCTCTGATCTTTAACTTCTGTAATAATATTACTATGATTAAGTCCAATATGCACAGTCCTTCCATAAATGTTTGGCACCACAATATCATTTGCATCAATATTTTTATGAATATGAAGTAATAATAATATAATACTCATAAGACAAGGTGTCACTCGTTGTTAAATTCTACATAAATGTATCCTAAATCTTCTGTTATTTTGTAACCTAAAGTTTAATATGATAGCGTCTTATGGAAATTTATAGCCTCTCATGTTAAATCTGAGAGCCTACAAGTCATTCATCTCAATGACAATGACCAATTAAAACTAAAAAGTTTATTTGATGACACAACCTCATCACATAATTTCCAATGTATTAGACATAGCTTTAAAACGATGCCTTCGAAAGTATACACTTAAAGCGTGGATTCTGCAATGTGAGCGATTCGATACATAAAATTAATGCTGGGAGATTCATAATAGACTGATCGAAATTAAGATGGTGGTATAATGAAAAGATTTTAAAAAAGTATTTGTATTACCTTATGCCTTTATATGTTCTACTTTAGTGTGCAAATATTAAAACTAATCAATTTAATCCAAATTCAAGTCAACATCATAATTATTTTTTAAAGTATGACTACTTGAATTTGAATGATTGGAGGGCAAGAAATATTTTTTTGTACTATTTGATGCAATGCAAAATTTATCAGTTTTTTAGAGTTGACAGACAAATGATAGATTTTCTGTAATATTAGTTTTTTAATAAAGTTAATGGGAGATTTTATCGATACATTAAAAAAATTACAGGCGTTGCGCTTATATTTATGGAATAATTTTATCAGAAGTCTTCGAATATTTATGCAAAATGATCATCGAAATTGTAATGCTGACAGAAAGTTTCCACTGGCAGTAGTTTACAGTAGGATAATATTTAGACTACCCAATGTTTTGTAAATTGGAGACAAAAATTATTTTTAAAGCAATTTCCCCCACAACCTATCTCAACCTTTTTTATTTGTAAAATAAAGTTATGTTCTGGGGTGCTATGCCAACTCAAGTTTTCATTGGGTTTTCAACGTTTCAGCTCCCTTGCTGGAGCCATTTTCAAGAACATAACTTTACCTACAAAAATTACTGTATTTGTGTCAAAACACTTGTGTAGTTATGTTTCATGTTAGACAATTATTTATGGCCAATTATAGATAAATAATGTAAATAGTTAACATTTTATTTAAAATTTTATATTTTTTCCAAAGTACTTAAAGATCGGCACAGAGTCAAAATGAAAATAAAATTCAAACAGTAAATGCATTGAATCACCCCAGATAAAGAGATATAGCTCACTCATTAAAAATGTCATACAACTTTCCATTGTTAAATTATTGTTACAAATAATTTAAATATGCAAAAATTACAAAAGTCTAATAGCAGGTAAAATTGCAGGACATCTACTGGAGGGCTCGAGATTTGTCAGTTTTAGCTTCATTTATATTCTTCATCAACTTATGATACTCCTTTTATGATCCTAACTGCATTTAATAATTTAACTTCAAAAATGACATATCTCCTAGTTTAAATGTTTAAATCACTATTTTTTTAGATAAATATTAGCCCTAAGCCTAAATTTAAAAGTTTATACTTATCTTTTTAATCTTATTGTGTCATTATAAAACCTTTACCTGTGCCTGCTGTATTTTAGTGGGTTAAGATTATATATTATGAAAAAATCACTACCTTTCTGATAAAGGGTAGGCGATTCTTCAAATAAGTATATTATTCTTACGTTTGTTTCTCGAGAGCTTCATTTCCACTCTGAGTTTATTCTCCTCCCAGCTATAGAGTTTAGTTTTATATAAAAACATTTAATGATAATTATACCCTAGGAAGAAAGAGATTCTTAAATATACCATTAACGATACAAATGTTATACCTACACCTAAATTTGAGAAATCAAAACTATGTTACCGTCCGCCAAAACACTATTTACAAGATGGCGTACTTTGAAGCTTCAGTTACCTATGAAAGATAACAAATACTCATATAGTCAGTAACGTAATCATCTCTAACAATGTCAAAGAAAACCAGAACCCGAACAATCATATTCTGATAAAATGCCATTTGTAAAATATTGCCATATTTCGTGCCATGCCTCAGTGGTCAACTAAGGTAAGGTGGTGAACTGTTCATCTCAACTGTTCGTTATTATGTAATGTTCTAGCATTTGTAAAAAATCCTGAACAAAAAACGAAATAACACAAATATTTAATATCACAGCAAAATTTTATAAGCATGGCTGAAAACAGATTGCTACTTTTTTATTAAAATATCTATGTATATTTTATAAGATAAGATAATTTTGTAGATAACAAAAATTAACAATATTTTTTCAATATATTGGCACAGTATTTTTTTTAAATTTGTGTCTATTAAGAGTAATTAAATATATTTAATTAAGTATTGATAAGTATTTTTACAGCACAGTATCAGTTTATTTATATAATATAATATATTATATACACATAATAAAATGTTTCAATTTTAAATTGTAAGTAATAAAATTGTATTGAGTTACCTTTTGTTTCAAATGTTTTGATGTTGTAAATCTTAGATATCTATCAAATTAGATAGTCTAGCAATTAAGTATCAATGTTTCTTTAAATTAAAAGTTAACTATTTAAGTTTATTTGTTATTAATTATCTCAAGATGTCTTCTTGGTAAATAAATTTACAACATATTTCAAATAGATTTGTAAGCAAATTTAACTGAAAAGTTTTTTCTAACGAAAATTTCCTATTTGAACAGAAATTTCACTATTGGAAACGTAACTCAAACAATTCGAATTAAAATTGTACTTTGAGAAAAAATTGATGTTTGTACTTAATGTATGGATCCAGAAACCACCATAAATGATAATATATTGAGTATATGATTAATGAAATACTTTGTTTTATTTATCCTATCACATCTCATTACAACACTTTTACATGTCAAAAGTAAAACAAATTTACTGAAATGAGGTATAAACTTTTAAATATCGGATCAGCACAGATTACTGGGTAAACTTCAAATAAGACAAAGTGAGCTACCATTTCCTGAGCTAATATATAACAACTCTAAAGTGAAACGATGCTCGACGTAAGTTTTGTTACCTGTTGTAAGTATAAAATATATATAAAATAGAATATCCGTAATATCATGAAAATGTAAAACTTCCTATTTCAGATATTCAATTGGTATTTTTAAATCAACAACTACTAACAAAACCACATGGTTTTAAAGATTACCTAATTATTCAATATTGGATCAATATCATTTGTATTTGCTCATAATTGACGCGAGTATAATACCTAAATATAAATATTTTTTGACAGTCATGGGCCATGATCGAAAAATGAAAATACATTTTTTAAATTTAGAGAAATTTTACAGTTAAAGAATATTGTTTAGTATCATCTTAACGATAAGTGTTGTTTAATTGACTTCATAACCCTTTGCACTCGAGACCGTTTCTGCGCAGACTAATCAGCAACTCGAAGTGTTTCGTAGCACATTTGGTGAATTTCTTACCTCTAACTTAAAATGATCACACACACAAATTAACACAAAACTTTTAGATTTTAATATTTAGTGTATATTTACCATCTTTACGGAGATAATTTCGTAAACATAAGTCTTTGTAATTTTGCTTTGTATGATATTTCATGTAACAACTGCCGAGGTGCATGCCCGGCTTTTCGGGACAAGCTTCACAATAGTATGTCATTTGATGTCTTTTGCCGGGTTTATTTCTTTGTAATTTTTTTCTGTATATTATTTATTGCTGCCCAGGTACAAAAAAAAGATTAGAAGAGTGCCAGCAGCGTAACGGTCACCATTGGATAACATCATCTTTTCGAAATAATTTTCCATTTTGTATTCTTATAATCAACAAAAGAAAAAAGTACTTGATTACTGGTAGTTTTTGTTTTACTGACTAACAAATACCCGATAGTCTGTTAGAACACACTGTACTTGTTTATTTGCAGCATCTAAAGCAATATCTGTGCAGGCTTTAATTAAAGCTAATAAATATGATTAAAAATCATTCTAGATTCCTATATTGTTAATTAGAAAACTTGCTTGAGATTTTAACAGTTGAAATTTAGGCCATAATAATAAGATGAACACATTTTTGACAGCTAGAAAAAATATTTTTTTATAAAAATACCTAGAGGTATTTCATAACGCCTCCCATTTTCCCTTGGACCCGCCACCGCCCCCTTGGAAAGCTCCAACGCCCACTGGGAGGCAGTACAGCCCCCATTGGGAACGATTACGATAAGTACAAGCAAAATATATATGGGTTGATTAAGTAGGAACACATCTAGTCCTTTTGCCACGGCTGTCAAGGTCAAACTGAAACCGCAGTCTGCAGTGCAGTCCGCTTCATGGTGCCGCACTTATCTAAGATAAGAAATTCTTACGTAGTTTGAAAGGGAGATAACGTAATCTTTGTAAAATTATATAGGCAGTGCTTAGGAACGAACTTTAAAGAACAAGATCGCATAAACAAAGTCAAAGTCTGCTATCAAAAAAATAAACCCGGCAAAAGACATCAAACGACATACTATTGTGGTACTTGGCCCGAAAAGCCGGGCATGCATCTCGGCAATTGTTACATGAAATATCATACAAAGCAAAATTACAAAGACTTATGTTTACGAAATTATCTTCGTAAAGATGTAAATATACATTAAATATTAAAATAAAAAAGTTTTATGGGTTAATTTGTGTGTGTGATCATTTTAAGTTAGAGGTGAAAAATTCACCAAATGTGCTACGAAACGCTTCGAGTTGCTGATTAGTCCGCGCGGAAACGGCCTCGAGCGCAAAGGGTTAATATTTAGGGAGGATAAGATCAACTCATTCTTGACAGTGAATTTGTATTTAAATAAAGGAAATCAAGACACAAATTCTATCACTCAAAATATCAAATAAGGTGTGGATAAAAAAAAACTTTTACTTTCAGATATATTTAATATATCTATTTAAAAATCATTTATACAATTTTAATATCATTAAAATTAATAAATACCACTATTATTCCTCCTTATTTAAATGAACTTTTTGCATTGCTTCGTGTTCAGCTAAAATAATGTTTTGAATTTTTATTTGAATTCGTAGCTTTTGCGTAGTCGTAAAGTCTTGCATATGTGGAAGCAGGCTTTTGAAAAATAATAAATCTGGGTTTTCTTCTGTGCCAATTTCCCTTTCAAGTAAATCCACCTTTCGTCTTTCAAGTTCTAACATTTCACTGCTTGTATTTTCTGTCAGTCCTTCAACTCTGGCATTAAACTTTCGTTTATTTGGGTTTTTCTTTTCAACGTCTTCATGACTTCGATGACTTGTCGAAACTATTGATTTGTCTGCCAATTCAGAAGAATAAATTGAATCTGAAGTATCCAAAAAATCTTTTGTGTCAAAATCTTCATATGTTTCATTGCAAAATTCTGAAGTTTTTGATGGTGTCAGACCATCCTCTCTTGAATCGTCCAAGGGCATAGAAATATCCTTAAGGAATAACATCTGGTGATAAAATGCCCATGTACAGACGGTTTTCATGCCTCCACCACTGCCTGGCTTTGGTTTACCTAATTCTCGGTGCTGGTATATAAAGTATGCACGAAGATTTTTCCATTTACTTTTGGCAACTTTAACTGAAATAGAAAAAATATTAACCATCATATTTACAGACAGGAATTTTCAGAACTGGTTTAATTTTAACCCTATTTATTTTAGCAGATTTCTGACAATTTAAGGTCATTTACCGTTATATAATCCAAAAAGTAAGTATAAATATATATGCTTTGTATTATTATATTTATTTTCAATTACAAGGGAATTATTTTTCACTAGAGATTATATCTTGGCGGAGATGTAAATAATTTGAAAAATACAAGAAGCAATGTTGTGTTCATGTTTGGTATAATGTTGAATTTATAGAGGTAATATGCATATTAAAAACAATGCGCTGACTTTTAACAAATATTACAATATGCTTCAAAAAAATATACCTCTTCAATTTATATTCTGAAATTCAATTAATTAAAATATTATCTAATATGAAAAAATCAAGAACCATTAAAAATTACTTACCATCAATACAAAGTTCCACAGCAATATCCTCCCACAATGCCTTAAGGGTTCTTGGATTTCGTCTCGATTCGTCTGTCGGGTCCCAAATTGCTTTTCGGTTAAAAACAGCCTTGATAATCTGTTCTTCCATATCTACTAAGCCTGAATGGTAATTGAACTTTAACGAACATGACTATGCCAGCCTCAGTTCTGGCAGCTCACTAGCCACCCAGCGGGTCGCCAAGGTGGCTAGCATATGGCTTATTTCATTTCATCGTTATTTTGGACGCACATTACTCTGCAGCACTTCACAGATTCAGAAAGTTTATCGATTGATAAATATAAAAATATACAATAACAAAAAAATAACCTCAAAATGCGATACAAGCTAACGTCATGCGTCCTGTATAAAACTTCATGAATGGCGCCGATTATTTTTACTGTTAAGGCAAAAGCGACATTCCCATCATTAGCTAAATTTTTAATTTCTCGTATTTATCCGTTGTATCAAATTATTTTAATTGTAAGGATGTATTCACGAGTATTGTTTTGCATTTTTTTTACAAAACATTGAATTGACGATTCACATTCGCACACTCACCGATAGCTCACGAATCTGCATGGATATGAGAATGTGGACAAGAAAATCACCCCAAACGACGACAGAAACCAAACTCAGCCAGGCTGAATAGCATTCAATATACTATGAACATGGCCACAAATAAAGCAAGCACAGTTGCATCGTTTCTTTGAATGCTCTCAGGCACATGTGGCGTTAAATAAATATTTCGTCATTTTAGCGATTTGATTTTAAGTAATTAAAAATAAATATCATTTCTCATACTTCATAATAACATTATGAGAAAATGTATTATTCAACCATTCTATTAATTAATATTATATTTTATAATAAAAACATCATTGACGATTGCTAAATAATTATTCCAGCGTGCAATGTAAAGGGTCGGGAGGGAGGGGGGGTGATGAAATGAGTATATTCTTGTCTATGGGTTCTGTCTATGGGTTTGCCCAAGGAGGCATCGCAGAAAGGGCAAATATGGAACCAAAGACAAAACGGAAATTAGAGAGAAAAATGAATATATGTTTACAAAAAAAAAATGAAAACGCAGATATTTTGCATATGCCTATAGATACCAATAAATAATGTTACGCATTTTTACTCAAGATGTTTTACTTAATTGATAATTTTAATTAATTGCCGTTTTTTCTACAATATTAAAACCATAAAATAATCACGAAAAGCCATACTATAAACTAAAAGAATTTATTAATGTTTGATTGTCCATGAAAATGAACACGATGGACAAAAATATCTTCGCAATATTTATATTTCAACAGTAAATTAACGCAATCTTCAATAATATATACACATAAATTTGACCAAATTTCAATTTTTTTTAATTTAAAATTTAATTATATTATTATTTTTAAAAGCTAAAATGCATTACAAATATTCAAATACCAATGTAAATGTTTTAAAAGCCATTAAAATATAATACAATTCTCAGCATACAAAATTCAATCGTACTGTTGGTGCAACTGTTTCGGCCGTTATTTAGATCGTCTTGCTCACTTTTTCACGTATCATACAACGTGTTAAAAGGAGATAAAGTATTCTATATATAATTTTTCGTGCTCATTATCATTATCCGGTCAAATAAAAAACTTCAATGTCAAAGCTTTATAAATAATTGTAGAAATTTTCAATGTAAATATATTTTAAGCATTAAAAAGAACATATTTGGACTCAATTTTGTATGTCTATATGAAATACATTTTAATAAAAACGAAGTATTTAAAAGTCTCATTTTAACCGGAAACTCGTAAGTCTACATTTGTGTTCGCCGACCGCTGGCTCGCGTTGAAGTGTACGGTGTCGGTTAAATAGAAAAGTGCTGCACAAAACTATACAAAATGCACTCAGAAACGAATTTACAACTAATTCAAATACTCGAAAAGACTATATCGCCAGGTATGTAAAGTGCAGTAATCCTTTCATCGATACTTAAGTGCCGAAACACGATTGTCCGTTAGAACATGTCGGTGTCTGACTCATGGCGTAATCTTCTTTTGGTACATAAATCGTATATATCTGTATTAAACGCAAGATATATCCATTGATTATCTTCTTGAGTATTTTTAATTCGGTCCTCCTACTAATCGAGTGTTTATATCTTAGTCGTTTTCTCAACTAAACGTATTTGACCAATCTAGAAATGTGTCGAAAAAACACTGGTTTCGGCATTCTCTTCGTATATCAGAACTGTTTATCACAGTCACCGGTGTATATTGTAATTAAAACGATATGATGATTTACCAACTAATAATTCATTTTGGGTTTGTCATTGTCTTGTGCAATTGGCCTGCCAAATTGCTTCCGCTGGGTTGCGTGTGTTCTCATCACGTTGTGAATTAACTGTCGTTTGAAAATTTATACACGATATTGTCGTTGTGCAATTAATTTTTAAAAAATATTTTTGATCGATTAACGCTCTTAAGTTTTTAATATATTGAGTGCATTTAATATTAAGTTCTCAATATTAATATCGAGCCCCCATGATTTGTGTAAATAGTAAACAACATCCGAGAACGGTTTTCTTTTTCACTGAATATTGTTTGTACACATGTAATTATTTATCAATTTTCAATCCTATAAGCCATCTCAAGGAAATTTCACCCAAAAGTATGCAGTTATCATTTATAAAGATCAATATCTTTTTATTTTAAACCTGTTTCTATGAAGATTAATAGGTTTTGCATACAGGACATTGTGTCAATATGATATAACCTAAAACAATTCTGATATTGTAGGTGGTTTGGGTGTTATAGGCAATGTGCATGCATATAATATGATTTGTATTTTATATCATTGTAAATTAATTTTTGCGTATTTTCAGATAAAAATGAGTTGGAAACAGCAGAGAAATATCTGGAACATGCAGCAGCCACTGACTTGGGGACCTTTATTAAGATGCTGTCGGATGTGCTCGTGCACGGTTCCAACAGTCAAGTGGCTCGCATGGCTGCGGGTCTACAGCTCAAGAATCACCTTACCTCCAAAGAACAAGTCTTAAAGCACCAATACCAGCGTCGGTGGCTTACCTTCCCCGATGACATCAGATTCTATATAAAGAAAAATGTAATTATAATTTTTTAAACTTTACATGTACTTTACGTTTACATGAAGAAATAATTTATTAGTATTTTAATTTACCAGTTAACTATATTAAGTGAGCCTGTACTTAAAGTTTTAAATCTGGCAAGTGAATCCATTTCTGATATACGGTTCTCATAAATACTTTATCTTGGCTTGATAAGATCAGCACTGATAAAAAAACCAATCAATTAATATAAAATTTATTTGATTTTTATAATTTTTCGCTGCTTTAAAACCTGTTTAAATAAACCTTGAGTACAAGTATTAATTTTGGGAACCAGTTCATACCTTTACATCATTTACAAATTATTTTAAGACTTAAATTTTATTTTATTGTAATGTGTATAAAATATTAGAATCGTTAATGACACGATCATTATCAAACACAAACATTTTTTTAAATTATATTTTTGTGTTTAACTTTTATTTGTAAATACAAAATTATTTAATGTCAAATGATTAAGGTTTCTATTCAATCTAAAGTTTTGAAAGAGGGAAAGCTTTTAGAAGAAAAGTATCAGAAGCCACAAGTATAATAAATCAACTCAACACACCAAGCTAACAGGCTTTGATTAAAGTTTCGCCTTGATTGATAATCGGTTTTTTTTAATATAAATTTCAATATTTTATAACTTTATGTTATGAAAATTTTAATTTACATGTTATGATGAATCAATATTGTTAATTGTTTTTATTGATTTCAGATTCTCGCTGCAATCGGCACAGAGAACAGTAGACCCAGCTCGGCGGCACAGTGTGTGGCTTACGTGGCAGTTGCAGAGCTACCAGTTGGACAATGGAGCGATCTTATTGAACATCTAGTAAATAATGTAGTTAATGCACAGTCCACAGAAATACAAAGGGAAGCTTCTTTAGAAACTATTGGTATGTTTATTTATCTATTAACCTACATGGCACTGTTTTTAATGATTTATTTATTTAACATTACACCATTATATATCCATCGGAAAAATCTGGTATCCTAAAATGCTGAAATAATAGTTTGGCTATCAGTAAAAACGTATCACAAAGTTATAAATAAACTTTCTTGGTGCAATGGCCGGAGACGATTGTAGGTGGCCATTGTTATTGTGCTAGTATTTTCCAGTTTTCTAAATAGTAATAATTTAAATTCACCTAAGAGATTTTTTTGTATTGTAAGTATTTCAATATCATATGCTTAATCTCCAACCTGATACATTTACAATATTATTTAACCCTTTGCACTCGAGAGGTGCCTCTCGCTCACTACTTTGTTTGGTGCGGAAATTTGATGTGCGGTGATAACTATTTAAGGTTTCTTATCTGGTGATATCTTGTTTATGTTTATGTGATCTTGTTCTTTAAAGTTCGTTCCTAAGCACTGCCTATATAATTTTACAAAGATGATGTTATCTCCCTTTCATACTACGTAAGAATTTCATATCTAAGATTAGTACAGCACCATGAAGTGGACTGCACCTCGGACTCGGTTCAACCTTGACAGCCGAGGCAAAAGGACTAGATGTGTTCCTACCTAATCAATCCATATATTTTTTGCTTGTACTTATCGTAATCATTCATTTAAAGGTCCTTATTTTTTACAGCAAAATTACAAAGATTTATGTTTACGAAATTATCTTCGTAAAGATGTAAATATACACTAAATATTAAAATACAAAAGTTTTATGTGTTAATTTGTGTGTGTAATCGTTTTAAGTTAGAGCTAAGAAATTTACTAAAAGTGCTATGAAACGCTTCGAGTTGCTGATTAGTCCACGCGGAAACGGCCTCGAGTGCAAAGGGTTAATACCGATAATATATAATTAAATTATAAGAAAATAAGGGAAATTGAAATGAATTTCAGGTAATTTTTTATTATCAACACGCTAACCAAATCTAACAGATATAATATAAGACATAATCAGCACAAAAGTCTATAAGGACTGCTAATGCTGTTCAGTGTTGATTACATGGTAAGGTCTTGAAGTATTGCGAAAGTAATGTGAAATTATTCTAATGAATTTTGAAATTAAATTCATTGAGCAATTGGTTATACCAAAAGTGTATATTTAAGTTATGGTTTAATTATGTCAGGTAACTATACACTGCCTTTTATTGAAAACATAGATTTTTAATGTTTAAGTGGAGTGTATTATTTATCTGTGCTCCTAGTTTGCCCAACGCTGTATCGTAATATACTTAGAGGAAAGAGTTAATTATTGTTTCTTTACCTTGTTTCCAGGATATATCTGTCAAGAAATTGATTCAGAAGTTTTATTAGAGCAATGCAACCAAATATTAACTGCCATTATTCATGGGATGAGATCGTGTGAGCCCAGTAACCATGTCCGGTTTGCAGCCACCATGGCACTTTATAATTCCCTAGAATTCACGAAGGCTAACTTTGACAAGGAAAATGAGAGAAATTTCATTATGGAAGTTGTATGTGAAGCCACTCAATCAGCAGACAGACGGATAAGTGTTGCCGCTCTCCAATGCCTGGTACTTATAAAGATCATTAGTATCTGAAAATTATATTAAAGACTTAGTAATATTAGTAAGCTTACAAAATAATTTCACTAACACTAAAAATCCATGATAATAAAAAAATAATACGATTCTTGACATTCTTCAAGTATTACATTGCTAAAAATTATACAATAACAATTCAAGGCCACCACAATATTAAAATTTTTATTGGAAAAATTAGTCATTTAAAATTCCATTCAATTCAATTGATTTATTTTCTTACTAACACTCTTATTAAAGTTTTTTTTGACTTATGTTTAAATTTATTACTTTTAGGTAAAAATATTATCATTGTATTATCAATTTATGGAACCCTATATGGCTCAAGCTCTGTTCCCCATCACACTAGAGGCCATGAAATCAGACATTGATGAAGTCGCTCTGCAAGGAATTGAGTTTTGGTCCAATGTTAGCGATGAAGAAATAGATTTGGCTATTGAGGAAGCTGAAGCGATGGAAACAGGTATGTCTTAAGTAATATAATGAATTGATTTAACTTTTTATGTTTTAAACCAATTGAAAATTTTCATAATGCAAGGAAAATTTTATGTGATAAAAATTGTTCTTTTTAGGATGTCCACCGGTGCGTACGTCTAGACATTATGCCCGAGGCGCTCTCCAATACCTCACCCCTGTCCTCACGCACAAGCTTACAAAGCAGGAAGATTCAGACGAGTGGAACCCTTCGAAGGCTGCCTCCGTATGCCTTATGCTCCTCTCCAATTGTTGTGAAGATGAGATCTTGCCCTTCGTGCTCCCTTTCATAGAAGAAAACATCAAGTCTGATAATTGGAGGTTCCGGGATGCAGCACTTATGACTTTTGGTGCTGTGCTAGGTGGCCTGCGCGCCGAGACACTGAAACCATTAGTGGAGCAAGCCATGCCCACGCTTATCGAACTTATGCATGATCCCAACGTTCATGTGCGTGATACGACCGCTTGGACGCTGGGTCGCATTTGCGAGATCATCCCCGAGGCCGTCCTTAATGAGACCTATTTTAAGCCACTGCTAGATTGCCTCATCAAAGCCCTCGGCACCGAACCTTCTGTAGCTGCTAATGTGTGTTGGGTGTTTGCAGGCCTGGCCGAAGCAGCTTATGATGCCGCCAAAATCAACTATGATACCGAAGTACCAGAAACATACCTCATGTCCGAAAACTTCAAAATCATCATCCACATTTTGCTCCAAAATACGGACCGGATAGATGCTTCTCAGCACAATTTGAGATCCACGGCCTACGAGGCTCTCATGGAGATGGTCAAGCATTCACCGCGCGATTGCTATGCCACTGTCCAAGAGACTACATTAGTGATTCTAGCTCGCCTGCAACAGGTGCTGGCCCTGGAAAAGCACATCACTGGCAACAGCGATCGCTCTCAGTTCTATGATTTACAATCTCTTTTGTGTGCCACCTTGCAGTCCCTGCTGAAAAAGGTCACTCCTGAAGATGCTCCCCAAATCTCTGACACGGTCATGGGGGCTGTAATGACGATCTTCAGCTCTGGTGGTGGTAAGAGCGGTGGCATTCAAGAGGACGCCATGATGACAGTGTCTTGTCTATTGGATGTTTTGCAGGAAGGATTTATCAAATACATGGATGTATTTAAGACGTATCTCTTCTACGGACTCAAGAACCATGAAGATTATCTTGTATGCCAGGTCACAGTCGGTGTTGTAAGCGACATCTGTCGAGCGCTGAAAAAGAAAGTGTTACCATACTGCGACGATCTGATGACTCTATTTCTTGAGAATCTGCATGACCCTAACATTCATCAGTCGGTAAAGCCACTGATCTTCTCAGCTTTTGGGGACATTGCTATGACCATCGGCGTCGATTTCCAAAAGTACCTGGATATCGTGATGAAGATGTTGTACCAAGCTTCTCAGGTGCCCATGGACCGCTCAGATGCCAAGCAGATGGAGCATATAAACAAGCTGCGCGAGAGCGTTCTAGAGGCCTACACGGGCATCGTGCAGGGTTATAAGGGAGATGGAGGAGAAGTACGACAGGATATCCATATGCTCACACAGTACGTACAAGACATCATCAACTTCATCTTGCTCGTGTCCTCCGAGCCGACTGTGTCGGAGAGTCAAATCACAGCCGTGGCGGGTCTTGTGGGTGACCTGTGTGCCTTTGGTACTGAGGTACTCAAGTTGCTGGAGGTGAAGCCCATCATCGAGATCCTCAACTCAGGCCGCCACTCCCACACTTCCCGCACCAAAACCACAGCCAACTGGGCTTCCAAGGAAATGCGCAAACTCAGGAATTCCCTGCAGCAGTCCGCAACCAGTTGGTGAGTTCACTGCGTTTCTGTTTATTATTTGATCGAAGTCAGTATTGCCACCTGAATAGTTCTCTTGTACAATTTGATGGGATTGTCAGTTAATGTAGCACTCATGTGACCTACGTGTTTTTATCTTTTCAGATTGAATTCTCTCATCTAAGATGGGGGGTATCAAAAAGAAATTGGTCAAGAAAGATATTTTCGACACTCAGTTCTATCCAAAGTTGTTCAAAGTAAAATGTAATAATGCTGTGTATTAGTCACTTGAATTATTATCATTTACAGTCATCACTGCACGATTAAGTGGAGAGGTTTTTTTGTGAATATATGACAAGCGGTATTATGTAACTTTAGTGCATAACAAGTGTGGGTGAAATCATTGCCAAATCTATTAATTGTGAACTTTAGAGAGTTTTGTTGGTAATTGTTTCTGTTTATCGCTCTTATCAATAGTGGAAGTGGTATCAGGAATCTTCAATCGCGATTATGTTAGTGGAAGTCTCCGCGATGGGAGCGGACGTCTTACGTGAGGTGTGCGTGCTTGTGTGAACATTCTGAATCGAAGAACGATCATTGACTTATTCTGTGCGCGACGATTGAAAGGTATCTTGGAGTTGTTTAGTTATGCATTTCCTCAGGGGCGGAGGGCACTGTGGGTGGCTGGGCGGGCATCATTCCCTTTACAAATCGTCGCCTGCCGAGTCGCCGGCTTCCGGCCCGAGCCGTTGCAGTGACGGCGCCCGCGAGTGTAACAAAAATTAATTTTAGATTATTTGCTTCAACTAAACAAATCGATTATGTCAAAACTGTGATTTGGGAGGGCTCTGATTTGTCGTCCACTCGAGCGCGTTAATTATCGAGTGAACTTTTTAATGTAAACTAATTTTAGATAGAAATTTTGCAGGGTCATAAGAGGAGCCCTCCCAACATAAACAATTCCTGATTGTGTGATATTGCGTCCTATGATATCCTAGTGAATAAGATGCTTGAATGTGTAAATATGTCTGCTTGGTGAACGCTCCGGCGAATGGGGAAGAATGAATGGGTTTTGTATGTTGAATGTGATACGATAATAAACTGACGGTGACTATTAAAATAAGACAAACGATCCAATCGGATGCGTGTCAGCGGACGGAGATATCACAATGTGTCAGTTGAATCTGCGAAAGACGCTTCCTTTTAATGAATGTTATGTATTTTCAGATGCGTTTTATGAAAAAATGAAAGTTGAGTGCTTGAAGTTTTTCTATGAACTCCTAGTGAATGCGAGGTGACGGTTGAAGTCATCGCCTGATGTCTCGTGTGCCATGCGACTGTCTGTATACTGCGCTGTATACTGTACACTGTACCACGTACCACCCACTTAATGCAAATATTATACTATGAATTCCCAAATTTTACCTCGCTTTGAAAGTTTGGATCTGGTTATATTTTATCAGTTGTATTTTTGTAGAATGATTATGTAAATTTCTTCTCAATCGCGCT
The DNA here is from genome assembly GCA_022113835.1 of Atopsyche davidsoni. NCBI lineage: Eukaryota > Metazoa > Arthropoda > Insecta > Trichoptera > Hydrobiosidae > Atopsyche > Atopsyche davidsoni. The sequence goes on from JAILWY010000012.1 coordinate 15,529,125, forward strand.
CTTGTTTCCGTTAGGATAATCATTGCTGAACACTTCTGTAAGGAAGTTGAAGAAATCAGAATAAACAAATTATCCATTACAATCGGTGCTGTTTTATTTCCTCAGCTTCCTTCATCTCGGATTAATCCGTCGGCATCTTTTTGTACTCACAACATCCTTCACCATACATACAACTTACTGCATTCTTTTTTTATAAGATATCTGTACTTCTATATTTTTCCTGATAATAACACTGCAGAATCAAATCTGGAATATGCCGTGGTAGTGTTTGGCCCTGCTCCTGACTTTTTGTATTTATGCTATTAAATTTCATACTCCAGGTATAGTCCTTGTGATGCTATTGTCAGGATGAATCATGTTTTAAGTTATGTTGAGTGAGTAGGGATTTGTTATTTATGTGCTTAATAATTATGACAATATTTTATATACAGTGGCTTCCTGAATAAACACATTTCTCATTTTCATTACAATGTATGGATTCATTCAGATCTTGTTTATTTTGATAAAAAAATATTTTTACAGATCTTTGATCATGACTGTAAAACTGAATACATTACATGAAAATAGTTTTCTTTAGCTTAAACCAATGACAGTCATCAAATTTTCATACAATTTTGGGAAAGCATCATATCTTAATAAAGAAAAACTCATCAGTATTTACTATGTGTATTTTTTCCCCAATTTTAGATAATACATAGATATGTTTGTAGGTTTTGGTAGCCTTTCTTATTCAATGATTTTGTGGTTTTTTTGGTGTTAAGCTGCTTGATACTGGCGAGCAACCGGAAATGACACAAGGAAATCTCATAGAACAGAAAACACCAAGCAGCCCAAGAAGTATATTTAATGTTTTCGACAGAGTATTTGGTAGAATACCATTATAATATTTTAGGAAAATTCCAAGAACCCACAAAATCATTGAATTTTGGATAATACCAATGTTTCTCAGAAGAGCCTGATTATAAATTCACAAAACGTTGTCAAAAACCTGTTTATGTTTAGCGTTAAAATAGACCTTCATATGATTAAATATTAATAGGCTATCTGATTTACTCTACTTGAGATTGTAAGTATAAATGACGAGCACCAAAACAATTCTTACATTTTTTTTTTGTTTTGAAAGTAGCATTGTTAAAATAAATGTTTACTTTTTATATTACTATTATAAAACATCAAATCGTAAACACACACCACACTCTGTAATAATACAATATTTTTTATTCAAGTCTTCAGTTAATTATAATATCTGTGAATAACAATTAGCCAGCGAGAAAAGCCAAGTAATTACAATGTAATTGAAAAATAGTCACTCTTGATGATCTTCCCTTGGTAATAATTACGAGTTGCACGTATTTTTTCCTTATCTGGCATTAATTGTTAATTCTGTTGCATGTGTAATAATGCCCTGATGTGTCTGTGAGTGTCAAACTGTGGGCAGTGCTAAGGCTTCTGTGAGGCAACACACTACAGTTTTCCCCTCGCTGCAACATGGAGCAGTCACTCGAGTACTCTGTTCCGCGTACTGAAGCAAGTAAAGCCGAACCAGTAAGTGGATTTTATGTCGCTTGAACTGATTTTTCTTCCGTGCTTTATTACAAGGCTCGCCTGTATGTCAAGGTTTCTGCTACTGTGTCAATGTGAATGTTTCTCATAACAATGAAACTATTTTTTTTATTTAACATTTTTTCGAAAAAAACATTTGTATCGAATTGTGCATAAACTATTGAATATTTACATTGATTTATTTATTAAAACATTTGAATAAATTTTATATTCCAATTACTGTGAATAATCTGATTTGTGTGTGTGATTGACTGATTTAAAACCAAATAAAAGGTCAAATGGCCACAAAGACTATGAGGATAAGTCAAAAGTGGTTCACAATTTTGTAACAATCGTATTTGATTTTATCTGCCATTTTTGTACTAAAAAAACAAAAATCATCTTCAAATATTTATTTTGTTAAAAATATACTTAAAATTAGATAGTGTAGACGTTCTTAAAAATATGTATTATTATTTTCCAAATATATTCTTAGTCTGGAAAGATATGCAATATTTAACTAATTACCAAATAATAAAAATTGATTATTTTAAGACTATACTGGAGTTATTGAAGTAATCTGTTTTTAGATCTAATCATGAAATTAATTATATGTTGTGGGCCATTAAATTATTATTTTTGGACTTTGAATATTATGAGTGAGATATTTATATTATTTTCGATAGGTTAACAATGGCATGGACTTGGATGACCTATTACCGCATATTGGGGAATTTGGAACATATCAAAAGCTGCTGCTCTGGTTTGTTTGCCTTCCTGCGTGTATTCCTTGTGGATTTGGTGCATTTAACCAACTATTCATGACTGATACTCCAGAGCATTGGTGTAAAATACCAGATCTTATGAATATCTCTGGTCTTACGCTTCAGCAACGTAAAGTTATTGGAATACCGCTTGATGTAAGTAATAAAATTTACTGTTAATTCACAGCTCCACCACTAAACATAAAATCTTTACAACAATTAAAGAAGAATGAAATTACCGCCTATACAGTGGAATTTTTCAATTTTGTTTGTTCAATGGCATCAAATTTAATGTCAAACTTATTTATTTTATTTCGGACTTTCTACATTCAGACATACTAATTATTTTAAATGGTTGAACAATCTTGTGTCCAATTGTAAAAATTAAAACTAAAGATTAATAATAATAAATCCTTGTATAACACCGGAAAAAACTGTAGCTGAAAGTTTTCTTTTTATTTATTACTTTATCAATCGTCTCATTGTTCAGTGGCTGGCATGCTTGCTTGTTGGCTGTGGGATCCCTGGTTTGGATCCAAGTGAGACAGTAAATATTATTCAGTTGTTCATTCTATCAAAATTATAAATTGTCTCCAGATTCAAAGGGAAAGAAAAAAAACCAAATATTCTCGATGACCTCAACAGTTTTTGCAAGTGAAGGTCGTGTCGCAAACTCAAAAGGCTCCAAACATCAACACTGAACAAGTGTTTTTTTTTCTAGCCATAAATTAAATGTTTAGTTTTTACTCAATCATGTATTCTCACTTTATACTTTTTTCAAGGAATCGAATGATTAATTGCATTGAAATTACTTAAATAAAAACCTATATATCAAAAACTGTTTTTTTAAATGAATTTTTTTTTTCTTCTAGTTCAGTATTATTGCTAAGCATAGTAAAAAGTTTCATTGATATTTTTTTTGGAATCTAAAGAAAATCACAACTTATAAAAACACTTATCCTTAAGTATAATATTAGTGTACAAATTAAACTAAAATTTTGACTGTTCTAGCATGAGTCAATTTGACTTATGATTTGACTGATCAACTCATAGTTACGACTCAATAATCGGTTACTGTTGTAGATTTATTCTAATATATCAATGAATGAATGTATGATCAAAAATCAAGTTCAAGATGAATGAAAATATAAATATTGTTTTTCAAATAGAAATAAAATTAAAAGTAGATAAATAAATAATTTATTCGAATAATTGGGATTTAATTGTCATTATAGGCGTTTGATACTGAGTCAAGGTTATCCCAGATAATGGAATTAATAACTGTTAAATTGTTAAAAAGTGACTATTCTGATGAAGTCTTGAAAATTACTTTGCGGGGTATTTTGAGTTTACTAATCTCTTCTTCACATGCGAAGATGTATGTTTGTAAACATGTTTTTTTTTTTAAAATTCATGTCCCTGTAGATTTTTTTTCGTTTGGAAAATTCTGTTACCATACCAAAGCATCTTGTAGATTGTTATTACATTAGTGTTATTGAAGAAAATATGTTTTAGGTGTTTAATTTAGATTAATATAACACTGGTCTCAATTGTAATATTGTGTGTCAACTTTTCCATTGCAATTATGCAGTGGAAAATTGTTCTTCACATTAGTTGTATTCCTTTCCTACCTATACAGCGAGTAAAATTATCGATTGGATGATTGAAGTTGGTTCCATATTGATTATTCATTGATTTTGTAAATGACTTTAATTTTCGGGAAGATCTGAAAATATCATAACCCCCTTATGTAATTTTTGATTTGTTAAAAACATCTCATATGTATATATTTATATCCCTATTAATCCACCTTAGTCTTATCCTAAATTCACCAACTCCTAATTGGATTACAGCCGCGTCCACTTAACCCACAGTAGCCTAAGGGTGATGTCTATAGAATTAATTTTCAGGCAGAACATGGCGACTCATTCAGCAAGTGCTCGAGGTACTCGGTTAATTGGACTGATTTGGATCTTCAGCATAATATTTCTGAAATTATCCCCGATGCAAACTGGCCTATCGAAAGTTGCAAGAACGGCTGGGAGTATGACGTGAGCAGCGTGTCGTCCTCTATTGTTATAGATGTAAGTTTATTTTTTCAATTCAACTTAAATTTGGCTACAATTCAATTGTTGGTTTTTTTTTAAATATTCTATGAGCTTGAATTTGGAGGATATCCAAATGCATATTTCGTCTGAAATGATCAAGATAATGAAGGTTTTGCATTTTTAATAAAATAAGCATTTGGCCTCTGGAGAACAATATTAACATTAAAAATGTTGCTGGAGGTCAGAAACAAATAAGAATGTATATATAAAAAATATATTGTGTTAAAAAAACACGCATTCAACCTTGTTCATTAGATTATGTATAAAAGTATTATTTATGATGTATGAATAAATTAATATCTTGCGTTCAATTTGTCTTCCACGTCATTGTTATAATATACAAGTTATGTTAAGTTAAATCTACCCATTAATTATTCAAAATTTGTCTATATCTACATAAGTTTACATAATTATATACAAATTCAAATGCAATTTCGAAAATATCATTTACTCTTCATAATGTCAAACTTGTGTTTCTAGTAAATTACTTTTGTGTAGTTGCTTAGAGAAAATAAAAAGACGATAAAATTACCTGCGAGAATTGATAAAAAAACTTAGTGGATTTATTTTTTGAACTCTTTTAGAATGTTTAAGATATGAGTTCAAATTAGTAGAAACTTTTTGATGGGGTGTCATAAATCTACCTTAAATAAAAATACTGTACATCCTATGTATTGGTCAGTATTTTAAATTTTGTTATTGTTTATCTTATATTTCAGTTTGATCTAGTGTGTGACCATGCTATCTATCCGACATTAGGTCTTGTCGCATTGAATACAGGTGGTCCTATAGGAGTTTACTTCTTTGGGGTCCTCAATGACAAGATCGGTCGTAAGAAATCATACTTCATGTGTCTCAGCACCCTCATATTCGGCAGCCTCCTCACTGCCAGTGCCCAGACTTACTGGTGGTGGGCTGCTAGCCGAGTTATCGTTGGACTTGCAATACCTGCAGTTTACCAAATACCATTTATCATCTGTGAGTTCTATTTTGACATCTGACTAATATTGTAATGCTCAATAAATTATTTTTTTCATAACAAATCTTATCAAAACAATGTTTAAAGGTGAACATAATTAAATAAACAAAATTAACCTTCAAAATTAAAATTGAGGTCAACTAAATATAAACAGATGTATATCATAAAAATCAATTGATATGCATGATATGTTATATTATTTGTAGCTCTAGAATTGGTCGGCCCAAACTACCGTTCATTCATCACAGTAATGACTTGCATGTTCTACACCGCTGGACTAATCTTACTGGCAGGAGTGACTTACCTCGTCAGAGACTGGCAGTACCTGGCTTTTGTCACATCAGCACCATTTATATTGTATTATTTTTACTGGTTCTTCCTTCCGGAGTCACCGCGGTGGCTTCTAGCAAAAGGAAGGCTAGAGGAAGCTTTGAAAATTCTAGAAACACTCGCAAAAGTCAATGGAAAATCACTTCCTGAATCTTTTAAACAAAAGTTGAAGCAGCTGATGATGTTGGAGAGAACACAGAGCGAGGAGACCAAGGCACAGAGCTCTCCGGGTCCGTTTGCTTTGTGTAAAACTCCCAATATGAGATTAAAGACATGTTTAATAACACTAAATTGGTTTGCAAGCGAAATGGTGTACGTCGGATTGAGTTATTACGGTCCATCATTGGGAAACAATCAATACATTAGTTTCTTTTTGTCCTCCGTGGTTGAGATTCCAAGTTACATAGTATGTTGGATTATTATGGATCGCTGGGGAAGGAGATGGCCATTGTCGCTTTCCATGGTGCTAAGTGGCATCAGCTGTATTATCACTGTACTCCTCCCAGAAGGTAAATCAAACAAACAATTATTTGAACTGTTGGTTTTCTATATAATCGTTTTAAAACGTCTGCCTTATTTTAGATGCTGTCACTGCCACTTTAGTTCTATTCCTTGTTTCTAAATCTCTAATATCTGCATCATTTTTAATAATATATCCTTACGCCGGAGAACTCTATCCGACTCAACTTCGAGGTATTGGAATTGGAACGTCTGCCTACATTGGGGGCTTGGGATTGATAGTTATTCCGTTCATAACATATTTGGTAATAAAATATCTTACAAAATACAGATATAAAATGAGTTTTGCGCTAAATCGGATCCATCATTCTCTCAAATGATTTCAGGGATCAGATAATCTAATCATGCCGCTCATTATTATGGGAACCGTGTCTGTAATCGGTGGGTTATCTGGACTTCGTTTACCTGAGACCTTGCACCACCGACTTCCACAAACGTTGGAAGAAGGAGAGGAATTCGGAAAAGACTGGTCGTATGTTGATTGCATTAGATGTATTCCAATAAGGTAATCAAACATTTCTGTATTAATTTTTAACGTTAAAAAGTAGAAATTTGTAAAATATCGATAAAATCATCAATCATTTCAAATATTATGTATATAGGTCAAGTATTTAGATATGTAATATTTACAAATTGTGATTGTTTATCTTTGACACACTGCACCATTTACTAGTATTTTATGCACCGCACTCGTGCGCTAGTATGTCTGTTGTGATTATGGAGCTATTTGTGTAGAAATTTGTAATCTATTGTTTAATCCCTTTCAGTAAATCGCTGTTTTCTTCATCAAGCTCTTCAACTAAAACAATTGTAGAAGATAAAATTAGATAGTGTTAGAGTTTTTGAAACAGATTAATTATAAGGTAATTGATTTTATTAATATATCAATTATGTTTTTTTGATACTAAAAATGTCATGTAAGCTCCTCATACTTAATTTTTTATATTATGGTAAACTTTTCAGACCTTCTTCGTTAATGGATTCATATGAGGATTTGGATCAGTTTGAAATGAATCAAATGCACGTAACTGACATGCGCGATGAGAACGGATCGGTAACCAGACGCAACTCCATGCGCCGTCTTGTCAGGCAAGCTAGTATAATGGATACGCAGAAAAATGTTGACGGCTCAATGAGACTCGCATATTGGTTTTAGCATCTTTATTTTATAAAGTATGTTATAATGTTTATGCACTTGGAAAATTTGTACAAATCATAGAATGTTACACCTCTCATTTTAATATTATTTATAGAAGAATAATTATAAATTAGATTAAATTACTCAATAATGCAATATACAATGCTACCTACTGCAAATTGAGTAATATCGTATTATTTTTTTTATTTATAAAACATTGACTCTTTTAATGAATTATTTATTGATTGTTAATTAATCATATATTTTTTAAAATATCATTTTTTAGTGCTTTAATTTATATTAGATTTTAATCATAGTTAAGGAGGATTGTTCCTAAAAACAACAATGATATTTTATTAGTTTTATGACACTTGCATGTATTATAAAAAAATGTCTGCCAGTTTGTTTAGGAAGGCGGCACAATTAATATTTTAGTGAAAGTATCATGAAAACATTAGATAAAAATACTTCTAGTTGATTCCATTCATTCAATTACACCAAAGTGTGTAAAAATAAACTAAAAAGTTACTATAGTTAATAAAATGAATCTACTAAAAACTGAATTTTATTTCTTGAAATATTTTTCATTCATTACACTAATACTTATCAAGGAACTATAAATACACTCATTGAGCGATTTCACAAATATGTTTGTTATTTCACTTGCTAATGAAAACCAATAATTAATAATAATTGGATGCGGCTTTGGTTGAATTTTGTAAAAGAATATGTCTGCTCTTTTATTAATTATTAAAAGTCAAGAGAAACATATATTATAATACGTGTTAGCAATACACCACTTGTAACATCAAAACCTTCATTAGAATTGGATTTCTGTATTTCTTTTCCCTACTCGTCATCTTCGGCTATTTTCAACCTGTTTCTTGTCACCAGTGAATTCAGTCCAAAAAAGGTTAATTTCTAAAACTATAGACCATTGTCCGATCTGCTGACTGACAAAATATCTATGAAAGGTTGAATGACCAAATCCAAGCTTCTCACTAGTTTGTCAATTAGGAATGGGATTTTGTTTCATCAGGTTTTGTAGGCCGTTCTTTTTGAGTTCCGCAGGTCTTCTAGAACCGAGTTCGTTCAACCACTGTTGTCACTTAATCGTACTTGATGGCTTATCCTCAAATTCTGCCTTAATATTCCTCGCACTAAATCATGAAGAAAAATATTCCAAATGTACACTTGGTACTAAAATTTTGCCGTTGCAATTAAATCTCACTTCTCAAAACTTTCACTAAGAATAACATAAAAAATACTTTATTATTTATAAGATTTTTAGCTATTTTATTGTGTTTTTTTCTAGTTTAGTTTGTGCAATTAAAAAAACATTTTATTATTTACATAAACAATTCAATAATTGTACGTCGATTAAAGTCAAATAATCATCACATAGTCATTTCCCTCTGGGGCTACATATTTCAAGATCTGATATCTTGTGTATTTTTTCGGAAATATAGTACTTGATAAATATTTTTTTATAAAAAATATATAATTAATTAGTGTTTTGATTTTATTTTATGTTAATTTGCTTACAATACAAGGGCATGGCTATTTTCTGACCTGATCAGGTTGTTGGGCTTACAGCACGCGGCTTAGATGGTGGCGTACCACCATGGTGGCGATGGTGATCGAGTTTGTGTAGGAAAAAATATGCGTAAAAAACGTTTTTTTTAAAGAATAAGTTAAATAATATATTTGATCATGTTATTAAGTCTTTAAATTGTTAATTATCGGGGTAATATATTGCCGACGTGTATTTGTCCGGTTGCAACACCGCACCACGGTTGCCACCATTGAGAGAGTCACGGCGCAGGGACGTCCAAGAGTTTGGGGAATAATATCTCCGAGACGTCAGTTACGTCAGACGGGGTCAAAGTCTGATATTTATTATATCAATTTTAAGCTGGCATTTTTCATTTGCTCGAACAAAATCTGAAAGACGGCGCGATGGCTAGCTGTCGGTTTTTCGGGGCGCTAAGCCGCCTTTCTCGGAGTAATATCAAGTTTAATCCGGCACTTGGTAACATATTTTTTTAATAATATATTTATTGTTGGTCGTTTTTGATTTATTGACTGTTTGTGTGCGATCGTGTAATTAAGATTGTTTCTAATCTGTTATGTAGATATATCGAGTCACAAAAGTGCGTTTTGTTTTTCAGCAGCTCACGTGAGGTTATATGCAGTTTCGTCCAAAGACAGGGTGCACACAAAGTGCAAAGTAGTCAATGGTGTTTATGTTATAACTTTAAACTCACCAGATGTCAAGGTAATTTTAAATATATTTAATTTTGTCAAATGTTATAATTACCGTTTGGTTTCAGTTTGAAGTGTTTATTTTAATTTTAGGTTAATTCATTAAATGAAGGTGTCACTGAAGAATTCAAAGCCATTCTTGGCGAGGTGGAATCAGACTCGTCTGTCCGAGCTGCCGTCTTAATATCCGGGAAGCCAGGATGTTTCATTGCCGGTGCAGATATTTCCATGTTAGAAAAATGCAAGTCGGCCGAAGATGCTGCTCAGATCTCAAGAATGGGTAAAAAAGAAAATATTTCCTATTGATAGTTGTTCAATACAATTTTAATTTTAGTTTATCAAGACCTTATTACTCGTGCTGCCAAAATTAGCACTCAGTCTGATATCCATTTAATGTTAAAACACTTATACAGATATGCGCATTAATAATTTCCAACGGCAATACAATTAAAACCACTATATTATTATTCCAAAAGTAAATTTGTAATATTATTTTACAGGACAACAGCTTTTCGATCGCATGGAGAAGTCCAAGAAGCCTTACGTAGCAGCCATTGCCGGCAGTTGCCTGGGAGGAGGGTTGGAGACTGCACTCGCTTGTCACTATCGCATTGCCATGAAAGACAACAAGACCACCATTGGCTTGCCAGAGGTTATGTTGGGTTTGCTCCCAGGAAGCGGTGGCACTCAAAGGTATTTTTTTAAACTCATTGAAGCAAAACATGACGTTTTGTGGCTTATAAATAATGGAAATGTTTAGAAAAAAATGTATTTTATTTTCACTAAAATTTGGCATTTTCGTTTAAAATTTTATAGAGATATACTTATAAAATTAATACGTTTTTCTTTTCTAGATTGCCTCGTTTAACTTCAATCCCAACAGCTCTCGACCTCACATTAACAGGAAAGTCTTTGAAAGCGGATAAAGCTAAGAAATTAGGCATTGTCGATCTGCTTGTAGCGCCTATTGGACCCGGTACGTTACACTTCAAGTTAACACTAATATAAAACTAATCCCAGTTGTTAATTATATTCTTTATTGTCATGAAAATTTCACAGGCCTAACGACCATGGAAGAAAATAACCTTCGCTACCTTGAAGAGGTTGCCATAAAAATTGCCGGGGATATCGCTGATGGCAAAATTAAAATCGACCGTACAAAGAAATCGTTAATAGACAAAGCAACTGCGTTTGCTTTGGATTTTGAGTTTATTAGGAATATGATTTTCAACAAAGCCCGAGAACAAGTAATGAAGATGTCCGGTGGATTATATCCCGCTCCCTTGAAGGTAATAAATTCATATTTTAATATTTGTGACCAGTATCTATGGGCTCCGTGGACATCTTGATCCATGGAAAGTAGAAAAGTATTATTGTACAAAATGATACATGATAATATTTTATAGTATTATATGCTGTTACAAATTAAAATATTGTCACTATACTTTAAAAGATTGTTTATTTAACTATAGATTTTGGATGTCATCAAAGTTGGCGTTGAGAAAGGAATCAAGGCAGGATACGAAGCAGAGTCAAAGGGATTCGGTGAACTGTCAACTACAACTGAATCTAAAGGACTTATTGGACTTTTCCGCGGTCAGACCGAGTGCAAGAAAAATAGATTTGGAGCTCCAAAAACGAAAATCGAAACTGTAAGGGACAAACCAATCACTATTATACCCAATGGCTGTTTCTATTTTCTATTATTAAATCATCTTTTGGAGTACAGGTTGCTGTGCTTGGTGCTGGCCTTATGGGAGCTGGCATCGCCCACGTGACTGTCGACAAGGGCTACAATGTCATCCTCAAGGACACCAACACCGCTGGGCTCTACCGAGGAGTGGGTCAGATCCAAACTGGGATGGCTGGGGCTGTAAAGAGAAAGAAGATGAATGCGTAAGTGATTTATACAGCTTAAAAAAATTTAATTTAATTTAATGTATAAATACAATCAAACAGTTATGAAAAATATTGACATATTTATCCATGCCATCCCGGAAGTCTTTTAGTTTTACTTTTATTTAGGAAGTTATAAATTTAATTTTGTTTTATTTTTAGGATTCAAAAGGACAAGTATATGTCAAACCTTCTTCCTACTTTGGATTACTCCAAATTCAAGAAAGCCGACATTGTCATTGAAGCTGTTTTCGAAGATATCAACCTCAAGCATAAGGTCATCAAAGACATTGAAGCTGTCGTCCCTCAGCACTGCATTATTGCCACGAACACCAGTGCCATTCCCATCTCCAAGATTGCTGCAGGCAGCTCTCGTCCTGATAAAGTTATTGGTAAGAATCTCTAGCTATCATGTTATTTGGCTTATTTATTTTGTTAGAACTTGAAATAGACCTGAGTTTATACCCGCTTCGATACTGAAGTTATTTTAAAGCAACATTTTTATTTTATCTTCAGGAATGCATTATTTCTCCCCTGTGGACAAGATGCAGTTATTAGAAATCATCACCCACCCTGGTACTAGCCAGGAAACGTGTGCGGCTGCCGTCCAGGTGGGCCTTAAGCAAGGAAAGGTTGTCATAACTGTCGGAGACGGTCCAGGCTTCTATACGACCAGGATTCTGTCTACCATGCTTAGTGAGGCCATCAGGTAATTCATTTTTATTTCATTGTTATTTGATAATATAATTTACATTATTATTAAATAATTTTTAAAGTTGATATGAATAGTGACATTCATAACATTCAATATTTAGATAATTCGTTAGATATCTATGTAATTAGAAGTGAACAAAGGTCAAGTTGCCTTGATATGATAATTTAAATGCAATATTTATTGTATTGAATTCTGCTGTTTCATTCTGTTTTTTATATTTAGATTATTACAAGAAGGAGTGAATCCCAGGGACTTAGATAAGATTACCAAGTCCTTCGGATTCCCTGTGGGAGCTGCCACTCTGGCCGATGAAGTCGGCATCGATGTCGGCAGTCACATCGCTGTGGACTTATCAAAGGTGATTTAGATGTTTATTTAATAAAGTCATTTCATATCAAAATTATTAGATAGTTTTTATAATCCCATGAGGTTTTATTACGTTCATAACACCCAACGCTGTTTTTAATTGTTAAGAGAAGTCAATGACTACATTATGTTCATACATATTCTTAAAATAAAAAATTCGCATAATGCAAGGCATTTTAACGCAGAATTTTAAATCCGCGTTATAGTGAAACCGCGCATAATGGGGTCGCGTAAATAACTATTTTTTTTGCAGGCCTTCGGAGAGAGATTTAGCGGTGGAAATATAAGCATCATGTCTGCCATGGTGAAAGCTGGATTCATGGGGCGCAAGTCAGGAAAGGGTCTCTATGTTTATGAGAAGGGATCCAAACATAGAGAAGTCAACGAGGACGCATTGAATATTCTAAAACAAAACTTCATACTCACGCCCAAGGGAGCTGATTCTGTTGAGGATATGCAAATACGAATGGTGTCTAGGTTTGTGGATTTATTTATTCTTATTAAGTTATTTAGAAAAAATCTCAACTAATATTTTATACATTAGTTGGTACATTAGCTGATTATTGTTTTTTATTGTCAGGTTCGTTAATGAAGCTGTTTTGTGCTTGGAAGAGAAAATTCTTGCCAGTCCTCTCGAAGGAGACGTTGGTGCTGTGTTTGGATTAGGTTTCCCCCCATTCACTGGAGGACCTTTCAGGTAATTTCTTTTCTACACTCAAAATTTGTTACTTTTTTATGCCAAGATAAAAGTAAAAATTCTACTATGGCATTGATATAAAATTATAAGAGAATATCTTCTGTACAGTCAATTGTTAGATATTTCATTAAGTTTTATTAGAATATCCAAGTCCCAAGTGAGTTGGCCCCTTTGTGGTGACAATAAGTTAAGTACATCTCCAATTACAAAGTGGTCATTGAACAAGTAACAGTCTTATTGCCAAGACAGGTTCTATCCATCATTTGGAATGCATGAGCACCGTAAAGTGAAGATGAGTAAAGCTATGAAGTTACATATAATTTTGAGTTATTACTTTACTATATTATTTATTATCTGTATGTATGAACAGATTGACATAATTATCTTATATGCTTGCATTAATTCTTTAGATGGGTTGATGCTTATGGGGCGTCGAAGCTCGTTGGCCTTATGTCCAAATACGAAGGCCTTTATGGAGCACCCTTCAGGCCCGCACAAACCCTGCTGGACATGGCCAAGGACTCTTCCAAGAAGTTCTACAAGTAAGCGGCGGAGACATTGCCTTGACAGCGTTTAGAAGACAACAGACAATAAAGAAAACTGCTATTGAAAAATCTAATAACTTGGAAATATTGTCACAAGTCGTGCGGTGAACATTATCAATGCATGTTTAAATTTAAGAAATGTTAGTCATTATGGACTTTGGTGTGGGGCTTCTTTTGATATGATCTTCTGTATTGATAATTGAGATATATTGAGGGCTTGCACTTTGAGAATCCATCATGCAACTGTACTGACTCCTTTCATAAAATAATATCCTATTAAACAGCATTTATTTTAAAAATGGTCAAGTAGGTTTTTTTATAATTTTATCGTTACTCTGTTATTTATAATTTTTATACTTTGTTCACGATTTTATACAATAGTTGTAAGCTAGCAACCAGAATATGTTTTTTTTTTAGTAATATCAGATTTATCAAACCAGTTTATTTTTAAAACACAAGATAATATAAGATAAAATTTAATTGTTATCACTCTAATAATCTAACTCCATCCAAATGAAGAAAAACGTGTATAATAAAAATTAATAGTTTATTATATTTCAATATTACGAGTCTTCCGGTGGTTCTTATTTGTCAAATTCTTTGTTCTGCATTTTATATAAACTCATTTTTTAAAAATATTTGTTGAATATGTATGTATTCTATTATAAGTATATTTTCTACAACAAATGCTATTTAATTTTTTCTCATATTAATGTTTTAATACTTATTTATTGACAAAACTCATATCGTATTACTTCCATTCTTAGTAAAAATGGTAAATTGTTATTGGAGATAAGAAAATATATTTTTGAGTATGAAAATGCTACTAGTTTTTATACTTCCGCCCAAATGGACCATAAACTGAAGCTTGAGCGAAGAGGTTCTGTGAAATTTATTAAATATTTTTAAATAAAAATATAAAAAAAGTTATGTTCGTGTTTTTTTCTTCTTTTTGAACCTTATATTGATGGCTCGTGTTGACTCAGTGTTTAGGACTATGCACTATTGACCGAGTTCACCGGTTCAATCCTCATCGTGGGGAGTATGGACAGTACAAGTACTAGCTTCGTTTCGGTTGAAGATGATCAGTGTCGGCGTCGAGGGTGTCGATACAAATTGCTGTAAAAAAATATTGAATCAACGTAATTAAATATATATAATATTCCGGTCCATATGATAAAACATTGTAAGACTGCATTGTTTTAAGAGTCGGGTACAAGACGGTGAAGCCTTTTTTAAAAATAATTTCTTGTGAAGTTTTCAAAATATTATTAAAATAAGTAACAAGATTGTGAATAATCTGAATTGTGTATAAGGCAATAAATTGCTATTAAATTCAATCAAAGTCAAAACGGTCTCTGAACAGTAATATTTTTGAGTATTGTTTAAAAAAAAAACTAAAAGAGCTCATTTTTTACAAACCTATGGAATCTGTTCATTATCAGTAAAATAGTGCTTTATACAACTCGGGTGACATTTGACAGCTTATTAATTATTTCTTTAGTTAACCTGCACGCAAGAAGCATAAGGCCCCGGTGCCAATTTATTTGATTTTCTCAAATATTCAATTTTAAAATACACATTTTAATTTTATTTATATTATTGGTTACAATTTTCGGTACTCGTTTTTTATCCGACCACCAAAAAACTTGTACATAACCTTTTTTTTTTTTAACCTAACCTAACCCAACGAATCGAGCGGTCGTGGAAATCTGCAATTAACAAAATAAACGCCACAACGGGACTCATCGTCATATGATAGATTCTTATCTCTGCGAGTACAAGTACATTAAAAAAATTTGGTGGTCGGATAAAAAACGTGTACCCAATTTTCACAAAGAGGTGTTGCGGCTGGAATTTAATTTTCGAAATAAAAATTAGCCACGATGTCGCGTCGAGTGGCCGCGGTGGCAATACAAGGGACGCCGAGGGTTGCGGTTCATCGCAGACGCTCTCGCTCTTCGCAATACGCAGCGGCTGATAATGGATTCGCCCGCTGATAATGGAGCCGCCGCCGCGGTCGATGGGGGCTGCGGCTCGCGGGGCGGCGCTCCCCTCGGGCTTCCGCGCGGACAGAATTTCCGCGGATCTCCGAGTCGGATCGATTCGACGCCTCATCGGTTATTTCGACTTCGGAGGGAGCGAGGGCGGGGAGGGGGCGGGGCGGGGCGGGGCGGGGCGGGCGGGGCGGGGCGGGGCGCCGGGCAGTACGCCGGCAGCGGGGCGGCGGGATGGACGTCCGTTGCCGCCTGAGCGCCGCGCGCGTCGCGTCGAGTCGCCCGGCGAGAGCGCCGAACGCGCCCTAGAGATCGGAGACCGGTGAAAAGAGTTCGCAAAAGACGGTTCCGCGAATCGATGTCGATCGAACGAACCGACCGAGCGGAGAGAGCTGCTCGATCGAACCGGGAGTGCGAGATCGGATCGGAACATGCAACAGGCGAGCGGTAGCGGCGCGGAGGAGGGGGGGAGGGCGCAGGTGAGCGGGGGGCGCTTCGACTTCGACGACGGGGGCACCTTCTGCGGCGGCTGGGAGGACGGCAAGGCGCACGGCCACGGCGTGTGCACGGGCCCCAAGGGCCAGGGCGCCTACTCGGGGTCCTGGCACTTCGGCTTCGAGGTGTCCGGCGTCTACACGTGGCCCAGGTGAGTCCCGGGCCCGTCGCCCCGCCGACGGAAATAGGCCCGCGCCGTGCGCCGCCGCCGCCGGCTATAATTACGGCGGCGCGCGGTAAATATAGAGTCCCGGGCCCTGTCGCCCTCGGGGGCCCTGCGGCTCGCTCCCCGGGCCCCCGGGGGCCTCCGGGAGCCCCGCGGGTCCGGCGAGCCCCGCGCCGGCCGCAGGCCCGATCGCCGTTTAAAAATACTCCGCCTTCGCGGAGCCGCGCTCGAGGACGGGGCGAGTCGCGGCGGAGGAGCGGGAGCGGGAGCGGGAGCGGGGGAGTCCCGGAAGTCGCGGGCGTCCTCCCCTCGGGGCGGCTGTCCGCCGGCGTCCCCCGGCGTCCCCGCCCCGCCGCCGCGTCGGGCGGAAACTTCCAAACTCCTCCCGAGCGCGAGTCGGTCCCGGAGCGATGGATGCGTTTTGAAGCTTAACTCTCCCTCGTGAGCGATTACGCGAAATTATTAAACGGGCATTCTATAAATACGAGCTGCGTTCTCCGGAGCCGCGGCGTGCCGGCCGGGAGCGCCCGCCGCCGCCCGCGTCCGTCGCGTGTCACGCGGGGAAGAAATTCAATTGCCTCCTTGTCCGACCGCTTTCGTGCTAAATGCAGCTGGCCACGGTGACCGCTTCCAAATATCACGACTTTACTGCAACAATACGCAGACTAACCGCGCACCGTCCGCGCCTGCCTCACTCAATTTGTCCGAGTAGTATTGTTGCAAGAAAGCCGCACTTATATTTTGAATTATGTGCTAATTTTGTTCGCACTCTTTTATTTTGTTAGAAGATTAATATTGGTGTATTTTTCTACCGCCATCGATGTATTACTTTGATAGCTGAAAATATAAATACCGAAATCACGACGGTCCTGAAGCGCCGCAAGAGTAAATTTTCCATAGTATTTTGGATTTAATGTGTATTTAATCGATAGTGCCATCGCTTTTGGTACTAAAACCGAAACACTTCTCGAGGTCTCGTCTCACTCGAAACTTTCTCTGAAATCTCTTCCCGATGACCTTGAACGATAGAGCAGATTTACGAAGTCAGACCGACGCAAATCGCTTTGTTTTGGAATCTAAATTGAAATTAACCGAACTACGTTGGACTACGAACGAGACGGGGCTAGCAAAATTTTAAAGTTTTAAAGTTTTGAGATCTCAAAATCAAATCATCAAAAAATCGATGCGCTAGATGTGTTGCTATAAATGAAGAAGAGTTACTCGCCTGCTTCTGACGAACGGCGGAAAATGACGAATGGGCGTTGAGTCACCATAAGTTTTGTGAATGAATCAAAAGTTCATCATTCCTACTCAAAAAAAAATTTCATTCATAAAATCGGGCTCGCTAAAATCCCCATGTTTGTTTTATATTCTATTAGCTCTAAAACTTAATTTTGATTTGTATATATTCATTTTATTATACCGCTTAGAAATATATTAATTGTGGAAAGTCATTGCTTTCGGTCGATGGTGTGAGAGGAATGACGGTTGTTATGGTAACTTTTTATTTTATTGCTCATTATTATTATTAGCGAAGTAAATAAATGTTCGTGATCATGTAAATAAAATGTGTCGAGAGGCTAACGGAATTCCCTAATTTCTGTTTAGACTGGTTTTAAATACGAAAAGGATCGGCCAATTATTTCCACTATGTTGCATTGTCACAAAATACATCTTCAAAATATAATTGCTTCGTTATACTCAACATTGCTTTTGCTTTGTCGGTGTCATGGCGGAATCTACGTGAGCTTTATGAGATTGGATTTTTTTTATTATGGGTAGTACTACAAGCTATAACAAGCAGTTAATTAACTAACAATGAATAATGAGAGGTTATTTGCCAGTGACGCGACTATTTCTTCGTCATTAATCGACTATATTAGTTTCTACAAGCTGTTGTTTTCCTCGAATCGTTGAGAAGGGATACATTTTTCAAAGTTCAATTACTTAGTTTATATTTCATCATTATATATATTTTTATAAAACCGTTTTATAATACGTACAACAATGCAAATATATTATTCACATTTTATTAAAAGTTCTGAACAGTATACTTGCACACGAAATTTTTATAAACACTAAAGTCACCGTGAATAATGGTCCGTTTTTAGATTTGTTGTAACCGCCCTCATCACAATCCAATGAACCATTTTGTTAAATTTAGTTCCCTCGGGCAAACTTCGTCACGAGCAAGAAGAATATACCGGATATATTTATGACGTATACGTGATTCATGGTAATTGTAATGCTTTCTGCAAAGCTTATAATTACAGATCTTCTAAGCGGCTTCCATCAATCTCAAGTAGGACCGTGGCAATAATTCCGAGGAAAGAATTATGGCCACGAATAA
The DNA here is from genome assembly GCA_022113835.1 of Atopsyche davidsoni. NCBI lineage: Eukaryota > Metazoa > Arthropoda > Insecta > Trichoptera > Hydrobiosidae > Atopsyche > Atopsyche davidsoni. Next base: position 15,547,997 of record JAILWY010000012.1, read on the forward strand.
CAGAATAGTTGTCTCCGTCTATTCTTTTTGGCAGGGGAAATTCCGAATGGCTAAAAAGCGTATCTCCACTATATATCCGTCATCCGACTCCAACGGTTTCCACCTCGCAGAATGTCGACTGATTTATCCTCTCGGGAGAGTGAATAATAGAGCGTTCATGAATTATTTGTGCGAGGAAGGTGGTCGGCAATCAGGGGCGACGCCGTCTCGACATCGAAAAGTCGCTTTTTCATGCGACAAACACAAATGCAACCTGTTGCAAATAATTCATCAACCACACATGAAAATACATTTTGTATCTAAAAACAATCAAACCCACCATCTTGATAATTACAATGAGTAACAATGCACAGTCGTCTTAGTTTGTATGAAAACACTTGTGACAGTGAAATGAAATGTCGTTTTTTTTTTTTACTTTACTACTTTTGATTATCAATACATAAGCGAATTCTTTATGTACTTGTACGCGTATTGTCCAAGAAAAAATAACGTTTTATTTTACTTGTTATTAATATTAATGCCTACGCATTGATAAACTGTAATATCACAGCGTACAGAGTACATAAACTACAGATTTTTTTTTTTTTTTATTATGCTAAGAAATTGTCCACTACGAAAGTGGGGAGCGGCCATTTCTTCTTGTGTTTTCTTGCAAATGTCGTCAGTGTGAAAAATAATATGGCAGTGTGTGTGTTTTCAGTCGCGCTGACTGATGTAGCTTGTCTCGGACAAATCTGTCATAGATTAATAGTGAATAGGCTACAAGGGTTGTGTATTGTGTAGTGCGAACTAAAACGAGGAAAACGGCGGACGTTTTCAACAAAAGCGCTAGCAGTTTTGAAAGTGAAAGTTCAGACCTGATTAAAATTTGCAAGATACGTAAAATTCTAATTGGAAATGTTTTAACAATGTTTAACAAATTTAGGCTGTATGAGTGTACTACTTTATAATTAACACCCCAATCTTTTGAGGTAATTTACGTGAAGTTTTCTTTTTGATGATCGGACATTTGGAGGAAGTTCTTAAAACAATATCAGCCATATTTAAAGCTTTAATTGGGTGCCTATATTTAATCAATGTAAATAAATGCCAGAAACTTTTTACTGTTATTGTAATTTAATATGATTTATTATTTTGTAAAGTGGATTTTAGCAGTATCGCGTTGTTGCTCGTAAAATCAAAATTGAATTTATCTCTTTTTTGTAAAGTTTTTAACTGAGATTTTTCAGATTATATTCATATATGAGGCCTCCGTTAATAATATATAGTACATGTCACATTTCAACAAAACATTTTCAGGTGATTCTTGTTGCGTCAATGTTTATTAAACTTAAAAACTAAACTGTAATTCGAAACACCAGTGCGCCTTGGTGACGGGGGCTCAGTTATATTATCTTTGGCAGGCGCACAATTGACTTTCACTCGGAAGACGTGCTTCTGTACTGCGTTCCTAATTAACGGACCAGATTTGTCTCACCCAACCGAGAATAATATATACATGTATATTTATATACATTATGAGTTATTTAGACTCGTCCATATAATACAAACAGAATGCGCTAAGAAAGAGAACTCATGACGCTAGCAAAGAAGCGTAAGGTCTTCTATTTTGGCCACATTTTTCGAAGCAGTAAGTAAAACATCCAACAGCTGATTGTCTAAAGAAGACAAGGCATTGGAAGATATAAGTTTACGCGGAGATCGAAATTAGTGAGACTGGCCCAGGATATAAATATATTCGATGAAACGGTCAATGGTCTCATATGAGGAGAGGCACCAGAAGAAGAATTAATAATTGGTAGATGTTAAATAATTTTTATTTTAATCTTCAATGTAATCTTGAAACGACGTGATTTTATTCTGGTTTTCGCACAATTCACGGAGTTCCCAAGTCGCGGCTTCTCGGGCCGTTTCGCGGATTGTATGGGAAACTGTTTTTAAATATTCCCGGCGGGCGGCCCAGATATCGCATTGTTATTTTTATAAGTCGGGCAATTAAGTGTTAGATCTATTATTGAGCAGAGCTTTTAGTAATACAAGTCCACTGCTGCGCGTCGCCGTCCGCACATAACTTCCTGTCATGCTGGGGATTTTTTACAATCACAAATCACCACGGGGACGTTATAAATTGCACGCGTAAATTAAATAGATTCTCAACAATACTTAAAGTTTAAACACGATTAAAAGTACACAGTGTACTTTTTTATTGAATATGTGAGTGACTATTGAACTCTTGAGTTGATACAGCCTTATTTTTTTTATTAAATGCTCTACTAAATACTTGCCTACTCGCGGCTTTCGTAGTAGCGCCATAGACCACTTGTTCTCAGATTATCTCCGATACTTTTACTGGTTTTGTATTAAAACATTTTATTATTAGAAACAAATAGTATATTAAACGTAATTGAATTACATGCCAGCTGCTCTGTAATACTGATAATAGCATATGTACATATTTTTTAAATTTTTTAATTAATTTATTTATAACAACTGACAGCTGTATTTCTCATTCTGATTTTTAATTTGAGATTTTTTTTTATGTGAACAATGAGTTTATTTAATTACTTTTTTTATATGATAAACAAAGTCGACATGTAATATTGTATCAACGGATATTTTTAGTATAGTCAATAGCATTTCTGTTATTTTTTATGACATAATTATTCCGTTCGCAGTTCTGCCGTGTCATATTATGTTGCGAAACAACCGTACTCGTGAGGGTCCCGTAATATTTAATGGTAATATCATTGTCGGGACGTGTCCCGGCAATACTGTCACAACACACTCGTGCCATTACTGAGTTACCCTGTCTTCGTTCGCTAGATTGCTCTGGAGAGGGTCGGAGAAACATACTCTCGTAGAATATCATGAACAGCGAAGATTCTCCAAGTAGAACGCTATGAAGCCATGAACAAAATGAAAACTTCTAGCGCTGCGAAGTCATGGGAATTATAGTCTATCGTCTTAATTCTATTGTAAATTTCAGTAATAGTACAGTTTAAACCAATCCTAAAGATATTTACCTGTTAATTGATACCGCATTATATTTTTGCACTTGAGCACTTCGAGTATCTCAAAAACATATGAAAATACAAAAGGTCATTTTTTTAGTAATACTTGAGCTCAAAAATATTACATTTTTATTTTAATAGTTAAAATATATTACACATAACTTAATTTATATGTTCAAATTAATAAATAACCTACGCATTCGTTTATGTGAATCCGATTATTCCCATCTAACGATGCTTAAAATTTACGCTCATGTTCCGAATTGCTGATTATATTGAATAGAGACCAACAAACTGTTATTTCGCTATTGATTCAATTTACAATTTTGAAATGTTATTAATTTAATTGCTTTCGAAGTTTGACCTCAATTATAGATCAGGAATGAGAAAACTGTGGTTTAATACAATCCCAGTGACCCATTTGAACGCTTCATAATCACTGTTTAACTAAATTAAGCTTTTAGAACGTGAACATTGAAGATGAATTTTTCAGAATTTGTATTTATTGATATTAAAAAGATTTTTGAGTGAGAAAAATGTTTAACTTCGGAAAATAGTAAAAAATTTCAAATTTTTGACAAATGTAAAATATTATTTTGTAAAAGATTTTCTAGGGTTTATTTTAAAATAGGCGTATTTTACAATTCGTCAATCAAAGTAAAATCGACTGAAACACACCACCTCTGTGATTTCCTTGAAACTTACAATACAGCAGATATTTTTGTATAGAATGATACTCATTGTTTTTTTTTTTTTAGTATTTTCAAGGTTGAAAAATATTTGTTAGCATTGAAGCTTTGTCTTTCAACTTGAAGATGATCGATATAAAATATTTACATAAAGTCTCTCAAACTACTATTAAAAAAATAATGCAATGAAAAAAGAAAAAATGTAATTTGTTGTATAAAATTTCAAAAACGTAAATTATAATAGTACATAGTTTTATCATTATTTTCATGACTGTGTAACATAAATTTTTTTTAAGAAATAACAAATGAATAGTTAAATACTTTTTCTGTGATAGTTTTACTACTGATTTGTATTCCAAGACAAGGAAGACCCCTTCCCTGTATTTCTGAAGCATTCAGCAGAAGCTTCAGGGGCGCACGTCGGGGAAGGCAATAATCATGCTAAACAAAAAGCTTTTTGACGTATTTTCCTCAATTTATTTTACATAATTTTGGAGAATTTCGTTTTCTTACCTTCCTGCTATTTCGTGGCGAGTATTTACCTGTAGTTTTTATTTTGTTTATGTCAGCTAAGCTTTTCAATGTTCTGAATAATATTCTGCTCACCTCTTGTATGCATTAAGCTTTTACTTGAACTAAAAAATAAAACTGAACGCAATGAAAACTCGAATGCTTGACTTTAGTATTTATTTTATCATATTAAGATAATTCACTCGTAATGTGAGTTTTCCTGTTTTATTTGATTTTCATTTATAAAATTGAAAGCATTCAATACATTCCGGGACTGGCGTTAGCGGATTTACTAATTTCTGAACTACGAGACGGCTTGTACGGCAGCACATATGAAAGTACATGTGATACAATTATCTCGAAGAGAAATGGCATAAACTATTTAGGTATCCCGTGTGTGCGAGCGTAAATGCGTCTTACAGTCGAATAGCCCTGCGGTTTGTCAGTAATATACACTGCCAGCCGAAAGCAAACTTTACTCTCGAAGTAACATAACACTGACAAGCCCTTTCAATTATTGGCTTTTATCCTGTGGACTCTGGGCTGCGTCGTGAGGATCATTTTAAGGAATAGAGAGGCGCTCCCCCGGGAGCCTTCCAGGACCTCCTCCCTGGGCGAGGAAGCCTCGGCAGTTATGATAGAGTGCGGCGAGCTGTGGCCGACTTGCAGACCGCGGCGTATTGATCTGGAAACTTCCAAATGTAAACACACTGCTCTCTACAAATGAACGCCATTTTTAAAAAATATATTTTTTAGTCTTTCAGTGTTTTCAGGCTGGCTTTTTGCGTGATGAAATTTTGAATCAAATGTACGCAGTGGAAGTGAAGTATATTTTTTAGTAATTTTTTCTGTACATAGAAAATACGCTTAGTGTTTGAATAGGTTTATTTTTTTTAAATACGGATGGAAGTGGTACAAGTCAGCAGCTGGGAAGTGTGGAGAGTCTCGCAAGTGCTGGTGCAGAATGAACTCGCCCGGTACATTTTCCAGCGCGCCGCGAGGACTCGGCTCGTCCGTTTTGTCTCGCTCGGGTTTATCGAGATTTTATTCTCTGGCAGCGCGCCAGGGCTAATGTCATCGCTCGAAGCGATGCCGGCTCTGTGATATAATAATGCTCAGCCGATAAGGGGTCAGCGTGTTACGCATTTCGGACTCGGAACCTTTCGCACATTCTTCCGGTTCAATTACAACAGGGAAACTATCTCAAACATTCACAATAAACTCTCTATCGATAGGCAATTCACAGCTTGCGAGATTCTTGAGATGCAATAATTACTACAGAAATACCGGATACTTGAACAAGATTTCAAAATTTATTTCAAACTCTAAATCATAGGCTCTCAAACTTTTTGTCCCGTCGAGCCCTTGTCGAGTTTTCCTGTTTTTCGTAGACCCTCTGCCTGCCATTTTTTGTCCGTTATATCCGAAATCCGTTAAACAGGGGTCCGTTATATCGAAGTTCTACTGTATACCTTTATAAATAAAAACATTCACTAAAAAAATCCATACTTTTAATGGGAGGGATGGGTCTGATGCTTTGATAGCAAATTTTCAATAGTTGGCTTCAAATAAGTCAGATTTAACTTTAAATCTCCTCGCACTGTGATTTCCAATATATTTGTTTTTTTGTAAGAAGAATGGCAACCGTCAAATGTCAAATGGCAACTATCAAAAACCTTCTTGCTTAGAGCATAATGCAGGATAAATAGCAGGTATGTCTCTCTGAAGCCAAGTGCTTATTTCGATCAGTTATTCTTGTAGTATGTCTTCCGATTCTTCAATGTCACCGTATGGATTGATAATCCACTGTGGTATTTCGGTGATGACCTGCATAAATGGGATCCATTTTCGTAGACCCCCATTTACAGTTCATGGACCCCCACTTTAATTTTTCGCTGTAATCGACCCCTGGGGGTCGATATTGACCACTTTGGGAACCTATGCTCTAAATTGATTTAATGTCTTCACATAAGTTTGTGCAGGTATCTTTATCATTTTTAGATAGTTTTTGAATTAGGTTAGTGTAGATATAACTCAAGCACTGTTCTCTTAATGTAATAGGAATCTGAATGCAGGCTTATCTTATCGAAAGCATGACATAATTTACTATAAACCCGATCCCGGTAACCCAAATGTGACCTCAATCGAATATCGCGCTCTACATTTTGTAGAAATAAAATTTAAAAGCTACACTGAAAAATAACCCAACATCCATGGGGAAGATAATATTTTACGTATTTAATATATTTATGAATTAGAAAGTCAAACTCTAACTACAGACCAAACACATATAAGAAAGGTAAACAAGTTCAACAGTATAAAATTTGTAATTTTACGACGGGAAACATAATAACTTTTATTTTAAGCTATTTTTTTTTATTTGAACCGTCTTATTTATTGCTCGTTATTATTTAATTCTGATATTGCGGTAGAGAGCTTTTGCGTTTACAGGTGTTGTCGAGAGAAACAAGCGTTTAATTTATGGCGGCTGAGAAAATATTCATGACTTACGCTTTTTTTCTTCAAATAATAGCCTCTAACTTGAATATTTATTAAAGTTAATAAAAAATATTACTACTAAAAGCAAACATAAAACTTTTGGCCATAAATTATCAAAAAAAATGGATGTGGAAAATAGAACCTTTAGGAATTTTCTCGGAATGACAGAAATGCATTTTTTCACCAGGAATACAGTTGTCTCTGTAATAAATTGGATCTATTTTAATAGAACTAAAATATACCGATACAAGATGGCCCCGTAAGAAGATGATATACTCCTACAGCTGGTCGAGAGCTCCATTTGAGCGGCTCGCTCGTTAAATGTGAAAATAACTCCCGAAATATTTGTCAGATAAAAAAAGAAATGCGTTTTTTCATAGCAAACATTGTAATTTGTGAATATATTCCCTGTTTTGAGTATAAGCTAAGCTAACTGAATACTAAATGTAAGATAATTAGAATTACATATATGACAATTGAAAGTCATGATTATGAAAAATTTATTGTTTTGCTGTTTGGGAGTTACAATACAATGTAACAATAAAGCTGATATGTTGATTTGCTCGTTGGTTGTGTTTTTGATAGTTACTGTGGTACAGAAACCAATAACGATGAATACCCAAAACAACATGAGAGTTCATCGCGCATACCGTTGACCTGTTGACTGCCGATGGTTTTAGCAGGAAAGCATGTGTTTTAACTTCTTAAATGCGCTATTCACTCGACATAAACAAATCTATTTTTATCTACCGTTTACGACCAGACCAGATCTCCCTCGGGTGTTGCGTCCGTCCAGGCAGTCATGTATCCACAAAGAAGTTGATATCCGCGAAGGGGAGGGCAGGGGGAGGTGCGTTCACGCTTTGGCCATTTTTCACGCTTCCAAACCAAAATCACCGCAACGCGGGGAGAATTGATAAACAATGCCGTTCGATGCTGGAAATTTTTATCCATCCACTCACCCGAGCGTTAAAAGTTCGCCGATAAAATAAATTTGATTTTATTTCTAAGTTTTTGCGTCACATGATGTATTGTTGTTATACCGCAGTTTTTAACTGAAAATTTATTCAGCACAGACAGGGAGTACAATCCAATTCGTCGTAATCAAATCCAGGCATCTTTGTGTCCAAATGAAGAGTTTAAGGGCCGTAACCAGGTCGAGGTTAGGACGGCCCGCACAACAGGTGGCGAGTGCTGGAGCTACGCAACTTCGGAATGAAATACACCGAGTATTGATTTGTCAATCAATGCCGTGATCGCAATGTAACGAGGAGAATACTTTAGCGAATTGTCTGTGGCGGATCAAATGTATACCCTCAGTATGTGTAAAACATATACAGATAAAGCTGTAAAGATTACAATTTACGCTGAAAAATATCCACACTGACTAATTGAACATTTTCTATCAAATAGTTAAAATGAAAATCAATTATAATCAGTGAATTAATTTATGATATTTTTCAATCACTCAAATTGATGATTAACGTAAAAAATATTTTCGGATCAATAAAAAAGCTGTATTGTAATGAGAGTATATTTTCTTGTACCTTTTTGGCGGATATTCACTTTTCATAAAATGTTAATCTGACAGGAGATTTTTTTCTCTTCCAAACTTTCGAAGCACAGGAAGTGTTTTTGGAAGCTGATAAAAGTGTCTAAGGAAAACATAATTAATTAGATATTTTTTTATAACTTGAAACACGGAGGAAATGTGAGAGGGTCCGCTCAAGCAATAAATAAGAAATCTGCCATAACGATGGAACCAAAGACACTTCAACTAAGTTATTTTGTGAAAATTAGCACTGGGACTCTTTTAATCATTCGTTTTTGAATAATCTAAATTTCAGTTCAAAATCACTTGTGAAACACTTCCAATAGATAAGATTGACACAAACCTCAATAATTCTGAAAAAATAAAGATTTGTGTACATTACACAGTAGTACTATTAAAAAAAGTCGATACACGAATTACTCCGACGTAAATTTTGTAATATACTTAATATCGAATATTATTATTGTTGCAATTGTTGTTAAATTGCAAATACTTTTAAGGAATGTCCCATGTTTCTTACGTACCTTTTGATTTTTATCAGTGGCGTGCAAGATTGTGCTTTCTTGTTCTAAGCAAGATCCTGTCATTTGTGACGCGGTAAATCTAAGGTATCATAAAGCCACAACTCAAACGCCTGTCTGAATTGTCCATACCTCAACTCCGTAAAAAAAAACTGAGTACAACCATTTGGTGAATCTGCAGCGAGTTTTCAATGTTGCAGTATAGTTATAATTTTCAGTTTTCTTTATGATAAAAATATATTTATTCATTAGCCATTTACATTTGAAATCATTTCTCAAGTAAAATCGATCGTCTCCGATTACGCTTTACGGAATATCAAGTCCGGGAGGAAGCGCCGGCCACGCAGGCTGCATCGTGCCTACGTGCGGCGCGCCCTATCGCGCCTCTCCTCTGCCGGGGGTGGCGGGGTGGCGGGGTGGAGGGGGTGGCGGGGTGGAGGGGCGGGGGTGGCGGGGCGCGGGGGCCGGGCGGGTCCACTGCAGCGGGAGGGGTGCGACACGCGTCGCCTTTGTTTGTTTTGGTCCGCTCCGGGCTCCAGCCGGCAGAATGAAGCCTCGCCGCGATTGTTTACGGCGCCGAGAGATTGCGGCCGAGCTCTTAGCGAAGCCTTAGATGTTTTTAGCGTAATGAAAACAAGGTGATCCGAAAATATTCAGCATACCAATTTTTTAAGGGTGCTGATCGTAATTCGACCTAGACGTGAAAATGGGCTTACCTTTATACGTACCATAACAATTTATTATAATTCGGATCTTCAATGACATCTTCTTCATCATGTGCCCCTCCTCTGAGGAAGCTGGCGACAATTTCAATAAGGATATACTCATGCTGAGCTGGTGTCCCCGAGTCCTTCTACACCGCAGTTTTATATTGGAAGGAAAAATCCATAAAAGAAAATAATCGTTTAGATCTGATATTCCTTCTGCAGCAGGCTACAGAAACAATAGCAAATATAAGTCCACTACTCCATTACTGATCCTTTCACACGCTCAAGGTACAGAATGGGGAGAGCGGGGAGAATGATATACACAGTAATAAATAATATGATACGTGACTCATATGCTAACAGCCTGCAATATTTGCGTGATTGTGCGTATTGTTCGAATCTGGATTAGTTAGTATAATATAAACCCTCCTTTACCCAAAATTTTCTTTTATTTATACAGAGCAATAAAAAACATGCTTCTAACGATCTTTTTAGAGTAATTGGTCTGGACCATTCAACAATTGTATTATTTATTTTATAATCTTTTTTTTTTACCTCTCATATTTTAAAAAGCTTTAATTTTTAATTTTTAGCAACTTCAAACGTTTTCACAAGCGTTTACCATTACATGAACAGTAATTTTTATTTTTTAAAACTGATATTAAATGAATATTGTTTACACGTTTTCATTATGAAAATTCTGTATTGTTTTTGTGGTATTTAGACACGCAGTGTATATGTGATTTTATAATGACCACTTTGCTTTGATATGAAATCAACACTTACCAAAGCACTACAACTGCCCTAGTCCGGAGTTAAATACCTGTAACCGCTCTCGTCACACCTGAATCGTGAATCAATATTTCATTCTGTAGTTTTTGTAATTGAGGAGTGCTGGTCGCGTGTAATTCATTTATTATTCAATCGTTTTTCATAATTGAATAGTTTGTGAGGCGATGACGCGATTTTCTTTCGGATTTTAGTGAACTTGACTCTTTACAATAAAGGTTGACGCCAAAGATCAGGATGCAAAACTGCTTAACGTTAATCAGTAATTTTTTATATATATCGTTTTTAAACCCTTATATTTTAGAAAAATTATTTTCAGTAATTATAGCATAAAAACTGTTGGCTCTCGTTTTGTACTATTTGCTTCAATAGACAGCTTTATCCCTCGCAATATATTATGTACCCCTTTTTTGTAGTACGAGAATAAACAAAAAATATTTTAGTAAACAATTTACTCAGCATTACAAACAAATACATTATACTTATTTTTTTTTGTATTGAAAACACAATTAAATTAATATAAGCGCTGTATTTTTTGTTTTTGTGTTAGAATAAAATTCTTACTCTTTAAATCTTCTACTTTAAAAACTTATCTAACAATAGAATTTTTGTAAAGTAAAGTGTTACTGATAAGACAACAACAAACGTGGCTTTTATTTTTCGAATAAAAGGTTTGTCTCCAAAGAATAAGGTTTCACGGTTGGCAGACCAATCATCCTTGAGAGACAGGAAGGCTTTGGAGAAAAAAAAAAAAAACACTTGTCGGATTTGTATATCCTCGAGAGTTCTCTGAGCTTTCTACGTCTACAATGAAGACAATATCCTGGAAAACCGGGCATTCTTTGTTCGTGTCTCAAGCTGGTGGGATGATCTTTTGTCGTGGAAGCCTTCCGAAGGACTGCCAATAATGAGAAGCCACATCTTTCAACAACGCCCCGAAGATTCCTTTCAGATCCATCAACTTGACGCGATGACATTAAAAAAGCCACTTTTATCAATAAAATAACAAAATTGTGCCAATAAAAAAAAAAATTAGATTAATGCTCAAATTTGTTATAATAAATAATGTCAACAGGCGAATCGCTTCCGCTATAATATATTTATTTATTCAATATATTCACGCGTATATGAAAGTCAGGAAGAGTAATAAATCATAGTACTTAACAATAGACATATTTTGTAACGCGAGTACAAGTACAAAAATATTTTTGAATGATTAAAAATGTTATTGTTTTCTTCGAGTATTTAACCCATGTTTCTATGGTTAAAACCATTGAAGGATGTGCGTTCTATCGTGCTAGGTCAACGGGAAGACAATCAGTGTGAGTTCTGATATGGCAAAATACGTCACACCGGTCCCTGTTGCGTGTCTATGAGAGATAACGCCACGGTGTCTAAAATTTATAGCCAATGTTAGCGCTCATATTGCGCATGTAATGGAGTAACTAACGACAATACTAATTGTGTGTACTCATATCAATCGAGAATTGTATTCAAAAACTTTATTTTATAAATGGGCAAACTTACGAATACTCAAAAACTCAAACGAGTGTAAAAGTTTTACATATATTAACTAAAGTGACTGTTAATATAAATGTTGGGTTTGAATGCTAAGAACTCATTTATATTGTTTTATACTAGAATACTTTTATAGTATTCAAGTTTGACATGTATATATTGTTTTAAAACTATATATATTTATTATTTTTAAGTATTTGTACATATATTTTTCGTAACAGTAAATATAGCATCTTACAGCTGATTACCCAAAGAAAAATTGATGGAAAAAGGGGCATTGGAAGGAGGAAGTTTAAGTCTCATATAAGTATATATATATATATATATATATATATATATATATATATATATATATATATATATATATATATATATATATATAAATACACATAGAAAGCGCAAAGAAAGAGAACTCCTGACGATAGTATTATAGTGACGATATTTTTCGAAACAGCAAGTAAATCATCGTACAGCTGATTGTCCAAGGAAAACGGGGTGCATTGGAAGGAGGAAGTTTTCGTGGATGCTGAATTCACGCCAGTGGGTGAAGGTCGGAATCAGTGAGACAGGTCAAGCATCAGAAGAAGAAGTGTATATTTTGTGGCATTGTGATAATCGCCTTCACGTAATGATCTCTCAAGTCGGTGCTGGTGCAGTGAGCATGACTCAGCGTGCGCTCTCCCGGCTCGCAATAAGTGCATAAAGCGCGTCGCCGCAGAAATGCCGCCGCAGGTCGTGAATCACGAACCCAAAGTATGCCAGTGTGTGAATGCCGAGTATTTTTAACATTTAGTGATACCTACCGACTGGTAGAGCTCCGCCCTCGCGGCCGGGCGGACTCTTTCCACTGCAAACACAATAACGCCGACGCGTTTATCTTTGAAACAAGCATCGATAAAATCTTAACATCTATTTTACAATTGTATCATATTCTTATTAAAATATTGGACTTCATGAAGAAATAATCAAACAGAATAATTAAAAGTTTTTTTTCGTCGAAACGTTAAAAAAATATATAAACACTTTCTCGTTTTTTCCCGATTATATATAAATCAACAAATCTAGTTGACATTTTTGATAAAAAAAGCAGCAAGATTGTAAATCATTTAGATACTTATTTTCTGATGTACGTTTACATATATATTTTTTTATTTTGAAATCTTTTTAGTGACTTAAAAATAATAATTGTGCATTCAATGATATATTGTTAGTCAAAATAGTTCGTTTTAAATAAATATTTTGACAATGGAACAACAGTGAAATGTTTTACAAATATTATAAAAGCTTTCCGTAATTTGGTTTTCCATACTTTTTGAAGCTCTCTATATTATTAGTATGAATAATAAAATACAGCGTGAATAAAATCGAGTGCTGTTAGACTCTGAGGCTTATATTTGGATAAATAAAATATCTAGTTATATGAAAGTTAAAAAAATAATAATTTTAATACGATTAAATATACGAGTTTATTTGATCTTAGGAAACGTAACTTATAACAAATAAATAATTGTTAATATTCTCCCAAATACGATGAAATAATTATGATCTGGCTGTGTGTCTGAAGAAGCCCTTAAAATGGTATCGTCCTACGAAGGTCAAGGTCGTCCTGATGGAATATTGTCGTGGCATGGAAACCACCAGGAAGACCTTCAGGATGAAGATACGGATTAGAAGTGAATTACTTTCTAAGGACCCGGTACGATGTAGATCCAATTTAAAAGCTCAATTAAGTATTTTTGTAAAAAATATATCGCCACGTGCAATGTCAATACAAATCGTCTTCGACTAAACTGAAACAGGCGTGAGGTCAATATTTTTGGTTAGGGATTGAACCGGGAACCTTTCTTTAAAGAGTTTCCTGATAACTACTGAGCCAATAAGCACCGCTGTGATGTATCTTGAATATTAAGCCATCAATTTTGACATACGAGTTTTTGTTTGTTTTTATTAAATATTTGAAAACTGAAAGACAATTTTAAAGTTACGCTTCAGTATATTTTTTAATAAAGTTGAGCATTTTTATACATCGAAGAAAAAAAATTATAAATGTTTCCATCTTAATTTAAAAAATACAGCATTTAGTATTATAAAATATTGTGTTCATGTTTTACAATTCCAAAAATTCGCCAAAAAAGATCATGCATGTCGGTGAAAAATGTCTTATCTTCTATACATAATATTGTAAAAACTGTTTGATAACATCATGATATAATTTTTTTCTATTCGAATTTTATTTAAGTTTTATTAAATTAATGTGGAGTAATATGCAAACATATTCATTCAACATATTTTAGTTTAGACCATTTAAATAAAAAGAAAAAATCGTATCAATCACATAAAACCCATAAGAATATCACTGAAAAATTTTTCTAAATTTTTTTCTTTTCTTTTTGTTTAACGTTTCGGCTATTGATGTAGGTGGTATTTTAAAAATTATTTTAACTAATGCGTTGTAATGTAGATTTTCTTAATATTACAAGCCGTCAAGGCACGAGAGGCACTGCGTATATTTTCAATAAAGAAAAACATCTGAATTTAACTTAATTTGACTCTCCAAACCAAACGTTAAAAAAATTCATGAATTGGCAAACTAAAATAATTAGCACCATTTTAAAATGTCCTTCCAAAACTAAAATTCTTTAGAATTAAAATATCTACAGATTTCTTCTTACATTAAAAAAGTATTATAAAAAGCAATGAAATTTCAACATAAAGCACTGAAATTTCTTGCTTTTGGTATGAATACGCATGAAGGCATAAACCCTTAAAAAAAATCTACAGTCATTAGTATGAATTGATCGTACCACTCACCATGATGGGTATTCATTATTTAGATTGGTTTCTTTAGATGAGTTTACCGTGTTTTTGCATATCTGATAAATAAACTTAAAATATTTGTGATCTCCTAGCCATTAAGCTATTCATATTTTCTGTTAACATATTCGCTGTAAATGTCTAGACCCGCCCGTTTGCTTCAGGGTATAGCTACCCTGCGAAGGGTGAACAAATCACACGTTTGACAAACAATAAATTAATTATTTCGCAAACGACTTTCATTAGAGCCTCCAGAGCTTCAGGCAGGGCAGGTAATTTTATGCAAGACTGAAATTTGTCGCGGGGCGAGCCTCCCTAATGGCAACCCCTGCTGATGGGGTTAGCAAATGCCACATTATTCTTTGAACACATTATACAACATTATGCTACTTAAAAAAAAATGCCACGTTTTTCATGAAAAACAAACGTACGCTATTCTGTTTGTTTTCTTTTTGTTTTTTTTTTATTCTTGTTTTCTAATTTATTCCTGCTGTTTACTACCCTTTAAGACTTTAAGTCAAAAAGGTTTTCTTAAGACGGCGGGCTTAACTTTTATCCGCGGGGTTTACCCTTTTCGTAGTTTGTTTCGTCATCGGTCGAATCGTGCGGAAATGTGTTGAAATATTAGAATGCTCGGCGCGGTTCTCGTTTCCACTCATGTGACGTGTTCCGTGGAACATTAGCGATACGATCGCCGTATAAGCCGGGCTACAAATATTTTTGTGGAAATATCAGGAAAAACTGTAATCCGAACCCAGAGAGTATTGCGCCTTAAGTATTTTTTTAATGTTTAAATATAAATAAAAGTCTTTTTTTTATAAGTTGTCTATACGCATTTTGGCAGTGTATGGGTTTTGTATGAACCTCTACGAAAGCCTTATTAATTTTTCATGATCGTAATCAAATTAGTTGCTGTTGATCCGTGTTGAATAAAGGCTTCATGAATCCTGCGTCAACCTTTGTTAGGGAAAACTAAATCCCTTACGGTTACCGTCACTCAGTGGGGAATTCATATATCTTTTGGATAAAACTTGTTTTAACTATTAAATACATTCATTTTATATCTACCCAAAAGTAAATTTTTCAAAAGCAGCAAATATTTTCGCCCTTCAAGGGATTTATTTTCCTATTTAAATAATACAGAGTAATACTAATTTTACAAGTCTACTGGGTATATATACATTTATATATTTGTGATCAAGCAGTCGTTTGAATTTATACGCATTTCTTCACAATATATTGATACTTGTTTAAGTAACTTTGAATTCATAAAAATTGTAACCTTCACTTCACAAAGTACGTATTAGTCAAATGCCCGTATTTTAAGGCGGAATTAGGTTTTAAGCGACGTACTTATGTGACCCAAAGAGCTCTTAGATTAAATAATATCCTAGGTAAGGATACAGTGAGACCCCGTTGAGCTCGTCTTCGGTATAATGTAGTACTTAAAGGATTTAATATCTTTACTTATATGGTCGTATAATTTACATGTACACTGAGTATTCGTGATTCTTTATATATATAAATATATATAGGTTGTCAGTTGTGTCGCAGCGTGTGTAGCACTCCTCTGTTCTTTGCCAATGACAATACTTTCCCCTTCGTTTTCATTGAGATTTTTTGTGGCTTTGGTCCTGCATTTACTTGTCGATCTGAATAAGGGGTGTTCACTTGACCTTGGGCTGGAGTGCCCGCAGAGAGGGTCCGCATTATTCAGGGGGTCGCTCCATATTGACGTCCTCCCGTGAGTGATAGTCAATTTAGGCTTAACTTTTGTATATTTTATAAAAGTTTTATCCCAAGCTGACCCGCACCTTTTTACGAACCCTATCGCTTTTCTCTCCGTATTATTTTATTTTATATTTGGCTACTTTTGTAAAAATATTTGATATTAAAAACGCAATAGTTTACTTCAAAAACATGCTTTTTCATTTTATAAAGTTTTTGGGATATATCTGTAGATCGTGTATTCAAGTTAATGAAACATATATTTTGATGACTAAATAAAATATCATATTTTCAATGCAACCAATAACATAAATGCTCTCTGGATAATTACTGTATGTAACTTTTTTTAAATATTCAATGTATTAAATCTGTTTATTTTTTATTGTATTCATAACGTGACTAATATTTCAAAAAAACACGTATTTACAAAGTCATTTCTACTTAATTTTTTTAAAGATATGTTTCATTAGTAGTAAAAAATAAAAATACTCTAACTATGATCAGTAATCAATTTTTTATATTTTATGTTCATTTTTCTAGAATAAACATTTTTTTAAAAATATTTTTAAGCACCCATAAACACTGAAACAGTTTTTTTTTAATTTGAATTAAAAGTTGACGTACTTTGTATAGTTTGTTAGGTTTACGTAGAAAGTGTAAATTTGATTGAGATAAGTTGCCTGACTCATAAATTAAGAATATTTGTGGCTTGCAAGATAATACGTTGCGGTTTCGCTAGTTAAGTTCTGACAAGTTATCTTTGAAAGCAAACAGTTCCCGGTGGAGGTTCATCTGCAACTGAGACACCGATAACAGAGATATTCACAGCATCAAGTTTCGTGGAAGGCCTGAGAGACTGTCAGCCAATAACAATAAGTAGACAGAGCTAACCTTTATCACATATAAAAGCTTGCAGGAAAAAATACCTGTAATACTTGTTAGGATAATTGTGTTTGTCTTTTACGAACTTTCTCGACTGATGTCCGTAGCTTTAGTAGGTCAAGTGTTATTCGCTTCCTTTTTACTATAAAAATACGCTTATAAACGTCGAGCAAACGTTGGCCAACGTTTATAATAATATTGAACTTTAGGGCTTTGGTTTTATTTTTAAAAAAAATTACGATTCTTGATGCTTGATGCAATGGTTTTGGGATTTTCAATAGGTTTTTCGAAATGGCAGAAATACACGAATAGTAACAAAACCTTGTCAGAAATTTTTTGTATTTTTCAAACATGTGTGTTTGTCTATTATTGATTAGTCGACTGGTTGTATATGATTTTCAAAATAAAAATAAAACGCAGAAAATATATAAATTATCGTATATAAAGAAGGATTACTGTTTTTCTTATTTATATTATGAGTTTACTTTAAGCATTTATTATATTACTCACGGCATATTTCTCAAGTGCCATTAAGTTATCAACCTCAGATAGTAAAAGGGTATTTAATTTAATATTATAATAAATATTTAAAAAAATTAGTTACGATAACTATCTTAAACTATAAAAACAATTAATACTTTTGTGGAGTACGCAAATAAAACATGTATTAAAAATGAAAAATATTTATATTTATTTTGGAACACTCCATTACTTACGTATATAAATAAGCTAATGATATTTGTAGAACCTATATCCAATATATAATATAAAAATACGATAAACTTCGCTGATTTAGTAGGATTGTGTGTTTATTTTAATAATTATCACAATATTTATTTTCAAAAGTAATATTTGTCGTTCATGTTTTTATTCGTCGTTGGTGATAGAAATGTGGCTATAAAAACGGTGAATTGCTTTAACGACATTTAAAAGCGTTTTTATTTTACAAATTTCTTAAATCGATATTTTGAGATGCTTTCAATACTGTCATAGTTCGGGTATTGAGTCCGTGCGTGCTTATGAGATTTTTACTTGCCATGTCCTTGAAGAGTAATTTCATCTTAAAAAAACAGATCTCCGAACAAATTGTTAAAAAATAATAAAATCATTGAAAAAAAAGGATATTTTTAAAGTATTGTATTTTGGCTATTTTTCACACGAAAAGGTTGTGCCTTGTTAAAATAAATTCAGTTTTTATTTTTTTTCTCAAATATTTTTCACAAAATAGGTATAATTATATAAAGGAGCTGTTTTTACTCATTTTTTTTAAACACCCTGTGTTTGACACTATACTAAACGATCTTAAAACGTGAGCTCACTCTAAACAATATTTTCGTGTATTTTACTGTCAAATGTAACTGATTCAGGTTTTTTTACAAAAAATTCGATAAAATGAAGATATTTTAGAATTTTTTCGCAAAATTTTCATAAAAAAAGATTCAAAGCATTTTGACGCATTGATAATATGTAAACGAAAAAATAACACAATTCGCTGGTACGAACGATTGATTTTGATTCATGTCAAGCTTTCAATATACAACGTTACTTTTTTACAGCCGCGGCTTTATTGTTTTCAGTTACATATCGTATTTCCATACAAAAGACGATTCGTACATGTAATGGACGTCCCGAAAGAAAGTCTTACAATTTTTTGTGAAAATACTGCAATAAAAATGAATGATAGCGTTGAATTAAGTTTAGAAATAAAACTCGTCGTTATGGAAATCGGGTTGGTATATTTATTATTAAAAACAAAATAAAATCTCTTTCCACAAAAACTGTCACTTACATTGTCTCTAACTTTTGTTATCGTGACATTTTAAACGATTCTTATGTTTGTGAAAAATTTTGAAGCAACATTTATTAAATACGATATGAATTTTTTATTTTTTTATTTGAATATTAATTTTAAAAAGAGAGCCTTTTAAACTTTCTGGGAAGTAATTTTTCTCGATTGTATTGAGCTGTCATTTTCAGGCATCCATACAAACTCATTATCTATCTTTTAGTTTTTAGCTTCGGTCAATTCTTTATATATAACATTAGAATCTATACGTGTTTAAATATTTGTGGGAATTAATATAATAAAATAACTTGCACATAAATCAATTCACACCAGAATGCTGTTAGTAGGGTAAAAAAATATTTTATGTAAAAAAAAAATAAGCAAAGCTCTTTTTATGTCTATTTCAATTAACATAAATTTTTTTCATGCACTTTAATGCATTCTCGTGTCGTGGCATAGATAGGTGTTGTATATTATACAGGAAAGCTCTGCCGATACCTACGCAGTGCGGTAGAGAAGCCCGAGGCATCCTTGCAGGCTAATTCAAGTACATTTGTCGTATTTTTTATACATCGGAGCAGAAGCCCTGCCCTCGAGATGATTTATACGCAAACACGCCGCCACTCCACCAATCAATTAGTCATACAACTTGAATATGAGCCTTGGTTCGTATGCCTCTGTTTGTTCACATTACAACGTTATGACCATTGTTTTTTTTTCATTACTAATCGCGACCGACTATTTGCGGGTAATGAAAAATAGTAATTAGCAGAATAAACAGGAAATTAAAAATTTAAAAAAAATATCTATCTGGTGCCTCTGAAAAATACTATGCATATTATACAATAAATGCTGTGTTATCAAAACTTATGCTGAATTTTTTTCGATTGTTTGGTAATGGTACTTGGGCCATATTCATCCCTGAAGATACCATAATCAAAACTTAGAAAATCTAAAAAATCATATGGAGCCAATATAAGCGGTTGCTCTAACACAATAACATGTTTACAATATATTTTATAAGATTCAGTTTTTTCTTGTGTATAAAAATATGTTAATAGATGGTTAAAATAACAATACGTACATAATAGACGATAATAAACTATTTACACTATAATTTAATGATGTAGCTATTTTAAAAATAATTGTTTGAAATATTTTTTTCAAACCATAGATGTCCGCTTTTGAAATTATAGTAAAATTAAATTTTTACATACTACAAGTGACTATAAAAATTCGATGTCTATAAATTTATTTAAAAGCATTCAATAACGATGCATTATGTGAAATTTGCCCTAAGAAAACCATGAACAGGCGTAGAGATATGTTTTTTGAGAACCAACCTCCTTTGAGAAGAGGCACCTATAGAAAAAAATGTGATTTTGATAGTTCAAAAATATAAATTTAATTAGTCTTTCTGTTGTAAGTCCTATCGTAAGGCATACAAAGCATAAAAATAACACATACTCGTATATGAAAATCCAAAGTATTGTTTGAATCACGCCCCAGATCTAGTTTTATTTTATGTGACTACCGCTGGAATCGACTTTACTGAAGCAACCAATCATTTGAAAATTTTACGATTTCGTCAAAGTGCACGTTAAACTATAAATAAAATGTAGTCTGGCGGATCTGGCTCTCTTGGCAATCAGCAAACTGAGTTGGGTCTACTGTGTGGTTATTACGCGTAGTCTGCACGCACTGGTAGAGTACAATGCCGCATAGTTTTCCCTGAATATAAATCTGTTATCAATAAGAGAATTGCGGGCCACGCAGAGGGTCGAACATCTCGAAGAGCTTCACCTGGCTTGATCCACTCACGGCTAAAGCCAGGTGGGAGCTTAACAAAATTTAAAAAATATTTGTATTTATTATAATTGAAAATTTTTCATTGAAGTCTATTCAGGCATAATTTAAAAGTCATAAACCGGTGGAAGAAAGCTAGTGAAAAAATGTTGTAAGGGCTGAAAAAAATTCAATATCTTTAAAGCTTATATAATATCAAAATACGGATATATAGAATATTCAATAGTATTTCAATATATTGCATATAAAAATGAGTATAAATAGCTCAGAAATTATTAAGGTATCTCAATACAATGAGATGACAAAAAAACCCAAGAGTTTTTGAATTTCCAAAAATGTATTTATTATTTTTTTAATTTAGGAAATTCTTAGGTAGATATTTATTCTGTGACGATGAACCCCAGAAAAAAACGACAAACTTGAAACAATGACGCAGTTCAATTTAATTAAATTGACTGTAAGACCTGCAAATAGATTAGACTTTTTTGTGAATTTTTTTTTATTTAAAATAAAATCCTGTGGTCTTACGATGCCCAGAAGGATATTTTGCTTCCAAAGGCAAGTTTGACACTCAACGTGTATTCGAATATAAAATGTGGTTTTTAATCCCGACGGAGTCAGGGGGTTGAGGACGTTGGGGCTTGTGGCAGCAGGTTCCCTCATGGAAGGGGGGCAAGCGCTCAGAAAGGGGGGCACATTTCTTGGAAGTTCCATGGCGGAGCGTATTTACACTGCGGGGCTCCTCAGCAGTTCGCGCATTTTATTATTCTCTCCTCACTTTGATAACCGAGACCGAGATAAAAAGCAATAAAAAGTAAAATAAACAAATGTAGAATAACCCTCTTGTTAATTTACTCGACTCTTTGAACATTATGTAAACGGCCGCACGAATGTTTGCACGGCCATTTTTTAAAATATTTTGGAGTTTGGCCAATCGGAACGTCCTTACGTGTGTCATATTTTAAAAGGTTTTTTTTTTTTTAAATTACAGTCAAACTGAATAAACCGAAAATATATATGCATACAATTTAACAGAACACAATCCGTGGTACATGGAAAACTGAATAAAAACTAAAATATTAAAATAAAATCTGACTTGGCAATGATAAAATAATGCTACTGTCGTCAAGTGAACTATTCAAGAAAAGCCTTTCATGTATAATCTAAATGAATATATCTTCTACTTCTACTATAAGGAGATAAATACTTTTCCATTTTTTTCTTTGCATTGTATTGATATAAATTTTATCTAAAAATTATTACCAGCACATTTATTTGTAAATATTACTTAAAAATTCACCGCAATAAGATATTATTTTTGCATCTTATGCATTAGAAGATATCTTAATTTACTCATAAAAAAGTAGTTATGTTTATGGGAAATTAATATTTTTCGCACATAGCATTGGAAATTAACCTATTTATATATTTTCAAAATAGTTGATACTATGGTGAGTTAAAACTAATCTAGAATCAAAAACCTAAAAAATGATTAAAAAAGTTATTACATCGATCAAAAAAATATATTCTTTTTATTTCATCGATTTACTGAGCAAATCACTAAAATCTTCTCTTATTAGGAGGCGGCTGATATTGTATACGCAATACCAGCCAGCTTACAGGTGACTAGTAACACCTGAACGCTTTTTCGGCCTGGCAGGTGTTAGATAGAAACATACTTCAATATTTTTAAATGTGATTTTAAGAAGTGATTACATAAAAAGTTAACGAGAACCAATCTCTCAGATGTGCGATGGCTGCCAAAGAAAACGAACAGAGGACAGTGGTTCAGTGAACTGAAGTAAAAAATGTGCGTTTTAATAGCGGTAGAAGCAAAGCTTTTATGCAAATCATAAGAATATAACACATTTTTTTAGAATTCGATTAAACAAAAATCACATTCTTATACCATTAGTATTAAAAACAAAAAATAAAAATAACAATCTGAATATTTATAATCTTCAATTCATAGTCTAACCGAGTGATTCAAAAAAGCGTATTCATTTTCATGACTTGATTCATATGCAAATGTCTGCTTTACAAACTCCGTTTATATTTTATATATTGACTTAACTGATGTTTATGAAGAAATTTTCTAAATGTATACTTTATAGTAGTGAATGTGTTTCAGTAAACACGGCGGTCCTTGTCTTGAGAGACTTTCTCAGAAACTGCGTAAAACATCGATCCAAAAGCATTGAGACGCGAGTAAAATTTTTATTACACATCTGCTTTACTCATATTTTTTGAAACGTCGTTTTTGCCGAGTCTTCAATAAAGATACAAGTAAAGAATTTAATTTAGCACTACTCATATTTAATATAAAAAATTATCTAATATATATATATATATGTTTAATCAACGCCGGATTTAGTATTCTCAATGTTCATGCAGGTGTGTAGTCTTTGCTATAAATTAATAAATAATCTAATACATAAGTTTTACTCTAAGTATTTACGCAAACATTTATATGTAAAATTTTCTGCGTAATTAAAGCACGCAGTGACACAACTTGCAACCGATTCGCATTTATGCAATAGCATCTCTGGGTCTCAACTGGGTATTTTTTATTAGTTTAGTAAATAAAGCAAAAGAGGATGCTATAAGCCAGTTGTATCGCAGCGTGTGTAGACAGCTTAAATGTGGGGTGTACAGCTCACGGGTGACCTTGAACCTTGAGCGTGTCCCATTTCCGTGTACGTACTCAGTGTAATATATACGCGATAGATTTACACGTGTAGTAAGTATCCACAATGTATACACACACACACACAGATGCAGCCACCCTCCCCCGCTCGTAAGGGCGCTGAGTTATCGAGAAAAGTATATTATATTTGAAACGTTTTCAATTATTTCACAGTTCCTTTCAAAACGTGTGAAGCCTTGAAATATTTTGTGACATGTTCTGTTAGTGCTCTCGCCACATTTTTGAAGATATTTTCATGTTTAATTTATAACTGATAAAATGAAATATTTTCAATGTTGCGTTACGTGTAAATATAGCTATTAATTAATGTTGATAAAAAAAATCAACTATGCGCTAATAACATATTATTAAGATCATTTGCTGCAGCCGAATACATAAAATATTTTTTAAAGTTTTTAATGCAGTACAGCCTCATTTGGCTAGCTCATGAATCAACTAATTTAATTATTCATTAACTCTCCCGATCTCGCACACATGCAGCGGAATAATTTAATTAATCGCCCATTAGACGTTTAATTCTAACACGCAACCGAATACACGGTTTAATACCGTTCGCTCGAGAATTAATTAATTAATTCGATAGATTATTTATTCAGTTCGTTTAATGCGATCATTCGGTCGTGCCCATCGCCACGAATGACGCGGTCTTGCGGCTCATGACGGAGGAGCCCTCGACGATTTTGAGCAGCGTCGCGGCCTTGGGGGTGCTTTTAAAACGGCGGTCATGAATAAGGAGGAATGGGTTCGTTTGATACGAAACTGAATGGCTACATTAAACCTGGCGCTTTACTGGCGAGTAAAATAAATTCAATACGATTTTTTCCTATTTAATGCGAGAGATATAAACATTGATTCCGATTTTATTTTCATAACTAAAATATAGAGTGTTACAGAAGTTACTACTTTGTTTTGAGTATCAGCAATATGTAAATCTTTATAAATTTTGTATATGAATTTTGACGATGCCTTTTAATCAATAGTGAGGTTAGGTTTCATTTAATATTTTAATGAATTAAACGTTTCGCGAGTAAATAAAGCTTAAATATTTTTTCTTGATAAATGAAAGTAACAAAATTTCATTAACTATAATATTAATATTTCGTAAGCGATGCATTAAAAATTAACTCTACAAGACACTATTTTAGTAAATAATATTAACTCCAAAGTAATAGCGATTATTTACGTAGAGTGAATATAAATAATAATAAAAACAAGTACAACTTGTTTTATGAAATATCTATTCACACAAGTGTAAATATAGGTTGTAGATTGTTTTAGCAATTATTATTAATGAAGCAAAGCTTAACTTGCATGATGTTAAATTTAAAAATATTTAGTTTAAATTCTCATTAACTCGTTTATTTTAATTTTGCAAAATAATTCTGTAAAGCGACTCATCGTTCGTGTCATCACTAACTTGCGCCTATTTTATATTCCTAGTCAGTAGATTTCGCCGTATATCATAATATCGTAGCATCCTAACTTGTATACCATAGGACGCCTATAAGTTAGTGCAAATGTGTAAAGGTTTCCCGGTTGGCATTATCTGGGAGTAATTTAATGAACGCTTGTAGATACCAGACGGACGCTGGGGACCCTGTTTTGGAGAAAATGTTTATCTAATAGTGATGATACACGAGACCGTGGGGAGAAAATCTCTGCGGAAAAGCCGGAATATTCTAATATCTAATTGGCACTTACAGCGATATAATCCGGAGCCTTCCGTGTCTGAGGACGCTATTGGGACGCAATTTGATTCCTGTCAAATGATACCGGTGATCTTATCTAAAGAGCTCTCTGTAGATCATTAATTATTTTCCTATTATCTGATGATTGTACTGATAGTAGTACAATCATCTAATCGAGTATCTATATGTATAGACTACTACAAGTAACTACTTAGCACCTCCAAGTACAGACCAACTCTAGAGTTTGTTTCACGTTGTAAAATAGATCGTCTAGTTTAACAAGATTTAAAACAAGCGTTTTCATCTAAAATCAACATATGATATAATTAATATACGCGAATTCTTTTTTTCTAATAGTTTCTTATTTAAGCTTCAGCTACGATCTATCTCAAACATTTTATGAATGTAAATGAGTACCCTGCTGCTGTAATTAAAGCACGTTGCGAGGTACACACGCGATTAAATTTAATTAATATTTTAAATGATTTTGGTACAGATTTTTATCAAATAAATTTTTTAGAAATTGTCCGTATAATAAGTAACTTTTTCGTATTTTTATATGATTTTGTAAATTTATATAAGTTTGTCACAGGAACAGATAAAAATGATTAATGACGTGTTTTATAACTTGATGCTAAATAACGTAACGTTTTATTAATAACTTGTTATAATTGATTAATGAAAGCCTCTATCTCTTCTTATTTATTAAATTTAATAAAGTAACTATTATAGTATTTTTCGTTACACGATTATATATTTTTTATCAAATAAAATTTGAAATGGGAGATTTTCTTTGTGATAAATTTAGGAAATTCGAGCATTTAAACTGTGAATTGCTTTAAGAGACATAAAATTAATCCATTTGGGTAAACATTGAATACTGGAATACTTGGTCAGATATATCATTTTGCACGACTTATGGATAGCGGCAAGGTGCCATGAAAACCACCTGAACTGCTCTTGGGGGATTCGTTATAATTACATTACGATTTCTTCCACGTAATACAAGATTAAACTGGCAGAGAGGGGGTTGGAGGGGGTGCCAGTGGCGGTTCGTTTTACTGCCCTCCGAGGGCGAGGACCCCAGGGGCGCCGGCGTATTGGGGCTGGCGCCACTCTGGGCTGCACATTGCCCAGAATCCAGACTAACCGCCAACTGACCTCAAGAAATAATCGATGCTTGACCAGCGGTTATCTTCGATATCTATCTACCAACAGAAAGTAACGGCCAAACGGCTGGTAAATTATGAAACGTTCGATATGATTATGTACATTTTTCCAAATATTGAAAAATGATTAATAAAAAAACTTTTATAAAAATATCATCATGACTTGTGTGACAATATTTAATTTTGCATAATAAGTACGTTGGTTCACTTATAGCATATGATAATTAAAAATTCTCGCTAAGTACCAGTGACTCGTTGGTATAATTGGTAATGCACCGGCTATGTAAGCCTGGGGATGTGGGTTCTCGAATCCCACACAAGTCACGATGATATTATTCTGAGAGTTTCTTTAATCATTCTTTAATATTTTTAAAATTGTACTTAATCATATCAATCAATAAAACCTGTATAGGCAAAATTGTACTTACTGTGGGACGGTCTTCACAAAAATCAATAATATATGAAATGTTCAATAATATTTTTTGTAGTTCAAATATTGGGTTTTACAAATGTAACGACTTCGTATCAGATCTTTCTACCTTCACATGAGAATATACAATAAATTATGAATTGTTGTTGGTTCTATCAATAACTCCATATATTTATAGTATATTTTTATCTTAGTTTTCTAGAGAATTGAGTACTAATGAATAGCCTTTGTAACCATACAAAGGTTTGTTTAAAATTGTAATTGCTTCATACCATAATTTTAGGAGCACTATGTATGTCCCTTTTATGGAAATGTTTTTTTTTATTTGTAGAATATATTCGTTAAATTTTTACTCACTTTTGAACTAGTTAATGTAGATAATCCATGTTTAATTTTTCATAAGCGTGTGCTTGGTAATAATTCCGCGGCATTTCTGCGAGTGCCATTTCCGCTGCTTCCGGTTATTGGGACTGATAAATATACAAGAGGTTCTTGGCAATAACATTTGCCGCTCGTGTCCAATCTCGATCCGAGACATGAATATTCAATGCTGCCAACTTAACAGGTTTCCTTAAGGGCTTTCTTTCCGCTATCGGAATATCTTGATAGCCTTCAGTGAAGCTTTTTCCAGAAGTCAATTATGCATTTACTTTGTTCGTGATAGCATCCGAATCATTGTGAACCACCGTTTATATTATCTATTGTTCCTATCTTACAGCGTATTTACAATAATATTTAAATCAAACCGACTTAAATAATATTTTGATTTAATATTAACATTTTAAAGTTTCGACTTTGTTTGGGACATTTTAAGAGTTCCGTGATGGAAATGTTGGTACATTAAAATAGCCAAAACGAGGTATGATACCCAAGGACTGAGTATTTAAAAGATAAATTATGAAACAAAATATAATATCTTAAATATTATACCTAGTTTAAAAAAAATCCCATTTAATGAAATAATGCTCTTGAAGTGTCAAATTGTTTTTTTTTTTTTAATATAAATTTTATCTTTTATTTTGTTTGTATTTTTGTGCAAAAACATGCAATAAATCTGACACGAGTTTTTATAAAGTAAATCAAGTGGCATGCAAAAATATCGTTAGAGTTCCTGGCATCTCCGTTTTGCGGTTCATGGAGCTTAAAGTGCTTGTAGTACAAGCACATCATCAGGCGCTACTCGTGATGGCAAAAGTATAGAATTAATGACACCATACAAGCTTCTAATTTCCGGAGCTATTTTCACGAGAAACATGCTCTGTTTACACACAGTGAAGCTCGGACTCCACTGAAATTCTATGACAGGCCTTCAAGCTCACTGTGCTATTTACATCTGATTGAGATATATTTTGAGAATCCACTTAAAAAGCTATAAAATCTGTATTATAATTCGGTTATGCTTAGTAAATTTGAACTGTATTTAAAGAGTTATATTTATTTATACAAAATATTTAATGCGTTTTTTTATTTAATAAATTAAAAATAGTTAGTGTTCTTCGTATTTTTCTGATTAATTATGAAACTATGAAAAAATATTCAACCAATTATATTATATAATAATCTAATACATGTGTAAGTTACACAACGTTTGTGATAACTCAAAAATATATTTTGATATTCAATTTCTTTTCAACTATCTTTTACATAAATAAAAAACTTTGTATATATTTGATGAAATGAAATGAGTTTCTATATAAAAAGGGTGATAGATAATATGAAGAAAGACATTTTAGACCCTCGTCAAAGTCAAAAATTTTATTCCCATGAAATTGATTTTACGTCTACGAGGTGAATACTTTGCTCGTGTAAGAAGTAACTGTCAAGTATATGTTTAACTGTTGTAAGTGTATTAAATTTTTAAAATCAACTGTATGTCATATGCTCGTAAATTTTGGTAACCGTTGTTATTAAATTTCCTATAAGATTGAAAACAACTCAACAATATACCTAAAAACGAAGGATTTGCTATAAATCGGCATAGTTTTAATAGCATGTGCTCGGTCAGGAGTGCAGCCGAATTTATTAGACTGGCCCAGTATTTACGTTTGATAAGATTGTCACCAACCTCCTCTGAGGAGAAGCAGCTGAAGAATATGTGACTAGTTTAGTTATTGGTTTTTTTTTGTTTGCAGTGGAAGTTCGTTCGAAGGACAATGGCAGAATGGCAAGCGCCACGGCTTGGGGGTGGAAGCGCGGGGGCGCTGGCTATATCGCGGGGAGTGGACGCAAGGCTTCAAGGGTCGCTACGGAGTCAGGCAGTCTGCCACCAGCAACGCCAAGTACGAGGGCACCTGGGCCAATGGCCTGCAGGACGGGTACGGCTCCGAGACCTACGCTGATGGCGGTGAGTCCCACGACCCAGTCTCTACTACTTCTCTATTTCAGGACCTTTCAGAGTTATCATTTTCAGGAGCGGTGCTGTAAAATTATCCCAATATCGATGGCTTTGCTAAAAAGTGATATCACCGTACAGCAATAAAGTAGACTCCTTACCCAAGATACTTACAAATATTCTAAAAAAACACAAAGAAACAATTATTTTTAGGTACACACTTTTTATGTTTACATTACAATAATAAAATAGCACAGTACGGAAAATTCATTAAACATTTTAGCTGAAAAGGCATTTTTTTTTTTTCAAAAATCACTTTGACATAAATAAAATAATAAAACAAAAAGTTTGTTACTAATAGTCTAATAAAATGAGCCATTAAGTAAATGTACACATCAGTACACAAAACAGCTTTAACATCACACATAAAACAGCTATATTTGGAATATTTTTAAGACCCTGTTAACGATATAAACGATGTTACGATTGGCATTTACATGGAAACGACAATACGTTTGAATTCCTACATATTAATCTTCTCGCTTTGCCTATGATGCGACAGCTTCTCGCATCACAGCATATAAAATGCACTGCTTTGTTGGTTTCCAATGCTCTGTTATAATGTTTCACTAGCAAACAAAGCATCAGAATTCATATGAACGTTTGGGTTTAGTGATTTGCGTGGGTAGATTGCTTTTAGATGTATTAATTTATTCTACAGATAATGTTTCAATTTTCGTATAGAATTGCTTTACACTGCAACTAGAATTTTCGTGCGGCTTGTACATTCAATTTTGATTTCTATCACACTTTTTGTGATTCATAAATACATTAAAAAACTGATAACGGAAGAAGTGTGTCCTTTAGTTAAAAATTAAAGTAGTGACTACTCGAGTTGTATCTATGTTATTAGAAATATATTTTTTCTTTGTGAATCACAAGCACGTTGACTTCTACAGCCAGCAGATCAGTAGTAGTTAGTTAAGATCGATCTGCAATTGCATCGTTGCAGTGTCTGAGTGAACTATTTGGCGCCACCCATTCTTCTATATGGCGCCTTGCTGCATTCCTGGAGTGGCTCGGTGTTGCCAGAAGCTCTCTCGAGTATTCGTCGCTGCTCGCGATCTCTCTCCAAGGCGGATTTCCTCTATGATAAGATGATATGATCTGAATATTTAAACACGCCGAGTCATAAAGGTCGGATCAGAATCGGTATTTTACCAGCGTACTAGTTGAAAAACCCGATAAAAGAACATTGCCCTCCGTAGAATGAAATATCACACTAATATACGTGTTACTATACTTAACTTATATTTTAAAGAAACTGATT
The DNA here is from genome assembly GCA_022113835.1 of Atopsyche davidsoni. Classification (NCBI taxonomy): domain Eukaryota; kingdom Metazoa; phylum Arthropoda; class Insecta; order Trichoptera; family Hydrobiosidae; genus Atopsyche; species Atopsyche davidsoni. The sequence goes on from JAILWY010000012.1 coordinate 15,578,465, forward strand.
TTATTTTAAAATATACGCTTCAAAATATAACACAAAGGAAATCTTTTATCGTCGAAATGAGCATTTTTGCATCTTCACTGACATTGATTTTCGTAGAATCGTGATTGGCATTGACTTGGTGTTTAATAAATACGTCGAAAGCAACCGAGACATGCCAAAATTAATCGTTTAAAAAAATACGTACAAGTAGATGTTTAAAATAATAAATATGAACTAATTGCAGTGTTCGCACGTTATTTCGCAGTAGAATGTGGTGTTAAAAGTGCTGAATAATTTTCTTTATTTTATCACTCACATATTTTATATTTAGTTCTCGTGCACGTGAAGCTTCATAAATAAAAGCAAACTTGAACAGCCGTTAAACATGCACCTTTAGCCACTCTCCTCTTGCGCATCCATCCACAGTGACTTGGAATTTATTTTGTAATTAAAATTGTAATGACTCGTAAATTTAGTGCACCCTTTGCCGGGCGAGCCAGCTAAATTTAAAAAAAAAAGTAAATATGCCTTGAAAACACGAAACATCTGTTTTAACAAATGTAATAAGCAGTTATACGCGTCTTGTAAACGGATTTATCTTTTTATTTCAGGGTGACAGTTTTAGTGATTACTTTAATAATATAGGTTTATCAGGCAAATATTTCAAATCGGAATGATTACTTTTAAGTCAAGTTTTAATCATTGCTTTAAATCAACACTTTGTATTTACTTATTAATATCGTATTTCGTATATCGTACAGTATATTGCTTAAATAGTATTTCTTCTGAAAATTGTGTTTTAATCAAAACTGTCAAACTTTCTCGCCTTTTTTTAGACTTGTTGATTAGAAAGTTGATCTGAGTGAAGTAGACTTCAAGTTTAAGATTACGTTATAAGGAATAAACTCAAATCACAATATTTCGATTAACATAGCGTTGATGTTCGCAGAAATACATATCTTATTAAAATTTTATCAGCAAACTAATTTTCTGGTAAATTTTTCTACATTATATATTATACAATCATTCGTGTTGTTAAGACCAAAATATCGCTGTAATTATAAATGCACAAACATCAAAATTTGCAAAAATAAATGTATCGGAATGAAATCCATTGTGTTCAAGGTGGAATGGGTTCTTTACTGAAATTCCGGGTATAATCTTTCATTTGCTGGTATATTTTTCAGTTTAATTGATTTATGGCTTAGCTTTGGAAGAAAATTAAAGCTCTCAAACTGGACGTTCAGCTCTGCACTGTTTTGAAAGCTTCGTATATTGATTGCTAATGACTCGGCTAAAAAATGTTTGATAAATATAAATTCTAAAGCGGCAATCGGCGTGAAAACAGCGAGAAATGTTTTTCGTTTTGTTAAAAAAATCGACTCCAGCATGCAATGCCAGATATTTGACAATTATATCTGAACAGTTAAAAAAAATATAATATAAAAATTTCATTTTTGTATAAAGCGTTACTTTTTATAATTTGGGAATTTATTAATCTAGCGTAATCCAGGAAAATGCATGGAATTTTAAGTACAACATAGTTTTAAGCTAATATAATAAATTGATTATTCTTCAAGTTTTATTTATATAACTTGTATAAATATCATTCGGGGAAATTTATCTGAAAATGTGATTAAAATCTATTATTTGTTAAAATAACATTTTCATATTTAAAAAGTCAAGTCTCCAAATTTTCGTTATTGAATCCATGTTGTTATTTTAAACCATCATATTAGAGACATTAATTCGTTGGAAAATGTGAAGTGAACACCATTTATGTGGAACACGAAAAAGATTCTAAGAATTTGAGTGCACGTTGATGGTGGGTGCTGTACCGGACCATTACCAGAGACTTCCTCACTGCTTTGAGTCATAAAGTACATGGGTAGAACCAGTTTACCTGTCCTGTAATGCACGCTTACTGAAATTTCTCCCCTAAGGATTCTCAGTCAGTTTAGTAATGGACCATTTTCAAAGTACACTCTAGTAATATATAACTATGAACACAACTCATTATATAACCTAATATTTATTATTACTATTAAAATATAACAAACGATTTATTATTACAAGCATTGTGTACGTTAATTATCCCACGCAATTAAAAATTGAATTGAATTGTTATATGAAATATTTGGTCTATAAAAGTATTGAATTTATTATTTATTGGTATATTTTGCATTTGCAATTATAAAATATTCATTTGTGAATTTTTTAGAATCGTAACTAAATGTGTGCTGAACCTCTGAGTTTGATGTGTTCTTTGTCGTTTCATTGTGTTACGTGTATGTGTTGTGTGTTAAATTGTATCGGGATGAGAAAAAGAGTCGGTGGACGGGCTCGTTGCTCGATCGGTCGGCCGCGGTGGCGGCGGCGTTGGCGGTGGCGGTGGCGGCGGCGTTGGCGGTGGCGGTGGCGGTGGCGGTGGCGTTGGCGGTGGCGGTGGGGTTCCCGTCGCTCCCGAAATAGTCGGTCCGACCCACATCGGCGCCCGCCAGGCCACGAGGGAGCCGCTGGGAATTACGCGAATACTCCCGCAAACACCCGCAGTGAACCTCTGTGCTCGCAAAAAATCAGGCAGGATCGAACCTTGGATTTAAAAAAAACTATTTTCAATGCGCTTCATACCCTAAGGGGCTGTTTAGACCTTAATTTGATTGATATATACATAAATATATATAAACAATTTAATCTTTCATTCACTGATTTGCTCTAGCGAACCAATTAAAAAAATATTTCGCATCTGTAGCGACCAATAAACTATGAATAATATCTGAATTTTTCAATTCATTTTGGCCTTAATTATTATAATAAAAGATGGATTGGTGGTGGCCATATAATATTTTAAATAATAAGTAAAATACTTGAGTGATTTTTCCACATATAGACTATTGACATACATGCTATACGTATGTTTATTTTTTGGGTTGAACGTCAATCAAGTGCGTATTTATTACCCATTACGGGTTTATTACATTATTACTAATATGATTAGGCACTTTAGTTCACTCATAGAAGATGATTAAAGAAATTCTCAGAAAATTTTATTTTATTGGTTGGCCTGGGCACATTGGTTCATATGTAGGGTATGATTGTTAAAAATTCTCGATTAATGGATGTGGTTCGTTAGTACAATGGTCAGTACACCGGTCATGTAAGCCTGGGGATGTGTGTTCAAATCTGAGATTACTGTCTTCAATTACTGAGAATTTCTTTAATCATCTTCTATGTGTGAACTAATGTGCCTTATCATATTAGTAATAATACATACTATTCTATATTTGATAATGCCGACGTTAAAGCTTAGCGAAACCGGTAACCAATCTATGTTTGGAAAAATCACTGAAGCATTTTACTTATTATTTAAAATATTAAAATGAAATTCCACCAAGTACTCTCTGTCAAAAATATTGAACTGCCATATAAGCCTTCGATCTCTGGTTGCCAATGAAATTGCACCCTATAAGTATAATAAATTATCGAATTAAATTATTAATTATACTTTGAATAATACTAGTACTCTTTATTAGTATTTTTAGCATTCGATTGCAAAAAAACGACTAGACCATTGACTATATTGTGTCTTCAAAGATGTTTTCAACCGCACCAAATCTTCTCTAAAATTATATTAAATATACCGGATTAAATAATACTAAGTTATGAATATTTATGATATAATAATCAGTCAATAGGTGACAATTTCGCGAAATGCAAATAAGTTTATGCAATGTAAAGAAATATAGAATTCGTTTTTATACCAAGTGAATTTATAAAGCATATTTCGAAGTGTAATAATATATTTTTTTACATGAAAATAAACCCATATACATAACTAATAACCTATTTTAGGTTTTCTATAATGACACACGTATATTTAAACACGTAGATACGAATTTTATAGGTAAACGATTTGATCTAAAAAAAATAGCACTGAAAATATCGATAAAAATATTTTTCAGCACAATGTTATTTCTGGAGTCGTGCTGAGCTTTATATTATATTATACGATATTCATTATCGCCAAGGTCTTGCAATATCCTCGCCTCCCCCTTCCTTGGGGGGCTTGGAGCCCCCCTGACCCCCGCAGGTGTGTCGGCCCCCCATTGTTTGAATGCTTTGTCGAGCAGCCTCGGATTCACAAAAGGTAAATATTGTGAAAACTGCGTAGTCAGGCGGAGAGCGCGGCCGTGTCAGCTCGCCCGGAAGTGCGTGTAAGCTCCTCGTGACTTCCGGTTTATTTGTTGATCGTTTTATTTATTATATGAACAATACTTTTTAAATCTTAATTACATAAACGAAAAATATCTAAGCTTAGATACCCAAATGAGGAGTCTGATAGTTGCATCAAATAGGTAAAAAAACTAGGAGATTACGATACTTTTATTTGTGAATGTTTTTGTACTCCTAGCGTTTATTCAGGTTGAAGAAGCTTTACAAATAAGCTATTTTGATTTTGAGTATTTTGAATGAAACCAGTTTATCGTAGATTTCATTTAAATAATTTTGTATGATACAAAAGTCTGATTTTTTTGTCGTAGGTGTAGATATATTCTAGACAAACTACGAAAAGCTATTAATTAATAAAATTAAGTTAATTTTATAGGTCCATTTATTCTTTTATATGTAGCTCGTGGCTCAACCTTTTTACAGATTAGGGTGGTTGTTAAATTTGTAAATCAGATTAATCGAATCTGAAAGTCATTTGCTCTTAAACATTCCAAAGGCATTAAGTTTTTTTATAATATTCACGCAAACATTAGATACGCTTATTTATTATTTATATAATGAGTTATGAAATACTTTGTTATAATGGATATTAATATTTCTAATTACTAACTAAAGCCATTTTTTGACATGTTTCTATATTACTGTTTTAGTAAAACAAGTAAATCCTTTACTTTTAAAATAAAATAAGCTGCCAGTATTCTAAATAAGCAGATTTATTTAAGCGCTTGGAATATACTCTTTTAGTTTTTAGACAGTAGCTTACAAAGCTTTGGTGATGCCAATATTTCAGGATTATACACGACCCGTCATTAGCACATTTACGCACCGAAAAAGCCTCCTGTTCTTCATACCAAAAACCCTCTGAATTTACGGGAAAACATATCATAGTAAACGACCTTGAACCTCGAAACTCAGATGGGGTGGTTTCTCTTACATAATTTCAAGTGATTTAATTAAAATTATGAAGATTTTCCTTACATATACACTGGAAGAGGTATTAAACATTTTAATATTTTCAGTTTTCAATATTTACGTGATCATATAAATTTGTGCTGAAAATATAATTGAAATTTATACACTCGTATTATTGTTTTGTTTTTTAAATTGAATTTTTCAATGCCTTTATTTATCTATTAATTTTAACATTACTTTGTACATAAATATCTATTTAGGTATTATTCAACTTACAAATATAATAAAGTTCCGAATATTTTTTTAACACCAACTAAATATAAAATTTATTTTTATTCTGTGCAGTAATTTCACTGTCAGTATTTCGAATCATATAAACAAAAGCTCTGAGTAAATAGAGAGCAGAATGCTGTAAGCTCGCGATATCCGTTGATCGAGTGAAAATTACCCAGACAATTATATTATTTGGATTGATAACCATTATGGATGTTTGTTTATTTGTAATTCAATATGAAGGGTTGATGGTGTTTACTAAGGGTGGGGGCAGTGGAGGCGCTCTTCCTTTACCCACCCCTGTCTTCCGTCCTGTCCCGAGGGCAGCTCTGTTCACAATTTTCATATTTCAAGTTGACTTAAACCTGAGGCCTAATCTGCCGGCTCGCTTGTTGGACTGCGGGTGGCTTTTGCTTAAGTTGTCAAGCTTGTGTTCTATTATTTATTGTTTTCATTTAGAAGAAACTTCGGCTTTTGTGTGTTTCCTAATTAACCCCAACTGTTATTTCAATAGAAATCTAGTAAAAAAAACTGAGACATCTTTGCCTGTTTGAATCTTTTTGTTATAAATGCCATTTGAGGGCTCTTAAATAAACGGTGAAATATATTTTTTTCTGATATTAAAAATGAGTTTACGTAATTAAAATATATGTCAGATTAAGCGTAAATGGATCAAATGTCTCGTTAGCTGATTCATGGACGCAATCTTGTTTATGATTTCAGAGATATGTATGTATAAGGTTTGATTAACAGGTTTATACATGTGCTTAAATATTATTGTACAGCCTAAGTATTTACAGTGGATTTATACTTGGCTGTAACACAGTTTTCATTAACCAAATTATCAAATCACGACAATGATATAAAAATTTTATATCATGGCAATAATACTTTTTTTTTAATAAAAACAATTATTTATTGTAAAGTAATATTTTAAAAATAACGGACTTTAAATTTTAAAAATAAACTGAAAGCTTTTCAACGCACAATCCAAAAAATAATAAACAGCAGTGAGCGTGTTCAAACTCTATTAAGAATTTCATAGGATTTCTCTCTTCAATGAAAAAAACTTTTAACAATGTCAAAAAGTTTTCGAATGAAACTACGAAGATGCTAAGAGAAGAACGACAGAAACGTGGTTTCGGCAATGAAATTCGGAAAACTCTCGAAAGAAGTTACAACACTTTAAAAAACTGATTAGAATGTGATTAGTCAATTAACAAAAATGGTGTTCCAGGTGATTATGATCAATTAACTTATGTAAAAGCGCCAATAAGGGTAGATTCAGTATCTAAGCTTCTTGGCACCGTTTTAAAAACCAAAAATGTGGTAGTTAATAAATATATAATTCACATAAGTTTTATTGTATTTAAATATAATATAACGACAAGTAAAATAACAAACATCAGTTTTTACTTATTAAATAAGTCAAACCCATGTCTGCTTACATTTGCATTTTGCAATTTACAATGAAATTTATTCTAATAGATAACAAACTAACGCCACAGCACGGAGAAGATTTAATGCAACCTGTAAAGCTATGCGATAATCCTGAAACTAACGCAAAATGGCCGCTTCTGTGACAGCCTCTGTAATTCACAGCATCCCTAGATCCATAAAATTAATTAATTAATCAATCTAATGAATTGATTTCACCCATAAAGTATTCTTTGGTATCAAAAAAACTAAACGATCTATCAAACCGGGCATTTTAAGACCCAATGGCATACATTACAACCAATTGACCATATGTTAATTTTAAACGAAATAATTGCTTGATTTGTAAATATATGACCATTTAAATTATGATTGACTTCAACTACATATAAAATATTCGGTATTCTTACTACAAATACCATATAATTACGATTTGACCTACGTAAAGTTTTTTTGTACTGTATTAAATGTTTCTTTTTAATTTTTATGGGTAAGTAGCGCGTTTCACATCAAATTTAGTTAAAAATATCAAATGTTTTTACTTAGCTCCGTTATCAATATATTTACGATATAATTATTATTAGGTGGTATGTAAAGAGCAAATTAAATAAGCAGTTTTTTTAAATCTTATTGTAATTTCGTTTTTATCCAACAACAATATCATGAATTCAATTTTGATTTTTATCAACAAAAACAGTACGAAAATGTTTACGTGAAATTCTCCTTTCTTGTTTTCTTTCTCTGCAAATATAAAATTTTCCCCAGTTAAATATTACACAGAAAATTGCGAGAGCAGTGCTTGTTATGGTAATATTTGTAAATTTGTTAGAAAAATAGTTGATATCCGAAAATTGTTAGATAGAATTCTCTAGAGGGAATCGAGTTAAAGTACAAAACTTTTAAAGCCCGTGTGTGTTTAACGACGCTATTTACTTAATCTGCCATTTTGTTCTTTGTGTATAACCTTTGGTTCAAAAAACTGCAGCGCGATTCGGTCAGAAAAGGTCGCGGTTACACGCGTCAGCGTTTTAATAACAACCTCCATGGCGCAGTTTGCATATCCATTGTTGGCACTAATTTACATATTAAACTGTAAAATTACATTGAATGTTAAACTGTTAAAAAAGAAGCATATGCAACAATGAAAAATTATTAAAAAGAAAAACTTTTTAAATTAAAATGTTTATTTTAAGTATAATATTATAATGATAAAAGTAACTTTGTATTCTGTCTTCACTTTGAGTTTATTATATTTTTTGCATGACTAGTTTCGACCAAATAGACTAGGACATCATTAGATGCATATCCAAACTGATTTATTTATGCAAAAAATATAATAAACTCAACGTGAAGACAGAATTCAAAGTTACTTTAAACATTATAATAATGGATCTTCACCAATCAAATGTCTTGTCCCTCAACAAGATTATTTTAAGTATTGAAAAAACTTTATAGGCATGAAACACATTAAAAAAAAACTCTTTAGTAGAATGCAAAAAGCATACAATTTGTGTTAATGACAAGTTTAAAGAAATGCTTGTTTCTTGTATGCAACATGTATTGAAATTAGATAAAGGACATACTAAAATAATAAGTATTTTTTGTGATAAATAATATTATGAAAGTAAAAGAGCAAATAGAAAAAAAAATTCAATTTGAATACGAGTTAAATTATTTAAGATTAAGTATTAAAAATAATCAGTAGATAATTCTTGTCGAGTGTTTCCAAGGGTTGAAGGGTCGCGAAAACCCCTTGGCATCTTTCGCCGCCCTTCAGGCGTCCTTGGCAGCGCATTAGAAAACAAAGCTCCCCTTCCCCGCCTTGCCGGTATGCTTTATAGTAGCGTGCCACGGGGCAGCTAATATAATTTCTTTCAGAGCTTTTCGAGAGCGGAGCTTTTCTCCTCCCCGAGAAGCAATCTTTAATCTGCTGAAGGCCGCGTAACGGACGGCCGCGGAGTGTTCGGTCGTTAAATTGTAACGCGCGGCCGTAAATGTTATAAGAGCCTTCTCGTGTGATACAACTTTTCATCGTATCATATTTTTTATCACCAATTTTATTCGCTTTAAATCATATCACGTGGGAGGTTTCAAGGTTTGAGTTGTTTTACGCTTCTTATATCATCGAATTCATACCTTAACAAATATCGATGTTACCGTGTCAACATAATGCAATAAAATATTTTATTATAGTTTGCTTACGAGGTTAAATATATTCATTCCACAAACACACGAAACGAAATCTAATCAATACTAAATTATCCAAGTAGTCCTATAAAGAGAAATGGATATTTTTATGCGAATTACCTTCACTTAACTACCTTAAATATTATTGTTATTAATCATGTTATAAAACCTATTTTACCAAAAAGTATGCGGTAGTTAGATTTTTTTTAATTTTGATTTTTGACAGTAGAAATATATTATTCTATCTAGTTAATTAAAAATACAAATGAAATAACATAAATTATCATTTTTATTTTATGTAAAATTATTCTCAATTTATATTCAAAAAATTTTGAAAAATTACAAAACTTATTATCGCATAACTTTTGCTGGTGTATTTCTGAGAATTAGAATCCTTACTTATTTTCGTGAAATTTGATTCCATCGTAATGATGTTATCCTCCCTTCAAGATCAGGGAGGATTCTTGCGGGTTACTGGGTAATTTTCTGTCTGGATATTCTCCTTTTGGCCGAGATATTACCATTTTATGTAGCGGAGATTCGCCTTTCACCCTCTTGTTATTGTTCGCAGGATTCCCGATTCACGCACACACATGTGTGCGTATAACTGAGGCTTGTTTTTTTAATAAGAAAACCGTCCGATATTATGGTCTAACAAAACTTCGGTTAAAATTAAAAGGTTCTTTGGAAAAAAATACGTTTTTTTGTATCAAATTACATTGCAGGTTTTCCATTTTAAATTAATGGAAATCATGTTTAAAATAACATTTCGTGCGAAAAATATCGTGTTTTTTAAATTGAAACTAAATTTTTATCAAATGAATAATTTATTTACGACAAAAATACAAATTCATTGCATTTTCGAAAAATTTTATATATTGATAGAATTAATAAAATTTTACATCAAATATATTTATTGTGATTAAATTTTTTATTATCCGTTATCTTTATCTTCGGTTCAAGGTTTTATTATATCGGCGATATCAGCACGGTATAAATATAGTGTCAGATAGTTTATCACGTAGAAAATATATAAGAACACAGGACCACAAAATACGGTCTTATATATAACAATATGCAAGAAATGAATTAGTACTGCATCCTAAACAAGAAAAACACAAACAATATTACCAATCAGCCGTGTATAAATTACTTAACTCAACTTGACTTTCAGGAGGTTAATTGGATGATTTTATGAAGATGGATTATTATTACTATACTTTAAATGACTGTTAGTTTTAAAACTAGTTTATCCAAGTAGAGACATTTGTGAATTGGTTTATCTAACTGAGTTTTAAAATAGAAGCGACTTGCAATCGAGTCGGGTACTTCCGTTCTGTCCGCTTGTGCATCCCTCACCTGTTGAGACGGAGGCTCGCTTCTTGAAGGTGATCCTTCGTGCTTTCTGGTGCGCGGTTTGTTAACTTCATGTATAAAGCTGCGATAATTTGTAGTTTGTTCCTTGCATGTTGGAGTTTCGTGTTATTTATAAACAGAGTCGGATCGGGATATAATAAAGAAAAATTGTTAATTAAAAAAACGCAGGCATGCATTCGTCATATTGTCTCGTTGTTTAATTTTTATTTATAATTATATTGTATTATTGTATAAATTGCTTTATAATTCATAAATCAAAAAGCGAGGCATAGTGATACTACAGCATCATGAAAACTTGCTTGTTTAGTTAATCATTCTGCGTAACACGGTTTTAATCATTAATTTAAATAAGAACGAGGTTTTTATAAAGTATGCGGTTGTAAAATTATAAATATTTTGAGTTAGTTAAATCATTAAAATAGATAGACTAAGAACTTTTTCTGCTAAGAATATTTTTTTGTTGTTGATAAATGATGTCTTCAAATATACACTAACTAAAACAAAACGTAATTATCTTATTTAGCTTAGATTCTCAAAGTTGTCTATATCGACCCTCAGTAGTTGATTTCAACCTGCATTGGGTCCACGAGAGTGGATCTCACGTCATAACCCAATTTAAGACATTAAGCATTCCTTCAATATCAATTGAACATATGTACCTACTTAATACTTTCTTATAATAACTTATTATTTATTAATATAGTAAATTTTATCAAATTATGTAAGGAGATACCTATTTGCTTTGTATTTGCAGTATATTGAATTAAACGTAAAAATTTATATTACTTAAAAAATTTCCACATATCCACTTTACAGTAAAACTTATAAAAGCTAAAAGCTCCTGTGTAAGCTGTCAAAAACACGTTTGAAGTTGATGAATTCGTGAAAATTCAATATGAAAAGGCAGTGCTTTACGAAATACAAAAAATCGAAATGTGATCTACGGGACAAAAAGCTTAGAGACATCTGGTCTAAATGATTATTGCATAGTAGTGACAAATCTTTTGATATGCTACTAAATATGAGCTTTGGGTCGGGGGCTTAAAAGATACCCAAGTCGATAGAGCGCAGGGTATCTTCTTCTTCTTCAGGTACCTCTCCTTATATTAGATAAGTGACCATCTCACTGAATACATCTCTATCCTAAGCCAATCTTATTACTTCGACTTTACTCCCTGCTTCCAAACATTGTCGCAAATTCCGCATCCATATTAGCTTTGCCTCTTTTTCCTTGGATTTTTTTTTGGACAATCAGCTGCAGTCTGCTTATTTGATACTTATACGATCAAAATAGGATCCCCTATTCTCTTATAGCATTAATTTTTAAAAACGCAAGGTATGCGTTATTTTAGTTGTAACGTTTTTAGTTTGTTTACGCAACGTTTTCCTATGGTGGTCCTGTGATTTGGTTTTATTATGTCAATATCCTGGCTGGAGAAACGGACCTGCTATGTTATTCAGTGACTTGTTTGTGTTGCTTGCATTTTATATGCAGTTATGCCAGGGCAATAAATTTAAACTTGACTTTACATGAAATTGTAGTGAATTTTGAAACTAACAAACAAAATACAAACTGCAAATCGTGTTTGACTGTAATTCACTAGAATCCAATATTGAATATTTAACAGAAGTATAATTATATGCATTGGAATAAGTAATGATTTCCGTAATAAATGTTATTAGCAGGCCTTTAACCGATATATTTTTCCAATAGCACAGTAAAGGTATAAATGTAAAACATGGCAAATTTTCTAATGTGTAATTTTGATTAAATGTGGTTATTTTTAAAATACTAGAATTTAATGAATAAATTAACCTCAATTATTTTGCTGGACTGATTTTTTTATTGTTATGAATTGCTTGCATAATTTAAATAAATTTAAACTGCAGTATATGTCTACACTATTTTTTAAAAATTTTAGTGTTGTAATAAACATTTCATATGCTGGCAAATCGTCAAATATTCAAAATGCAGCGTCATGCGTATTAATGATTATTAAAACTTTTGTTTACTACTAGGGATACAGTGGACAAAAAGCATAGGCCACCTGCAATAACTGGAAACTATAATTGATTTGCGTTTCATTTAAGTCAGGTATTTTTTTGTTACGTGTTTGTCGTAAAATTTCAATTTCTATACTAGTGAGAGACGTTTATTATGACTTCGTCAAAGTCATACTATATAGTTTAAAAATAGGTGTTATAATTTTGATAAAATGTAAGTATTTATAAAGTGTTAGGGTTTGTTAATAGATTTATCTAAGATATTGGCCTATAAAACGCTTTCCTGATGAGAGCACTAAATGTTTTAATTTGCAAGGAAATTGTTTTCGTTGCGTGACAAGCGGAAAGCTTTCTACTAAACTGCGTTCTGGCCAACATAATGGAAGCGGTCAGCTGTCAGGTACGTCGCAATCCAATTACCTCACCCTCAGATACTAATCAGGAATTAGTTACATACAATATGTCTAATTGAATTCTGGTGCGCCGGCCATGACCGATGCTCTCCGCCTCCAGGTGTTCACACAGGTGATATGGCGACCTGCCTCAGCGTCATTAATATCTGACATGCTTGCTGTCACGTGAAAAACAAAGCATTTCATTTAAATTATACAGAAGACTATTTATCACAGGATTTTTTTATCTGTTGCTATGTCGGATTTATGAAGCAATATTCAAAATTACTTACACAATTGTACATATAGTTTAAAAAATCAAAGTTACTATAAAAACTACTCAAAGTTAACATTAACTTTAAATTATACAGTAATTTTTCTTTTAGTGTTTACTGTAAAATAAAAATTTACACAGCTTAGGAAAAATAGCGTAAGCTTTTGATATCTAATAAAAGGTGTGATATTTTTAAATCCAAACACCTGATTTCAAGGAAATCGGATAATTCTCTATAGGTCGGTAAGAAACGTATAAAAATCACGTAGCTTTAAGCTCAGCACGTTCTGCTCGGCGCCCTTGATGAAATACAGCCAGAAATCTTAATTAGGAAGAGAGGTTTGATAGTGCTTCGATACAAGTATTGGTTATGATGTTATTGGTTGATAATAATATGGGCGAGGAACAGGGACGACACGCAATAAACGCACCCGTACAAAAATATAATTAAATTGATAATGAACCGACCCAGACAAGAAAGAGAAATATCTTTGCGGCTATTTCAATATAAAAACTCATTATTTTGACCTAGATTAATCTACTAAAATTTATACGAAATAAAAAAAACTAATCTAATTACGTTTATTATAGTTATATATAAAAAAAACTTTATGACTTTCATTAGTGATGGGCATACTCAGTCACACCTATTCGATCAGGTTAAAAAGAATTGCTATAATTTTTTGCTGTGCTGAATACTTCCTAACCATCTTATCTCTTTAAAAATATTATTTTTCAAGTAATTTTCTTATATTTTTACTGACTTATTCGTAATTTCCGGCCATCGGTTCCTTCAAATGATTGACTTTTTAAAAGTTACATTCACTGTAACCTCAAACACAAAATTGCTTTGACAGTCTTTTTATCAAATGAATTATTCATTATTTGATTTGAATAATATTAAAATAAAAAAGATTTACACATCACTGAGCAAATCTGGCCATTGAATTATATGGGATCGGCATTTCAATCCAATTCTCTAAAGGGAATAACACAGCTTTTTTGTGCTTATAGGGGACTGAAATATAAGGCTGATTGTATTTTTTTTTTTAATCACTTAAACACATAAAGTATTATACGCTTGCACAAGCGTGTTCGCAAAAATAATAAACCATAGTGAGCATGTGGGAAGTGCTCGGTATCCCGGAGCCGCGATCATCTAAAGCCGTACATTTTACAATGGAGACTGACGTCTCTGGGCGGTGTTCTGGAACGTTCGCAGGTGCAGGCGTGACGTCACGGGCTCGTCATGAGCCACTTTATACATCCGGCGAGTGGCCGGGGGCTATTTATACATTATTACTTGCACGCCTTGACGCGAGTTTCCCAGCCCGACTCGAGCGTCTCGACTTTAAGCGAGTAATATATGATTACTTGCAATGCACCTCGAAATTACCATTAATTATATTTAAAATAAAAAAATGTTCAAGCGCACTTATTTTAACGTTTTTTAAATTTAAATAATTTTAAAAACATGTCAATTTATTGCTACAATTATCTAATATGGTATAAATATGAAATAATATCGTGAAATTTCGCAATCCATAGCAAGAATTTAAAATGATCAATAACATTAACGGGAGTAGTTTGAAAGTAAAAACCGATACTGATGTTTGTAATACTAGTAGTACTCTCAATTTTGTCATTATATTATCAACAGCAATCTAGAAATCAACTGTTAGAGATCGTTGTAATGGTCTTGTTTGATATATATTTATTCATAGGTTGAGCAGAATATTTCCCAACATTTATTAAAGTTTTCTTCAATCCATTTCAAGTAATTCTTCAGGGACTCGCCCTTGAGTCAAGCGTGCTTCATTTATTCCAGTTTGGATCCTTGTGTATTGAAAAACAGTCACTCTACAATTTATAACTGCGGGTTTGTAAGGAGTCGGCAATATTTCAGGTTTTTCAGAAAATAATTGATAAAATAAAGAATATGTCTAAAATTGCCATGACACCTTTTTTAATATCAAAACGCAATTTTATTTTGCGGTTAAGGTCAATCGCAAAAATATACAAGACATTATTTTAAATTGTAAATGTCTTCTTTTTCATAAAAATTGTTCGCGTGTCATATTTTTAAATTTGATGGAAAGGTCCTATTTTTCTGAGAACATTTTTCTCATTGTTTCGTTTTTCCACCTTTCGTACGGATTCTTGATTCACTTACCTGCTCGACTTAATCAACCCAGCCAGTGGACAATATTTCTCAAGATTTTTTGCTCTCAAAATTTCCCTGGAGCTTCTTCTCAGTATCGATTCCACGTCTTTAGACACGTCAAAATAATGAGGGCACTGTTAAGAATAATGTCGTTATCAGTACATTTATAAAATACCGTTCATTTTGCATTTTTTTCGAAACGTTCATAATTTTTTTTAGAAACCCTTATTATTAGTATTATTTATGTTTTAATAGGATATACAAAACTTATTATTTTGTAATAATGTATTACAATGCTACATTTCACGACTATATTTTCATCGCTTTTATTAGTATTATTGGCCTATTAATCTGTAATTATTCGTATATTTACATAAATATCTATCCCTAAAGCATTACTAAAAGTAACAAAATACTTGGATAATTACTATCTAATAAAAACTCTCTTCTCTTGGAATTGTTCCGAGCGAAAAAAACCATAAAAAAATTACAAACGAGCCTACTGCTTCGATTATAATCTTAAAAAAATTATATATTGTCTGGTAATGATCATTTGGGGTATTGTAAACATAATTTAACGTTAACCATTAAAAATCTCTAATTTTTAATGACAAAACTTTAAGAAGCTAAAATATTTTTCAGGTTATTAATAACCTCGCAACGTCAGCAAAATAATCTTCAATGCTTAATTCAAAAAAAATAAATAAAAGCAACGGTTAACTTTAAAATACAAGTTCTTTAAAAGGCAGATTTTTTATATTTATTATTACTAGATAATAATTTTATTCAAATTAAAAAAAAATATATTATTTCAAATTGATAGTTTATAAAGAGGTGAAGTCTTTGCAAATCTTAGCGTCAAATTTATTTTTAAAAATTAAAGAAAAAAAATACCAAATTCAGGGTATGCAGTTAAGTCTTTAAATTAAAATACTTTGAGATGTAATTATTTATTCTTTTTATATTTAAAATAATTAAGTGGTGTTTTTGCAGTGAAAAAAAAACATTTTCTACATCCGAATGGTTTTATTCGTAAGATTTTCTTTGGGATTTGAATTTTTTTCACCAAGTACCTGTCCTCAGAGGAGGTTCGTGACCAACTCACTGAGGTTATGTTTTTCTTGAGCCAGTCTTATTATTTCGGTTG
Source organism: Atopsyche davidsoni (assembly GCA_022113835.1). Classification (NCBI taxonomy): domain Eukaryota; kingdom Metazoa; phylum Arthropoda; class Insecta; order Trichoptera; family Hydrobiosidae; genus Atopsyche; species Atopsyche davidsoni. The sequence continues at coordinate 15,594,841 of JAILWY010000012.1, forward strand.
TACTCTCGGCTTTCAGCCATTGACTCTTGCTATTGTATTGCAGCCTGCTACAAAGAAGACATCAGATCTAAATGACATAATTTAATAATAATATTGGGCAACAACAATACGCAGACTTTTCCTTTAAGGACCCGGGATCCACTATCCTATCCTCCCTAAGAAAACCACGAACGCGGGTCTGATAAATTTGTAAAAGCTTAACTTTAAAAGCGTCGTTAAATACACGAACAAGACGCAACATTACCGAACCACGGGTAACACTAAACGGCCGTAAAAGCTGCGTTGACTAGCGCCGGGAGCTTTTCTGTACCCGCCCTAGAGCTTCCTTTGTGCTGCTATCACTCACGTGTTAATTGAGGTGCGTGTTCCAGTGACGTCATCACCGCATAGATCATCAGTTGGCGTGGCGGTCACGTGGCATGCCCAACCCTTACCAGGCAATTAACTGAACACTTGCTTATTTTTTATTTACCTATAATATTTTATAAAAGCTTTGGTGATTTATTTGTCGAACTATGAGTATATTCAATTGTCTAATTTTGATTGCGTCTATTTGAGATTAACATAGTTCTGAATCTACCAAGCACTTTTTATTTTTTTAAATTTATTTTATTGGCTTAAGATACAAAGTTAATAAGACTAACAATTTACACAAGATATTAAATTAAATGCCTTGTTTTTGAGACCAATTGTAAATTAAAGAGAAGATAAGTTATGAGCCTGTATTGTATGTTCTACGAGAACCTACAACACAGGCTCTTTCTTTGAGTTTTCCTGATGTCCTCCGTGTGTACAGGTCGTAAATCTGAAACTTTTCAGTTCGGTGTACACGTACGCACTTTGTGAAATGAAGGATTTCGTAACGCTGAAAACACAGTAGACAAAAGTAAAGATAACAACCCTACTAAAATATTATATTACACATATTAAAAAAAGCCACATTAAGTACTTAATAAATATATAACATTAAATTTTTAGACTTGTGTTTTACTAATATAAGACACTGAAACGTTTACTAAAGACTGCATAAATTGTTGATTAGCTCTTTTGAAAATACAACATAGCAAAAATTGCTAATAAAATGCTTATTATTGCTTTTTGTAGTAACTTATGTATAAAAGGAACATTAATTAAATATGAAAATAATTTATAGAAATGAAAATGGCACCATGACGAGTTTAACCATTTCTAGCGTATAAATACACAAAATACACAAATATGTCAAAATAAATCAAAATGCGGGCCTGCGTGATCGGAATGTAATTATAATGTGTTCATTTGTCAAAACCTTCTAGTCGGGGGTCCTGGGATTGCATTAGTCAGTGACTCTGGAAGCACTTCAGAGGACATTATAAATGCCCCGGTCAAGTTAGGTTAGGTTATAATTTCACGTGTCACCATCAGAAGCGGGTTTGACCCTCCCAACATGCTAACGTACTGAAAATAATGTGTAATGCTAATTTTATGTGTTATCCGTTATAAATTATGATAATAGATATTCCCTACATTTACGCCGCAGGCTATTTACAATATTAATATATAAATGCTAATAGTTAATTAGATTCTACATTTTACATTCCAAACAACAACAAAAAGTTTGGCTTTTCATAAAATCTTATTTTTAATATACTTTTGTTTCATGAATAAAATATGTAAATTATTAAAATGACATTTTTACAATAGAGAGATCGATACGTCGTACTGACTTTCAATGTATAATAAATCTTTATAACCCAAAACGTTTATTACGAGTAAAAAAGTTTATACGTGTAATTAAAAATGTTTAAGCATTGATTTTTTTTTTAATATACGGTGTGCTCAAAAAATTTTCAGGTTTTTTTCAGGCTTAGTGAAAACTATCCGATTATGCAAATCGCCAACAATGCATAAGCGAAATCGTTTAGAGCACAACGTTAATTCCATATTCACAATCTGCGCAAAACGAGCATTAAATAATTTGGCGTTTTCCCGCAGCGTGAGTACCGCGGGACAGAGAGGTCTGACCTTGGCCGCCCGCCGTCCCCCTCGCACCCCCGCGCCCCCGCGCCCCCGCCCGCCCGCCGTCCCCCTCGCACCCCCGCCCGCCCGCCCACCGTCCCCCTCGCACGCGCGAGGCCCCCGCGGGCTGCGGAGCGATGCCTCCCGCATCCCCGCTGAAAGAAACCGTCACGGCGGATTAACGGCACGGAATAAAGCCGTGACGTATTGTTGCTCGCTCTCGGTTTGCCGCCTCCGCCGAATGGCGAGTGATTTGACAGATATCGACGGGAATTATGATTTACTTTATTTGCGCCATTAAAGCAACACGCCCGCCCGTGAAATAAATCAATAAGCTCTATTGTTTATCACTTAATGCCGACCGAGTGGTATCAATTTCAAAATTTATTTTATCGTATCATTTTGCTGTTTTGAGGTGACAATATTTAACACGTTGGCTGCCAATAGGATTTTTGTAAAATGTCCAAAAATGGTTTTCACGTTTTTAGGTTTAATTTAATATAATGGGTCCAAATACAATTATATCATTTGTTTTGAGATATTTTTATCGGCCATATCGAAGGAAGATAGAAGATAGAAAAAGATAGGATAGCTATGTGTCGGCCATCGGTGGCCGACGCGGCCCAATTTGAATACCTCCATGTCGGCCACCGGTGGCTGACACGGCAGTCAACGTGTTAAATAACTCACTATTAAACTTTCATCTTCGTGTAGCCAGTGTAGTGGGTCCCCGTGCCTTTTACCCGTTACTTTTCAATAGCATTATTATATTATTTAATCATTTCCTTACAAAGCTTCTTACTGCTACTTATTCTGCAGCAGGTACCTCGACAAGGTACTTCCGAAGCACATCGCTCCACGACCATTCCAAGTTCACTACTCCATTAATGGTCCTGTACACACGCTCAGGGTACTGAATGGCACTCATGCACAAGCAACAGAATGAGGAGAGCGGGGAGGTATTAAACATTAAAAGACGATATTTAAATCTAATTTTGATTTTTCTGTAGATCATTATTTATTTATATGATACTGGCGGCTGCCTATTTGATTAATATTACTGTTCTAATGGTACTCCCGCAGCTACGTGTTTAGTATTTAGAGATTTAGACCATCTCTTTACTTTGTTGATTATCCATTCTGTGAACGTACCACAACGAAAAGGCCGCTTTTATCTTGTTCAAAAATGTTGATGCTAATGACTATCTTGCTATTTGATATCAAAAATGTGTAACGAAATTTCCTCACGTGATAAAAAGTTGTTTTATTTTTTATTCAGCCAGCTTTCGCATTAGACTCCTCAGAGTTGCCGTGTTATTCAAATCGCATTAAGCGAAACTCACTTCGCCTCCGTGCGGTAATTTTGCAACATTCGTAAAGGCGTCTTATTACGCTGTTATATTCCGGTCGGGAGATATTTATCACGTTTCAAATTTGTTTTTATAATTCGCACGTAAAATAGCCCGATTATCCGCTCGAGGAAAATCGCAGCACTGTAAATCCGTAGAGAGTAAAAAATAGAAAAAAAATAAAGCAAATAGCTAAACTGGAAGCGGCGAGGAGACCGCGGGGAGCAACTCCTCCGGCAAAAACTCGGCAATGTGCAAAGAAAAGTTAGCAACGATATATTTTTTAACTGTACAGTTGTTGAATTTTATTATAACTCTGAAAACGCAATAAAAAATCTTACAAATTAATGATAAAATAAAAACGTTAAGGACGTGGCATTTAATAGGAATGACATCGATATTAATATTGATAATTTTCATAACATTTTTATATTATATTATATAAAAGCTTTTAAAATATCAAAACTTTAATGTTGAATATAAACCAATACAGGTATATTATGCTAGTGCATACATGAAACGACGAGGAAAATACATTCTTATCTGGTGAGTAAATCTTTTCTTCTGATGTGGCCAAGTAGCTTGGAGAAAACATTTAACACTATTTACATGTAATATTTTTGAATAAAATACTTGAGTGATTTTCCACATTTTTATTTTTATTAGTGACCGGTTTCGCCAATCTTTCACGTTGGCATTATCAAACAGAGTTTATCAAACACTCTGTTTGATATTGCCAACGTGAAAGGTTGGCGAAACCGGTCACTAATAAAAATAAAAATGTGGAAAATCACTCAAGTAATTTATTCAAAAATATTAAAATGGAATTTCACCAAGTACTCTCTGTCAAAAATATTGAACTATTTACATGCGTATTATATAAATTAAATATTTTAAGGCTACTCAACATTTGAGACTAGATTATAGTCTGAATCAAAATATTTTTGCTTTATAAGAGAGTAAATTTTTTATATTTTTTAAAAATACTTCTAGTCTATCGCTTATTTTATTCTTGGCAATTATTGATGTGACCCGTAAAAGTGTTGTTTTTTGTGTTTTCATGCGTGCACTGTCTCTTGAAAAAAAAAAATACTGAGTACTTTATACAATAAAATAAATAATAAATTTCATCGGTTCTAATTCAGTTGGTTTTTATATGTTGAACGTTTTATCTGCAAATAAACAAAGCAGTGTCACAGCAAGCCTTCGAACACAAAACATTTAATCTGTGTAAAAAGTTTTCCCTCGCCCCGTGACGCTTTTAGTCGACAAAAAAATAACATTTGCGGACCTTCAGGTGGAACTTTTAGGATAAGTTATGGCTTTCTGAATCACACACATGGCTGCGCACTCTCCATGTAACTTAAAAAATACCAAATATAAACACTGAAGATAAACCCATTATTCCAACGAAATAAAAACTACTCCAATATTAATCGAGCATTCTGATTACACAAAAAACATTTATCTTTTTTTTTTAAATTAAAGCTAAGACTTTTTAATATGCTTGTTGGTGTGTTGGTTAAGGTTTTTGTATCGTGACCGGAGGTTACCAGATTGATTTTTGTTTTTTTTTTTTTAGGTAGTTTTCAAGCTAATTTAAGAAATATAGATCATTTTTGTCAATATAATAAATTTATACTGTGCGCTCTATTCTTATTTTTGTTTATGTAAAAAATTATCGTGGTTTTTATACCAGGCAAGGTTTTTATAGAGAAAAAAGTAAATATAATTTTATTCCTGCAGATAAATCTCATATGCGGAGTCAAATTTGATCAAACCGTTATTCATGTTTCTAATATTTATGGATTCATCACGAATTCGGTATATTCGTTTAAGGTCTATAATTATCACACGTGAGGAACGTGCCCGAGCATATTCTTGTCGGTTACTAATGCGACACTCAGACATAGGGCGATGTTCGTGAATAAGTATGGCCCTTAACATAATAGCTGCTTCTTAGCTCAAGGGTTCCCGAAGAAAAATGGCCTGTAATATTCTTCTTTATAAAGGAAAAGTCCGAAAGAAATTCCTGTCTCTGCTACTTGTCTAGGTGACTAAGTGCTTAATCAAGTAGACGCTCTTCTTCATATAAATATTTTATTGTGTCTTCCATATTTCCACTGCTTATATTTTTGCAAATAAAAAAATCACTTTACTTCCAAGAAGCATTATCATAGCGCTTTCTAGGATAGGTGAGGCAGCTGTCGTAAATAATAAATAAGTAAATAAAAAAGTAAATAATTTTCATGGAACTTCTACTAGTGGCGGTATTTCAGAAAGAAGTACACGCGATCGCACTTTTTCAACAAAAAATAATAATAAAAGGACTCGCTTCGTGTTTTAGTAAAAATAAATTAGTATATTTAAAAAATATATGTGATTTCTGACGTCACTGACTTTTTTAATTTCGAGTATTTGGTATATTTATTTTACTACTTATGATTTTTTATTTGTTTCATTGTCAAATAAGTTTACTACAAAAAACTATTTTTTGGTTATGGTAAAAATCTGATATTTAAAATAATATTTCTTTGGGTTTTTTTCATTTTTATTATTTTTGAATAACTGCGGTACGTCAGATATGTTATAACGAAAATTATTTTTAAAAAATCTTCAATATCATATATTATTGTAGATTTATGTGTAACTTAATTTTGAAGCAGAAATTGACTTTAATTAAAAAGGCACGTATCGAAAATTTTCTCTTTTACCCGTATTGCTCTTAATTTCCATATTAGGCTATCACCCCGAGTCAAAGGCTTCTACGAAGTCCGGGGGCAGGGGGTGTGAAATAAACAGGGGACGTTATTTGTGCGGCTTTTTCACACAAGCGTGGAAAAATCGCACTGCGCATTTACATATGTATATTTAAATATACACGGAAAGCCTTTACTGGAGTCCACCCCTAATTATACTGTCAAGGGAAGTAATTATGTGAATTGCATTAGTGCGGGATGTCAAGTGGAGCTTTGTAATAGCTGAAGAGCATATTTAAGTTATTATATTATAACGAAACTTTGTGAGAACTACATTCTTCTGAAAAAAAGTAGGACACACATGGAATATATTTTTTTAACTTGGAGAACTAGTTGTAAATTACAAATTGCATGTATTTATTTTTTAATCTTTCATGTTGTATTCTTAAAACCCTTGTTTCGATCATAAAAAAATATTCTAATGTTCAATAAATCCCTGAAAATTTTTGTATATTTTTTAATTTTACGAAACTGGTAAATTTTCAAATGATCACTTCTTTTTCAATACTTTCTTTCCAATATTTATATATTGTATATTGTAAACCTTTAAAAGACCAATCTGTCGTATCAGTTATTTGCATCAATATCATTATTTCTTTTCTAATTTCAGTAAAATAATTTTTTCTTCAAAGAAACGTTTTTAACCTTCGTAAAAATGTTGAAATCGGATGAGATTTTTTAAATAATTACACAGTAAGAAAAAATAATACTTTACCTAAAATAAACAAAACATTTATATTTTTTGAATTACGTGAAATAATGTTGAAATGATTTATTATTAAACCGTCCCCAAAGAGTATTGTTATCACACGCACTTCTTATAATTTATAATAAGGTAGTTTTAAAAATAAAACCCGAAATAACATTATTTCAGATAATAACGTAAATGGATAAATTCGACACGAAATGACAAAATCGGTGTCCGAGCTCTCACCTTCTGGCTTTGGTACTATAAGCTGCCTACACGCGTTGCTACTAAAAAAGGACGTTATGGGTTGTTAACTCTGTTTGGTTGTATTGCAATGTATGTAGGCAGCTTTAGTCTTTTCATCATCTATCACAAGGCGAGATCTTTTTTAATAAACACAATAGACTAATAAAATTTTTCAGATTTCATTAGAGCGCAATCATCGTTCCGATATATTTAATATATTTCAACGAAAAATTTAATTATCAGTGAAACAAACTTTTGAACAGTATCGTAGTCACTTTAAATGTAAATAGACGATTGAAATCATTAATCAGAAGTACTTGAGAAAACTGTGTTCAATTGGCCGAAAATCACTTTTGTACTTAAAATTTTCAGCCTGAAAAGTACATTCTTAACTCAATATACCTGTATGTGTTAAAATGTGGATAAATTGAATAAGCATTGATCATCTGATGTGGCGGAAGCTATTTTTAGATCACTGATGCAACGCTTCACATTCCGTGAATTTAATTTCAGTATTGAACAAACACGAACTTGTACCGCTTAATAATCCCCCTGCATTTGTAAATATTTACTCCAGTGCAACGTTTGAATTGCATTTGCCCTGAAATACAATTATTCATTTCCATGGCGACATTCCGATTTGCAATTCGACTGAAAATAGGATAGAGATATCAACAAAACCTAATGCAAATTTCACTGTGGATTTGCTATATCACAAACAAACAGCATCCACTCAATCTATTTCAGATTTTTTTAATTGTATGCATACACCAGAGAATCAGAAATACGATTAAATTCAATCACATATTTTTTCAAAAAAATCTGGGTATTATAATAAATTTAATAATTTTTCCACACTACGACTCGATAATCGTTAAGATTTTCTTGAGTATAGCATTTAGCATGGTTCAATTAATGCACTGTAATAATAATATTCCCGTAAGAATTACTTAGGACAAAGTTTCTTTCAAAACCAAGTTGAGACGTGACCTGAATATTATTATAAAGTCGTTAAATATTATGCAGAATGCGTTGCTGCTTACCAAGAAGAAAATGAATTATTAATGAGAGAGTTTATCAAAAGAAATGAATGTAGTGTTATTAAATTGTAATAGAAAAACTTTTGGATGAAAAATTATATCTCCCATATTGTGATAGCTTAGCATGATGGCTCGACATGACATTTTCTTGACCTCTATTAGACGTGACTTTTGTAATGTCAGTGTTCGTATTTTTTTTACGGATAATTTGCTTTTTTATACCGTCATCCCTGCGTCTTTTTGCGACGTAAGCTCGCATAATATTTACCCAAAGCTCCCTAGGCAATATTAGAATTAAGCGTGAGAAGCGCCCGAGCCCCGAGGCTCTTTTCACAAAGCTTTATTTTTACAAAGAAATGAATTTGCAAAGTATTGAGGTATCCAAGTAAATGTTTAAAACGAATTTCATTATAAATCACGATTTTTTACTATGTTTCGATATGAAGTGCTTTTGTAAAACAAGATGTGTATAGGTATCCAGAATTCAGCTATGCATGACAGAAATGTTTTTGAAAGTTTTGAAATTATTGACAGTAGCGTCAATTATTAACATTAGCGCTCCTGCTGTTAATTTTGTTTTAAAATAATACATTATTTTCAATTTGGTGGTCCTATCAGCACTTACAGTTTTATTATTGTTTGGGTTTTATAGTAGAAAGCAAATATGAATACTTACACAAAAAAGATTAAGTTGCGGCCACGTCGCTACTGAGCGTGTAATTTGGGCCTAACTAAGCCTCGCGTAAGGTTTATTGGTAAGCCTTGAATTATTATTAGCGAGACCTCGTTCCTCCCTTTGTTGGCCAGTGGGGTGGCTCAGTGGTCGCTGTTTGCTATCGCAGCTGCAGCAGGCCTGCTCCCGGAGCCTGTACAGCGTAATGGTTTAATTCAGAAAGGCTTAGAGCGACTCGATCCGCTACGGGTGGAACGGTCCACTTTCAATAAGGGCTGCCTGGACAAGCCTCATCTTAAGGCACCTTTTCTTAAAGTTTGGTGATCATTTTATTGAACAAGCCTGTTTTTGATTTTCTTATGGTAAAAAGTGTAAATTGGCAATCTTAGTACTAATTAATTTGTAGGTTTTTGCCCTTAACTTATGAATAAATCTGCTTTGAGGATAAGGGTTCTCTGGAATAAAATAAAATATAAGCAGAGTTCTCAATATAATAAAACACTTTTTTAAAATGTGTAAAATAAAGTAATCAATAAAAAAAAATATTAATAATTTTGAATAGCAAGTTAATGGGTTGAAATTTCGCAGAACATTGATTTTACATATAAACGCCATAATATTACAGTCAATGCCCATTATGAGATTTTTAAACAGTTTTCAATTTATTTGTGAACAAGATGAACATGGAAATATCAAATTCTAATTACGAACAACAATTTTGCTGAAACTTCGCGAAACGTGATTTTGAAGTTGAAACACAGCCTCAAACTCACCATAAAGGCCAAGCTTATCGACAAGAGTACTGGCCGTGATGCGTGCGTACTTCATCTCGGGCGGGCTCACGGCGGAGCAGCTGTGCGCGGCCCTGGAGGGGGTGGCTCTGGGGGGGTGGCTCTGGCAGGGGTGGCTCTGGCAGGGGTGGCTCTGGCAGGGGTGGCCACCCCCACCCCCGCCCGACGCAATGGACTGGCCCGCCCGGACACGGCGCGTTGTACACCACACGTGAACACTCTGGATGTTAGCATTTTTGACACACGCCCGATAAGACTCACAAAAAAATAACAAAACACAAAAGAAAAATCCTATATATTTAAAAAAATAAAAACACCAATTCAAAAGCTGGTTATAAAATTATTATATTTTTTGACATGATTTTTTTATGCGCAGTTATAAAGCGCCTATCATAGATATTAATATGAATGCAATTATATAGAATCCTCCACTTGTCAGGTACATTAAAATCACATTAGCCCTTACCACCTGACAATCATTCTCTCTCTTTCCAACAACCTCTCCCTCTAACAATTGTTTACCTAATTGCTTAGTATTATATAAAATCTCACTCTGTTTGATAATGCCAACGTGAAAGGTTGGTGAAACCGGTCACTAATAAAAACAAAAATATGGAAAATCACTCAAGTATTTTTATTCAAAATATTAATATGAATGCTGTTAGATTTTTAACGAATTTAACGTGATTGAACATATTTCAATAAGATTTTTTTTTCAAGTTATTTCGCATCCTAGTTTTAACTTAATCATCGTTTATACATGGTACTATTTCTGAATAATTTTTAGTGGCCGTTTCACAGATCATATAATAGAGTAGAAGGACCCAGGGACATACTACATTACAATCCCCTTGGAAAACCATGAACACTATTTCAGTATAAATGTATGCTTGGTGAGATGGTTGCCAACCTCCTCTGAGTAAAGGCACCCGATGAAGAATATAATAGAGCTTATTAATGTTTTAAAAAAATACATCAATTAATTAATTTTAAACCATAAAATATTTAAACTCACAGCAAAGAATTTGAACGTGTTTTTATATAAATATAATAAAGCATTCAAATCAAATAAAAAGTAACTAGCATAAAATTTTCAGTTTCTAAAACACGCAACAAACCTTGAAACATTTACATGAATGTTACATTTTTTTGTGTCATAAATTATGATTTTACATTGACATTGATCCGCTATAATATAAATACGTACCTACTTTCATTTTTAAAGGCAATTTTTTATGTTATATTTGTTATAATCTAAAAAATAAAGCTGAATCATTCCAAAATCAATATCGCCTTGGTCAAAGTTTACGAGTCTCCGATCTGCCTTCACCTTATATTTGTTTAGAATTTTTGACCTACAAAGCTATTGACCTTCTCTACTTCAGACCTCTCATTTTATCGATACGACCTGCTGCGTACTTTTATGCTTTCGCATAAAAATATGCATATTGTTTTTAGATTATTCATAAAAAAGTTATGGTACGACGCCCTGGCGGACGCTCGACTCGGTGACTGGGGAAAATTTTACTTTAACACTGCTGCGTCAACAGTGTGCTACAATGGCTTCAAATTAAAACCAGAATTATTTATTGTTAGAGCTTACGGCGGATACGCAACCCCTGCTGTGCAGGTATTGTTGATTTTTGAACAACACATTAAATGCTAGCCGTTTTCTGTGTGAATAAAACGTGTGCGTTTAAATAAACAAATATTTATTTAGACATCCGTTAATTTTATACTACCGTACTTTTGTTAAAAATAATTGAAAATATAATGTAAGAAATAAAAACCCCCACAAACACATGTAAACTCAGATATGTTAAATGCTTTCTTCGAGTGAATATTTTGATATAATTTTTCCATACGGGTGTCGTAAATTGAAAACAGTGATCGATAGAAAGGTGAGGTGTGCCATAAAACACCCCAACTTTAGTTTACCTCGTAAAAAATGTCTACATTAATCACAAGTTTACAAAACCAAAACAGATAATATTGACAGGGCGGAGATGTTGTAAAGTTGCTCTGAAGTTGCCGGCCTAGCAACAGAGGTCACGTGCTCCCCCGGCGGGGAGTCGGCGGAGGGGGGAGGGAGAGTCTCACCCCGCGACCTCCAAATACCTCAATCAGATCATCCCTGGGCGGAGGCTGAATATATGTTATATATATATATATACACACATTATATATGTGTATATATACACATATTATATATATATATATATATATATATATACACATATTGTATGAATCTGTATGTAGTTTTGATATTTCGAAATAATTACAATATATCACAAACAGATGGTAGGTTAAATCACAGCCCAGCTCACTCTAAAAATTCATATTCGGCCAACATATTTTTATAAGATAAATCGTTAAGGTCACATTGTCATAAATTGAAATATTTAACTAAGTGTGTTGTATAATTTTACTAATTGCAAAACGCGAAACTTTGTCGCGTTTTAAAAAATTAAGGGTTGGTTTATTTATTCATGATTCAGGCACTATTAATATATTTTACGTTGTCATTAACCCGAATACCTTTTCAATAACGACTTTTAGCATGAAGTGTATCTTTTCATCAGAAAAATATAAATCTTAAAATAAACATATTACAATAAGCAACTATACATTTTATCAAATAAATAGGATGACCACGGATGAATAAAAGTTTATTTAAATATATAAAATGAATTATGATAAATTTAAAACTACTACTTTATGGTAATAAATTTTTAAACAACTTATCAAACACACTTTAAGACATTGTAAATACTGATATCCGAAATTTTATAATTTATTGGTCATCATTTTTTACGCGAGAAATCGGAAAAATAAAGTCAGAGTAAGTTATTATTTTCTTTTCATTATTTTAACGTTGATTTTTAATTGGAACCTATTACAATAGATTAATATTCACCGTCATTTAATTTTAAAAAAATAATTGGATTTTTGAAAATTAGTTATTAATTTCCGCGTATAATAATAGAATATACATTAAATATATTAATTACAGATATAATTAATTTAAAAAATCACACAAAAAAAGATGCAAATGAAAACTAAAAATGAAAAAAATATATATAAAGAATGAGATGTTTTCAATGATTTTTCTTTTGTAGCAATATAATCTCATCTATTTTAATCCAATGAAATATTCAAATCATCAAAGGAGTGATATTTTTATTTTATAAAAATCAATTATTTTAGTCAGAGTGATTTATTTAATAGTGTTTGTAGAAAAAACATACCCGGCAGCCTTGACAGCGATGAAAAGAAAAACACCATATAGTGTCCATAATGCTCCTTCAAACAAAAACTGGGTTTTTCTAGGATCGTCCAAGTCACTCTTTACTACCCTATGTGGGTTCGCAGAGGATATATCTTCTTGAAATGGAGAGTGTCTTTGCAAATTAATACATAAGTCCACGTGGCGTATGTTAGGTTCCTTCTGCTTCTAATAACGTTATTTGTTGAATATCCTTATTTTCCCGAAGAGCGTGACAGAGGGTAGTTTTCTCCCCCTACCACCTGCCTTACCTTCGGAGGCTCGGCTTTGCAAATCGTCTTATATTTCCAATCTTAATTCCACGCCCCGAAGTCGGGTGACTCACTACCATCTTTTATATTAAACTTGACAACTTTCAGTCAAGGATAAACTACTTTGGCGTTCTTACTATTCTTCAAGATTTATTATATCAAAAGACCTGTGACTTTTGAGATTTCTGCGAATCAAATTTTTTTTCATTCCAAGCAATGACATTTTGCCTGCCATATAGTTTGATAAATGATATAAAAATGATTTTTTCTTTCAAATTAAAATAATTTAATAAAATGAATCACTTTATTGAATATACATTTTGCTTTTACTTACAACATTAAAAACTAAACTTTTATCAAGTCAAACGTGCAGATGATGGTTTTTAACTACCAATATAAAGAAAAGATTCCGAATATTGTTGACATTTTTTCCCCTTTTAATATTTAAAATATTTTTTTGTGAAAAAGCATCTTTTTTTCAATTGAACTGAAATTCTCTTCTATTTTTTTCTATATCAATTTAATTAAGTTGAGATGGTTAAAAATAATGCAGAACAATATTCTGCTTAAGAGATCTTTAATGAAAAGGCTAGATATAAGACTAGAGACATTAACTCCGAGGGGACTGAACTTCGATGAAAAGGCCACATTAAGTGGAGTAAAATAGAAGAACAAGTCCGTTGACAGGACATAGTGTTAAAAGAGGCAGCTTTCAAAAGAAAGCGTGATATTCATCAGGGGTTTTAATTCTTTAGAAAATTCCCTAGTATTCAATATTTTTAACCTTGCACTTTTCCTTTTTTATACTTGTTAAATATGAAAACAGAAAATTTTTAAGTGAACACTTATTTTTAATAACCTCTCTGAGAGGAAGAAATTTTCTCGCTCAGATCAAATTGAATTTATTTCTACAGTAATGTCAAACACGATTTGCATTTTTTTACTTTAATACGTTAGTTTTAATTGAATTTTATTTTCAGTGAAACTTTAATTTGTAGTTCTGTTATAATTAATAAATTGCAAACTAACGGGTAGAAATAATTATACTTTTGTATTAGATAAAATTTTGTCACAGTAGTAACCCTAAAGTTATATCGTCTGATATGTCAGAACCTAATTACGTTTATTAGTACGACGGGTGAGTTTATACGGAGATGTGTTAAAATGTATTACTTGCGTAACTAGCTTATGTTAAAATGTACTTAGAAAATATTTAATGATTGCGTATTTAAATTAACTATGAGACATATTTCAGCCTATCTTGTTCTTGTTAATATTACCTCCCGCGGAGTGCATAGACCCACTGGGTATCCTGCACTTTCAGGTTATAACGCCACAAATGTGTGCACAGCCATTACTCGGTGCTAATGATTTTTGGGTCAACCTCGCCGTATCAAAATAAATAAAACATAGAAGATTAAAATCAAACAAATAGTAAATCAACCGGTTTAATAAACATCTCCGCCGCTTGGCAGCTCAGACAGGGATAGCCGACAGTTTTCAGACGCGCGGCTGAAAAATTAGCAAAAAAACATCTTCCAAGGTCGGACAGACATCATTTAATTATAAACCATCAGTGGCTAAGACACATTGTCTACACCTGCAGAGTTTTCTAAAACTCATACTACCCATGGGGAGATATTAAATTATAAGCAAAGCGTGTCATACACCCAAGGCATCATTTGATTAGATTTATCATTGAATTGAGTATTTTAAATAAAATTTCAAGATTTGAAATATTATCATCACTTTTACTTCATACCATAATAATGAACATATACTATGTTCAGCATGTGTTTGGCAATCTACAATATATATTTCAATGTGGTATTATTTAAATAAAAACGTTTGAAATATATGCTCTGGTTGATAAAATATACATGATGATACACATATGATTTTTTACTTTTTAAATGTAGAAATTATCACTGTAAAGAAACAAGATGAAAGCATCTACCTTTAATGACAATCGTAAAAACTGAATGTTCTCTAACTTTATATTTACACTGTCCAACCAAAATCATATTTTTCACACAGATTATACTTTTCGCACTCTGCAAACGAAGGGTTAAGTATATTTGAGCAAAAATAAATATTCTTAACTAAGTTGAGTCATCCTCACAGACTCGAAGTCTCCCCGCGCTGGCAACTTTGGCTCTCCGGCCGCTGTGAGATCATCTGTGAAAGTCGCAAAAACAACTAAATTAATGTTAAATCCAACTGTTTTTCTTACACACAATGTAAGAAGCCAAGTTTCTTGAAATGTAGCGGCGAATACTTAAATAAAGACAATAAAAGAAGCAATGGGAGAGTTCAAGCTTTACCCGGCGCAAAATTAGACCAGACAACAGTCGACTATACTATTATAGATTTCACATTATCAGGCTTATTCGTGTTATTTTTAATTTTTAAAAAGCGGATCTCTCTACTGTATTTTTAACCAAGCAACGGAAATCAGGTTAAATACAAAAAGAACTTACACTTTTCGTCATGAAATGAAAAATATTTTATAACACACAGCGCAGTGCTTCCACCAGATTTAATCAAATATATTCGTTGAAGATTTGATACCTTCTATCAAATATTATGTAAAGCGCAAAATATTTATCTATGTTGTTTAAGGTTTAAATACAATTGAAAGCGGACGTGAAATTGATCCTTTATCATAACTCTATTGAGTGGTTAAAATAACGACCCTTATTTTTTTAAGAATAGAGCCTTCTTGATACCTTCTTTTCAATATAGTAATGTTTGATGAGACGGCGGCGTCGGCCGGCTCGCCTACCTGTTGGAGCACAAGCTGTTTATTTCTGTAGACATCGACATAGCAAGGAATAAAACATCTTGACTCACCGGCTGTAAAGGTAAACAGATACGTTTATTATAAAGAACACCTGAAGCGTCTCATTTATTGCATTATTATATCAATAGATATCTGGAACTTCTGGGTTATGTATATTAGTTTGTCGTTCTCGGTTATATTATATGTACAAGTAAATCCCAAAGATTTTTTTATAACTCTTATTCAGACATTAATTCTCAATAATTTTTTTATCACTCACGGGGATTAAAAAGTTGGACGGTGACTTTAATGCTTGATAATTTAAAATATATATTTCACAGGGTAAATGAATTGTTTATTAATATCTGAAAATGGTATTTAAATTCAATTTTTGCTTATTTGAACAATTAAAAGACCAGCTAAAATATATTTAAAGTCCTTTAGGTATTTTGATCTAGACAAATAAAAAGTACGATGATCTCAATTAATCAACGGTTTCTCAAAGCGCCACTTAAATATTTGAAATATAAATATTGTAAAGTATTCGTGAATATTAAATACCGTTTCTTATATCAACAATTAATATAATATTGTTAATTAGATGTGGGCAGATGTGTTTTCCAGCGTTGTTTATTTCTCATCAGCTCGTTTGAATTTTCTTTTTTATGTCTACATTCTCTTTAAAATTATGCTTAAACCAAGCATAAAATTATTGTAAAATAAGCAAATTATAAGCGCTTGGCTAACTTTGGTAATGGTAATAGATATAACAATTTTAAAAATGTGAATTAAGTAAAAAAAATATTATACATTGAATCCTTTTGGGTAAGTTTCCAATATAAATCTATGTTTTCATTCACGATATGTCCTAACATTTTATTTTTACTCGTTTTCATTCTCAGTCAAAAATATGATAGCAAATAAACGCTCATTCGAGCTGCATATATTAAATTTCTGACGGTGGATAATTGGGTAATATATGATGATGACTTTGACTCACATAAACTACAACGAATCAATTAAACACTTAGTTTTTTTTATCAGCAGTTCCCTTAAGCTTCCCTTTTCCAAAACCCTGACGTGACGTATCCATGTCTTGTGGCACTATAAGTAAGATTTTTTTGTGCCAAGAGTACGTGTCGAATTAAAGATGGGTTTCCGTAGTACAGAGTACTTTAGGATTCATAGTACTCCGAGAGTACAGAGCGACTCTCGTGGTACGGGCACTTTCAGAGTACATAGGGATTTTCGTGATACCGATACTCTCAGGATGCAGAGTGATTCTGGTGCTACCAAAGTGCTTCTCTGGGTACAGATGCTTTCAGGAACTCCGGTCCGGCCAGTCCCACACGCGACCGCCGGCAGTTGGCGGTCTGCCGACTCGGGGCACCGGCTTGAGCCTTGAGCTCCCCCCGTACCTACATTCTTCCAAACCACCGGCAAGCGGCCAAAAATGTCAGATAAAGTCCTAGAAGATTCGATAAGAATGTATAAATATCTTATTCTTATCTTTCGCCCCCAATTCGTAATCATTTTGCTGTTTTATTGCTAATATAAACATCTTTTGCTTACTTTGCAATCTGCTTTACATGAAAATATTTAAGTATCGGACCCCCTAATACCACATACCTTATAATTTAAATTCTTGAAGATAAAAATGGCAGTATTGTTTTGTGGTTTTTAAGATAGTGCAAGCCTGCTGGAATCGATAAAAAATCTTTTTATAGATTCAATATTTTTTTATTGTTTAATTTAATTTATGGTGAACTTGAATTACAAATTGAAATATTTTCAAATAAGATGAAGGTTATTGAAGATAGTAAATATTTTGCTTCTTTTTTAAGAGGCTTTTGATATTTCAGCTGAATTTGAAGGTTATATTGAAAATGTGACTTGTTAGGTCTAAAATAAAGAGCTGTGGAAATATCTGCCGTTAAATATCAAATTTTAATACTTTATGTTTTGATGCCAGTTTCAGTTTTTATTTCTCTGAAAATTCATTATATTTCGACTCATTCATTGTATCTGTGACGTCATCAAATTATCAACTTCAACAAGTTATTCTGAGTACGCACTTTTCATTGTATTTTGTTGTGTTGTTTTTAAATTATTGAGTAATTGGCTAGCTAGACTTAATTGACTAGAGAATTGAAGATATTTTTATTTCGAACTTACGATAAAATAAATATTTTATTGTAAAATTAAGCTCTGCTGAGCCGGAGGGTGAAAGACCTCTCGCCTCTGAGTGTGTGTTGGAGCTGTAAAGTCGGCGGTACACCTGCTTTAGTTAAGTTATATCTACTCTTTACAATCGCATATATATATATAACATATTTGTCAACGATTTGCTAAACACACCAGTTATTTACTGTTTGAAATAGAGTAAAATACACGGTGTTTCAAAATTTAATACAATAGAGGACAAAAACAAGGGAGCACAAGTTTCTGTTTTACAATACTCAATGGAATCAAAAAAAAGTATTCGTTAAATACCTTGTTACCAATTTATTTATAATAAAAAAAAGATCATTCTCGGAGCTTATACGTTTTATAATTTTTTTTAAAAATATTTACAGGTAATAAAACTTTGACAGTTGTTTTTTGTTTTTTTTATATCACAAGAGTTTATATACGTTAATTTCAATAAAAGTTATTAAAACTTGCATTAATTTTTATCAGAGCACGTTGAATTTGATAATTCATACACCAACTTATTTGCCAAGCATTTGACGTTACAAACTCTGCAGCTGTTATCATAAATTCTCCCGAGAAAATATCTTGCAAAATAACGCAGAATAGAATTTCCATTTCTCCTTTAAATATTCATAGCGAAACCGATGCTCCTGTGACAAAGCCCTCGATTTGTGTGAAGGACTACAGCCTGCGTAATGCATTCCATTCCCTGTTTCTCATTACGGAGAAAAATTTACGGCCAGCGTATTTTGTAACGAATACGAGAGGGAATTTTTTATACGGTTACTTTGGAAGCATTTCCAATTTCGCGTGTGTTTTCCGCAGCTGTTGTCCTCGCCGGGAAAACCTGCTGCTGGAGAGACCTGGGCCGGGAGACGATTGTCATTAAGTCTAGCAGAAAACCTATCTTTTTACATTCTAGATATATATATATATATATATATATATATATATATATATATATATATATATTATCTTTATCTTTTAAAGCTATCGTTTCTTTAAATGAGTTTAGATTTTTTTAATAACAATTCGTATCAATACAAATCGTCTTCGATCAAATTGAAATAGGCGTGAGCATAATTGTATGATTTTGGATTATACCTGTCCGGACGAGGATTGAATCGGGAACCTATCAATCAAGAGTCATCAACCTATGTATTTTGAATAGTGACGTCCGTAAATGGATATAGTAGATTTTATTCAGACTTATTTAAAACAATATTGTACTCTAAAAATGATACTGAGTAGTTGCTGAATGGTGTTTCATAAATTTTGATTTTTTTTTTTTTGTTATGTAAATTTTACTGTTTTGTAAAATCACAATTGATTAAATTTATGTTTATCAATATTATGCCACGTTTAATTTTGTCAGTTTTCCGTCGTTTTGAATAAAAAAAAATAAAAATATGTCATCAAAATGGCTCTAGTGTATGCACCGAAAAACTGACAAAGGGCGACAAAACCTGTTAATCAGAATTACACATATATAAAACGTTTTTTAAATTTATTTATCTGTTTATAATTAATTGGAAACACATTTAAGAATAATAGATTAAATTCATCGCGAATAATATGAACTTATGTGTGCAATAATATTTGCAAATTTCCGATAAGCCAGATATGACTATCTACCATATGCGCCATATTCATTATTGCGGTTAAGGGTATTATCGAAAATAATTAAAAATATTAATTTCGTTTCAGTCTCGGGTTTTATTTTTTACAATAATAGAATTAAATTTTTGAGGTGTGACATGCTCGCTCGCGGGCCGCGAGTCCACAATAGTCCGATTGTCCCCCCCCCCCCGCCCCCCCCCCGGCTCCCCTGGCCCCCCAGCCCAGCGATAATCGCTCGCAAAAACAACGCCTGCCACAGCTTATTTATAGCCCGACACATGTTCTGTTGTCGGAGGGGCTATTCTAGGAATGACGTTTACCGCGCACGTCTCCTCGCGAGGCGCGGCGGCCGGGCACTGCGCGGGCGTGGATGGCTAAATGGATTTTTTTAATTTTCATTTTATTGCACTAGTTGAGATTGTCAGACACGTCTACTACCGTATACATTTTAAAAATCTTTTATTTCAGTCTTGTGTAATTTATTTTGAGAATTGCCCTCCGTGCCGTACAATTGTCTGCCCGAGGGGGCTGTCTTCTGGAGATGGATTGCCTATCCGCTGGGTGTTCAGATGTATGAACCCATCGGGTCGGCAATCGACCGCTAATCGATGGCTTCTCTACGCTTAGAAACACATATATGTTTCAAATTCTGAAGGACTAACTATCCGAGATTTTTTATAAGAATAAATCAATCGATTCAAGAAGCTACTAATGGAGTCACTTAATAAACAAAAGACATCGGTACTTTCCCCATACTCAACAAAGAAAAAGATCTTCACCCCCTTAGATATAGTTAATGTTTTCAGCTAGTTGATTCTCTACCATAAACCATTTTAATAACAATAAACTCATCCTATTGCGGGTTTTACAGTTGCAAATTTTTGGGTTATACTAACGAATTTGCTCATCTGCGAGAGTTTAATTCATAATTAAATCATAAATGTTCGCTTAAAGGGAATTTTGATTCTATTACACTTATACTTGTTAAAAGCCGTTTAACATATTAAAACGAGAAAATATATAATAAAATTGGAAAATATACATGTACTTACATATAACTGTTTCTAGTATTTTTTTTAAATATTACGTTATACAACAAATGTCAGATTTCCAGTACATTTATTGTAAATCAATCAATTTTTGTTTATTTTGCAAGTAAGTTTTTACGTCAAATGAAATTTCATTTCTTCGTAACCGCGATTGAATTTTTTCTTCTTAAAATCAATCCCCGATTTTCGTCTTGACCGAGAACGTCTTTTGCTGCTTATTTACGTGCTCGGAAACATTTTTCTTACAACTTCTAGCAGATTGCCTCAAAAACCAGAACGGGGTGATGTATGTTTTCATGCTTCCGTATAACTCGCTCATCCCCGTGTACTTTATATGGTAAAACTCTTGCAAACTTTCTCAAGACGAATATTTGAAACGAAAACTCGGAAAAGAAATTCTCCGAAGGCTTTGAATTAACCACTAAACTGCTTGTATCTGTTCAGTTGGTTTTATGATCAATATACAAAAAAATAACCTAAATAAGGGTATGTAATAAAAATTATTTTAATAAAGAGAGGAAAAAAATATGTTGTCATTTATTTAGTCGCCGTTTTGTGACATAAAACTATAATCATGAAAGAATATATATATGTATTTAAGTTTTCTTTACGTTTTATATTTTTCTATAACTTGATATATGAATCTTAAATTATCTTTTTTAATAATTTAATAATCAAAAAGTAACTGTTTTTTTAACATTATCTTCTAATATTTTTAATTAATTAATCATTCTTGTTGCAGAATTTTCGTATAAATTTTAAGCTATTCTTAAAATGAATATATTAAAATTTGAATATGAAAATATTTCAAATATAAAAGTACTCTTCATTCTAAATTCTCAGAAACGGCTTAATTAATATGTCTTACATATTATTTTTGACTATAAATAAATAAACAAAGATATAATACAATGTTAAATTGAAATGAAATAGCAATATGTAATATTATATTGTTTTTAAACTGTAAGTAAAAATGTACAAGGACTCCGAAGTTTTACAAAGAATTCCAATATATATATATTTATATTTTTAAGTGATTGTGTTTATTCGCGTTCACAAAAAGTTTCGACATTTTCCGTATTCTCAATGTCGCCGGGATCATTTGCCGCTATTGATAGACAGACCTGAAGAAAGAAGTCACAGACCGGAGTGCCGCCCGCCGAAAGAGCTTTGGATGTTTTGCGAGACTTTTAAAGCAGCCTACACACGTAGCAACACAACTGAAAACCGATTTGTAATCAGCCAACACGTCCACGTATTTTTGATATTTTTTTAATAGTTTTTCTGAAGGAAACAATGCAAATGAGAACGCTATTGGCAAGTTACAGTTCTGTTGTCGGTTGTGTCGCGACGTCTTCAGACAGCTTTGAGTGTGACGGCCATTGTGTGATTATTGCTTGTTTGTGTCTCATACGGGCTGTGTCTATAATTTAGCTCAACATAATATGATACTGTTAGGCTGACTCAGATTTGAACCGAAATAAATTAAACGATACTACATAAAAAATAGTTTTTCAGAAAACAGATATTTCTGACCTTACCCAACCAAATAGGACCGAGCCACATGAGATCTATTTTACACGATGCATAACATGTTACATTAACGACGTTCAAATTGATCGATGGCATCTCTCACATATGCCTGATGATGATAATAAACATAAGAGCCATTCGTATTCTCTTACGAACTCTCCAATAAGCCCTAAATCTCCCTGGGGTCATCCATAAATCATACGCCGGGGAGGGTTCCTAGCGCCGCGACCCGCACGCATGAAACATGCAGCGCGACTGAAACACATCACGGCCTGCCTTTACGAATTCATCAAACACGAAAAGTTTTCGGACGCGAAAAAATGCCTTTAAATATGTATTTCAATGCCAAAACAAAATTGAAAAATATTTATACAAATACTAATTATACATCATATCGATCGATGGTGTCAATAATTTTCAAAAAAAAAAAGTACAGTTTGAAACATAATAAGATATACTTGCAGCATTTTAGCTTTATGTTATATTCGATGCTTACTTATAAAAACTAACAGCATTAAAAGCAACTGTTTCACGAAGCATTTCAGTTATATGTCGCATACAAATATTGACTGCTTGTACCTGCACTATAACTAATACTAGGAATAATAATGTTTTAATTGTAAAACTTTAAGATACACGTCACGAATGACGCAGAACATTCTCAATATAGACTCCGAGGGTCAAAAACATCAAGGAGGCATGATGTCTCACAATGCAGTCTTCTATTACCGAGAACTCTCCCTCAAGGCTATCGATACACCATAAGCTGCAGCTAGTCCCAACGAGCGGAAGTGAGTCTGTGGGCGGCGTCTTCCCGGAACAGCGGCCGGTGACGTCACAGGCGCGAGGATAACGGATGGCGAGAAGCCGCGTGACGTCACAGGCTGTCTGCCATTCAGGAATTCAAGCTCGGGAGCTTTAGGAATCTCATTCAACGCGACTCTGAGAAAGAAAACTTTACGCCGCGTTTCCAGCTATCATTGGTTGCTGTATACGTGTTATAGAGCCATGTTCGCCTCGCATCGTTATCTACATTTTTTATTTAACCACACATTGAAACTATATAATACATACACAAATATTCATTATAATCTTTTTCATTACTGCCGTAGTAGCAATGCTTACTCAAGCAGCATGATGGGCCATTACATGGTCTCGTATTACGAGCTCGGTGTAATGTAGTCACAACATTGTGCGGAGGCTCACCTGGCCGGGTCGCCGCCGTGGCGCCTTATTAATGAAGGCCCTTTACACCTGCACTTCATATTCCAGTCACCTCTGGAGTCACTCATTAATAATATCCCACTTTGTTAGTGAATTCGCGTTTGTTTAAATTTGAAACAAGTCGTTACCTCGGTCAGGTGATTTAGAAGCAGATTGGTCGCACACCTGCTCCGTTTGAGTGATTACTGCATTAAATATTATTTTGATAAAGGTTCTTTTCTCGTTAAAATTTTGTTTTATTAAATGATATTTTTGGGTTAGTAGTAATTATTTGCATAAAAATAAAGACTCGCTTTGCTTTGAGTTAATATTCAAATGACAAATATTAAAAATTGAAGTCTAGAAAATAAATAAAAAATTGAATATGATTTATATATTTTTCTATTTGTTTATAAAATTCATACATGCATTTGTCACCGGGTTATAAATATTGTTTTCTATAAAAAAAAAACGAGCCCATTCATTACACTGCATAAAAATATTTTTTGTGCTTTAAAAATACTTATTAATATTTGTCCATTTCGTTATTTTTTTTGCTTCCATTACTAACACACAAACTTACATATAAAAATTTGGGGTATTTTTAACGTTTCAAAATAATGTTTGTACACTCATAAATACTTTATTTTAATAAAAACTACGTTGCGCAATGTTATAAAGTATGCTACGAATAAAAAAATGCATTTTCTATTTTATTAATTACTCTTTTGAATACTTTAAAAATACCCACAAACACTATTGAGCATTTTTAGTATTTAAATATTTAGTATTTACCACAGATGAATTTAAACAAGTACATGTAGTTTAATTTTCAATTCTTTATAGGAAAAAATTGAACAGTAATATATCATTGTTTTCAGTTTGAAATATCCCGCAAACTTTCGCATAAATTTCAATGCATCCTAAAAAACCTGAAAACATTCTCGTTTCAAATTAAAATGCACATGTAAAAAGAAGACCCCGGTGCAACGACCTCTGGGATTCATCTGTAAAGAATCCCCTCGTAGGGGTGGGCGGGGGTGCTTTACACCCCGTGACCTCCGCTCCGTGGCTGGAAACCCACGCTGCTTTTGTATGCCACCCCCGAGCCAGAGACCCTTAAATATGCAAGAGCTTCATTTGCAGAGCTAAATAGTGCAACGTCCTTACGGCTACATTGTGAAGGAGAAATTATATTATTATAATACTATTTTTTGGCGTAAGCTTAAATCACACATGCTTCTTTTAACAAATATATATTTGATAATGATTAAGTACATTTTTTTAAATATTGAAAATTGATTAAAGAAACTCTTAGAAAAATATCATCGTGATTTGTGTGGGAAGCTTACATGGCAGGTGCATTCATATCATATCCTATAAATGAAACTACGTATTTATATTGTAAAGTACGTTGTTTCATTTTTTCATTTCACCTGCCATGTAAGCTTGGGGATGTGGGTTCGAATCCCACTCAAATCACGATGATCTTTTTCTAAGAGTTTCTTTAATCAATTTTCAATATTTGAAAAAATGTACTTAATCATTTTCAATCAATCAAACCTGTATAGGCAAAATCGTACTTCCTGTGAGACGGTCTTCACAAAAATCAATAATATAAATATATATTTTCTGAATTGAAACAAAAAACTTAAGATGTGTTCGTAGGTTTTGGGAGATATTTTTTATTTGATGTGTTTGTGGATTATCCCTGAAAGATAATCCACAACTGGTTATTAATAACTGCTGGTAGTTTAAAAATAATATTGAGAATGCAATGATGTTCCACTGTGCACTCCTTGATAGTAAATTATTTACTTGCTTGCATTTTGTGAGGTGTATCGACTCGGCGCTGTCTGCACATTCTTTCAGCGCATCTTCCTTTTATTGTTATGAATAATTCAGCAGAATGATTTGCTGATACGAGACGAGAAAAACTTGCGTCCCCGATGAACTCAGATAGTGTAACTTGATGGCTGAATTGTAAATCACTGAACAATGTAGAACTTGAGTTGGGGAAACTGGTAATTATCTTCCGAGTTGTTTAAAGCAAGATTTATTTACTTATAAATATAATATATATTATATATTACATGTTATAGGTTAAAGCGTCTTCTTTTGAGTTATTAATTTAGGTAAAACCATAAAAAGCACTAAAAATAAAGAGCTGCTATTGAATAATTGCAAAACAGTTGTGAATTGTGTCGTTGCGTGTGTAGTCGGAATTAGTTAGATAAAGTATACAATAACTGTAAAGTATTCCATTAGGTGAGTGTGTTTTTTTAGGGATGTCACTATGATTTATGAAAATAGGGGTTTGAAGATTTTAAAAAAGTAAATTTTTGTATTTTATAGCTGCCTACCTAAAAAGATTTTCTGAAAGAGAAGCTCTCTAATTATGATATTCTTAGGAAGAAAATTCTTAAATCTTAACAAGATTTCTCTTTCATTAGATCATCCATTTAGCAATGCGAAATCCATAGATAAATGGACTCGCTAATTATATAAAATAAACCAAGCGACATTTAAACAAGATAGATTTTCGCTCGGTAGAAAATTTTAAATACGTAATTCCACTTAATAAATTGCAAGGGTGAATCGAGGGTTAAATAGGCTTCGATAAGATGAAAACGTTTTGTATTGTATTTATTCCATATTTCTGAAAAAAAAAACTATATTTACAATTTTTCATATTTTTCAAAGGATATTAAAAAAAAAAAAAGAACTTGATTAACTCCAAGATATACCTTTTGCTTTATTTTTATGAATCACATCAAATTTTATATAAATAGAATCCATTATTTTTGCAATTTTCCGGAGGTGCATCGTAATAGGTTTCTCGGAAGAAACCCTTCTCCAACCCCTGGCTAATAAATTTAGTCAGTTGGTCCTTTAGCGCGTTTAGTTTAAAAAGAAATCGCCCTGTGTAAGGGAGGGGAAGAACTAATTTACAAAGTTCAGACAAATGGGAGGAGAGTCAGTCCATGTGAAGATTTACAAGCCGGGAAGAAAAGCCCGTTTAATTCTCTTCTCCTTGTGGAGAATTGTTAATGCAAATTATTTAACAAGTAATGAAATATACGCGAGGATTGTACTTTGTAAAAATAGTGAGTCTATTGACTGAACTGCAATCTATAAATATCTTTCGGGGAAACTTGACGCTCGTATAATGCTTTTCTCCAAATATTTGCCGTGGGATTAAAATAAATAAACAAGAGAGTTTTAAAAGTAAGTAAATTGTAAGTAATGGTGTGCTATTTTTTCCATTGTTCAGATTTAAAATAATACGTTTAAATAGTGGTTCATTACAAAATGTCTTACAACTGTTAGAAGTTGTATGAATTAAGATTTATCAAATTTCTAGAAGATTGCAGTTTTACGCTCATGTAATGCATTGAAGTTTAGTAACTCCAGTAATTCAATTGAGAGTAATGAAATTAAAATATCCCTCAGGGTAGCGAACTGAGTCCGGGTTCGGATAAGATATTATTCTATTGTCCCCGATCGACTATTTTCTTTGTCCTACTTTCTCGCAACAAAATGCGACTTGTTTTCCTCCATTTTTATTCTAGCTTAACTGTGTAAATATAAAACGTAAGAAATTTTCTATAAGGAGATAAGCAAGTCCTCGGCGGAGCGAGCGCAGGTCACGGCCGAGGAACTCTGACTATAGCTTCAGAATTATAAACTACAACGCAATCCTAGTTTTAATTAAATGAAATACTAAAAAAAGAAGCTTTGAACATAGCTGAGAATTAATTTAATCATATAAAAAAAAATAGAATTAGATTCTTAATTATTTTTAGGTTTATTTTTTCTTTTTTGTAATCGACAACTAGAATATTTGTATATTTATACCACCGAGTAAATAATTTGTTTTTTCGTAGTGTTTAAATAGTATTTGCATTTTATCAAGCAACCGTTTTGCTTAATGATAATTTTTAAAATATTTATCCAGATATACCATTAATATTCCAATTTTTTTTGCGAGCTTACAACATCCAATCTCATGTAAACTGTATACTGTAACTATTCGATACTAGTAGGAAGCCACAAGGAGGCTGTTATCAGTTTGATATATTTTTGGATTTACATTGCTTTATATGGTAAAATTATAGTTTATAAGTTTTTAACTATAGAAGATGAAAATTGATTAGTGAGAGATGTTAGTATACCAATATAGCTTATTTGTTAGCCAAAACATATTTATTCTGTATCTGTACTGAATTCGATTCCCAATTTATACATCATCATATTTTTTTTATTTTTCCTTGTGGCACTGGCGAGAAATCATCATTTTAATATAATTCCAAATGTAATACAATTATCAAAGGAAGATACTGTCGGCGTACCGATCGCGTTTTCTCGGAAAAGGTTTTTAAAATCGAAAGCGTGAAACATTATCCAAAATCCTCCAGGAGTTCATTTGTAAAGTTGCCATAGCAACAAGTCCTGCGCAAAAAATTCCCGCTGCAGGAGTAGAGGGACGCCACAATTATCTCCCGAGGAGGTCCAAGGCTGACCTTTTCATTTACCATAGCATTTTGATTACAACGTTTCTTATGAAACAAATATCAATGGTGTGTATAGAACGGCAAGCCACTGCTTTCAACAATGTTGTATTATTGTCCACAACAAAATATTTATGGTGGAAATAAGCTAGTCTAGTCACCAGTCCGCAACAAAGAGGCGACCAGGGAACGCGTATTTTGAGTTATTTATTCGAGCTTTCGTTCCTGGAACAAAGCAACTCTCTGTACGGACTTTTAGAACCCGAACACTGTATATTTGAGGTTATAACATTTAGCTTATTATTAATATTAAATATATGGTTATAAATAATTCAAAAAATCTCATTTAGTGTCCTCCATCAATTTTTTTGTTGAACAGGTTATTTCATCATAAAGAATTGTATTCCAACGTAGTTTATTTTTGTTTTATAGCAACATAACAAAGACTCCATAATATCTGCTAAAGTCAAACTACTTAACTTTTTCTATGCTGCCTCTTAGTATTTTATGTCGATTTATCAACTGTATGAGTTATTTAATGTTAAATTTGTTTTATGTTCAAATGAAAAAAAAACACAACAATAATATTAACTGACTGATGAAAAATTTCTTTAATATTTATTTTCAAATCTAACAAAAAAATATTATATTTATTTGAAAACATCAGATTTCATTTCATTTCTTCTCAAGGTTTATCGTTTTTCAGTAAAATATTAATAGGTCAAAGGCTTTTCATGGACAATGTTCCTAAATCTGTAGCTCTAGATTTAAGTGGATTATGAATCTTCCCTCGGCTTATGCAAATCCTCATATTTCCCCTTTCAGATTTTTAAAAAGGAAAAAATAAGACGTTTTTTTATAATTATAGATGAGTTTGTCAGTTGCGCACTGTGGCTATGGCGAGAAAATGATCATCCTTAAATTTACTTGAAATAAACAGTAACAATTGAAAACATTATATTTAATATTATTCAGTGGGTATGTATCTGTGAAAAGATAATTAATTTTATGCAGATTACTATTACATATGTCTATTTTTTGATTAGCGTCAATCAGATGCGTATTTATTACCCATTACGGGTTTATTATATTATTACTAATATGATTAGGCACATTAGTTCATACATAGAAGATGATTTAAAGAAACTCTCAGAAAAATATCATCGTGATTTGTGTGGGATTTGAACCCACATCCCCTGATTTATTTATGTCCCCCACACCGGTCATGTAAAGATCTGATGTGGGTTCAAATACCACACAAATCACGATGATAGTTTTCTGAGAGTTTCTTTAAATCATCTTCTATATATGAACTAATGTGCCTAATCATATTAGTAACAGATTACTATTCATAAAAAACAAACCGGAGTTTTAATTTGATTGGCAATACTACTTGTGTGCTTTATTTTTACTCAACAATTTAAATCCGCTTTCAAGTATTTTCTTGTAAAATAATTCTGAGCTGTATCTTTCACAAAAGCGCTTCAATTAAAATAACACATACTCGTTAAAAATATCACAAAAGTCAAGATTGCTGGAGTCTGCTTGTATCTTTGTCTGAACAAGACGCGGGGGGTTGTCTCTAACGACCCCGTTATTTAAAATTCAAGCCAACGTCCCCTAGAAGCCGTGGAGGTAGTGGAACCCAGTGACGCGCACCATTCCCATATAACCACCTCATTTATTCGAGAGAATTTGAAATGATGAATCCAAGCAAAATCTGCAAGTAATTGCATTGAAAAAAAAAATTATATTTACAATATTTTTTTATTATTATTAGAATCGATCCATAACGCAAACAACTATATATTATCGTTTATTTTATGCGTAGATCTTTTAATGAATGATTTTTATTTTTCTTGTCAGATTTCGTGATTTTAGATTGTATAACTCATCCTGGTTTTATCCGTCACCTTTACAACTTGAAAAAATCATATAAACGCGTTTTCTTTATTTTAAAAGTAAATAAACTGGTTTTCTGTCATTTGATATATACCAGGCGCAATATCTAATATTGGTGGTAAGTATTGTACAGCTTGTCTGTACGGGAAGCAGAAGTCGTGAAACTTTAAAGTGTTTATCTCTTTCTGAACATTCACCACATATTTCAGGATTTTCATTTCAACTTAAAGTTTCAAAGAAATCTTCGGCTTAGAAACAACTTTACATGTATTATCAAGGGGAAAGTTACAAAGCCTTAATATACTTTTTATTGATAAAAATGCCTCCTTTTGAAAATACCAAACAGCTTTGTACGTTGTTCTGTAGCATTACGTGAAACTTTGTCTCGGAAAAACAGCGTTGTGTGTTTTTACTCAAAAAGTAGGCTGTCGGTACAATATAATGAACGATTACCCATAGCGCTAAACATATCAGAAAAATAGCGCTTTTTGTCAGTATTTTTCTGTTTTCTGTGTTCTGGTATTTTATCATGTTCTTGTCTAGTAATAATTATGTACATTTCCAATTACACTCAACATCTTAAAAGTCTTGTAATGAGATTATTTACTTTTTTTCTGTACTGAAAAAAACTTAGATACTCCATTTTATTTACAATTATAAGATAGGCATTTATAGTTATCTAAGAATAATAAGAAAGACTAAAGATTTTTTATAAACACAAGTTTTACATGAACCAAAAACAAAACAGTTTTATGACCACTAGCGTGTATTTATAAAAAAATATATAATGATAAAATGAGGACATAAAATTTGTAAATGTGAGTATTATCATTTTTCAAATTTAAACAGCTTTGTTACCCTAAAAAAATCATAGCCTGAGTGGTTGAGAATAAAATGGATGTTGTTTATGAAAAACGAAAGCACTTGCGACTGATGAAAACGATTCAGATTTTAAATTCGGTCACAAACGGAAATTGAGTTAGATTTAGTCTTTTTTCGCTTTCGTAGACCTTAATTCGATTAGCAGTTAGCCTACGTTTATTTGACGTTTGATGGTCCCAATTAGTTCTCTCACGAGATCGTTCTTCCTTGTATTTTTGTTCATTATAATTACAACACATTATACGAAGCAAATACTTGGTAATTCCGACTACAAGTTTTATGGATTTTGACAAATATTCTTTTATTGATTTTCTTTAGTATTTTATGCAAAAAGTTTTTTAACATCTGTATATGGTTTTCTTCTTAATGGTATTCATTCAGTACTACATTAATGTATGTAACCAATCAATATTTGTATTACTCTTACATTTTTTAATATAACAGTGAAAAGCTTTTTCAATTTTCAAAAGCATACTCATCATTTTATGTTCAATGATGCAGGCTAAAAAACCATAGAAATATAGTCGTTCCTGCAACCAAATCATTTGGAGCGTAAGCTTATTTTTCAATGCTCCGAGTTTCAGGTTGAAAACCTATAATTTGTAGATTTTTTTTATTTTTTACTCAAATGCATTTCAAATGTGTCTGAAAATGTTTGAAATTAACATCATGAAGTTCAAAGCTTGTAATTTAAAAGCTACAAGCTTTATTGAATTCCATGGCTAGTTTGGAAATGAAAGCGCACTCTCCCACTGTGCTTTTGTGTGTGCCGAGAGCGCTGGCTTGTCTTGCTTTATCATTCATGTGAATGTACAAAGGACGCTGCAATCGCGTCACAAAGGAAGCAACTCTCCCCTTTTCCTGGGGGGCTTCAATTATTGCAAAGCTTAACGCGACGAGCTTTCACCACTGCACGGACAGTGAAATCCCAGACTAAACCTCAGGTATTCTCTCCCTACTTCAAAAGCGCACTTTTATCAGTTTAAACCGTTTGATGCATATTGTATCGAACGATGGCTGCTCTTTGACAGTTATTATTGTTTATGTTGTATGGAGACTGTCTATTTTTTGTTAGTTGTATTGTTCGTGCTAATAAAGCCATGGCTCCCATCAGTAGACGCAGGGTAACTCCCCGACTTTGTATTCTGCCATAACACAACATATGAAAAAGCCTTGGACGCGACTGACGATCGGCCGGTAAAAAACTTTTTGTGAAACTAAAATATCTTTTTTTTATTCATTTCCATGTCTATACCATTTATTTAAAAATATTTTTTTAATATTAATAAATCATTTAAAGCCGCAATATATCATATCCTCATTTACATTTTCAGTTGTGGATGATTTTTACATAAAAGAATACTAAAACATAATAGAACAATTGAATGGAAAAATTATAAATAGTGCAATGTGAGTTTTAATTCTGAAAAAACAACGTGTGTGTATAAAACTGATGTGTATTTTACACTTTATTACTAACATATTCAATCACTACTACTAGTCTTAGCATACACGGATAACTTAGACATTTACTTTCAAATTCATTAGTCGCCATAATATATAAATAAAATAACTATTTTTTGACAAAGTTTAATAATGTAGCATTGTATTATTAAAAAACATCAGATGAAAAATCATCATCAAATGAAAAAAAAAAAAAAAAAAAACATTTAAAATATTGAAAAAAAATTACAGTTTGACTTTATTTTTTTCAAACCATGTATTCAATGTGATTTTCTTTTAAGACTTATGGTATTTTTGTTTTTTGTAAAAGTGAATACACACTACATACATATTTCACCCTAAACCTTGCGCAGCTTCACTCTGACCCCGCTACAAGACGCAAAGTAGAACCGTCTGTCTTTCTTATTATCCACAAAGTTATGATAATTCTTTTGTTTTGAAACCGAAATACAATATTTCACTCCATTTTTATTTATTTACTTATCTCATATGCTAAATCCGCAAGGCCGAGTGAGAATAATAAAAAAGGCGACATCTCATTTTATATTCAGCTCACTAGCATAATTTCCACCGAGAGACTGTGGCAATATAATAATTACTTTAGTGTTTAGTGATTTTGTACAAATATAACAGAATTACTTGTGGTCGGACGACTATCAAATATATTAATGCTACAGGAATGTTACTGAAGCACAATTTCACGCTGAGAAACGTAAATATTACGTTTTCGTCAAAATATATAATAAATATAACCTTTCCGCAGTTATTGAGGTGTTGTAAATAAAACATCAAAATAAATACTTCCCAGTATTTTACTTGAAAATTCTGAGGTCATGGGCGTTTGCTCGTATTTCTCTTACAAAACCATTTTTTTCTTATTTTATTTTTTTGCTTTCACTATTCTATTTTCCAGAAATGTATTAGCTATTTGCTCATATTTATTTCATCTCATAAATTCTTAGTAAATGCTACATTATGAGAGTTATAATAGCCTTCAATTGCCCTATAAAATTGCTATTGTCAGTTTCTCAGATAGTATTTTATCATACTGGGAAAAGTTTCTAAAATTTGCCAGTTTGAAAATAACTTGAAAAGAAAAGGACTTAAAATGATAACATCATTATTTTATCTTTCTAAATGGACAACGTTTTTTAAGTACATAAAAATACACGTAATTTTTTTCTGTATATATTACAAAAATATAATTAACTTATATATATTGCAAAAACTTTTGTTATATTCTCTTATATTCAATCTGTCTAGCTTTACATGTGGTAACATTCTAGCATACATAGATTGGATCCTTAGTAGGTAAATACTTAATTTGTACACAAATAAATCAAACTCATTTTTTATATCATTTTATTCAAAAAATTCACACTATGCATCCTCCTAAATCTATGGAAATGGCATCAATGCTTTCATCAAACATTTTGCCATTTTTTTCAATCGAAAAGTTTGGATCTCCAATTGTCTGTGCTTAGGGTGGTGAAGACCCTTTCACAGCAGTCAAGCCACCCTGGCTTTAGTTTCTCGCCACTGATTCCCTGTTTGATCTCGATTTCAGAGTCCGCTTATTCATTTCTCAGCCTTTTTGTTTTGATAAGCATTGCCATGCGAGAGTCCTTAAATATGATGAAGACAAAGCTTAACAAATATAATTAGCTATAAAAGATTACGTATCCTTTTCTGACGATAGTACTTTGGACCTACTGAAGCATACTTTTTAATTCTTGAAATGTGAAGTATTACAAATCACACTAGCTTGTCGTGAATGATGTGTTATATCTGCGTTATTTCTTCGCTTTTTACTGAATAAAAGCCACGTACAACAGACGAATTGCGATTTTTCAGCAATGACTTGCGTCCCCTACTTGACTCCGTGATATAATGAGTCATTCACACTGTCCGCCAAGTTTTTCGCCGGCGGAGTTGATGAATAGTGTGACGTCACGCCTCCACGTGCGCTGCCCGGGCCGCCGTCAGAAATAAAGCACCGCCGGCCAGTCGGTGTATCCTTCGACCATAACTATAACCAACATAAGCCTAGATATTTCTATACTTAGTTATCCATACATACGTTTCCCTTAGCAAACTTATCAACGATCGAATTAAGCAAGATTTTCGTTATTATATACAAAAGCAGGTTTAAGCTTTGAGCTTTAAACAAAAATAATTGGAAAGGATTAAAACAATATTTTATAAAGACTTGAACAAGTAAATTTGGAAAGCATTGCTTATAATATAAACTTTATTATCAAACTGTACAAGAAAAATAAATTTTAGTTTTGTTTGATCATTTTTTAAATACGTGAAAGTATTATTATTTGAAAGATTATGATGAAATGCTATCTGGTACAATAGGGTATAAAAAAAATAATGTAAATAAATAAAACTGTAATGCTTTATGGCCGTTCTATAAATAAAAGAAAATTTTACGATTTCAGTGCTACTGAAAGCAGTAAAGAGAGAACTGACGCCGATGGCTATGAACACCATCAGTCAAAACATACAAATTAAAACGTACTAGCACCTGTATATGTCTATAGACTGCGAGTATAATTACACACTGATATGCCAGGGATCATATTTGCCATGCTTCTCATTTTTATTGTGGCACGACATTAATTACTCATTTATGCAAACAAAACGTTTCCACATCGCTTTTCTCGCATAAGAGAAATCGCCGCATTTGAAAACAATCCGACTTGTATAATACGTATTTTTAAATGTTGATAAATGTGTGTTATAAATTCGATACAACGGCATTTGGGTACAAACAATAAAGCCTTATTTGCCTTAAATATCATATAAGAAATTATTTTTTTTACTAAATTTACTCCAAAGAAATTATGGCGGTATTTTAAGTGACTTTTTACAAATTGATTTTATATTAATTGAAAAATGTTTTCTTTGATTTTGAATTACGCACCACTGATCCGGCATGATTCAATTACTTAAATGATTTTATGGACCAAGGCTTATTAAATTAATTAAACTAATTACTTATTAATTACGATGATTATAATAAACATTTTCTTTAAACCTTTAAACATAATAAATTACAGTATTTAAATTATGTAAATTTGCAAACACCCTTAGTATTTATAATCAAAATACTTGAAGAGATACATATTACCTTAATTTATAATTATTTTTAATATGTAAAATTCCACAGATTTATTAATAACACTTATCCAAACCAATACGGTGACACCCTTTCCGGGAAGTGACGAAAGTCCTGTTAATGTTATTAATTTAATAAGCAAAGTAATAAGTTACATTGCGTGCTTGTTAAAGCTCTCATTCAAATGGGCTGAAAGAGTTTTTTTTATGTTTATTTTTATGTGCGCTATACGCCATTGGTTCTTTTTATTATTGACTGGCTATCAAACTCCGCACACAACAAACCCAACGTCACATTTGTATACATCTCCATCCTAAAATAACCGACTGAAGTATACTTTATTATTTTCAAATAGAATAGAAAACCCAGTATAAGATGTTATTGAAAAGGATACTAACTTCTTATTCTAACAAAATCTTTGCGATTGTTTTGACAGGAAAGTATTATTCATATATTTATCTGCTCGAGATAAACGATTGAAATTCATTCATTTTATTCATTTATTGTAATACGGAAGTTGGGGATATTTATGAGCAGCATTTTTTTTCCCATTGAAATTACATTTATGAAAATCATCTACAAGTGATTTAATAAAAGACATTGAGTTATTTAGAAATGGTTAATATTTATTTTACTTATGCATATATTTTACTCTATTTATGTTATTAAGGTGGGGAAAGTATTAAAGCTTTTATATTTTAAATTCCTGAAATCATATTTAAAAAAATAATTTAATTCACTCTACTTCGCAATGAAAATAAAACTAAACCTGTTACCGAATTCAATTTTAAGGCGTCCATAATATTTTTAGTATTTTTAGTAAATAATATTACGGTATCTTATGAAAATGAAAAACTGTACGATAAGTCTATTTAAAAAAAATATATATAAAGTGTAGTTATAATATTATTATAAAATATTTATTGATAGTATTTTTGATGTGTCAAAACTAAGTTTTAGTAATAATTTTCAGAATTAAGAAAAACAAAAGCAATCTACTCCTATGAAAAATTGATCTGAAATGTCTTTTTCGAGTATAAGAAAAAAAAACTACTCATCATTTTTTCAGGCGATACCAATACTTTAGATACATCCTGTATAAAATACAGTGTGCAGCCAAATATCGATGGAGAAATTTAAAATTCAAACGATTCTGCATTTCATAAATGTGTAATAAATCAACTCCTTTGGGGAGCTCTGGAGGGCGGGGGAGGAAGATCAGGGTGGAGTGCATCGTGATTTGTTCCCTCCGGGGATGACGTATCCTATTCCGGAGGCTCAAGTGACATCCTCTCCCCAGGAAGGCACTCACGCGTCACATGTACTTATTTATTACACGTCTTCAATCACACTCATGTTCGGTTGAATCAATTTTCCGTTTCAAGAAACGGATATTGAAAAACTTCATATTAAATCTCGTTTGATAAACGACTTTAAGATGTGATCTAAGATCGGGGAACTTCAGTTTTTTCTAAAAGATTTCGTATTAAGGCGGGTGCGAATATTTAAAAAAGTTTTTTTACTAAAATAACCGAAGGAAGAAACAAACTCCTTATGGTGTATTTTGATTTTTTATATTAAATTATAAGACATGATATTAATTCAATAATAGAGTATTGGTTTTGTATATTTAATTAAATATATACAGGCGGATAATCTTATGTTTGTAGAGCGCATATTATTTCTGTAACTGAATTTGCTTCCAGGGAAAGATTTTTATCTTATTTTGATAGTCTGCTTTGTTTGCTAAATTTAAGCCTACTTAATGACTGAGTGGCATGAGTGTCTAATATCCTGATAAATATTTTTAAAATTTTATAGGTGTTTGAGTGTTGAGGTCGGATTCAATGCAGAGATATTTGAATTTTTCTGTATTTTAATAACTTTTTAACATGACAATATGATTTAACTACTCCGGTTGATTATGTGGTTGTGTCGTTTAGTGGTGTCATACATGCATTTATAGAGCACTGACTTGTTTTCAGTTTAGTTTTAGGTTATATATTGTAGAGGTTGTTATAAAGATTTGTACAGGGAATAATTCTAGAAAAAAGAGGCATTGGAAGAAGAAATTTGCTAGAGTATCTGGAAGTCGGGTGTTAAGCCAAACTCATAGGACTGATCCAAGATAGAGATGTTTTCTATGCGATGGTCTTAGGCAGAGGTTCCCAAAGTGGTCAATATCGACCCCCAGGGGTCGATTTCGCCCTGCAAGGGGTCGATGATAGCGAAAAATAAAATTGGGGGTCCATGAACTGTAAATAGGGGTCAACGAGAGTGGATCCCATTTAAGCAGGTCATCACCAAAATTTAGACATTTCGTAAATGTCATAATGCACCGAACACAGATTGTACCTATGTACTTTGTGACGAATCGAAGCCCTGAAGCGTAGAAGTTCGTGCCAAATGTTCGAGAAACGAGACTTTCGGCATTGTAAAACTATACCGACGTACCTTTTTGGAGCTTATAACATAAGAAGACGAACCATTACGATCGTGTTGCCTTTTTTTAAAATCATTTACAGGGGCTTACAAATAAGCTAATTGGTTGTACGGAGCGCCCATGGGCGTAATAAAACAAATTGATTTAACAAATATTCCGAAAAAATAAGGACATCTGTACGGATTAGGAACGTGGGAACATTAGTGACCGAGGACAGACAGACCCTTCCAAGGGAGACAGTTTTAATTCGTTTTAAAGTGAGTTGTTCTATATAAGATGTCAAAAATATGTTTGAAGTTGATGAATTTGTAAAAATTCAATATTAGCAAGGCAGGGGGTCGACGAAAAACAGGAAATCTCGACAAGGGGTCGACGGGATAAAATACTTTGGGAAACTATGGTCTAAGGAGAGGTACTTGATTTATCAAAGATAAAGATTTTAATGTTCGTTTCTCATCTTTCCAGGTACGTACCAAGGACAATGGCTGCGTGGCATGAGACACGGCTACGGCGTCCGCGCCTCGGCGCCGTTCGGGCTGGCGTCTCACTACCGGCCCAGCGGCAAGAACGTGCGGGCGTCCCTCACTTCCCTGCGATCCGCGGGGGAGGGCGGCGCGGGCGGAGGGCGGGAGGCTCCCACCCCCGACCCCGCGGAGCGCCGCAACCACCGCATGGACGACGCCCGGGGAGGCTTCGTGCTCAAGGCGCGCTCGGACGAGCCCCCTGCGAGACGAAACAGCCTCGTGGAGAAGACCAAGAAGGGTCTGCTCTCGGTAAGCAGTCTTAGCGTTTTGAAGTCGTGCAAGGTGATCTCGTGATTATTCAGCTGTCTCTCATATCTATAGATACGAGAACGATCCGATAAGTACTTAGCCTGCAAAAGAAAAACGAAAATTTTTGAATTATTTCTCAAAATAGTCTTCTTATAGCTCGATACACTTGACCCAGCGATGCTCCAACAACGAAAAATACGTTTTCTCGAGGTCTTAACGACTTAAATTTCTGCCCGGCGAGTGACTTTTTCAAGTTTGGAAACAAAAAAAAACGCACGGGGCCAAATCTGGAGAATATGGTGGATGGGGGAGCAGTTCGTAGTGCAATTCGACTAATTTGGCCGTGGCGATGGCGGAGGTGTGAGCTGGTGCGTTGTCATGGTAGAAGAGCACTATTTTCTTCGCCAAATGGGGCCGTTTTTTCTGCAATTCGGCGTCGAATAGTATAAATAATTCGGCATAGTAGAGCCCTGTGACCGTTTTGCCCTTCTCCAGGTAGTCAATGTAGATCACACCTTGTGAATCCCAGAAAACGGTGGCCATCACCTTTCCGGCCGATAGGACAGTCTTCGCCTTCTTCGGAGCACATTCGCCGGGTGAAGTCCACTGTTTTGACTGTTTCTTGATCTCTGGTGTGTACCAGTAGATCCATGTTTCGTCGACGGTCACGAAACGACGCAGAAGCTCCTTCGGATTGCGCCTAAACAGCGTTAAACACTGCTCCGAAATGGTCTCACGGTTGCGCTTGTTGTCCGGTCTTGTTGCGCTTGTTAATAATTTTAAATGCGTATATTCTTACGTTGAATTTATCGCAAAATAATAATGCTCACAATGAATACGGCCTTGTGTGGACAATTCAAGGCAATATAGTATTAGAATAGCAATACTGTCGAAAAACTTCTAGCGTGTCACTCAGGTAGCGTCTTGGCCTGGTCTGGTGCATTTTGTATCTCAACCGTAGCTCTTTGAAATACTATCCAAAAAGACTTCTAGTTGATATTTTGGTTACATTGATCTAACATTGTACCATAATAACAAGTATATGGAAATAGATTACTAAAATATTACTTCAAATTCAATGAGTTGATCCGGTTGCTTGAGTGTTATGCTGTATTATAAAAACCCAAGCCCCACAATTCCCAAAGATTAGAGAACAGCTGCCAAAACCTACGAACTTAACTCCGTATCAAAATAAATAGTTAGTAATGCGATGAGGGTTTATATTGGACAACTAATCGAATTCACTGGGTTTTGGGATTTAAACTAAAAATTAATTTATTAAATCAATAATTTTTCACGTAATTATTGACCCGAGTTTTACACGCAAACATTCTGAACAGAATTTCAGTCATAGTATTATATGCAAAGCATCCGTATAGTATTTGCATAGATTTAAATATGTTTGTGTATGAATATGTTTTGTAATGTATTCTGTTCTCCGTAAAATCTATTACGTATACCTGAACAGTTATAATTGATTTAAGCATAACTGCACTTACGGCAGTCGAACTAGTTCGCAACTTCAATTAGTTCTTCGGAACGCTTCCGAAGTTATTCTGCAGCTCGCCGTCCCCGCGGACTGGAGGAGTAAATGCGCCTCGCAGCGGCTGACCAACGCGCAGACTGTGGTCTATTTGAAACGACTGCTCGGTGTGAAGTGAAAATGTATGTTATTTTGGCACACAGCTATATTACGATGACGAAAAAAATCCATAGTTAATATTTCTGTGCATTCAAGAATTGTACCTGCATACCAGATGTCTACCGTCGTATACCGACTATTCAAAGTTGAAAATAAAACTAATTCAAAAGATAAAAAAAACTTTTTCATATTTAAGTCAAACTGTATATATATATACTAAATATCAACTTATTTAATAACTATTTTAATAGAAGTGCGTTTTCAGTA
This sequence comes from Atopsyche davidsoni, assembly GCA_022113835.1. NCBI lineage: Eukaryota > Metazoa > Arthropoda > Insecta > Trichoptera > Hydrobiosidae > Atopsyche > Atopsyche davidsoni. The sequence continues at coordinate 15,635,313 of JAILWY010000012.1, forward strand.
CTTTTTGTGATGTTTTGTGAATTTCTTTCTTTCAGGGTTTAAAATTGAAGAAGCAGCGCAGCACCGGTGATCTTGAGAAGCGTGGCACTGGCTCCGGGTCCATCCGGTCCACGGCCTCTTCCGCCTCGTGGGTGTCCACGGAGAGCTCCCACTCAGGCGTCACCAATGCTTCCCTGCACACCGACTCCAATGCCAGTTTCGTCGTGGAGGTAGTCAGTATCTTTTCTATCCCTTTCCTTATCAAAATTTGATATACTCTGGATATGCGTGCTCTAGAAAATTGGGAAATCCTTTAATGTAAATAGTTTGTTATATTATTTTCAATTTATATTACTGACCAATTTCAATTTATATTATATTTTCAATTTTATTATGAGACCATAAAAAAACAAGAAATAGTCTAAGGAATGTCATTGCATGCTTGTGCTTATGGTGCGCTTTGAGCAAAACCTATATTGATGGTCATGTAACAATATTAGTACAAAATAATAAAAAATATTGGTCTGTGAGCAGCATGTGATGGATTCTTTATTTTATTCCAGGATGAACACTTAGATAGTGGAGTGACAGAGACGTACATGGGAGAGTGGAAGAATGACAAACGAACCGGTTTTGGCATCAGTGAACGCAGTGACGGTCTGCGGTACGAGGGAGAGTGGTTTGCTAACAAGAAGTACGGCTACGGCGTAACCACCTTCCGAGACGGATCTAAGGAGGAGGGCAAGTACAAGAACAACGTCCTCATTACGAGTCAGAAGAAGAAGCACCTGTTTCTGATCAGGAGTGCTAAGTTCAGAGAGAGGATCGACGCAGCTGTGAACGCCGCACAGAGAGCGTCAAAGATCGCTCTGCAGAAGGCGGATATCGCCATTTCACGGTAAGAACATATATAAGATCTTTGTTTGTTTCTCTAAAATATTTTTAGGTAGTTTATATCAATTTTTCGAATCGTTCATTGAATCTAAAGTCAGTTTTCTCAGATATTGTTATTAACTTATTGAAATTGATATTTTCAGAACGGCGACAGCGAGAAGCAAAGCTGAGCAGGCCGACATGTCCGCAGACCAAGCCAAGGAGGACTCGGACCTCGCGCAGGTCACGGCCCGGCAGTTCGCACCGGACTTCAAGCAGCCGGGCATCGAGAGAATACGGATCAGGGAGAAGTACAGACCACCGCCCGATAACACTCTCCCCGGGAAGTCCATCCTGCACCCGCCCACCAAGGACTTTGACCAGCCGCCGGTGGTGCCGCCGCCCATAGTGCAACCCGTGCAGCCCAAGACAACATTCTCAACTAGAAGACCCTCGGAGTCATACTCCACAGCGGTAATGGGCGCAGATGCCGGATATCCAGCTCCGGCCTCCGCTTATGCCGCGCAAAATTTCCCCCCTAGCCAATTACCCAACAACCACGTCCAGCAGGGCAACAATATCCAGCAACCTAGTTATATGAAGCAGCAGCAACCCACTTATCAGTCCCAGCAACAGTCGCAGTTGAATCTGCAGCAAATGTCACAGCAAAACTCGTACGGACAGAATCAAAATTACCAGCAACAGCCTCAGAATAACTTCTCCCAACAACCTGGATATTCCCAAATGAATAACGCCCAGACGAACAACTACAACCAGCCGTCGCAGGCGCAGAACTATAATTCGTACAACCAGCAACCGTATCAGAATGCCGGAGGCCAGAATCAGTACCAGGGGTACGAGCAGGATGCTAGCGGGTACGGGGGAGGCCCAGAGCAGAATAGAGTGCCGAACCTGCCCAATTCCATTCCTCCCGGCGGGATGATGAACGACGGGCCGATGCAAGCCTCGATGCCCCCAAGTAACGGGCCGCAGTACGGGGCCAGCATCAGGAGGAACTCGCGCCAAGTGGGCGAGCGGCCGCAGATGGCGAGCCAGGGCTCCATCGACCACTTCGACCACTATAAGCGACCGCCCAGTCGGGACTCCAGCGTGGACCGGTACGCGCGCGCCACGGGCCGCATGTCCCTGGCGGGCTCGCGCCAGCCCTCGGTGGACCGCACCGTCGCGGAGCCCCCGCAGGATCGCACGGTTCGCGGTGCCTCTCAGATGAGAGCCGCCACGCCCGCGTCCGTCGCCGGAAACGGCTCCGTCCTCACCGGCCAGGGCCACGGCTCCCGCGCCGCCACCCCCCTGGCCAACAGTCAGGCGACCGGCGGCCAGATCCCCCCCTTCGAGGACGTGCTGCTGAGGAAGAGGAACCTGGGCCAGGACATCATTCCGTCCATGGCGCAGCCCAAGCGAACGGAGAGTCTCTACATCGGCTCCAAGGTCGCACCTCCCCCTCCCCCCAGCGGCGGCAAGGGCGGAGGGGGCGGCGGAGGCGGAGGAGGTGGCGGAGTGAAGCGGGTGAGTTTTGGCCCTTACCTTGCAGATACCTCAGCATGTTTGGTTTTCTTACTAATTTCGTGTCTCAACTTTCAAGTACAATATTATTCTCTCTCATTCGATTCGAAGACTTCGCGGAAGCCCAGATATCCTCCGCAGAGTCTATTTCGCCTGATACATTACGGCTACTATTCCTTTGTGTAGTGAAATCTACGGAAGCGTTTAACGAAAACCGTTTTCTCCAAAGAAAACAATTATTTCTGAAAATCAACGCGCACCTACTCTTGTAAATGAGTATCTTGGGTTATTTTGACTAAATAACATTTTATGTTTTGGCTTGAGCCAGATATCCGAAAATACTACTCGAGAAATGAAACATTTTCCGCAGCTGTTGAAAGAAGTATGTGGGGATAATTTATATTAAAAACAATAGCTTCCGCGTCCTCTTTTTTTTATTGAATTCGCTTTGAATTGACAAATTTTTAATAACCCCACTGAGAGTATTAAAAAATATCCTGACAGATTATACGCCTGTGCACATTTTAGGGATGGTTCATTTTTCACAAAGTGGGCGGAACGCAATGGAAAAAATCCAAATTAAATTTCTGATACTTCGATGTATGAGAAACGTTTTCCGATACTTTGGTTCTCTTCAATTAAATATTTTTATTGAAAATAATTAATTTTTTGTTAAATTTAATAAAAACATATTTACAATTTTTATTTTAAACAATGTTTTTACTTGATGCTTATCATATTAATGTTTTACGAAAATATAAAACCACGTTTGCTATAGTAAACACATATCTTCATTACTTGCAATGTGGATATGTTAATATTAAAGCATTTTAGCAATATTCCAAGTTCAGCTGTAATTATAAATTTATAATCATAAAATTTATTCGACATATTATTCTATTAATTTTTTATTCATTGTACTTGTGAATCTATAGGTTTCATAACTTAATTAATATAAACTTTGTGTCCTAGCCTAGAAGCAAGCTCATTAAATTAAATTAATTTTATTAAGAAAACCAATTCTTATATTGATTTTCTGCGATTTTCTGCGATTTTCTTCTATTATTGACGACTGAGATCGCTTAAAAAAAAAACTATTTGTGGCAAGGGTGTGCGTAAATTTATATATACAGGACCCTTATAGATAAAGAAACTAACTAAATATTTGTAGAGTAGATCAATAACATAACCAGTTTATCATTTGTGAGTCGTATTACATACACATATATAATACAGCAGTGGCGTACCAATTTTTTTTTCTGAACATAAATAAGCCTTTTAAATTACTCTAATTGTTTTTTATATATAATTTTATATGACCGGACGCCACTGGTATAATCTCAAATATCTCGTCACGTCTAGTAGAGACCACGCTCACATAATACCTCTGTCTTTAATGATGCTTGAAGAGCAGTGGCAAGGTTGGTTTGCGGTGATCAGGACCCGGACACTGTCGCGGCGCATTGTCCCGAGTCGTGAGTCAGCCGCTCTCCCCACGGGCGGCGGGCTCAGGCTGTTTTAATTCGGTCCAGCAACCGGCCACGCCGGGTATTCTGGGAGACTGTCACAATGTCCGTCCTGACAGCGCTTTATTTTAAAAGCAATCAGTCCGCGGGTTCATGCCCTGAAATAGTCGTGAAACCATCTGGACCCGACGTTGTTGCCGAGCGGGATTCTGCGAAATCGAATGGCACCCACTCAGTCATTTTGCTTGTCATTTTTTCCACACGATAATGCGGTTTTTGTTTGGAATCGTATACTTCGTATTTATTTCGCTGTACGAAAAAGATATCGCATATTTTTTTTACCGATCATTAAGTCTCACATACAATGTCCTTTTAAAATTATAAATACTTTCCAGGTAGGAAACAAAGCTCTGGATAAAAGCTTTTTCTTGTACAGGTTTTCTGTGGTTTACTTTTTTATTCAAAGTAAATATCGGAGACATAAAAAGCCGGCTACGTTCGTAATAACCTCTAGTCGCTTTAAACCACGTATTAATGGGTTCTGCTTTTACAGATGAGTGCAGTTCATAAATTATACCGAATGTACATGACATTCAAGTTTGAAGCAAATAAAAAATATTTTCAATTTATTTTTATTATTTGATATACTGCACTAAATAATATTTACAATCCCACGACACGTTCGCAAGTTGTTGCCTCACTCGAGTTCTCTGGAATGCGTAATATTTAGGATGGCCGGCTTCCAGGTCGACGTCACGGAATTCTTCAGCATTCATCACGACACGCCAGTCGTCAGCTTTGCTAACAGGATCTTATAATCAGCAGCTCCTCCAGATGCAAACCATCCCGTTTTCAGAGACAGAGCTCAGCTCTCGTCGCCCACCATCGCCTTTGCGCTAAATATATCTTAAAGATTATCATTGCATACCTGCCAGCTGCGTTATTGATGCATCGTGGAAACTCCATGCAACTTTCTCGAAGTTGAAAAAAAATAATGATTAATGTTTTCTAGGAATTCTGTACACAATAATGCGATCTCCAAAAACACAATTTCATCATTTCAAACACAATTTACTTTCAATGCTTCCAACTGCAATTCGCTACTTGCTTATTCTATTGCGACCATACATAGTAGTGAGTTTCATCATTATGGAGTGTACAAAATATTTAAAAATAATACAATTTAAGATCACCCATGAATTATGAACCCATCATCTATCATTCGTGGAAGAATAAAAACTACTTCATAAATCCAAGCATTTCAAACTTTGCATCAACTGCTATTACACCTTTTCCTTTTCAAGTCTAATATGTGTGTAGTAAATTTAGGACCGGAACTCTGTGGCGCCTTTTACCTGGCTATCCTTTCACGTTTAGCGATCCCAAATCCGGTGAATTTATTTTATACCAGGGAGACATCTTCATGGCACGATATCGACCTCCCCTTGGGGATATTCCACGTGATAACATATTTCCACATTTTCTCGTCGTCCCTCCACACTTCGTCACAAATGAACTGAAAGATATTGTTATATCATATTAACTTAATAATATTAAATTATTTAAAAAAAAAATTAAGCTTCGCCCTTTTCAATGTAGCAATCTTAACCAAATCTTACTTCAAAAGCACGTTTCTTTTAACACTGATTTCTAAATTATACCAACCTATTTATATGTTAAGGATTTCAATCCAGTACATATTGAGTATACGACGATCATTTACTTAGTCTGTATCATTTTTCATGTATTTTTTTCTAGTATTCTTCTATATATCTTCCTGTTACTTAATAAAATAAAAATTAACTATGGTAGCAATGGATTCCGCATATCAAAGGTTTTATAAAAAAATATTCATATTAATATTTCAGCCCCCTCTTTCCCCTGCCCACACGACCATTAATTATAGTGTATACTTTTTAAAAAGCTTCAGCGTTTCAGCTCAGCACTAAATTTACAAAAAGGATGCATTGTAAATTAAAAGAAGACAATTTTAGGTTTAAGTTGATCTTTTGGTCAACTACATCGGCTATTTCAAAAGGTGTTTTATTGCATCTGCTGGACTAACAGCAGATTTCTACGTTTGGATTAAGCGGATAATAATTGTCAGCGCTATAGCAGAAAACGAACCCAAAGCTCACGGGGAATCTCCCGGATTACACCTAATAGAGAAATGTCACACTGAAACGGTTTATCTGAAAGTGCATTTGTGAATGGCGATTTCTGGATTACAGCTCCCATTGTTGGATTTAGTCCCCGGCCTGGTGCAGGGGTATTACTGGATTATGCATCGGTCCCGATCATTTTGGTCAGTTGGGCTTTTTGAATTCTCGTTTTACGGATCGAAGGCCATAAATTCACGTATTATTTAAAATTCTAGTAGAGGCGTTTTTATTTGACACAATGTGTTGGCCGGTGTGTTTACGGTCTACAAAATAGTGTGTTTTTAGTTTAAAACAAAACACAATTGAATTGCTTGCATTGTAAATTCAAGCAAATATTATGTAGTATAATCGCAAAGCCATCTACACCTGTCGTGACACAGCTTTCAACCAACAGTTGTTTACTTAGGGAAAATTAGTAAGGGTCTAGGTCCCATAATCGAGTTTTTTTGATCATTTTCTAGTCCGTTTTGCGAAAAATCGACTGCACCAATCAAAAATATTTAAATTCAAGAAGTTTGATACATTCCTTCCTTCCGAACACAATATATTTTTATTTCTTATAAATTTACTATTAATATGATAAATATGTGTTTTTCCGATTGAAGTGTAGGAATTTGGAGATTCGTCCGGTACATTTTTCAAGAATCCTAAATATTTAAAAGTCTTTTATTAAATTGGAATTGAAAGATTAAATATAAACCATGTGCGTCTTATAAATTTAAAAATTAAAAAAAAAAATCTTTAACAAACTTTGGTTTTGAAAAGTCGTCATTTTATCCAATTTTTCAACATCTTCAAGATTTTATTTTACCCTAAAAATGGACGTTAATGAAATAACAAAAAATTGGTAAATATAAGTTATAGTTTTTTCAATACTCTGTAAAAAGTCAACTTTCGGCATAGAAAATTAAAGTGACAATCAAATTAATTAAATGACACGATTTCGCCAGGTAATGGACCGCCTCTGGTGTCCGGTTGGACACCAGAGGCAATTAAAAGGCTAGAAGCAACTGCCAAAAACACCTAAACTATAGGGATGGTCGCAAGTTGTGTCGCTGCGGATGCAGAGGACTCAAGTCTCCTGAAAGCTGACCTTGCATTGCGACCACTTTCCAAGAGTAATGTTTTATCTCGTCACATTCCGAATCAGATGGAGGGTAATATGAAGGTCGAATGAGAGGAGGCGGCGCTGGAGACTCGGGGCTGGCTTGGCGCGGGTTTGGGCGCGGGGTTGGGCGCGGGGTTGGGCGCGGGGTTGGGCGCGGGGTTGGGCGCCGGGGACGCCCCGCGACCGGGCGGCGAAGCTCCGGGCCGGCGCGCGCTCTCTCGGCCAGTCCGCCAACAGCCGCAATTGCACGACGAGCCTCCGATCAAAAAAAACCTTCACCACTGCGAATCCCTACCGAACCGGCCGCCCGCGGATTCCTTCTAAATCAGTGCTTCGATTGTTCCCGCGAGTGCGAAGTTTCCGTCGTCGGCAGCCGAGGGAGCCGCAAGCTCTCGGCTTTATTTGGACGTTTTATAAATACCCCGAGAGCGAAAGGGCGCCGGGCGCTGCGGTTATATTCGTTTGGCGGGTTTTCGCCGGCCCGGTCGGCGCCAGTCGCCGCGCTCGTCCCTCTTCGTGGCGAATAATCCTCGCGGCGGGGAAATCGAAACGCGCAGCCGATGAAGATTCGGATCGGACCGTGAGCGCTCCGCTTTCTCGATCTCCCGCCGGAGTGGATCCGAGCGCCCGACGGGCTATTTCGAATTCGCCTGAATTATTTTCAGTCTCGAGATGAACGGCGGCCTCGCGGATTCTGAATAGTTATCGGATCGAGCACTCTTTTTGTTCAAAATGTGGTACCAAGGCGAGGAGGAGGAGGACGAGGATCTCATGTTCTCTCCCGCGTTGCTGGCGAGAAGGGCGTCGGAGAGCTGGATCAATGCTCCCCCGATCGAGGTAACGGCGTGACAAATGATCCCCCTTCCGAGACCATTTTTGGATTACGATACTCAGAGTTGAAAACTTTTCCGCGTTCGAATCTGCCGCCGGGAGATTTTCGGATAAAGCAGATTCCTGTTTGGCGCTCTTCCTGTGTCAGTTCGTAGAGCGGCCGCTAGATGTCGCCGGCGGGGCGCGTCGCCGAGCGTCATGGCCGTCATGGCCGCCGCGTCAGCCGAACAGCTGTGCAAGCGGAGGCCGACACGTGGACGCGGCGCACACAATACACAAGCGCACCATTAGCATTCTAGTTATGTTGAATTCATTATATGCGACATGGGAACAAGTGCGACGGATTTCGTGTCGCTCTGCGAGTGATGTACGCGGTTATTCAATGCGGCCCGCGGCGTTTGTTATGATTTTCGCACGCTCTGCGTATCGAGTGAAAACATTTCAGCAATATATTCACTCTCAGTTCCGCAACTCACTTTTAGTATAGGTTTATTATGAGTCTTGACTGTCGTATATAAATCAACTCAGTAAATAAACGCTCGGTATATTTTATACTTGCTGTATTATCTGCTCGCAGTTGGCGCTTCCGCCATTCACTCCGAACTCGCTCCTGGCAAAAGTAGTCATTTATAAATAATCAATGCTTTGTAATGGTTGCAATTTACTCATACAATAAAATTACAATGAACCCACAGTGGGATATTTTGACACTAAATTTAAACTAATAAACAGTTTATAATTATTGTAAATAAGTTGAAATTTTGTTTATATGTATGATTTCGTAGGTCAAGATTATATTCGTTTTGGGCTGAATCGTAGTTATTTCAATCTTAGTACATATTCCACATAATATATATACGAGAAAGAACGAAAATTATACAGGATGTGATTCTATAAACTACGCAACATTATTTTATAATAAAAAAAAAACCACTAATGACACATTTTCTTCAAAAATTTATTTCATTATTTAGGCTCCGTTATCTAAATCCTGTTTGGTATTAAAAAAATAAAACAATTATGTAATACGTTTAGAAAATAAAAATAACAAATGTCCATGATATGTTTATTGTTGTTAAAAAAATATTCTTACCTAGTTTATAAGTTGTTTGGCCTTCTAATACAGTAAATTTAGTTTTTTTTTTCAATCTATTACTGAGAAGTAACGGTTTTTAATTTGAACAATGCGTTACGGACACGTTTCAGATTATTTGGAAATATCACAAGCAAACGCTGTGATTGCGAAATCCTATGAAACTCACATTAAACACTAATGTTAGGCTAGGTCACAAGGCTTTGAATAACAAGAATTAGAAAAATATTAATTAAATTATACCTTGAAAAGAGATTATGATAGTGGTCAAAAATATATTTCAAGTAACCGTTCACACAAACTAGTATTAAAAAGTTATTCGACAGTATTGATTTTTTTACCAGTTACTAGCCGTGTTTATTATTTATTTAAATGTATATATATTGATGGGGGTTTTTTTTTTCTTCTAAGAGTTTACGATGGTTTGCTTCTAGTCTTCCGAGTTCCACGTATGACGTATGCCGCTTCATGGCCAAGCCAAACGACTTTTAACTCGCCTACGCTGGCGTAGTTCTGTTTCACCAATCCTCATCTTTGTAAACATCCTCATTGCGATACTGATATTTGAAATATATGCTAATCTATTAGTTGCAATCTATTCTTACTAAATTCACAGCCGCGATTAACACAAATGTAGCAGACCGCAAAGTGAAACAAAGCTTTGGTAAAAAAAAATTCTCGCCATCTACAGTGACCTGCAACAATGAACGCTTGTTTTTAAAGGATACGAAAAATAATATTTTTAATAAAATCAAGCATCTAAATAACAAATCTTTCTTTTGCATAAATGCTATTCGATGTGGTACCAAACCTGGAAAATACCCAGTTGAATAAAAAAAAAAACAATAAACTTCACTGATTTCAATCAATGAAGTCAATTTATTCCCAACTATGTAATTTTCAATATATACCTTCTTTCTTTAATTTCATGTAGTAAGTCTTATTGCTCTTTCGATTGTGTTGGCTCAAACCATGAGATGTTGTAAACTCCCGCACCCTGATTTAAAAACCTTTTTCAAGCCTTGGAAAATTCCTGAAACACTGTTAAATCCACACCTGATTAAAAATTATATAGGCTATAAGTTAAACGATAGATCTGAAATTTTTTTCACTGACAGTTAAGAATGAATCCTACTAAAAAATCTTAAACAATAATTATTCTTTAGATTACTGGTTTTCCTTGGTTTTTAGAGTTCTTGACGCAAAATGCACTTTAATTAAAATGGGTGCATTAGTACTCTTGGCGCAGCGAGATGACGCCAACACAATATGCAGAATAATTCACGATGCATAAACCCGTTATAATGCCAGTAAAATGCTTATTTAACCAAATTAAAATTCACAATTTATGAATTTAATTTATATTAATAAACGTACAATTTAACATAAATTATTTAGATTTAATACAAATGCAAAGCAAAAATTATTTTGGTCGATTGTAAATATAATTTAAAAAAAAACTTTAAATTTACCATACATCCGTATGTGCAGGTTGTATGTGTAAAACAATATATAATAATAATTCAAGGGCCTACTAAGACCTCAAAAAATATTAAATTTTATTAGGTCGACAAAATGCGTACATAAAATAAGAATTTCCATTCTTTTAAAACGGTATATAAAACGGTAATAAAAACACCTAAATAAATTAATACCACTATTTTTCCTTACACGCTTACTAATATTAATACATTTTCCTTGTTTATATTCTTTGAATACAATTGAACAAACGCAAATTGAAACAGGTTGCTTTTTATGTTTAGGTAAAATATTTAAATTGTTTTGTTTTTAATGTTTAAATACACCGGCACTATTGATTGTAACTATTATCCCAAAATAAAACCGAAGCTCATGAATGTTGTCACGTCTATTTTTAATTTAAATAAACAGATAGACGGGTAAGTGCTTTTGTTCCGAAACGGTGTGCTTAATAAATGTTCGGTTCACACGCAAACTGAAAATGGCATCTAACTATAGCATTTACTTAACAAATTACAAAAAAAACCTTAACAAAGTCTCAGTTGGTTAGGTCAGGCCACACAGTGAGCGTAAAATATTGATCAAGCTATTTTGGATAATGTCATCCGACTGACTGCGAAAAACATAATTTTAACAAGTAAAAAGGTCGCCTTGTATTATCTTATTCTAAAAATTATTTCACGTGTTTATTTTTATCAATAAACCACAATTCAAATCAAATTAATATTACGATCAAGGCTGATTTTTTGCATCGTATGAAATTGGCATAGGTTAATTTATGTGCAAATATCTAGTAAGTATTATTTTTAAGTAGTTTCTAAATAGTACAAATTTGTTTATTTTTAGTGATGGTCGTAAATAAATGGAAAGTTTACCAACCAAAATTCAATTTGCTTAATGAAATCATAAAATAAGGTCTTATCTTACAATGGTTCCATTCCCATGTGAATATTTCTATTGATCTATAAATATACACAATGTTTTTGAACTAATAAAAATCTACCCTCGCTTGCTATAGTTTATCTTAGTTAAATTCTAAAATATTACTTTGTTTTAGACACTGCATACACGGGGAAGAAACATTCTTTCCATAATTGCCTTATTAAATATTAAATCATATTGTAGATGTTTCGTAAATTTTAATTAAGGCGTTCAAGTACAACTTTTAACATTGTAATACCTTCACAAGTAAATATACAATAGATCTAGTTGCCACGAAATCCGTATAAGTTCCACTGATTGAAATATTTTTATTTATATTTCACTCAAAAGTCTTGGTAAATGTAAATTTTTCCGCATTAACACACAATGAAAAGAAATTAAAACAATATTTACATACAGTATGTAAATGATAATAAAGAACCTTGTGCGGCCAGTGTCCGATCTGGTCTAGTTGCAAAATAAAAAAATAAATTTGCATTGCCAATTACAGTAGAATTTCTAATAATTTATTTGAACTTTAAAAAAAATATTTCTTTATAAAATAAATAGGTTATTTTTTGCTTTTAATGCATGTTAAATTGAATGCCCTAGATCACAATTCCCTTGCGTAAATTTTATATCATATTAATGTACGACCCACTGCGCTTGTCTCTGGACTAACACGCCATTATCTCCAACTGGGAAACCATAGTGTCCTCAAGCATAATTTTATAGCAGCAAATTTAAAAAAAGGCGTAAATACTTTTCAAGTATTCTCTTTGATGGAGTGTCGCCATTCATCCATCTCATAGCTTTTATCGTGTCAATATACGCCTTGCTGCTCTTGCCACTGAACTATCAATATATTATATCCAACCGAACAACCCACATATAAAGTGTCCATGTTTTATATCAACCCTTATTTAAAACAAATGATGTGCAAAAATTGCAATGCAATGTTTTTATTTTTAATTAAAATTTTCAGTTTTTTTTTCTGAAAATTAAACTTCATCAAAAATAATAACCAAGTTTACTCATTTTGCCTTTTACGTATGTTTTAATTGTTTTTTAAGATACCGTGTTTTTGAGTGCAAAAAAATTGATTGAAAATATATAAACTATACCTTGCATTATTCTTTTGTATATAATTTAGTGAGAGTGTTGTTATTGTTCGTAATTCGGCCTTCGTTGTTTCAGTTGAAATTATTCGTGACCTTCTTTAAGTTTTTAGCACAGTTTTGGCCGAGTGATTTTTTTATTATCAAACGTTCCCACAGGCCAGGGTCTTCGAGACTGTTACCGCTTACTCGTAACTTTCTATGGCTATTATATTTATTCACGATCGGTTATTTTTTATTTCGCTATGTTTGCATGCTCAATGGTCTGCTATATTTTGCACCGAGAAATGCTCCGAGCACACGACCGCAGATCAGACGCCAATCCAATGTTTTCTTGTCTCCCGTTAAATGAGCTGACTACCGTATTTTGTATGCGATGGCAAACAAGTCACCTTTAGCAAATACGAGAACGGAACTACGTATTTTAATAGAAAAAACACATTTTGTTGTATTTTATTTTTAATGATATAATGTTTCGTCGTTGTAATGACCCACGCGTGTGATGCAAACCGGATGAGTATATGGTTGTCTTTCTTGTTTCCACACTGAGATCAACTTTTATGAGTTATTTTTTGTAAGCATAAAAAGAATTTACATACAGTCGAATTGGAGTTCATGAAAAGTGTATATAATTTAATATAATATATATATATATTGACTAGTTCTTATCTCCACTAACTTGCTTGCCCAGATGAAAAGAAGTGAATGGCTAAAAACGGCCAAAAACAAATAAATAATTTGAGCAAACCACCCTGATAAATATATATTTTCAAACGAAGAAATTTTAACAAACAAATAAGTTTTTCTTAGCTTGGCTGCTAATTTGTCCTCGTGTACACGTGGCTTATGGCCGAGTCAGACCTTACGTAGATGTGCGTTAAATATCTGATCAGCAATGTTTTACTGCAATGGTTTCATTAAATTCAATTCTAAAAAAGACTTCATGTCTGAGACATTCCGTATATTTACAGCGCAGTCTTAAATTAATTGTTCGCCACGTGAAGGAACGCGCAATTATATGCAATGAAAACTTGGTTTCACGTTTCATTGCATCGGAACGCGGTGAAGGCGTGCGCATTACTTGCAGACTCGCTGCGTTTCAGTAATAAATACAAGGGTTTGTATAAACAGGCACACCGAGCCGTCATGCAACTCGGCCTTAATTTTCCTTACCAACTGTTATTAAATATTACGTTGACATGAATTATATTAAATTGTAATTTTTTTTAATATCAAATGTTTAATAATCGATAGTCTGGCTGATAATAATGCTTAATAGTAGGCCAATGTGCCAATAAGTCTTCATTCAAACGTTATCAATGCGATACTGTACAAGTCATAAGTCATAACGCTTCGGACGTAAATATCCCACTAAGATAAGTCATAAATAACGAGGTGCACTGCTCGGAGACAATGTATGACCGATTCATTAACAGCCATCAAACACGGCAGTATAAATGCTCGAAAGTCGCTCATTCACACCAGATAGACATTATAGATTATACATGTTGATGGAGTAGAGAAACCAAAAAGACTTTGTGAAATTGCGTTTATTCAATTATATAAGTTTATTTGATTGCTGTACTTTTCTTCAGTCTTTCAATCTATTTTATTCAGTCAAATGACTGGCAATTTTCAGTTGTGACGCTGGCCTAATAGGGCATCTTATTTACAGCTCTTTACAGCTAAACATAAGCCACTTTTTTAATTTCTTCAGCTGCCTTTCCTCAAAGAAAATTGGTGAATATCTCACTAAACATATATTTATCCTGGGGCAGTCTTATTATTATAGCTGCACCCCCGACTTCCAGCCACTGTCCTGAACTTACCACAATCAATGAGTATTGTTCTATTCGTCATAATTATTAATAAATAGTTTTAATTTTTACAATTAGATTGTAGCTTTATAGATTTGTCAATTGATCGTTGCCGCCGTGACATCATGGCCGACCTGACGTCCGTATGAAAGGAAAAGCAATATTTGCTCAGTCAATTATCAAAGTACACTGAAGTACTTTGCAACGCCCAGTTGCTAGACGATGCACTGCGATTGATTACAAAGGAATTTAATCTATTTTATTAATTATGATTTATGCTTTGTTTCTAATTTGGATAACCATGGCCTTTTTTAGAAATCAACACCAAACAATGAATAAATCAATTTGGACATTTACTACTACGTATAATTTCAATTGAGTATTTAAAATAATTATATATACTGTAATAGACCTACGAAACTGGTTTAGAAGCATTTATGAAGCGACCGGTTTCGTCAACCGTCTCGGTTGTCATCTGACTAGTGGCATGAGAATTTTCTCGTTTATTTGTGCCCCAAAATAATATCCAATTATTTTTTAGAGATTGAAAAAATCTCTACAGAATCGTAGCAAAATTCGTACATTCTGAAAAAAAAAAAAAAAAACAGCAGGTATAAAATTTGTAAGCGATAATTAAAATGAATAAATAGTGTGCGCTTGCACGCTGCAAGCGCTAGGTTGGAGGACCACGGACATTGTGACCTTCCGACTTCTCAGAGGACGTTCTATCTCCTGTCAGGAACAAAGAGGAGTCGTTGATCCAAGAAGGTCAGGAGGGGCGAGCATGCGGTCGAAGCCCTAAAATGGAGACACCCGCCTGTAGGCTGGCATTACGCTGAGTACAGAGAAAGCATTACTAAAACCCGATTACATGGAAATATCTTTTAAAAAATTGTCAATTATCTTAAACTTTACAATAAAATACACACGTTGTGTATGTTATCAATTTTTTTTAAATTTAATTGCGTTTTGCACTTTTTTCCCAAAAATGATGCAAAGGCATTACAATTAATATTTCTTTGCGTTGTTGTTTTAATTTAAAGATATTATCTTCTATATGTATTTAATTTTAAATATGCAATTTTCGATTGTTTTACATATCTTGAAAACAAGCTACACGATAATTTAACAATGTAAAACTTTTATTTATTTTGACTACGATAATTATCACACACAGTGTATAAGCCTGCTTTGTTCAAATGATTTGATCAAACCACCAAATTAAGCGTTATTAATTTTAATAGCAATAAACTGCGGAATTACCGTGCCAAGCGTTCAATATTTAATATAATTTGGTAACTTGTTTACGTTTAATTATTATCAGTCCTAAACGGAACTTCGACCGAGCGCTGTGTCTGCGAACCGATAAAATGATAATGTATAAATATAGAATTGCAAAGCATTGCCGATCGTTTGTTGTATTTATAAAACTGGCGGCTGTCGTCTAATGCACTCTAGCATGCAGTGTGCACTTATGCAATTCGTGAGCGATAAGTGTCGTTACCTTAAACAGTCGTCAGCCTTCATTTTATTTCATTATACTCACAAGTAAAGATGAGGCTGCCAGCCTGCGCTATCACATACATATGTTGCGAATAACACTCGATTGCGGGTACAAAAAATATTGACTTGATAGACCGTTGACTCTTCAGAAGATCCTGTTTCGATCACAGTTTTGGATTAGAATCCAAACCCAGGATAAAAGAGATCGAGATCAATATCTAGTGTAATAAATCGATACCAAATATTGAGTTACGTCATATTATACTTTATCGTTCTTTTCAATTTTACAAGTGTTAATATATTTATAAACGAGCATGATGCACACACCTGATGCAAATTTCAATAGAAAATAATACATTTCGCAAGCATAAATCAAATGCGCTGTTTTCTCTAATATAATTTATTAGCTCAGTAGATTAATTACTTAGATTTTAAATACAATATTTATTTTTATAAACGCTTAGTAATCAAAAGTAAAAGTGCTTTAAATGAGAAACTATATTCTTGTATCTTATCATTTTTAGAAATTCAATATTTTTGACACAGAGTACTTGGTGGAATTCCATTTTAATATTTTAGATAATAAGTAAAAAACTTGGGTATTTTTTTTACATTTTCACTCTTTTCCACTCTGTTCGATAATGCCAACGTAACCAATAAAAATAAGTATTTTACTTATTATTTAAAATATCAATATTTTTTAGTTTTGCGGACAGCTGTATGCGTCCCAATCGCCGGCCAATAAAAGGGCCAAAAGGTCTTAATGAATTTAGATTTGGCTCCGGAGCGCTTCGGCCGGCTCGTGCAATGAGATACCAGCTGGGCCAGTCAGGAAGTGGCTGGCACGGCTCAAGGTCGCAGCGGCCGGTCAGCCGCGCACCTCGTGGCCAGATAAGGCTCCGGCAGCTTCAGGCGGCAGGTCCACCGCCATGGGCACGACCAGACTGCCTAGATATTGAAAAATTATTACACCTGACCACATTTTCCATAGTTTATCCATCAAGATTTATTATCGTTGATAAATTTACATATTTATAATATTACTAATATGATTAGGCACATTAGTTCATATATAGAAGATGATTTAAAGAAACTCTTGTACTAACGAATCACTTCCGTTTATCGAGAATTTTTAACAATCATACTCCACATATGAGTCAATGTGCCCAGGCCAACCAATATTTAGTACACCGGTCGTGTAAACCAGAGGATGTGGGTTCAAATCCCACACAAATCGCGATGATATTTTTCTGAGAGTTTCTTTAAATCATCTTCTATGTATGAACTAATGTGCCTAATCATATTAGTAATAATATAATAAACCCGTAATGGGTAATAAATACGCATCTGATTGACGTTTAATAAAAAAATCGACATATCCATATTTATAAATTAAATCTGGATGAAGATCATAGGTTCCCAAACTATTTTGTCCCGTCGACCCCTTGTCAAGTTTTCCTGTTTTTCGTAGTCCCCTGCCTTGCTAATATTGATTTTTTATAAAATTCATCAACTTCAAACATATTTTTGACATCTGATATACAGGGTGCGCCATATTTTATGTCGGTATGTAAACATTGAATATCTTTGACATTTATAAACCGATTGACTGAAGTAAACATATTTTGAAACATTAATTCAGTACAATTTTAACCATGCTTCACACTGAAACAATGCGCCGAAATAGTGACGCTGTACATTGAAAATAGTCGTTCAGTTGTGTTAACTCAACGTGCATATCGTCTAAAATATCGTGGCCAACATGGCCAATGGGATCCACTCTTGTAGACCCCCGTTTACAGTTCGTGGACCCTGAATTTAATTTTTCGCTGTCATCATATTGACTACTTTGGGAACCTTGTAGATGGACAGTAGATGCTGGTAAAGGAGGCCTTGGTTGTTGAAGTTACTATCAATTTTTTTTTCATGTATTCGAATAAAAATTGGCAAAAATTAATTGATGCGAACTGATTTTTTTAAAAATAATCTTACAGCCCTTTCATACCCCTACTCTTCGTGTCTGTTACATTTCCACTCGAAGCCCCACCCCCTAGCCCGACACTGCTTTTCTCTTTGCTCAATGTACTGAGTATGAAAAATATTGCCTCTTGCTCAATACTAAAGCGGGTTCTCTTTAGGTCCGTACTGTGGGCATCCACAATTATCACTAATAGACACAAATTGTATTGAGCGCTCTAAAGTAGTCGGTATTGATATACTCGTCAGATGTCAACTTGATATAGTGGCTGATAGCTGTGAGACTGATGATCTATCAATTGCTATACTAATATTACCATTGAAATGATTAATTGGGTAACGGGAATCAGGTTTTCTAAACAATTTATCAATAATGTGTGTCAGGTGAAAGATGCTTTCTTTTTTTCTGAGAACATCTTTAGTTTTTAATATTTGGTATTGGAGTGTTTTTTAAGTTGTTGAATTTGCAGAAGTATCATTTAAATGTGTTCAATTGATTATAATCGACATGAAAAGTATTATAAGGTCTCATTTTGCTTGAATTAATTTATTCTAAAATATTAGTAAGTAGTGCTAAATATGCTGATAAAAACTTGATTAATGATTCTTTACAACGATAAATTGAAAGTACCCAATCGCCCCTAATTTTAATTAAAAATCGTTAAACCATTGTTTTTATCGGATTGCAGGAAAATAGACTTTATTAACGCTAATCTAGGTCTCGGGTATAATTATTCCAATCTTTATCGTTCAGTTTTAGCAAAATTGATAAAAGCGGCCGAAACCATTGACCTATATCCAATATAATGCCGGGCCGCCCCCAATCCGGCTAATGCGTCGCTCCATCACTCGCTACGAGGAAACGCTCTCGGATAGCATAACTCACAATTACCGACCAATTAAATAACATTACCACTTAAATATTATATTTAATTGCTCCAAAATACTAAAATATTTTAGAAATCGCTTGATATTGCCATTGTAACATGTATGATAGTACGCAAAAAAAGTAATTTCCATGTCACGACTGCGTGCTAGTTTGAGGCCAGTTTATATTACATAGATCTATATGCATCGCTCATTTATATGCAATATTGAGTCATAACAATAATAAACATTTAAAAAAATATTTTTTTAAGTTATAAACACGATTACATATATGCTAGCTAGTAATCTAGACTACATATTTAATAAAATAAAATAATTTTATCACAGTTTTAGTCATTGTCTTTCTAATTTGTTCACCAGTCTTTAATTTTACACATAATATTTTGATGGAAATGTCCGTATTGAAATATAGCATGTTTGTTTTGAAACAATTCTCAGGTTTGTGTATGTGAATAGTGATAGAAGGCACACTTTACGACGCGCTTCACATTTGAGAATGCTTACAGTGTTTCGTCTGCTCTGTGTCTAACAAGCAAGCTGTCGCCTCACCGATGACTCAGCCCACAAAGAAGCAATCGATAAAATACCAGACAAAAAATGAAATCAGTAGCATCAGTGTTTTAAATATCACCGATTACAGGAAATCATAAAACATCTATCGCGTGTGTTATTGTACGTCGCCATTTGAAATAGCACGCATCTCTTCCACCTGATTGTAAACAATCTTTGCGAAAATAACGTGTGACGGATATCTCGGAATTCAGTCGGGCGAAAAATACGATGCACGATAAACTGAGTACGCAGTTAGCCGTATAATAATAGATAGGTAGCAAAGCACACATACGTGATACGCAAGTAAAATACACAGATATATCTTTCTTCTAAGAACCGTTTCTAAATTCTCGATCGAAACAAAAACAATAATGATGTCATGGTGTGTATATATAAGTACAAGCTTTCTATTGTGACTGATTACAATTAAAAGATAAATCATTTCCAGGTAAATAAAGTATATTATAAATATACTGGTGTACGATGCGAAACGATGTATGCGTTGTTGAAGTTAATGACTTTTGAAAAATTGTTAGGTGATGGCGTAATCGATGTTTGGCTCTGGGTGAAGAAACTTTTAATGGCAAGAATTAATAAATTCAGCACTCTTACGGTTTGGATGACTTCTATGGCATAATTTACAGGTGGCCATCTCCAGTATATATTATCACTCCAATGATATGCTCAGTTTCTGGGCTCAGTGCTTAGGTTCGAATATTCGTAAATTGAAGTATTGGATTTGAATGATATATGTAAATAAAAAAAAAGATATTTGTTATTAAATTGTTAATAGAATTGTCGAGATGTAATAAGTGACATCTGTGATTCTATTATTCTGCGTAAATTGCATACAACGTGTTTACAAACTTAGGTGATCCGTTTATAAAAAAATATAATGCGTTTTACATTATATATTTTTACTATTATTGAAGGATATTTGTGAAAAAAAGATAATATTCAATGATTTTGATTCCTGGGTGTTGAGCTGCTCGAGGATCATCAACATCGGTCATCGAATAACAACAGCTGCCAAAACTTAAGAACAATATAAGATTGTACACACATTTAATATTTATGAGTATTTTTACTTATTCGATGGCGACGTTTCATTTCCTCAACACGAATTGACTTCAATGCCATGGCAGCCCGCGACTTGTTTTTCACTCCATGTCCTTAAACAGCGCTATTAGTTGCCTTATTTGCATTATCTACTATATTTGAAGCTATAAGAAAATATTGTGGCAAAATATACGTGCTCTATTTACTAAGCACGGTCTTAAAGAAATACACGAAAAACGGCTATATTAGACATAATATATTAGAACAAAGTAAATATTTTATTTTACAGATGAATATCAAATGCAGCGACTTTGATTTATTATGATGAATTTATTGTTTGAAAATGGTTAGTAAAGATATGGTGATCGGTATTTTCACCGGTTAGGTTAGGCCAGTGCTTCTCAAAGTGGTCCCTATGGACCCCGGGGGTCCCTGGGATCATTCAGGGGGTCTTTAGAAAATTGAAATCGATTTGGGGGTCCCTGAACAACGTCAGGGGGTCCGCGCAAGGTTTAATATAAAATAAAAAAATTGTGACACATTTTTATTAATATGGAAGTTTAAATAAATAACAATGAATACATTATTAGCGATTTTTACTTCCTAAGTAAAATATAAATATAGACAGGTGCATAAAATACAAGCAATAACAGGCATCGCGGTGAGTCAGGTAGGTTAATACAGGAACGCAATAGAGTCGATACTTGCACCAACTAGTCTATAATATGAATTTATGTAGTTTTTCACCCAGGGGCCGTAGGCAAGTTTTGACTATGAAAGGGGGTCCATGGGCAAGTTTTGAGTAAGAAAGGAGGTCCGTGGGCATGCTTCGACCATGAAAGGGGGTCAGTGGGCAAGTTTTGACTATGAAAAGGGGTCCGTGGGCCAAAAGAGTTTGAGAGCTACTGGGTTAGGCTAAGTTAAGTTAGGCAGGCATGTTATTGATCCCCTTAATAATATTTTTTTCTTAGAACAGTTTTTCTTTGCAAGTGATTTAGCAATAACACTACGTTATGTCGTGTTAGTACATGCTACATAATATCGTAGGCGGTTTCAGGTTAGCTGAGGAGAGAGGGAGAAGCGGGTAGGGGAAAAAGGGGTGCACTGGCAGGGAAGGCGACAGGACTCCCTGAAGGGTTGCACAGCTCGGGCCCCTGTGCCCTGCCAGTTACTGTGCGGTAGCGTGCTCTCCTGTAGCATTACTACAATATATATAACACGTGTCGCGTTAAAACGAGCGTCGGGGCGCCTGGCGTCTGTAACATTAGACGCCAACCTGGTAAAACAAATCAAATTTATTTAATATTATTTTTCAATTAACCTATATTCGCGTCTTCTTGTAAGACGATATTCTACTAAAAGGCTTTTCCGACGAGACGACTATTTTATAATAAAACGTAAAGCACTATAAATTTGAGAACAAAATAAAAACGTGTATATTTATGTATGATATATTTTACAAGCTTATAATTATTATTGCAAGATGAATATATATGAAAAGAATGGCAAAGTCTTGCAAATGGAATGGACTTATCACTTAAAACGACGACAAAGTAGAATACTGTTTTTTTAAATTTTTTGTGACATTTTTTGTGATGTGATGTGTTCAATGTGAGCTGTTACAGTCTGATGAATTAACTAGAATAAACCGTTCAATTATAACAAAAACGTGAAATATGATTTTAAAAAAGCAATAAATAAAAAAGTATTTTTTTTTATTTAAAAAGTAAGATTAGAATAATAAATCATATTTATAAATTCTACATTAGTAAATATTTTGTTTTCATATTTAAACACAATGTTTCCACTAACACAAAACATTTCTCATTGTTAAGTACTTAGTGTATGAAGTTCGTTATTTAGTTTTATATTGTTGAATAGATGTTATCTTTTAAACATTTAATATTCAAAATAAACTTAGTACTTATCATGGTGGGTTATTGAATTTATTTTCATCAACATCAACATAAACACATCATAAGAAAATCATCTTAGTACTTGTTATTTAATTTTTAGAATCATATTTTTTCCGTAGAATCGTAGAACTTAACCTAACCTAACCTTACCTAACTTAGTTAGGTTAGGTTATCAATCTGATGAGCTGTTAGATCAATTCGTTTTTTTAAAGCATATTGCATTAGAAAATATTTTTTTGAAACATGCTTTTATTTACGATGGAATTATTAAAATGTATTACATTCCAACGATAGACCGAACTCTTAAAATATTAGCTTATCAGTGAATCAGTGATTTATATATCTCGTATGGCGTATTTTGAAGATTTGTTAGTTTTTATTTTCGTTATTCAGCTTTTCACTACCCCACAATTAATCATGGAGGTTTTGCAAGCCAATTAATTTAATTGTCGATGAAAAGGTTGATATTTTCTGTAATATGCAAATAGGGGAGAACGTATGCAGTATTTCGCCAAAGGCGTGCAAGAGTTTTTAAATATAAAATATTTGCAAAAGGTATTAAAAATTATACAGGGGGGCAAAATGTTGTAAGATTTGTGTTATTCGGGATTAACTATTCATTCACTATTACAAATTCTGTATTATTATCGAACACGCATGTCATATCATTATTCAATATATATATAATACATTTAAATTATTTTAATAATAACTTATTTCGTTGAGTTATAAAAATAACGCGGTTAAATTCATTACGCAATCGCAATACTTTGATTCGCCACAATACGTAATTTCTAACAATCAAATATGATTTAAATGTAATACGAAAAAATCGATTATTTTGACGAACCGCCACTGTAATATACATATATGTAGTTGTATCACACACACACGTGTGTGTCAGTGATAGAGGAATGTATTAGAGAGATATGTAGTCGTTTCTAACGAATGTAGTAATTACACTATCTTTGCTTGTTCTGCACACAATGGATGTTCTGTTTCTGTTGCCAAGGCCTACAATTGTTAATATTTCAATAAATACACCTGCAATTAATGTATCTGCAACAGAATATATAATTGATTGAGCAATAATATTTTCTGTTTCAGATATATTACACCTTGAGCATCGTTTATTACTATAAATTGGCCTATCTAAAAATATTCTTCGATAATTACGAATATTTTATTTTGGCATAAAATATTCGTTAGTTGAATAAATCTCACGTTGATTTTAGCGTACGTTTAGCAGAACGCGTTTTATAATTGTACAAAAGCCACAGTTGCATTGTGCTACTCCGATTAGTAGATTTTAATCAGGTCGAGAACCATTCGCAAGTCGATGTACGGTAACCTAACCCAACCTAACCTAACCTAACCCGACTACATAACCCGTTAGCGGCTCTCCTCTCGGATGCACCCGTACGTGATTATTAAGATCAATTATAGACGAAAGTTAATTAATTATAAACTGCGCTCTATTCATCAAGAACTATTGTAAAATAAATTTTCGTGCTATAGTAATAATGAATGCTACGTTTTATTCCGAATAATATGAAATAGCCAATATAAGTAAGACCACATTTCGAATTCAAAAAAATCCGCCGTACTTTCTTATAGTTCCAAGCGTTTAATAAATTATGTGATTACGTAAAACAGACCCGATAGGCTAGTTTAAGGTAAACACAGAACTGTTTATTAATTTAAGCAGAAACAACATCCTCGGGTAGTAACGAAATTTACGTGGCCTCTTTAAATAAATTATAAGTCGTTACGTTGGCTTATTTCTTGCCCAAAAATTGATTTTGTTCGAGAATTTTGTGCCCCACTTGGGCATAGGCTCTTTATTTTAGTTACGTTTTTCTCTCCCTATTAATGTCAATAAATTGATGTATAAGTTTTCGACCTTTTTTTTAAATTATTTTTTCAATGTATACTATGCTTAATTCTTTTACACAATTTTCTTCTTTTTCGTCAGACTTCTTGAACAGTATTATGAAAAATGATTTATTTCAAAAGCCAAAAAGCTTATAAAATCGAAGCATAAGAAATATAAAACTGTATATACAGTGATTTCATTTAGTGTTTTATAAATTTATGGATTCTTAGGTTTTTTGGTCATTTAGGAAACAGTGTATATAAATATATTAAACGTACTTTTAATATATCGATTCCGTCATGTGCATGGCTTGAATCGGCAATTTCGCCTTTATCGTACATCTGATAGTTTACAACGGCGATCTTTGGATCCGATTTATCGCAATGGGTCACGGAATTACCAATTTGATCCCCAGCTGATAGTCAATTATATAAATATGACTACTCGCAAAGCGACTGTCATAAATATCCTCACAGATAAGCTACGGCTGATAAATTGACCAATAAATATAAAACAAGAATCAATTTATCTTTAATTCTGTAATTTATTGCCACGCTTGCGACACTGGAAGCTCCGGGTAGAACACAAGCTCGGAAAGAGTTTTGAATGTAATGCCGTTTGTTTCATGCTCGCTTTTCGTTATGAATTGGAAATAAAGCTGGGGCTTCAGCGTGGAACGGTTCTTCGTGAATCAGAGGCGAATTCACGGGTGAATACCCCGAGGCGCACCCGTGACCGGCGGATCGAAATATTAACGCAAAATAATTGTAAAAAAACTTACTTCACCTCAGGATGCCGCAAAAAACCGGACTTTTCGATGCAGTCAACTCGTTTTCGATCGGGTATGACATGTTAATTTCATTCACCGAAACGTTGAGGTAGTGATTTTTTTTTTTTTTAAACAAACCACTTCAGAGTATATTTTAACATTAATTTAATAATTTAGTTACTTCAATTGATTTGTTTCTTAAAAAAACATTTTTTTTATGTTATTAAGATTGAGATCAAAATTATCTAGATACATACATACATACCAAATTCAATATGTGACAGAGCAATAAGTTACATTGTGCCCGGGGGTTATGTAGAGTCTATTGCACTGAATGTTATCACTGAGTATAAATATAATGCAGACTGAATTATAAACTATATTAGTATAGTAAACGATAGCTAGTTTAAATTACCTGTATATTAAATAGTCATTATAAACAGCACAGTGCCGTATGCGAGGTGCGTTGATCTTTGTATTACTCCACTGTCAGCCACGCGACCAACGCGTGACATTGCTCGACTTTTGCGTACACTTGTGAAACTTGATGAGCACTCGAGCCGAAACTATTAGAGTAAAACAGTTCACGCCTCTCGCAGTGGCTACGTCTACGTAATAAACTGACGTAGTCGTAGTTATCTCGACTGTAGAGCTCCAACATGCAGGATGTTGTGCATTGAACCCAATGCGTTAGCAGGCCATCGCAGGCATTTAAACTATACTCTATAATCATGCGCAATCGAAGTGATTGAGTATTTATGCATATATACATATTTTTTATTTCGGTTTTAAAATACACTGAAAAGATACGTAAATTCTTGTTTCAATACCACGATCACGTTGACTTCCTCTTAAGGTTAAGTTTAAAAACAAATAACCAATCATATTTTTTTGTAGATAAGCAGATGTTGTGGAAATTTTATTACAAGCTGCTTGATATATATTAATATGGATTAGCTCGTACTTTGTGAGTCCATTGACTGTCCGGTGACCGGCTCGAGACAGGAGCTACAGTCAATGAACCTGAATATTGAAACAAATAATATATAGCAGGTGCAATTCAAAGCTTGCTCATTAACTGCCTTGTAAAATAATTAATTTATTATTCATACAATTCCAAAGCATATTCGCTTGTTGAGGTTCAATCGTGAGCTATTCGACTTGATAAACATCCTGATGAGAAGATTACAACTTGATGTAATTAGGCTCAAGCTCGTTAATGACGATTCACAACTACAGAATGTAAACGTGCAAGTGTGGGCAGATATTATTGCATATATTATTCACGTCATTAACTCACGTCTCATTTGTTGTACGAGGGATGGTCAAATATTAACTTTTATGTTTGGTATAACCTCACAATTCGGTAAATAAATTAATTGAACTATAAATGTTTATATTGCTTGAAGGTATTACTTTTCTAAAAATATAGGTTTATATTTTACACTTGGCATAATTATATAATCGGTTGTTACAAATCAAAGTGTGTTTCACGCTTGCATGCCGACATGGATCCCGGGTTCGAAAATAGATGTAGATGAAAAAAATATAAATTATATCCAGGGTTAAATGAAATGAAAAATATGTGATTCGAGTTTTCTGTTATTTTCCTGAAACGGATAAATTTCGGAAAGATAATATCTCTAAATATTTTCGACCGTTTGCTAACTTGTGTGGTTGCAGAAGTTTCTCGCATTGAATAAATATAAAAGAAAATACTTATAAATATAATGAAAATCTTTTTTAATTCTATTTCAAACTTAATTTTGGGTTTAAGTCTTGCTGTTGGACCTTTTAGAGCGAAAATTCTTTTATTATCATAGTAACTTTATTATGAATAAATTTGGTGGCTATTAATAGTCAACACAGTGTATACTTTTCATAGTAATATCTCTCATATTTTCACTTTAAGGCGAGGCAATTTTGTTTCATTATCTCTTATAAAGAATGAATGATGTAATCAACTCCGCGAATATTGTGGAAGCCGAAAAAACTACGAAGAAAAGTGATTCACGGCTTGTGCACACAAATAAAATGGCTTTGTTGTCTTTGGGGAATAAATCAAAGATGTGTCTGAATATGAATCACCCGGGAAAAATCACTCTTTGTTATAAAAATATTCATTGGAAGTGATAAATGATAAATGGTTTTCCGTCTCATCTGTACAATTTGCCCATGACCAGCGGAATCTTGGGCGTGCTTTGAGGCATGCTTTGCTTCATCAGCGATTACAATTTCCCTGCGAATCCGTGATTCTTGGAAATATTGGAATAGTTATTTCGTATCGCTTTGTTTTTTTTATATTTTATGCAGTGGTAGAACTTTAATTTTGAGAATATAATGAGACGCTATTAATAGTTGAAATCTTAAATGTGTCTGCAACAATCGAACAAAGGATCTCGATCAATGTTATTTTGATCATAAAAGTAAAGCAAAGTTGTGGTAGTAATTATTTTGCACATCTCGGCTTAAGTGCAAAGCAGTGCAGTCATGTGGAGTCCGACACTTATTTATTCTAGTCCTTAACCCTGGCTTAGATTTGCGCTGAAGGCGATAGTGATTTAATAATTTGGACGTAGTCTTGGACTTGGGTTTCGTTTTATGTATCTTTTTTTTTTTTTTAAAGTCATTGGCGGAAAATATCAAGAGTGGACTCAGCGGAATTTTGTAATGAAAAATTGAAAAACATTGTAAAATTTAATACTGTAAAATAATAGGAACCCCGCTGGTATGTGTGTTTGTTTATGTCTTTCCTAAAAGCTTGACTTTTAGATGACCATTTTTAAAAAAATCGTAAGAAGAAAAGAATTTCGCAGTCTTAATTTTAATTGTCATCTTTGGTACTTAGCAGATTTATTTTAGAAAAGGGTTCAAAAATCAGTTTGAAATATTGATAGGTCACCATAGGATCTAGAACGGCCCCGAACCCGCCTACAACATGATATCATCGCCGCAGAGTAGAGAATTCATCTATAGCCGCGACTTCTATATCAGTAAATTATGCAGTCATTCTTGTGGCAGGTGTGGTGTGATTAAGTCTTTTTTTTTCAATCCAGTTTTTTGTGGACACTTCAACCTCAGCAAACCAAACTGTAGTCCTACTGAGTAAGCTTCAATATTTAAAAATCAAGTCAATGAATCCTTGAGCATATCATAAACATTGACATCTCTTTTATATCAGTCCAAGAAACTTTGTGTCTGTAGATCTTACGATACCCAGCTTTTCAGAAAATTTTATTAAGAATTTCATGAAAACCCAGAGTAAAATTTTTGTATCTGCCAATGGCCAGGGCCTACGACGGCAGTGGCACGTAATCAAAGGAAGCAATAGACTTTAACAATTAGATAATTATTTTTTCATCCAAAAGCCAAGATTTAAATTAATAAAAATCGGACTGACTTAATTTTTGATGCAAAATCTATCTTAGAATTGTGTTATATATTTACATCTAATTTTATAATTAAATTTAGAAATATTTGAATTAACAATACACAATTATCTATGAATAGACTCACGGTTACGACGATAACGATAAGATATACTCAAAAATCTAAATTATTATAAGATAATATATAAAATTTCATGCATTGCTAGTTACACATCACAGTAGTTTCACCGTAAAATAATAAAATAAAGTACCTATCTTGGAAAATAACCGCAATAGCCGATTTCATCTAAGAGAAAAATCAATGTAGAATTATTGTCATGGATGACAATAATTGATTTAGTGCTTATGGTCAATTTCACGACAGGAGCTGAGTGTTTCACTGTAGAATGTGGTCTCTGCAACCATGATGTAATATCGCACTTTTGCATTGCAGTATCCTGCAGTGTATTTTCAACGTTCACGCGAGGCTTGCGCTAATAGGTACAAAGAGTTGTAATTGATGGCGTGTCGCGGTGCGCGTGCTGTTTACTTTTAGCATTGTTTAGAATCTGCTCCGGCCTCACCGCTCGCACACTCTGAGGGCGAATTAACTCGGAACTGCCGCGACCACGCCCGGCAACAGCGAACCGCCGGCCACCGAGCCACCGAGCCACCGAGCCACCGAGCCACCGAGCCACCGAGCCACCGAGCCACCGAGCCACCGAGCCACCGAGCCACCGAGCCACCGAGCCACCGAGCCACCGAGCCACCGAGCCACCGAGCCACCGAGCCACCGAGCCACCGAGCCACCGAGCCACCGAGCCACCGAGCCACCGAGCGTCATGGAAAAACTAAAAGCAGTCGTCACAATCACGCTTGGCGTGGTGAGAGCAATAATGCTGCTAAATCGACATACCCATTTAAAAAAAAAACACTGCGATGCCTCTTTGTGAAGGTCTAATGTTCTAAGAAGGTTCTAATGAAGTCCCACCGATGTAGCAAAAAAGGACTTTTCTCGTTGGTCCGTGTGTAAATCGATTACCTAAAATATTACAAACGGAAAATCTTTTTATTTATACTATCTGGTTTCATTTCACCAGATCAAAATAAATAACAACACAACGTAACTACATAAACGTAAACATTAACGCTTTCAATCCGTGTTAATGAAACGTAAATTATTGTTATTACTCTACATTAGCAAAAAAAACATAGTGAGCAATTCTTGAGGTTATATTATACTGGATGTAGGCCTATAATGTATATTGGAAATGAAAATGCCCCCATCAAATTGACGTGAGCCAGTTATTTTGAGTTGTGAAATATTTTGGTTTTTTAATAAGGTATACTTGTAAATAAATATAGGAGTGATTCCACGATTGTGAGATTATCCTGTATAGAGTTAGTAAAGTATGGATACCCAAATAATTCATCAGCTTTAATATAAACATCAAGTATTAATAAAATATTTTCTATTTGTTTGATGCTATATTTCGAACTGAATTTATAACAGATAGCTTTCGAAAAATTACGAATTAGGTTTCAATAAAGCCTTAAAAAAATCACACTAAGCTAAATAATGACCTGAACAGGTTTCTATTTCGTTATCTGAGAACTTACATGTAATCAAATAAATACTGTGGCATTATATTGAAATAATTAAACAATTTAAATTCTAAGTAATAGTGGTTTGTTTCGTTCATTTTGTCCTAAATAAATTAACCAAAAGAGCCTTGGCCGCTGATTTCCCCCGGCTAGAACTCGCGCATTCATGTTAGCACAAATATCGATAATATCTAACCAGTAATATTTATTAATTTCGTAACATAAATGGTCTTTCATAAAAATAAGCCGCAAGGCAAAGAACCAATTAGTCTTGTCAGTTAAAATTAAATCGCAATGAAAGTTCTTCACCAAATGAGACTTCACGTTCGTTGAATTACGCACGTAAGCATAAAATTGAATAAATTATTTCACATGGCTTTATTTATATGTTGAAGAAGAAAGCCTTATTTTATATAGAAGTATACAAAATTCGCTTTCTTTAGTTTGTAACGATACCTTATTGATTCGTATATTTCACCACCTGCGCGAGTTACCAAGCCACGCGACTACCTGCAAGAACACCACAATATTACGTACAATTCAAGATCACAATTTTCAAGGTCACATACAATGAAACAATTATATAGTTTGTAACTGAATCACGCAAGCCTCTTAAAATGTAAATTGTATATTCGCCATTATTTTTATCAGTCGAATTTTTTTTATTACAATTTCAACATATTTTTCATTTAAAAGTTATAACGCCTTTTAAAGCTAAGATAACAAACTGGGTAAAGACGAGGAATAGGAAGAACACATATAAATAAACTAACAAGTACATCAATCACGTAAAATAATTCAATTTTTCAGAAGATATACATTTTCTGTATTTCAAATATCCAGTTGTGTTTTAAATATACTTAAATATACTATTTTACAAATCCAGGCTTGTGGTACCTATTTTTAAATGTATCACAAAGATGTTTAAATTCAATTGATATTGATCATCAGAACCAGTACACGCGTTTTTATTGAAAATGATTCATTCACATGCATTCGTTTATTGGTCTTATACAGCGTTTTGCCTCCCAATGCATATAATAAATAAATCATATATAGTGCATTATTTTTACTTCATACTATCCTTAGACTTAGGAAATCTTATCTCTAGTGTTTCTATAAATATTGACACAGTTTTTCTGTCTGCAGCTTGAAATATATTATCTTTTATATCTAGCAGCGGCCTGGTTCACTTGCGACAACGTTTAGTCTGTTGATATTTTGATTTCGTCAGAAAATGTTTTGAATTTGTAATTTAATATTTTATTTTATTTTAATATTTGTAATTTAATATTTATTATTTTAATATTTTTTTAAAAAGGGAAAACGAAGATCAAAAATCACAAGATACAAACCCACACATCTTAACTATACATTATTTATATCAATAACCTATTATGAATAAAATGGAAATTAGTAAGAGAGAGAGAGAGATTAATATTAAACTTAAGATAGACAAAATAATTATTAATCGTGTCTTTGTGAAAGTTGTGTAACCTTCAATGATGATATTTAGGTGGATATAAATGTGAGTTTTCCTCTCTTATATGTATATAATGTATTATAATACTTGTATTAACAGCTATGGAAACTGACGTATCATGAGAACTTTTTATTCAAAATTTAATGAATTGGATATATATTGAAGCGAAAGCAACTTTATCAAGAATCAAATAAATATTTATTCAATCATTATTTTTAAATATAAACAGTCTTTTTTATCGAGCATGGATTTTAAATTAAATTTGTAAATTTGAATATTTTCCAGTAGTTAAACTAAAGCGTTCTGACGATACGTGACTTCCGGTTTGGCGAGCTTGTCGTTGGTGTGTGAGCGTGGTAGCCAGGTGCCTGATGCTCCCTCCCCCTTTGCTTGCAGAGCATGCCCACGTCGCAGCCGCTGCAGCGCAAGAAGTCGCTGCCGGACGTGGCCGGGCTGCCCAGGCCGGCGGACGCCATGTCCCGCGAGGAGGTGTCCGTGCTGGGCTCGGCCCGCCGCGAGGAGGTCCGCCGCATGGCAGACGAGTCCGAGAGGCTGCGCGCCAACCCGCTGCTGTACCTGGTCAGCCCGCAAGTCAAGGTACGGCCCGGAGAGCGCCAGCTCCCTGCATGCTGGACACGTGGCTGAGCGGCCTGGCTAGTTCTCCGCACACTCCATCACCCTCCCGGAGTCTCCATAACCCCTCGAGTCTACAAGCACATTGTAGATACGAAAACGTTCACACAGTATAAATGTCTAGGAGATTACGACAATAATTTTATAGTTAGTGAATCCCTCAAAAGGCGAAAGGATTAACAATAAATTTATTTTCACGATCTCCTAGTCGAGTTTTCAATCGTATTTTCTACACTAAATATGCTTTACAAAGTCGTAGTTATCTATAAAATGATTGTTTCCCACGTGCTCTGGTAAGTAAGTAACGATGGATCTTTTGAAGAGGGCATGGTCTCGAAGTAATCTACTTCCACTAGGTGATGGAGTGATGCTGTAAGAATCGCATCTTTCGCTTTTCCTTCGCTATGTACTGGGGTGGTGATGATAGGCGAAAATCAACTGCCAACTGGGACCATCAAATACAATTACAATATTAATCTGACTGCATACTGCAGTCGTCGCAGGAAATATAAGTCGCAAGCTTTGTCGATGAGTGGAAACACGCACACTATCTACATCTATTTTAGAATTCAAATTGTGTGCACTTGCAACTAGGTCAACGTACTTGCAGTTTATTTCCGCCTTGAAACTTTATATTAACTCTGGAAAGAACAATGACTAAAAAAGCCCTCCCTAGAATATTTTTTAAGAGAAAATCTAAATTTAAAATCGTTTATGCATCTTGCTATCAAATTTATAACATTATTTAAAATGAATGTTTATAATAAAAATGATATGTGGGGTAAGTTATTTTTCCTTTCCACCGTCGATATAATAATAACTTTGGATGTCTTGATAGCGTAGTGGTCAGAACTTCGTCCGTACCAGGCCATTCCTACTGCTCTTACAGGTATTTTTTAGCTTCAATTCCAAAAGCATATTTTTATGTTATATTTATAATTTTTTTAGATGGCTTCATAGTGTAGTAGTGAGAACGTCGCCTACCGCCGAGAACTTGAGACTGCTGCGTATAGTATCTACTAATGCTTTCTCCGCCGCTTTGTCGCATTGAGAGACAGTGCTGTGCAAGCCTAGCGCGGCTGTGTCGTCAGTTGATACACTCACTTCAATAAAACTTTTTTTTTTTCCCAAAATAAAAATTGTTTATTCACAAAGAGTGGGAGAGGCTGCAATCCTATCGCAGATTCAAATGCTATGCTTGTACCTCTAGTGCACCTCGCTTATTTTGGTTTATTACACTTATTGCTATTTTTCGCATCATACGTTCCTCTAATTACCTGAAATAAGTACAATTATATATTTTTTCCTTTCTGCTTCTCTACATTGTGCTAAGGGTTGCTACTTTATCATAATTTGCTTTCCTTAATTTGACATAAGTAAGAATAAGAATAGCAGGTGGAATGAGGTAAGGGAAGGTCTGATAGTGTATTGCATATATTTATTTACCTTGTATTATATATTTACCCCGCATTATTATGACTTATTTTCCTTGTACAGCAGTAACAACTAGCCCTGTCACGAATTTTAGGATCGATATCACATGATGCTTAAAAAATTAATGAATCCTATACCATGAGGCCGTAAAACTCAAACAACTATATTCCATAAAAATCTAGATCTCTCTTAGCAATGTAAATATCTATTATTTAAAAATTAATCTTTAAGATATTAAAGTTTTTTACAAAAAATGTGCGACCATTAAAGAATTTGGGTGAGCTTTATTTTTTTTGGATGCATATTTATTTTACTAGGATTACTTAGTTTATATAGAAAAAAAAGTAATCTTTGATTTTTAAATATTTAAAATATAAGCTGTGAACTCTTAGATTACTCTTAAAATACAATAAAACAATGTTCCATTTACAATAGCCATTTTTTTACTTATATTGTTCTTTTTTTTAACGTTTCGATTATATTGATGTCATCTTCGGAAGAATTTTCCTGAAGATGACTAGTATCGGAGCCGAAGGCGCGTACAAGAGAAATTAACTAACACGATTTTCGGGTGAAGGAGGGAGGAGTTTTGCGTTTCGGCGGCTAACCTAGTGTCGTGTGTTGCAGGACTGGTTCTCCCGGCAGCAGCTGGTGATGCTGGTCCTGTTCATCAACATCTCCCTGGCCATCATGTTCTTCAAGCTGCTCACGTAGCGGCCGCTCCGCCCTGCGATCGCGTTAGCTCTAACAATTATCTTGTAATATTTGACATAGAAAATATTTTTACACCAAAATGTAACTTACCTACGTTATGTAATATGTATAATATCAATTTTTCAACAAATTTTAGGCTTTTGTAACAAAATTACTCATTTTGTATAAAAAAGATTAAAAATCATTTAGCGTAGTTTTTACTGAATATATGTTGGTCCGCCCTGAGCGTCGTGCCCGGCGCCCCGGCCGAGTCGGCGCCCTTCCGCGGGGGCCCAGAGCTTCCGGCCGCGGGCAGAGTTAATTATATATAAATTTAAAGACTTCTCTCTTTTTATAGTGAATCCGATTATTTGACTAAAATCGTTAGAATTAAGTTTTTTCAGTCCTTAAAAAATATAAAATGTATGCATATCAAGTGAGCGTTTATTTTGCGCTGGATTGATCTAAACCTAAATCTTACCGTTAATTTATCTTTGTTATCATTGTATATTAAAGAATGAGTGAACATATGCGTGCCTTCTGATTGTAATTTTTCTTTTTTAAAGCGAAAATAACTATGATTAGAATTCATTAAAATAATAAAGAGCCACCGCCCCGGCCCTCGCCGGAGCCGGAGGAAGTCTTTCTTGTTAGTTTTGTAAACGACGATCGTGCTGGATTGTACAATTTCAGCTGCATTTTATTCGCGTCATTTATTGCGAGAGTCGGAGTCGAGCCTCCGGCCTTCCGGGAGCTCGAATAAATGTATTTTTGACAACATTTACAATATAAAGTTTTCATATTGAAATTGTAAATCTCTATTTATTACATTGAACGCTGAGTGCGCGTCTTTTCCCACTTCGGTGACGCGCGAAGCGCGAATTAACATAGAAATAAAAGTTAGAAGCGAAATATCTTGACGCACAGTTACTACACTTCGTGCATTAATAAACATGTATTTGAATTACTTAACCAGATCTTTAACTTCACACTACACCTCTCACTAAGCGCCGGACATTTTCTTTAAACTTTTAATATATTGATCAGGAAACGATAGTAGATACCTGTCCAATCTTCGATTCGGGATGCAACGAAACTTTGAATTAGGACTGCAGTGTGATTGTGAAAAACGTAACCGTCGGTTTGTGACAATTAGTGTACTCGAAAATCTGATCGAGCGATTAGTTATTCGTCAGCCTTGATCGAAAAATTCCGTTTGTCTTGCTTCACGAACGATCGATCGTTGCATCAAAAATACAACAATAAGTAAAACGACACCGCGGTATGTGAGCATGCTGGTCCTGATGCTGTAATTGTGAAAATATTATTCTAATAATTTATTTAATCTACGAGATATTTATCAAAGTTGACTAATAACGCACAGCAGTATCTTCAATAGAATTAATCTCACCGATACCAAATAAACTTTTAATGTAATAATATAATAACAAAGAGTATTTCCATCTCCGTTTTCCATTCGCCTATGTCGATTCATTGATACCGTTTTTGACTTCTTGTAAAATATTTCGAATAATAATCTTTATATAAATAATATAAATTCTGTTTCTTATATCGTATTCGCCATTGAATTTTAATCTTGTTATTTACTGATAATATTTTAAATTTAAACGTTTTCATGAGTCATGTATATATTAAGTGAATTTTCTTTATACCTGCTGGTATAAAACTATATTGAATTAAACCATTTATAGAAATGATATGTTGAGGTGCTACTATGTTCAAATAAAGTGTTTGTATTATTCAACTATGTGTGCTTATTTGATCCCAATTCTCCCTGTAATGAATCAATTGACAACCATCCCAAGATTAAATACATTTCTACACGACAATATATTTATTTACCCGACACTCCCATAAGACCTTGTAGTCAACGCATTCTTTTGTAGCTCGTTTCCTAATTTCGAGTGTGTCGGATTCAACGCAGGCATTTTAAAAGCACACATTACTCAAGATTGTCGGACGAGAAAGGAGCAGGCAAACCGACTCGAAACGAAAAAACGGTAACACTGATAACACATGCCCTCGAACAGCGAAGGCGAACCTTTTGAGCTATTAGGGTCAAAATTCTGAAAAAACCTAACTTAACATGAATGCCGGGTCGTGTCTATAAATTTGTATTTTATTTTTTTAACGTACCTGTTTACGTTTTGGCGAACGGTGTATTTTTAAGCCAACTATTCTCACGTCATGAATATGGTTAATAAATTGCAAAATGTTCTTAAATTATCTCACATACTTATATGTTAATGAAATGCACGCGTTGAGTGTACTCGAGTGAAGATTGCCCGCAAACGATACAAAATGTCTTCGCGTGCCGTGAGTTTGCCATCACCGCCTTGGAATATTGGATTTTGGACCCTGCCACGTCTCGTCAGCCGACCCATGCTACTTGCGAATAAGTATTTGTCGAAGGAAATTTTGGAAACGTGTCAAACAGCGCCATGAGTAATTGCAATTTTAATACGTTGCATTTTGGGCCTTGTCGTGTGATGGGTTTGGGCTCATCGAAAATATCAATTGTCGCCCTCCAAACATTGGATAAATATATCTCGACCCCCATTACAATGAACAATACTTTTAAAATGCACGGTACGGACGAAATTTGGGTCTTTGTTTTTCGGACTACCTGAGCGACCGCGCCACTGCCTGCATTATATTCTTCCACATTGCTCTGGTGGTAGTCTGGGTGTTGTGAACAAGAGCATACAGTTTCTATTGCTGGAGTACCCCATTTCGAAATGGTAAGTTTTACCAAAATATTGTTATTCTATAAAATATAAATAATATAAAGAAAACTATATATTTTAAAATCATAATGTGGTCGACTTGATTAAGCAATGTACGTATCTATTGAGAATAAAATACTGCATAGCTTGTGTGGAATGCAGAGGGAGAGGTTTATCTATCACGAAGAGTGCGTCCTGCAACTTCAACCGACAACAAGTGATGAGTGACAACAAGAATAATTAAATTTACAATAGTTCTTAAGGTTAAAGTTATGGTATGGTGTGGTTATCCCCTGATCCTGTGCGCAGGTGTGGGGCTTGCAAATTACATTATTGTGTTAGGGAAGGAAAATAAGTAGAAAAACCCTTTATTAGTACAGTTATGTGTACAGTTGTGTACCAGTGAACCTGTCTTACGAGTGATTTATAAAAGATTAGAAAATAAGGACGATTGGTGAAAATAAGGAACTCCCGTTGGACGAGAGGAAGGTGATGATAAAAACAATCTACCATACCAAAACACGGTAATGTTGACAAAGAAATTCATGGAAAAATTACTACACCTAACATCATACTAAAATATAATGTCAATAGCTACAAGTAAAAGTAATTAACACCCAATGCGTAATAATGCAATAACTCGTCGATCTATGCTTGTATTTCAACATGTTACAATTCAAAACAAGTATTTTCGAATTTTCATTATTTTGAAACCAATGTAGATAAATAAGTCGTTAAAAATTCCTGGTAATTCAATAGTCTGGAAGAATTAAAAAATATATAATCTGATGTCAGTTTGTTACTTTTGAGTAGTGCAAACGTTACTGTTTACGTGGGTAGCTATTTTATTTATAGTTTGTAAAATTCTAGGCTAAAAAAGTCTAGTATGTTGTAGGGGTTAGTACCTGCACCGGAACACGTGTCTTACGGCCTGTTGGAATGTGACATTCGACCCTTAATCCATTAGATATTTTATTAGACGGCCCATTGAAATATGACATGAACCTATAGTAATTAGCGGTCAGTCAAAAGGCGATCGTATTTCAGGCGAGATGTCCTCGCAATGAGACACCCCTGAGATTCTTCCTGTTTACGCTATCCACAAAGGCAGCGGGACCCTATATAAGCGGCTTCCCCGCGCCCCTCGCCAGAATGTTTACCTTTCTCCTATCAACCATATAATAATAATATATAACCAGAATATTAAGAAAACGAAACCAGGAGTTAAAAATATATCTAATATTTAATTCAATTAATTATTTTAACAAATAAATATTATTCATCGTTGATGTAAAGTAAATGCATACTTTACTAGGAAACTTGCAATTAGCCAATAGCGTCCTTTCTAGCTTTGTTTACTCGGGCAAAACCCAAAAAAATAGGGACCTGTTGGCTGATATACCTGGAGGCTCCGTCTAGTTTGTTCACTAATATTTTATTGAGAAATACCCAGGTAAACTACTCTAATTATTCCGTTAGGTATTTTCGCTTGTCATTATGGAACAGTCTCTCGACACGCGAGGAAGATGAAACGTAAGTGAGTAACCCCTTTCTGCTATCTCTTAAATTTATATTAAACATCTAGAATATCTTTAAGATATTGATACTAAATTAATGGATTTTGATCATATCATATCGCACAACTGACATTCGCGTTAAACGATGATAATGTTATATTTATTTTATAACCTCACAATGTTTGGTGTTTACAAGTCCATGTGCTCGGCGACCTTGCACGCACCATCGCCGAACTGCGTGTCCGAATGGCGTCACTTTACACCGGCGCTATATTAGTAAATATTTATCAAAATCTATTAAAACTTAATGTCAAGGTTTGAGATTATTTTAGGCCAAATCTATTAAGACAATCGACTCTTAATTTTATCACATATTAACTTATATTCAACTGCATACATTTTACGATACACGAGTTTTGTACTGCGCGCTCAGACTTTACTGAGCGACGCAAATGCGCTTACACGTGTGTAATGTTGGGCCGTTGGGTGTTTTTGTTTTGGTTGGTGCGATCGGCTCGACGCTTGACCAGCGTGACATTGTATTTCGCAGTCACGGCGAGCGCGGGGGGCGGTAATCTCGTAAAAACTAGATTTAACAATACATTATTTGTATGAAATAAAAACAGTGTATATGGCAGGTTTACTCGTTTACGAAATCATATCAAGAAATAGTGTCAAAATAACGGATCGATAATTTATTAACCCCCGAACGAAAAGTCAGTGTCATTTACGATAACTTTTGTTTTATTTTGTATGCACACGCCAGCGGGTGTGCCGCGCCGTCCACGCTTGAAGTATTCCTCAATACAATAATAATTTATCTTGCGAGAATTTATGACAATTTGGTCGTTCGTGTCATTTATAAAAAAATATAAAATATTGTAAATTCGACGAAACAAAGATTCTCGGAGGAAAACACACGGGTCGAAAGCAGTCGGGAGTAAAAATAATAAATAAACAATAGGCTGGCGCCACAAATGACACTGCCTTGTAAAATTTGTTCTACAACACAATCTCGTTTTAGGGTTCAAATGTGATATCGCGGGGTGGTGTAAAAATTTGCGTGAAAAGTGCGAAATAGTGTCATTATGGAGATCAATAGATTTTGAGTGAAACGTCAAGTGTTATGTAAACAACGCCGGCGGGTCGGGGCTGGCAACACTGGCAACACCGGCAACGCCTGCACTGCCATCTGGCGGCCGCGCGGGGCCCCCGCTGACATTCCAAACAAAGAACGGCGTCAGCTGATGCGCTCGCTCGCGTCCTCGGCGCTCACGCTCGCGGCTCGCGGCTCGGGGCTCGCCTCACTCGCCTCGCTCGCAGCTCGCATCGTAATATCTCCCAGCGGCGAACGCGCCCGTCGCCGCCGAACAGAATACGCGACAATCTCTCCTCCTGCGATGTGCGCTCTGTGCATCGAGAAATGGGAGGAAATCTGCAAAATTCATCGGGAAAACGTAAGTGTGCCGATACGCTATTTTGTGTTCGTTCGCTCTTTTGTTCGCTCGGATGGTGTTTTTTCTCCGAAGCAAAATAACGCTAGTGAACTCGGTCGTCGTCGTCCGGAGTGGATTTCTTTGTTCGCGGTGATTTGGGCTTTGTTATGATTCGATCGCTGTCTTTTTGCGTTTCTCTCGATGCCGTCGCGGGCGTGTATTCGCATGTATTCGCGTGTATTCGCTTGTATTCGCGTGTATTCGCGTGCAGCTCCGGGGTGTATGCTTTTTGACGTGAGTCGTCGAGCGTCGAGACTCTGCAGTGTCGAGAATGGAAATTCGATATTAAATATTTTTCGGTCGGGTCGTGCTGCTGATGGTCTTATCGATGTTTGATTTAAAAATGTACGATCACTGTATAGGAAAATATTTACGTTTTCGTAATTATGTAACAAAATTTAATATTTACATCACTGTTTTGTGATGTATTTTTGTTATTGGAAAATTTCATTGGACGCAAAATACAAATGTTGTGAAAAAACGCAACCTCTAACAGTGAATAGTGACAGATTGACATTCAGTTGATTAAATTTGTAGTTATCTATACGATTACCAGCTTATTATTGTGTTAGCTTGTAAAAAATATTTTTATAAACAAATGATATAAATAATGCATATAGAGTCGGTAGCCTTTCGATCGGTAGTTATTTTTAGTAATTTCAGATGTTTTTATGTAAATTGTAAAAAAAAAATGTGAAAACATTTTATGTGGCCATGAATTCTTAAATGAATAATAAGTCTCTTCGTTTTCAACCGGACGTAAATCAGTGAACGTTATTTTTTAAAGTCACATACTTGCAATTTAAAATTTATTAAATATGTTAAACTGTTTAAATTCAATACGTGTGCTACATGTAAATGTTATTTGGATGATTTATCTAGCTGTGATTTGTTTCATTAATATTATGTCATCGATATCGTACATCTCCTGTCCGCTCAAATATATTCAAATGAAAAAAATAACGGATTCATTTGTTAAACAGCTGTTATACTTAAGTGATCTTCACAATAACTAATGATCAAATTTGATTTTGACGATGGCAGTTCTAACAAATAATTTAGATTATGCTATACATGCAGATATTTTATGTTTTTTTGTTATTGAACACGGCTAAATTAGTCGTTTCCGTGTGAATGAATTAGAACAAAAATATTGGCTTACAATAGACAAAAGTAATTAGTGTTGGGTTAATTGTTACATTTTTCTATGTCTAGATTTTAGTACCAATACATGCATGTCAAAATATAGATTAACATATATAATAATATTTAAATTATAAAAGTCACATTCATATTACATCTAGAGTTAAGGTTGAATTTTATACATTTGTGCTCCCAATACTTGTTATATTCTTACCCTACATCCATTACAAATATGTTACTATTTCAAGTTGTAAAACCAATAATTAACACCACCCGGTGGCCCATATTTCAGTTATGAAATATGTCAGTTGTTTATGTTTCCAATGCATATTTATTTTGGATACTTGAGCTTGTCTTATAAAATTTCAAATCATGGTTAAATGGTGCACTTTTTTTATTTTCAGAATTAGTAGTTGCAGATGACTCAGACATGCAGTGACAAAGGGAGATAGACAAAAGTAGTTTACGAGGCTGAAGCTGTGAATGCATTTATTTATTATTAATTGTAGCACATAATAAGCACTCAAGATGCTTTACGTATTTCATGTGGACACGGGGACCATGATGACATTTGATATCAACTTAGCATTAGAAAGGTAAATATATATTCATACTTAATTCAAATTAAGCATTTATTTTTTATTGCGTACTTAAGTCATTCCACTATAAGTTAATAAATACATTGTGATGGTTGATGACAATTTAACCGTTTTCCATTGATTTAATAATGTGAGTCATGGTTTTATTAGTTATACATGGTTTATAAACATTTGCTATGAGTTTGTTGAAATGTTACCATTTGTAATATGAGGGTGTATGTGAACAATTAAAGGATTATTTACATTAAACTGGCTTTGACCAATTGCCCTAAAAGTGCACTGTACCACGGAGTACACAAGTAAGTGCAGGTTGAGTATGACTGCAACCACGTACATCTTATTTCATGTCACATACCTCTGTCATTATCAAGGTTAAATAGACTTGTTTATGTTTGCTCTATAGTCTTTTGTAGATTAATTTTTTAAACAATTAAGCGAGTATATCTATATACTTAGAAATTATCTTTTGACACATTGATCTTAATATTTTTTTTAGATATATTCTTGACCTTTACTTACTTTTGACTGAATGAAAACAAAACTCTTCAAAACCAGACATATTTTTTAAAGTGAAGAAGTAATTGAAAATGTGTTTGAGTAGATTTTAATGGTGTAATACATTATTGTTTAAATAATACCTATTCTATATTGTTGTTACATAAATTATTTAAAACATTATCAATAAAAAACGTAAATGTCAACTGCAGACTAATATTATTGATTAATTACTTCATCACCCGGATAATGTTGGATACAACAATACAAGGCTATTTATTAACTGGTTTGGACTCTATATAATAATATGTGATTTGTATGTTATATACCATTTTATTTTATTCAGTACTCAACTCTATTAAATTAGATAAATGAATAACTTATATTTTAATACTTTTCACGATTATATATTATTATTCATATAAAGCCATGAAAACAAATTGTTACATTATATTTGAGTAGAATTACTTTAGTGTGTAATTATATATTTCTCCTTAGCGATGGTTTGTTTTGTGACTAGTGATTGCTTTCACTTGTTATTTATTGTATGCATTTGAAGTCGACTTTCTCAACTGATTTATTGTATTATGCTAATTTGTACTCAACTTGACAATAGCAACAGTATGTTTATCTTTATAATTTCAATGTTTCCAGTGTGGACTCCCTTAAGTTGATGATAGAGAGAGTGTGCCACATCCCGGCCACCTCGCAGGTGCTGCTGGTGAGCGGTGGGGAGGTGCTGCGGCCTGACGCGCGCGTGTGCTCCTACAGCGCAGGCACCGACACCAACCCCATCTACATGTTCAGCAAGACCATCATCGAGTCTTATGAGCCACCGAGATCTACCTGTGATTATGGATCAGGTACATTGAACTTTATTCATATTCAGACAGTTTGCTGAGAATTTGCATGTTCATATCTATAGCCAAATACTTGTTGAGATGTTTGTGTAGTTTCTGAAAATCCCCTCTAATTATAGCCACAAAAATTATTAGTGTCTCAAAATAATATTAATTTCAACAGGAAATTTTAACTGGTACAGAATTAAATAATTGTTCATTTGACAGAATTGGTGTATTTTAATACTCTATATGTGGATTTGCTTTCACCAATTTCTGATCTAGACGTAGAATGAGTCAGGTTTGTAGCGTCATTGCAGTGATTCACGTAACAAATAGTATTTTCTTTTACTAGTCGAGTGAGTTACCAGATAATGTTTTGTAACTTTTGGCTTTATAAATAACTATCATATATAGTTTTCCACAACTGAAATTACTTTAAAAAAAAAAAAATTTATGGATTGTTGCAGTCTTGGAAATAATCATCTAAATTTATGATTGTTGGAATTATGATTTTTGTACTGTGGCAAATGTACATGGCTTGGAATACATTTAGTCCTAGTTAATAATGAAGATTCTTTGTGATTCTTGTATATTCCAATTATCTGTCAGTTGTGGTACCAATATTAAACTGAATTTTCCATGAGTCACCTTTAGAAATAGCTCATAG
Organism: Atopsyche davidsoni; assembly: GCA_022113835.1. Classification (NCBI taxonomy): domain Eukaryota; kingdom Metazoa; phylum Arthropoda; class Insecta; order Trichoptera; family Hydrobiosidae; genus Atopsyche; species Atopsyche davidsoni. Next base: position 15,678,946 of record JAILWY010000012.1, read on the forward strand.
TCATTGTGACCAAATGTCATTTTTAGTTTTAGGTTATTTAGGTAATGTTAGTTTTAGGTTATTTACAAGTTTACTTTTAGTATTGAATATCTAGCACTTTAAAGATACACATAGTAAATATAACAAATTGTGATGCAAATGATAATGGCACTTCTTGAAATTGAGTGCAAGCTTGCACTTTTGACTTCTGACATTATAATCATTCTATTTGCACTGTATATTGCATCATAATTTCATATCCGTGGGTAGTGAGTGCACTGAAGGTGCACAAGTCACAATGATCCTGCATCTCAGCCGATTTGAGGTCAGATTTGACCTAATGGTAATTTTTAAGTGGCTTGTGAGATCGTTGCTTAAAAAATCCAATTGAAGAGATTCAATGAATTTTATTTATTATCTGGTAGGAAGTTATAAAATTGACTTTTTAATGTTTCTTACTTTCGATTAAAAAAATCACCTCAAATTTCATATATTTCTGTTAATGGCCATATATATCATAACTGTTAAATAAGGTGAAAGGGATTTACTGGGCTTTTACAATAATATTTATATTGATTTACTATTTATAGGAATTACAAAGTTTTATTATGCAATTTTTTAATAGCTTTTATATAGTTTATATAATTTTTTAGCTTTGCTTTCTCATCATATTTTTTCCCGGTATATTGAGAAATATTTGCTCCTGGGTTAACAATAATTTATAAGTCCCAAATAATAAAAAAATCAGAAAATCAAATTATAATGTCAAGCCATTGACGCCTCTTTTTAATGCACTTACTTTGTTCTAAAAGCATGACAAGCAGTTTTGGACAGGTTGTTTCAATTTTGTAACTCGTGAACGTCTTGATATTTAGGTTTACTGGAGTTGCTTGGCTGCTTGCCAATTTCCCACTGCTTTCCTTATGGGTTTAATAACCGGGTGGTCAGTTTTAGACTGACATCGTCTCTTATTTTTCCAAAATGTTTTTGTTAATAGTTGGTGTTGGATATAAATATATATATATATATATTTTTTTTTTTTATATACACACACCAACTATTAAAGAAAATTTTCCATTCTTCAATCTTGCTTTAAAATTATCTTTGTTTCAGGGTGTATATTAATATTCAATATAAATAATCTATTACTGCTGGTATATTCTAGTGAATTGATAAATACTTTATCTACTTCTTTAAATACTAGTGTTCTCTTAGAGACAAATCTCTTCATGGAAAATTTATTTTTGGTTGATATGTTTGTTGTATTTACCTTTATTATTCACTAAATTGTTCAACCTTTTAATAATAGCAATGTATATTTATTTTTTAGACGTGGATCTGCGCGATCAAGTGGATGTGTGCCTTACGATGGCAGCCAACTATAGTACAGTGGTGGCGTGCTCGCAGCTAGCCCAACAGTTCTGGGAATTGGCTCGGGAACACACGCACGTATGTGAGAAGCTTGTGCACGACCAGCACTTGCAGCAACAGGTCGAGACCTTCATATTGCTTGTTATTGATTACTAATATTTAAGATGTCTCTCGGTTTGATTAGTCACACAGATGCGAACACTCTGAATAGCGTTTATTTGTTTGTGTGTTCTATATTACACAACTGCAAAAACATTTTGTTAATAAATATAATTTTTAATAGCTCTTAAGATTTTTATTTTCCATTGACATTGCACTTGGCTTCTCAATTATTGCCTTGGCTCACGGCTCACGGGCTATGAAAATATGTCTGGCTGAATGTCAAATTTTGAATCACACAACGTATTTATTACAAACCGAACAAAATATCTGATGGATAGGAATTTCATTGTGTTATGTTGACATTTGGCATCACTTTAGAATTCCTAAATGACACTACCTTCTATAGCATACTTTATAATGATTATTTTGTTTTGTATAAATTACAGGGCTGGGCAGCTGTTGTTGCTAACATGGAAGATGTGACGTATGACTTCCAAGAAAGAGCTGAAGATTTCGAAGAAAAGTTCAAAGAACATTTAAAAAGAAAGGATGAATATACTGAATTTTTATCAAGGTAATTAATCTAATTTTTATTCATGGCTAGTATTAAAAATAGAATCGTCTGAATATTGTTCGGTTGACTGAAGTGATTGGTTCTTACGATCACTGAAAATATATTATTCGATGTTAGCAAAATCTCGTAACATCTATTAATCAGTGTAATATTTAATTATATTAATATCTATTACATTTAATTTAATTATTATAGTCAGTTTATTTTTAATTATAATTTCAGGTTTAATGAAGATCTGGATACACTATCGTGTATTCCTATTTTACCAGCACTGCGGTTGAATGCCGCTTCAAATCCCTTTACTGCCTTCGACGAGCTCCACGCAGATAGTGAATCTTATAGTGAAAAGAATGATTTAATAGGAGACGAGAATGATGAAATAGGAAGTAAAATGTCGCTGGAAGAAGAGCAGAAGGATAATATTGGTGTCACCATCATACAGACTGATATTCAAGGTAGGAACTGCTTACATTTATTATTTATAAAGTTCTAATTATTAATGAATGCTTTCTATTTTATCTTTATATGTTTTGATAAAATTGTTATGTAGTATTTTTAAGATAATTTAAAGTTTTTAAGAAATTTACATCTGAAATTACTTAATGAGATATTTTAACCATGGATAATTCATATGAAATAACATTATAAAAGAATAACAATTCTTTTCATTCTTTATATCTGTGAAAACTGAAATACAATTTGTTTATAAAACTTTGAAATTTTATTATGATAGCTATAATTTAAGGCAGTTTATCACTATGATAAGTTTCATCTTAAAAATATTTTTAGGATCAACATTGAAACAACTTGATGAAGGAGAATAATATATTTGATAATAATATCTGCTGTCAGACATAATTTATTAATAAATGAGCTACTCTAGCATACAATTAATCTCATTCAAAATGTTTATAATTTATTATGATTGTTTGTTATGGTTCTGTTTCAGGAACGACAGGTTCCAATGATGGTTCCTCCAAGACGTCCAGTCTGCAAGGCGCGGGGGGGAGTACAGCTTCGGAGGGAGACGAGGGGATAGAGATATCCCGGGAGGGTCAGGATATGGGAAGCGCTCGGCCCAACCTGAGCCGCGGAAGTAAGAGCCGTCAGAGCACGAGGGAGGCCCTCACACTACTGCACTGGATAACGGCCAAGGAAAACCAAGAATCTCTTAGGGATATAGCTAGATATTGCAAGAATGCTTTGGAGCTGGTGAGAGTCCAATCAACTTATATGTATTTTGATCATGATGAATTTACTTTCACTGAAGACACTTAATAATTTAAGCAGTGGATTTGTAAAAATAGTCACTCTGCATCTTCCAAAAAGTATTTGTTTTTTTTAACATATAATTTTTCCAAAACCTCCCAAAAGATTCACACAAAAAGAAAATTTCTTCTGATAATTCTACATTGTAGATTACTCATTTTAATATTTAAAATAAAATACTATTGTGATTTTATTTAAAATATTAAAATGGAATTCCACCAAGTACTCTTGGTCAAAAATATTGAATAGATTACTCATTAACTTTCTGCCTTTCGTATCAACATTCAGAATTCATCCATTATAAAAAAACTGACTTGTCTATACATTTTTCAAAATCAATAAATTATGTTGTATTTCCAGTTTGACGGTAGTGTGATGACAACTCTTCGCGGAGAGGTTTCGGATGCGCTGCTGAGTGCTGGTCAGGATGGGATGAAGCGCATTAAGGGCCTGGAGGAGCGCCTGTGCGGCTTGGAGCAGCTCATGTGTGAGGCCAAGCGTATCGAACAAGAGCAGAAAGACTCAGCGCAGTCTCTCATGCAGGTACAACTAACTGTCATAAGAAAATTGCATTTGCCACAGAGTCTGATTTCAACAGGTCAGAGATGTATATTGCAGTTTCAAAGAATATATATGATTTCTAGATTTTCATTCTTGGGTGTTGTGTGTCCAGGTCCCGACTTCAGGGATTTTTTGAAAAAATAATTTATATTTATGCTTAAAAGAGATAACTAAGCAAATAAAATAAGTGTTTGATGGTTAAAACTATTGAAGTATTTACCACTTTTGTTTAGTAGTTTTATGACAAAACTCAGAGTGAATCATTAGAAATAAATCAAATGAACAAAATAATCACGATACTCACACGAAGTTTGCTTTTTGTTTAGGTTTGTTTTTTGTCTTAACACATTGTATGCGGGCGACTTGCGCCGCGGAACTATGCGTGGAGCGGGCGTTTTTCGCGACATTTCGCGTGAAATTAAACATTTGGGTAAATTGCGATAACTTGGAAAATACTCATTTGATTTTTATATATTTTTTTGTATTACTTATAATTGTATTATTCACAGTTCTGTGGACATAAATTCTACATTCGAACATAGGTGTTTTTTTTCAAGGAAATTGAAAATAAAAACCGTTTTTTAAACTTTATTTCAAAATTTTATACAAAAAATGTTTACCTAAACATAAAAAGAATCAATAATGTTTAAGAGTGTGATATCTTTCAAAACATTTGCCTCTGTGAAGAGGAACTTCGCAAAATTTACAAATAAACCTAGTCATACTGCGCACTTTGCTGACTGTGCATACACGACATTGTATCTGAGTGTTTTTTTTTTCCTGTTCCTATGAGTTTTTCGACTGTGTGTTTCTTCATATCCATGGACAATCTTCCTGGGGGATCACGAAGTCTGCTGGCCGTAGATGTAGATGATCCTGGATCTTGAGGAGGGTCTTCTTCCGTAGTATATAAATTAAAAAACAAAAAAGTCAACCGTCTGATAAAAGGCCTTAAAAAACAGTTTTTAGGATTTTTTCACTATCACAAACACAATATAATTTTTACGCAAAATTTTCAAACAAAATACGTAATTATAATGTAAAACTAACCTTGGAGAAACATACGACAGTCAGGTTTGTACCGTTCAGGTATAGGAGACACATTTGTTGCGTTCAGGCAACGCAACAAATGTGTCTCTAACCAAAAACTACCCCATTTCTCTTTTTACCTGGGTAGTTCCGACCTTAGTGACGCCATACAAACAGTGCACTAGTTCGTACAGACGTATATTTACAAGCGACCCGCATTCTACCGCCAGTCTATCAAAAACACATTTATATGCGACCCGCGCTCTAGTACCAGTCCACAAAAAGCGCCTTAACATGCGCCCCGCATACAATGTGTTAATAGTCTTAGTAATCATCGCCTCTTGACTAGAATTTTGTAAATTTGATAAATATATTTTCATATTTGTTTTAGTAATTAAGACAATTTGTACTAGCGTTTACATCTATAACCAAAATCATAATGTTTTCAAATTAAAAATTTACAGAATCAACAAAAGGCGGCGAACCTTGGTGACGTATCGGTGCTGCGGATGCTGTGTGAGTCGCACTGTCAGCAGCTGCAGTCAATGTTGCGAAATCAACAGAGACTTCGAGATGTCAGAGCACGCTGCGCTCGTGCTAAAGAAGAGCTTGCTATTAACCTCTATCATAGACTCAAGTATGACAGTTTTGATCATTGCTAAATCTTAGTTATTTATGGCTCATTTGACACTTTGTAAAATCCTTTTAAAGTAGTTTTTTTCAAAGTCATTCTTATCAACGCATTGATTAGGTTTTATTTAAAATGTTTCCTTATCATTAGACCCTAATTCAATGGCTCATCTTTATTGTATTTAAATTTTTCGCATAGACTAAGTTAGAGTTATGGTGATGAATTAATAGCAAACATAATCATGACAAGGCCACTCTAATTTATGCACCGGTGCTGTTAGCCTTGGTACTGTTAGGAAGTGACTGGTCTCATATTGTGCCATACAAGGAGTTGAATTATTAATTAAGATTGCACCAAAAGCTCATTCATTAGATTGAATATATTTTTGTGTTATATTAATTCCTTATAATATGTTTTAGGTGGATTGTTTACGTAGAAAACCGCATGTTTGAGACGGACAGTCGGCTGATGTTCTACCACCGCTCTCTGGCCCGACTGAAGCGACACTTGGCTGTGATTGGTCAACTTCACCGTGCTCCCAGGCTTTTTTGCACAGCCGTACATGAAATTGTCAGACGTCGGACATTTTCTCAGGCTTTTCTTGCGGTGAGTAAAAATATTAATAGTTTCATGGGTTTAAGTTATTTTCGATATTGTTTCATTGTTAAATTCAGGGATCATTAATGAAAAAAATAAAATAGCAGGAGACTTAAATTTACTAGTACATAGGTTCCCAACGGGGGCGATACCGCCCCCCAGTGGGCACTGGAGCTTTCCAAGGGAAAATGGGGGGCGTTATGAAATACCTCTATGGTATTTTTATATGGAAATAAAATTGGTATAATTATAACTGTTATGTCAAAGGGGGCGTTGGAATTTTTTTTTCTTGTCAAGTGGGCAGCGGTCAATAAAAGGTTCGGAACCTATGAACTAGTAGATTAATATTGTTAACATTGATGCTTCACGCTAAAGGAAGTTCTGCATCTTCTCCAGCACTAGGAAGAAAATACATGGTTCTTAATACTATTGAATTTATAATCTATTTTGAAAGTTATAAAATTTTTCACAAAATATAAAAATTATAAAAAAACAATGTTGCGAATTTTTATGAAAAACATCAGACATATTAGATAATTTTGATATAGTAAAATGTGGTTCGCCAAATGGTTGAATTGCCAAGTAAGTGGATTGACCATTATTAACAAATATATTAATTTGCATTCCTCTTGTGCCTGAATTATCATTAGTGGATATAGCCCAATTTATAGAATACTTTTAATTCTTCAATTTGAAAAGTAGCTTTATAATTAATATTTACTCCAACCATAATATTGTTCATTCTATTTTAGTGGGCGTCAGACTTGGCGAGTCATCTCTTGACCATCCATAATGAAGAAGTGGAGCGGCGGCGTGACTTCCACACATTGTTTTCGGGTCACTTTCTTGGTGGTTTATTCCCTGGAACTGATGACGTGCCACCCGCTTTCGCCACCGTAGCTCCAGCTGTATTTGACACTGCCCTTCCACGACTCACTATCACCGACGTGGACACTCTTACTTCCTGTCTGCCACACCTCGCACCTGAAATATTGCCCTGTGATATGACACCTGTCACTCAATTCTTCATTTCCAGGTACAAAATTTTATATGGTGTATGAATTTTACATAAATTCAGTTTCATATTCTACATAATTTATAATTATGTTACGAAATACAATCTTTTTTACTAAAACAGGTGATATAAAAAATATGCTTTTCAGATCTGGAAACCAGGAAAAAAGTGTTGAAAGGCAGATTGTGGATGAAAGAATACTTGCAGTTGTCAGAGAAGCAGGCTTGGATAGGTAATTATTTATGTATTTATATTTTGGAAGTAATTGTTAAACAATTAAACAATGGGTTTGTAAAGCTTATTTTTTGTTTGATTAATATCATTTCAGGGGATTCGAGTCAGAAACTGATACTGAAGAGTTTGAAAAAGTGGGTCGGAGCCCCATAGAGCGCGGAGCAGCCGACGCTGCTTCGATTGCTCCGCTGCGGGCTGATGCTGCCACTCTCACAGAGGTGCGCCCTCATCCGAGGCAGCCCCCAGTCAAACCCCCTCGCTCCCGTCCTCCCCTACCAACAGTCAAGGAACACACCTTACCCCCTGTCCAAAAATATACTTCTCGTGCCGTTCAGACCCTTCCTCTACAGGAGAGCAGTCACCCTATCGTTTACGTCCAAAAAAGAACAGACAGAGTTTTTGCCATTACCCGCAGATCGAGATCATTTGAGACTCGTGATTGTCTTATATCTCCTAGAGGCTCACTGTCGTCCAAATACCATTACTCTACTTCTCGAGAAGGACTTTTCTTTCCGCTGAATACTCACATTCCGTTTTCCCTGCGGCATGACTCCCGCGACTGCCTACTGTCTCCCCCCGCGTCCTCTCCAGAGCCCCCGCGGGCGCCGCCATCACCTTCGTCACCTACGGCGGCACCGGGCCACCGTGCGGACTTCGAGCCCGCGGAGTTCTATATCGAGGAGTCCCCCCCCGCCAGCCTGGAGTGGGCCCCCTCGCTGCAGGTACCGGCCCACCGTCGCTGCACTAGCCTTGCTTAGTACTGAGCGCCGCTAAATTTGTATCATGCTGGGCCTGTTGTCTCATCTGTAGCTTAAAATAGTGCTCTCGACTTCATCCGAGTCCATCCTCATTTCACAAACACCAAAACACCAAAACTTGCAAGTATTGAGAATGCCACCGACACAAACCACTACAAACTTATTTGACTCTTTACTTTTGCATATTTTGACCGATGATATTTATTGTCATGTAGTGATTTGTGTTACTTTTCAATATTGTCTGCACTAAATAAATCACGAGACAGACATCTGACCATTATCCACGTAGTTATATTATTTGATTCAAGTGATTTATTCTTTTGTAATTACTTTATTATTTTTTAAATGGGGATAAATATAAAATAGAATGAAAATATTTTATTAAACAGTGTGAAAAGCAGTTTTACCAAATTAAAAATTTACATTATATATATATCGATCAAATATATATTATCAAACACATCATTAGTTGGACTCCAAAATACTCAAAACGACATCTCCTGGCTGGTACTTATTTACGTGGCTGTACTCTGTAAATATTCAATTATGCAGCGCATGTGTGGGCTTGTGGTCCTGTAGATAATCATATTTTATGAAAAACATACTGAAACAATCTGATTTCTTAAGAATTATTCCATACGATTTCATGGTTGTTACAGTTAACAATGATTTTTTATTATTGTTTCTATAAATTATGATTGTAAAGGTGATGTTTTATCAAACCGTAAATCAATAAAGAGCACGAGGAGTAAACATTGTAGATTTGTTGGATTTCTCTTATTGTTTTGATACTGTTTGAGGTCGTGCTGTGTTGATGGGTTCAATTAACATGTACCTTACATAATACTTATAATTAAAGCGGCTCAAGCTAAAATGATAAATTATTTCATACTTGCAGCTTTAATGTTTTTAAACGCTTATTATTGAAACAAGTAAATTAAAAAAGTTATACTTTATATTGAATGTTGTTAACTTATTTAATATTACCATGATTAAGCTTCTTTTTCTGCCTGAAAATCTTATTACATATTTCTATATTATTCCATAGACTATTTACAGAGTGTAGATTGCTTATATTATGATGATCATCTATGTCTTGTTTGAGCAAGCGAGTGCGAGAAGAGTACTTCTATACAGTTCGTAAATTTTTTCAGTTCGTAAAATTTTTCAGATCGTAAATATCTGAAAAATCCAAGAATGATTTTGTGTTACAAATATTTATTATAATCCAATTTAACTGGAATCAAAGTTGAAGACCTGATTGTTTAAAAGCTCCAAAATTTATGCGGTTTGTGAGAAGTTTTAGAATGGTACTCATGAATGAGAGTTGAGCAGAAGAATTCTGAAACTGAAATATAGTGTGTATATGACGCATGATAATAATAGTGGGTAAATGAGTTAACGCATTCAGTTGATGATTTTATATCATAATACATCTAAACTCTATAAGGTTTGTTATTTTAGATTTGTGATTTATTTTATTTATTTTTACTTTCAGGATAATCTTATATCGCAACGCAGTGAAGCTGATGGTTTGAGAGAAATGCTCTCTTCGATGTCTCATATTTGCTCAGAGTCTATAAATCTTTTAAAAGAAGAACTGGGAAAACTAAAAACGGAAACCTACAGCCATCAAACTGCTCTTAAAAATCACTGTAGTGAAATTCTTACTGCCTGGGATAGATGCAATACCGAAAATGCTGTTAGAGAGCGAGAAACATTGCAAAGACTAACTGTGGATCATGAGTTAGAAATGAATGACATTAAACAGGCTTTATCTAAGAAGGATGAAGAAATGCGCACACTCCAGACAGATAATTCATCTCTCAAAAGCCAATACTCACAAATAGTGGATAAGCAGACTGCTGAAATAAGCAGTCTTCAAACACAAATAACAGCATTCGAGGAGTCTGCTAAAGAGCACACTAAACAGTTAGAAGAATTGGAATTATGTAAACAGAAAGCCCTCAAGGGATTACAGGAAAAGATGGCACATGATTACAAAGCTGAATTGGAATCTCTTCGTTCTCGATTCCGGCTTGTAACACTGACGAGCATGGACAGGTCTCCTTCAGAATCCAGCCTAGAAAAAATAGAAAGAACGGACATGATTGAAATTTCAAACCACAAAGCGATTCTTTCGCAAGCCAAAGAAGATTCGGAAATAGAAAAAGATGCTGCCATCAAAGCCGTCTTAGAAAAACAAGAAGAAGAATGGAAGGAAAAACTTGCAAATGAATTTAAGATGTTCAAAGTAAAAAACGAATCTGAGAAGCAAATAAATCTGAATGATGCTGTAAAGAGAATCATGGAAGAGAAAGAACGCCAATTGGACCAGTCGCGGGAGAGAGAATCTATTCTCATGAGAGAGTGTATGAAATATAAGGAAATCATACAACAGCTGAACGATCCGGAAACGACTGATTATCCAAGCAGCACTTTCCTTCAAGCGCGTAATGATAACTTAGAGCTTGAGAACACTGATCTAAAAGAACAGCTCAATTCATTAAAGAACCAACCAACAATCGACAAAGTTGTAAAGGAACAGCAGACGTTAGTATAAAATTAACATTTGAATAAATCTTTTTAAATTGTTTAAATACATTACATTGATGCATAATATTGCTGGTTTGATTTCTTTCAGCGAAATTGTGAGTATCAAAAATTCTTCCACAAGCCCAGATCCTAAAATTAGGCAAAAATCTTCAAAGTGTCACGCCCCATTGAGCTTTGCTCCTGGAACTTTCAGTACTTCTTCTTGTAATGATGGAGATATCGTTCTCATTATGTGGAATCAAGAATACATGAATTACTCCATATTTCAGGTAAGTTTTCACAATCTGTGTAGTTAGTGGGTAAATATTAATAATATGGACTTCTGAAATGCTTGAAGGAAGAAACTGGAGGAGTGTATGTGAAATATCAACCACAAATGCAGTTATCAGCGCTCAGTGACGCACTAGCATTTCTTTATCAAGAAATCAAGAGACAAACCTAGCTCCTTCCCCGTCTCTCCAATCCCAATTTTCTCATTCTTGTTCTTGCACAGATATTTATTACATAAGGTAGATGGAATGTGGCCAGAAAAGCGAGACCAGCATCTTGCAATACAAAAGTATTATTGAAAAAAATTGTTTTCTCATTCTAGGATTCATATTCACTTTTTCTTCTTCACGTCGATTGTTTACCAGCCTTAAACCTTAAGATCCCTCCACAAGATGATGAAAAATTCTTTTATTCTTTTGGCAAAGTTGAAAGCAAAAATCATTGCGTAGCCAATAAGGTTAGTCATTACTCCTTTTATTTTAGTAAACGATTCTTATAAAACCATTTTGATTGTTATTTCATGTTCATCTTTTGTTTTGCAGAGCCCCAACAGGTACAATGTCCCACTGAAAGACCGTTTCTTCCGAGTAAATGTAAAACCACTCAAGTCATGCAGCTGTGATATACTTTTATCAAAAGAAAAAGGTATGCTTTTGAACTATGACAGAATAAATTATTTCAGAACACTTGACTTAACCAGATCTAAACAAAATATGCTTTATGACACCACAATCCACTTAAAAAATCTTTTAAATAAAAAATGGATTTTTAAATATTGAATTTTTCACAAGATATTTGGTACCACATTTGTACATAAAATACCTGAACCGGCGATATTGATAATTGTTGTAATATTTGTTGACTTATTTCTAGAATCTAGTCAGAGAAAGTCCTCGTCAGGAATGAGTGTCTCAACTTGCAGCTATAGCTCCAGCAGGAGTCGTACACAGGAGCTTTCCAAAAGTGTCTGTGTTGTCCCGAGTGAGGTTAGCTTGCCAAACCAGCCTGCCGCAGACAAAACAGAGCGGCGCTCCCTTGAGACTGCTGTTGGGGCTCCCCTGCCGGAGGAGTCTGAGGATGCTGAAGAACCGGCTCAGGAGCGGATGGATTCCATCGAATCCAATAATGCAGAAACAGCCGTACAACCTTCCATCGATGTGCAAACAAACTTGTGCTTAAATTCAGTGCCGTTGCAAAAAACCTGCGATGCTCCGAGCGTAGAAAAAAGAATGGCTGCAAGTGTTCCAAATGTTGGATTGCAAGCGAATATTATTTACGAGCCAGAAGAGAGTGTGCCTTATGATGTCAACGAAGCGTGCAATTTAGATCCATCGTTTCGTGAGCAGTTCATTTCCGAAGTTGGCGAGGAAGCGGCGCCTTGATATCATCCTTCGGTCTTTCTCTTGAAATTTCTTCAACGCTATTATACTTATGAATGTTTTGTGCATTTCTACCTTTTATTATAGGTAGCCATGTGTGTATTTTGTTGTATTATTTTTTTTAAAGTACGCTATTCTAAATCTACAATGAATTCACTGAAGGAATTTCAAGAGCTTGAGTGTCTGTCATCGACATGATTTAATATTATGTATGTATACATTTGTGATGTTCAGCAATTTCGATAAATATCGGTTGCAATATTAAAAATCTTTGTTAAAATGCAAAAATTTTGCGATATAAGTATAATTACTGATTATATATTTTCATATCTGATTTTGAAGTAATTTCAACCACTACTTCTATTACAAATTGTGTTTTTTAAGTTGTTTCCATAAGCATAAAATCAGTGTGAAAAACTAAATGACTTTCGATAATATCTGAAAATAATATAGTTACGTTTTTCATTATAGAACATGTTATATATATATATATATATATATATTACATGTAATAAAACCGTAAAGAATTAGTGGTTTAAATGTCTATAATATTCACAACTATGCAATGCCAGCTGAAAACAATGAGTATAAAATATAATTGTTTGTGTATAGTGAAATATATCTACTATCTGTACAATGTTTTAAACAATGCAAGCTATTAAAATGCAAAATATATGTCTATAACTCTAATCTAGCAGCTTTTGTGTAAGCTTTTCAACTTGCATGATATATATGTATATATATATATATATATATTCTTTTTTTTATCCTTTTTCATTTCTCTTATTCTGTAGAGTAGACATGAGTTATTTTTAGAGAATCTGTTTATCATTAATATTGATATAACTTGATAAACCTCATAATCATTGTATAATGTATTAATAAACATCACAAAAGTTATGTAAAACATATTACATCATTTCTCAATTAATCTCTGCATGATCTTAATTATCCGTCTCATATATAGAAATTTATAGTTGTCTGCATAATTATACAAAAAAAAACTTGCTTTTACTGGTAGAGTGCTTTTTTCTGTTTTTTTTTTTTCATAGGCATTTTCTTCTTTAGGTAGAAATATAATTCAAAAGATATAACTATTGAAGAAAATGTACAATGCAAATAAAATTAATAAATTTCTCATTTTAATGAATCTTTCTAAAAAGATATTTTGTATTGAAAATGTCCACTGTCGTCATAGTGACTTCCGATGTAAATATGATGTGATTCTTAAATGTGCGTATAGAATTCATTATTTTTGTCTGCTGTATGAGCTTTATGCTAATGTTTTATTTTAGTAATTGCATAGTTGTTTTATTTAAAAGCGTGGCGTGTTATTAACATTCTGTACAAAATTCAATAAATTTGTACTTACTCTGAATTTCTTTTGGGTAATATTTATTTCTGTACATGAATAAATAAGAGCACCGTAGATAATGTTATGAAGAAATGAATAAAAATGTAATCTTGTCAATTTTTGTTTAGTCCACTGCTGTGTATTTTTTTTCCTTTTTTTGAGGCAATGGCTCTGTGATAGTTAATGTTGCGCACTAAATTACTATCTGTTATTGATAAGTAGGCATATTTTAAAATTATTTTGAATAAAATGAAATTCTATAAGAAAATGTTGTGCTAATAAATAGGCTTTGAACTATTAACTGACTCCATTGCCTCCTTGAGTTCTAATCACTTTTCACCGAATTTTGCTCTGCACATTGTGATAATACTACGTTTCAAGGGATATCGATAGTAAATGTTAAATAAATTAATGTGAAGTGTAATTAAATGGATATTCATTTTAATATTTTTACTCGAATAGTTGTAAAACGTAAAAATGTGCCTGGCTTCTTAAATACAGCGTTAATTGCTTTATATTATGATATAATATAAACACTATAAAGTATAATGTATTCAGTGTATTAAATATTTTTTTTGTAGTAGATAAAATTATTTTCAAATATATATTATTATTTATCAGTGATTTTTGTGTTCCAGAAAATTGTGATTTATTAGAAATACAACTTTCTTAATATATTTATTTTAATTAATACGAATATTATAGAATTATTATTAAGTCGACTGCTTATTTACAATCTGACAAGTTCATAGATCTTTGCTAATTGACATTCACTTTTTCACTAAATAATAATTTTTTTGTTTCTCAATTATTTTAAGTATTAATGTTTTTAATTTTCGAAATAGAGCTCCTGCATAATTATTTCTATCAAAGAATGATAAAAATGTCATACAAAAATATAACATTACGATTTACATTTGATACAGTGTTGTTAAAAATAATGTGATGATCTTTTTTTTTCAACATTGTACAAAAGTAGCAATTGAATTTAATATAGACGGAACGGTATGTGACATGACCTATACAAAAATAAATTTTTATACAAATGAAAGTGTGATTTGATTAATTGTTTTTATTAATAATTTACACTTTTTACATCCATATTTACACAGTTTACCTTATATTAATTAACATTCAGTTATGACTCACCGCTGCAAATTGACTAAAGTGGTGAGGAGAATGGAACTGATTTTGATAACATTCATTGTTGTTTATCATAGAAGAGCAGCGCAATCTGAAGTCAGATCCGGTTTGGTCAGTTCCTCGGTTAGCTTCCAATATCGTTGGTTCACAATTACTTGAAGGAAGGTGATTATGGCCAGGCATGTGACTTAGAGGTTCATATAAATATTCAGCATTATTAGATGCATAGTCGATGATGGGAATTTCAATTTCTGTATCTATTGGCATATTGTGAATGGTGTCCATTTTTTCATTGAGTAATCTATCATCGTAAGAATATCTATAGGGCTTGACAGAGCAGTCAGATATATATTCGTTTCTTGGGTACATTTCGTTTAAGTAATTTTCAGAGTTTGCACAGTAATACTTTGGGTCTTGGGCTATTTCTAATACCCGAGGAGATGCTATTTCATTTTGTTCATTATTTTGATACTGCTGATAGTATGTCTCCGGTGTTGACAGAAGGGGTAGTTCCTTATTGGGATTCGGGAAGTTAATTTGATGATTCGAACTAAACTGCTGTCTTGAATTGCCTGGAATGATCGCAGATTGGTTATCGATAATATCATTAGGTAAGAAACTTTCAGGTGAGCAGCTAGCGTTTAATTGACTCGAGTTACTGATGTTTGAGTCATCATTGGATATTATAAAATGTTGAGAGTTTTGTTGGCATGTTAACCAATAACTGTTTTCTTCAGACTTAAAGTTTTCTTTATGGATAGTGCCACTTCCTAAATCGATAAACGTAGGAGGTGAGTTGGCCAATTCGCTGTTATTGTTTTCATGAAATGATGTATAGTCTGGTCTTAAAGGTTGGTCCAGTTGAAAGATTTCCTCTGGTTGAAAGATGTCACCAGTTATGGGAGTAAAGTCGTAATTGTGATTTTCTGATTGCTCGTGATTGGAATGATAAGAGTAGTTAGCTCCAATGATGGCTTCGTTCCCCTGCGGATGCGCTGACGGATCTTGAGTCTGCCAGTAGGAGCTGTCTACAGGTGGAGCTTGAAGATAATTTGGTGATAAATTATGGGTATAGTATTGGTTGTTATTGTTTTGATTTTGTCCACAAATACACTCAAACGGAGAGCACGAGCAAGAGTAACCTGAAATAAAATAAAAATATTTTATTTACATTTTATTTTATGATTTGTTGTTGACTGTTTTTTAAAACTATTTAGTTTATTATAAATAGTTCAAAATTCTTTTCTTCGATAAAAAAAAATTGAAAACACTAAATAGCCTTACTATCTTTTTAAAAAGTATGATTTAATAATGTTCCAATTTTGAATTATTGTCAACCTCAACATTTTACGAAGAACAGTCAACGACACGTGAAAATGGCGGTTGTGTTTATACTAACGTAGTGCATCAAAAATACAATTGACGTCGGTCGCTGGATCAACCGGTTGCAGATTTACGTAAGTCGATATTTTTATGATATTGATTATGTATTTCTTACCTTTAGAGCTGTCTGCAATTAGAGGAGGAGGTTGAATTGGAAAACTCGCGCTAGTATCTCTTTGCCGCTTCGGTACGCGTAATGACAGCAACTAGAATAAAAACAAATTTTATTCAAGTCGTTATTAAATTCAATTCCTCTCGAACAATTCAGAGAGATAGCTATAAACTATCTAGGAAATCGTTCAAATAAACCAGATCCCGAGCCATAAATAAAGTAGGCACCTTATCATTAATACGTCAATACGTGGCCACGCAATGTGCGGTCCTCGCTTGAAATCGTATTATTCATTTGTTTTAATTAATTAGTATGATTGCTCTGGAATGAAAGCCGATGATTATCGGCCATATCTGATTACATATTCATGAATTCCAGTTAAAGTTACGCTACGAAAAGGTCGGCAGGGTACTCGGCTATCGATACCTATCATTTTAATGGCGAATACGAGAACATTTTTTTCTTCACAATCCCTCTTATCCGCGCGGCGACACGACTCGCGATCGGCCAATAGTCTTTTTATTTTAAGCAAACAACGCAAAGTAGGACGGTATTGGCCGATCGCGAGTCGCATCGCGACGGGTGGAGAGGGCTTCACCGATAACGATAGATAAGCGGTATCATCGGAAAATTACATTTTTATTGGGTAAAAAATACATCGCTATCGGGGGACTCGATATTCTGGCAAGTTCCGCGTCGGGCGGGGCGGAGCGGGGCGGAGCGGGGCGTACCTTGTTGCTGAGCGCGGCCTCCCGGGCGAGCAGCACGGCGAGCCCGCGCACGCGCCGGCCCGCGCCCAGAGAGCGCCGCGCCTCGGAGGCGCCCTTGGCCTCGGGCTTGGGGTGGTCGTGCGCGCCCTTGGCCTGGAAGAACACGGCGTGCTCCGTGTGGCGCCAGAAGTGCGTCACGGGGTAGCCGCAGTGGCCGCGGCACGGGAGCACCTCCAGCCGCCCGCCCGCGCACGCCCGGTTGGGGCACGGCTTGCCTGCGGACAATACTGGCTACTTACTACTAGACACTACCACACTACCACACTACAACACTAGGCTAGAGAGTCATTTCACTTTTGCTTCCGCGAGAGCAGTTATCGGCTAAAGATTTTCCGCGATCGCTTTTATTCGATTGCGGGTGAAAATGTACATCTTTGCATCAGTACTCTCGGTGAACAGTGTATTGCGAGTACGGGTACGAGCATGTCTATGGTGAGCACCTTGTTGCTTTTTCCGCGCTTTGTCGCAGATCGCCGGCCGGAGGTGGACCCTGTCGCCGCTGGGGAGCTTGCACCTCACGGAGCACACCAGCACTCCCAGGCAACTCTTCTTCAGGATGTGCACGTTGTGGTTGTTCGTGTTTCTCATCGCCCATCCTGAAAAAATTAAAATAATGAATTATGCCGTTCCGCCGTCGCGAGATTCAATAAGTATTACGTAACATCCGGGCGGTCGGAAGGACGGCGCCGGGAGGGGGAGGAAGAGGGGACTCACCCGAGGCGTGTCGCTTGGCCTCCTCGCTGTGCGGCGGGTACACGAGGCGGCAGTGGCCGTCCGCCCACTCCCCGAAGGCGTCGAAGGCTTCGACGCGCGGCACGCTCGTGTCGTTGATGTCCCAGTCGGGCGGGCACGACGAGCCTCCTCCCGGGCCCTGCGGGGTCGCGCGCGGCGTGCCCGGCGCGCCCGGAGCCGCGGCCGGCGACAGCGTACGCTTTCTGGGAACAGACGAGATCGCTCGGGGTCAGTCGGGGACTGGGGAAACACTTCGAATATTCAAAATAACCATCCAAATTATTCCAATTCATGTTTGATATTATTATTAATATTTAAAATAAAATACTTGGCATTACCGAACTGAGTCTCTGTTTGATAATGCCAACGTGAAAGGTTGTCACGTGACCGATGAAATTATCATGTGAAAAAATCACTGAAGTATTTTATTCAAAATGTATTAATTTTTATTAAAAAAGATATCCTTACCATTTGAAAAAAACAAACATATAATTGAAAAGACATATTAGCTATTGAGCTGATAAATCGGTTTCGCTACGAAAAGACGGGGCGGGACGACAAGGCCGCCTGCCGGTGGCTCGACAGCCGGTGGAATGTTTGATCGACTTCGTTCTGTGGCAATTAAAAACCTTAAGTCGAAAACATGTAAATCATTACTAATAGATGCGTATTGTTAATAATTTTTTAAGTGGGATTGATTTTGATTGAGTTTCGCGTGTTATAAAAAAATGGGGTCTCGGATGAATTTATTTTACCTCTGGTTATAATTTTTAAGGAAAGTGACGACAATTTCACCTGCGGCCTAGCGGAACTTTTTAGATTTGTCAAAAAAAATAGGCACCCGCAAAAGTACAAAACATCTTTGCGAATCTAGAGGAGACTGTAATCAGCGGGTACAGGAATATATTTATTTATCGGTATCGTATGTTTTTCAATATACCTTTATTATTAGTTTAGATTTTGGGAACATTTTTCGGTTTAAGTGCTCGAGGCAGCGGCACGCCTTAACGTTCATCGCTGCATAAGTATACACTCGACTGTAATTCGAAAATTTATTTCACCACCGAACTTCATAATTTATTATCACTTGTAAGTTTATTTAGACAAATGTATTTAAGACAGGTTTGTGTAATCATACAATTAGTCAGCGCACCTGAATATGAATTATTTGAATAATCAAGTAAAATTCCATTCGGATGGCTTCTTGATTCCGGGGAATCACGCTCGGCTGATGCAGGATGACTTATGACTTTATCTCCGGTAATTAAATCATTACGTTCACATACACAAATCAAACCCGATCGAATCTGTTATTAGCGATTGATTTCCCCTGCTGCCTCTGACACGGCTGTAATTTGCTTCCTACCCGCTGGAAGAGTTATCGGCGTCGTGTGGAGCGCATCCGCCTGGCCGCGCGAACAGCCGCGTGACTTCTGCTGTCATCACTCGAGAAATGCCTTTCTGTGCCATCCCTCGCCAAGCCCCGAGCGATTATCTCAATTCAAAGCCACTGTGCTGGCAGATTTTTTGATTGACAGAATTCAAGTTTTATAGTGATGCGGTGGTTTTTGCAAACGTTTCTCTTAATAGCTCAATTCATCAGCTAAGCGAGTTTGAGCACCGGCGGGGACAAATTATTATCTGGTATTTACCAGTGATTCTCATAAAAAAACATACCATATAATTGTAAATAGTATGCGCATCGGAACGTATTTACTTTCGTGTCTCACATTCAAATTGCCGAACTTGAAGTAACAATTAAATACGACGAAAGCCACAATTACGCATGTATTGCAGAACCATTTAAACGGTGACGAATTTATAGATGCACCAGATTAGTGACCAGGGAATTCCGAACAAGCGCGCGAACCTCTCCCGAGGCGGCGCTAACCACGATAGCGACCGGCTATCGATGGCGGTGTCTCGTGAATATTCCATTCGCATGGGAAGTGCTTGAAAAGATTATTTTATTAAATAGTATTTTGATTCGTCAAATTGTCAATCGGTGGTCTTGAAAAGGGCGTTTTGTCCAGCCCCATAAATGAGCTATCTGATAAGAATCTGCTCGGAATCTCGCAGGAGTAATTACTCGGCGCCACTCCCCGACAAAAGAGAGTAAATTATGAGTCAGATAAGACAGGAATTTCTACTATACTCTCTTTCCAGCAGATGCATTCAGAGGTAGATGTTTCAATTGTTATTTACAAGAATAAAACTTTCTTTTATTGATATAAACATATGTTTTCATTCACTTTACGTAAGAACACACTTGAGCTTGATAAAAACTTGACGCCACTGGTGCATTTACAAAATAAAAATAAGTTATACTCTGTTGCAGCAAACATGCAAGTATAATGCAATAAACCGATCTGATTGAAGTGGTCCACATTGATTTTGTGAATTTTTCTCAAAACAATATATATTTTTGAATGAAATATCTTTTGTGTATACTTTATAAGCTATGCCAACGAAACCTATTTATTTCAAATCACTTGATTTCTCGCTCTCACGTCGTTGTCAGTTTAAAAGTAATTACAAAACTATGTACAGTGTGACGCAATTTTAGTGTCGTATCTGTAACATCAAATCTTAATTCGCACTCAGCGCGCTCGTACATCTCTTTACCTTAGTGTTGATTTTCTTGACTTCGTATTAGATGGGGTTGTTTTAATCAGAGTTTTTTTTCTCATGTCTAGTCTAGTAATTGAATAATTCCATTGTGCTGTAATAACGTAAAAAATCGAAAATAAAAAAAATAGTCGTACTAAGCTACTACCAGTTTCGCCGTCTATTTACCGGTCACAACCGCTACATTCATAATGCTAGCGCGGGTATATCTCCCGAATAGCCTCTGAGCGGTCCGGGAGGCTGCGCCGGCTCGGGCGAGGCTTCCCGCGTGTGTAATTACCGTTGATGAGTGGGTGACCATAAATCCCGGCCAGCGCGCCGGCATCTCATAAATCTGCGAGACCATCCAACTATCTATTAGCTGTGTAAATACACATCTCCTATTTGCTCATTACTATTGAATCCATTCTGACGAATCTCACGTAGAATATTCAAATATTGTCGTGTCGCCTCGCTGTAAAAAAAACATTTATTATCTCAAATCGAGTATTTCTGCTTTTTGGCTTCCAATTACTCGAGACCATATTTAATTGTAATATAACTTTTGAATCATGGCACACTAGTAGGTTTTTTGAGACTACTTTTTGTCCTATAAATAAATATATTATCAAATTAAATTTATTAAATACTCAATATTAAATGCTTTATTGAAACGGCCTACACACGTTGCGACACAATCGCAACCAATCGATCGGTAGCTAATAGTGTATTTTTTTTTAATAACGCAAGAGAAAACGCTATCCATAGCACACCGGTCATTCGTCGGTTGTGATTTAATGTGTGTGGCCCGCTCAATATTTTAAATTTAAGGTAGTGCAACATTAAACCCATTTTTGTTAATATTACATATAGTAAACCCTATTTTTGTTAAAGTTTTTTGTTGAGTGTCTTGGTTGGATTAAAAAACTGTCTACAGTCCGTTAAAAAAAGAATGTCAATAAATAACTCGGCATAGCTTGCGAATTGATACAATGGAGAACTAAAAAGTGTAAGCCTGCTCTAGCTTTCTATAACGAAAATTGCTATAAGACAACAAAATATTGTATCTGAAATGATTGTCAGTTCAAAGATTTAATTTTTATAAAATATTGCTTTGTAAAATTGTTGCTTAAGCAAATGTTTTTATTTATTATTATTAAAAGTTAACCCAAGGCTGTTATTTTATATTTTTTAACTCTTTAGTCTAATTAGGGCAAAAAAAAATATCCATTCGTCTAAAAGACATACCACTGCCGTAGAATTTCATCAAATTTAAGGAACGTCATTCGACCACCTATTTATTTATCCTTATCGTATCGGGAGGCCGCCCACTCATTCCCAGTGCTTCATCGAATGATGCCTAATTGTTCTGCCGACGGCTGGTCCCTCGCGCCGGCCCGGAGATCCGCTGAGAAACCACGGACTCCGCGCTACCGAGCCCAGGGAAAACAATAGAAATGGAAGGAGGGTTACCTAAAATCACGGTTAAATCTATTAACGAGACCTGCTTATTGAATTGATTGAATATTAGCTAATCGGTTGCTTGCCGTAGCGAACGCTGGAAGTCGAGCGGTATGCAATGGCAGGTAACGCGCCAAACCGGACAGAGCTCGCGTCAATGCGGCACAAAGCGACGGCGCGTGCCTGCAGGGGGTTGCGGGACCCTATATAAATTTACCTGTGAAGATTTTTTATACTAAACAAGTATTGCATTTTATTATTATAAATAAAACACGTATAGTAAGCGTGAAAAAAAAAAAAAAATGTTTAAATCTTATAAATAAAAAAAATTAAAAATTATTTAATGTCTCGTGTAATTATATTTTATTGTGAAATTATAGGTTCAGCCTTGATATCGATAAGCTAAATGAATTTACTGGATCCGTAATAATAACTTTTCTATACTACGTAAATTAATTATGTAACATTTTTTTTTAATTCAATCTATGATGACTTTGTATATAATTCAGCTAACTTTATCAGAAAGGAAATACTAAATTTGAAAATTACGTAAAATGTACCTGGCTTGTAAATATTTCTAAACTAATGTTTTTGCAGCTCCTCTCATGATAGTCTAGCACTCATAAAGTGATTTTCTAATCTGACAAGTTAATATGGGTATACGTATATTCATGCAAAATATTATGTTTTTATTATTGTCTTCTGAAAAAAAATCTTTTATTATGTAAGTCAGCGTTAAAAGAGTTTGTGTTTTATTTTTAAAATTCCAATCGCGTGCTCACAAGTGATCTCAATAACATTTGCACAAATTCTAGAAAGCACAATACATCCCGAAGCGTTCTGTTCACTTTTCCAACAATCGTAGTACACTCAGCCCTCGAAAAGAATAGCGTGTCCTTCATTCATGGATTCCTCCGGTCGCGAGCCGCGCCGAGCCTCACCTGGCGGCGCATTGTTGCCCCACAAAGGGAAGCTCTGACTTGTGCCTCATTGTTGCCCACCAGATCCATGTCGGAATTGCGCAAGCCTTATTGTGGTCACTTCCTGTTCAGTTCCGACTATCTCGGGCCTTCAGGTGCCGCGCGACTCCCGAAGGACCTTTTCACGCCTCCGATGACGGATAAGCACCACAATGAAGAGGATGCGTCTCCTGTGATGTGCCCACTGTCCGCCCCACTTTACAGATGTTTCCGGTAATCCGAATAATGAGTTGTTATTTAGTCATTGTACTTGAAGTTATTGCCTGACATGAATAAAGATGTTCGCCTGACAGCTTCTTGGAAGTGTCAGAGAATAGAACGACGACTTATACATAATACAAATAACAAGGATTTTTAACGTCTATTGAATCAATATATTTCACTAAAACACGTATATACTACCAAAGAAAAAATATCCACCAAAGTTTTCTTTTGTATGTAAGATTAAATCATATATTAAAATTTATCGGTATTGTGCAACCAAAAAAAAACCATTAAACAAAAAAAAAATGCAGTTTCGTAAGAAAATATTATTCAATATTTCAAAAATTCTATTTAATCAGATCATAACTTTATAAAATAATATGGATGCTTTTTGATAATACATCAGATTTATAAAAAAAATATCCCGTTTATTTTCAACGAATGGATATATTCATGATTTATATTTTTTTCACTGACATTTTAAGTAGTTTTATTGCCACCAAATAAATACTATTGTGCAATTCATTTAAATAAATAGCAACTTTTAAATAAAAAAATATATAATCAAAAATATACAAACAATAACACAATAGCAAGAAATAACAAGAACTTACAGAATCACCATTGTCGGAATGCTGTGTTGTAAATCCTGGTCACCAATGATTTCCACTTTATCGAAACAACATTAAAAATAATTTCAATATCTCTGTTCACTCCTAATCAGTCTAATTAACGTACAACAAACATCAAAACCACAGTTAAAAACATTTTATATCTGTACTAACAACACGAGATCGGTAAAGAAAGTTCCAGATCACCTTTCTATAAATTGTCTGTATATATTTGAACACGTCTGATCGTGGAGTATTGTACTGCGGCCGACGACGCAACTGCCTTCGCCTACAGCTTGACGCATACTGGAGTGCGCCAGCTGGAGGCTTCTCGCGCCGGTGCCTATTTTACCCCCGACGCTCTTAACCAATCCTGAGCCCTCACTTCACAGACTCCGCCCCGCAGCCAATAGCAGCCCACCTGATAACAGGCCCTGAGAGTGGGGGCGATAGAAGCTTTTGTTTACTTCGTGCTCAATAGAACTATAGCCATATAGGCATTACCTGTAGATATTACAATCCCTCCTTAATTACAGGTACAGATATCACCTGCATAGCATATGTATTAGACGGTCGCTAGCTGGTTGTACTGTGGCCTTTCTCATTGTTATTTAACGTAATTGTTTATGATCAATCAACTGCCTGCAGCTTGTATCCAATTATCTCATAAGCAAAGTAATCTCTCAATTGCGTCCTTTGCTAGGACAACACCCTGCGAGTTGATCAGTAATGGAGACAAAATCTTTGAGCGCTCGACCCGGTAGATATTTAAGTAATTAACAACTAAGATAATTGTTGACACGCCGCATAACTTACACCAACACGCAGTGATGCACATGCTGTGTTGCATGGTTTATAATTGGTTATCTGGAAGTATTCAGAGCAGTCAGATAAATTATCGACGTTTTTTAAACATATTATTACTTAATGATCTGGAGTTGAAATTGTTTTGTCTTGTTAAATGGTTGAAGACTGAGCAGGTTGTGGGTAATATTAACAAATCATTGAAATATGCCGCCAATTTTTAGTTGAAGTAATTTGTTTAAAATCAGGTAATTTTATTGAAATTCTCAATTTAAAAACATTGATTACATCAACTGCAGGCTATTTTCTATTTTTGCTATTTTTCAGATCCAATGAATGCCCATTTGGTGTGAAAAGTCAACAATCTAGATATAAAATCCAAAAAAACAAGGAACCAAAAACCGGTATCAAATCTGTGTAGATCTTCTAAATATGACATTTCACGATTGAAAAAAATTAATTATACTGCTCAATATCCAGTAGCTTATTTTATACAGAATATCGTTTTTAAAATCTTTGTTCAAATGCGTCTCAACCTCCAGCATGTTTTTTCAATAAAATTTCAATTGACTTAGTTCTTATGAATTGAATCATAAATAAGTTTACAAGATATGTAACGAGTAGAAGATAATGGAGCAATTAAATCCTTTGTGTTGAGTGGATAATTTCATTTTGAATCCTTAAATGATATATTATTATCGACAGGCTAATTTTAAAATCTGGTTTGCAAACAGCCCTGGCGTGTAGGGCGGCCGCGGTGACGGAATGCGAACTGTCGTCAGTTAAACGCTAATAATAGCTATTTAAACAGGATAAGCACTTATTAATGTTAATTAAATGAAATTATGTGAATTGTTGAAAAGCTCCCTGTACTTTTATTATATACTTTTGCAAAATAACCTAATAATAATCCTTAAACAATGTAACTCATATGTGCAGCGATAATTTTAACATTGAAATATTAGTTACACAATAAACATTCCGTAATATGGAAAGTTAAGCAAGAAAAGTAAGAATAGTAAAAATGGTTGTAGATTATCTACCTTCCTGTAAAAACAAAACTATATCCAAAAATGTATTCGGAGTTCTGAAAATTAAAATGTCTTTCGTGTGTGATAATGACAAGACATGTACAAAGATTTGATTAAAATGATATTTTGGGTCAATTATTCGGATGGATCAATACATCTTTTTAGAATACTTGACATAGACTTTACTTTACAATGTGTGTGGTGAATACTCCAATTCTCTGATGATATTGTTCACGGTGACTAAGAATGCCTAGTATTATGTAGACAGTGAAAATGCGAATTATGAAGGAATTGAAAGTATTAGCTTTAACTCTTCTATGCATGTAGGTCCTTGATAATAACAATACTACTGTAAGGGTAAATGATGTCAAATGCATCTATTATTTCTTGTGCTTAATTTTTGAAAGAGTTCGGATTTACTTAATTTTTCATGGTCATTGTTCAATTTGACAAGCTTCTTACAGATAAATGGCTCCCGCATTAAAAGCTGATAGGCTAAAATACAATCCTTGACTCTTCAATAAACTGAGTTATGGACATTATTATTAAAAAATGTATGGATTACACATAACCGGAAGATAATAATAATTAATGTTTAAATTTAACAAAAACTTCCTAGTCAAGTATTATTTTTAATGCTTTTATACGGTGCGTATCAAAAAGCAATAAAATATAATATATATTTTTTTAAATAGACTTTCTTTTAAAAAAGCTATCTTCGAGTTGATGGGAAGACAAGTAGTTAAATATTTTGTATTGAAACGTGAGACCCACCCTTGCAGTTTTGAAGCAACAACTAGGCGATGGAGTGTAAAGGTTTCCTGATTAAGCTTTCTGAACCCTCCTTTAACGAAGCTTAATTGATATTGGTGGGAAGTTTGGAAGGGACACGCGAGACTCGGTGGCGTAAACAGCTCAGTGGGGTAACGATCGCCTGACTTCCTTCAATTAATTTACCGAATTTCGGTTGATTACTTAAAAAACCTTTATTATATAGGTGCTTATTTTTCTTTTTATTAAAACCAAATTATGAAATATTTCTTTTTGTTTTATTTTTTTATTTTTTTTTCAACTGAATCTTTAAATCAATTTTTAAGTTAATTATAACACCCAATTTACTAAAACTTCATTAAAATAACAATATATTTCTTTGAAACGAGTCACTGTATGAAAATATATCTTCTTAATTACAAGCACTGAGTAAAAAAGTAAGCATAAAAAATCACCTATTAACTTGGGAGCTTAGAGAGACACGAGCAGATGATTTATTGGTTAATAATAAACAATAATTATAAAATTTACTATTGGATAGTATCTCGAGCAATAATGTCTACGAACAATTTGACTGCACCGTTATATTATAGTTGACCATTAATTTTGGTGTTGAGAAATTTAGATACGCTTATTTGAGTTCATTCTATTCAAAACTTAAGAGCATGTATATTACAAAATTATATTGGTATTTTGTTATTTTTCGCTAATCGAGAAAAACTGTTGATCTGCGATGTTTTATTTAGCAGTCTAAATAAAACATCGATAAGCCAGTGCTTATCAATCCATAGAAAATAACATTGTGAGGTTATGAATATTATTTTTACTCTGCCTCCATTCAACTAGCGAATTGATCAGTTTCTAATTTTTTAAAATAAAAAGTGTATTATATAATATATCCCAAAGTTTCTAGTAACAAACCATGTTGGTGCCGGATTTTTTATTTTATATTTTGAAGTGCTTGTAGCAACAGGCGATGTTTTTAAATTAATTTTATTAATGTATGAGTATGTGAAGATCCGAGACACCGAGTAACCCTCCTGTGCTACATCAGCCAATCTTATTCGAATCTTACACAATTAAAGCTTCATCCATCAGAATGATACAGTCGATTTCAAAGCAATTTAATACAAATTTATCTTGAATCTTTCGTCGGAGCTTCCATTCCCCCGCTCTGAGCTTTTTATTGTGTTCTTGTAACGGAAATTATCTTAATTGTTTGCAAGGGTTGTTGAGGGCGCACAATGGAATCGACCACTTATCTCCGACACTCCTCGTCCGCGTTGTGTACCCCGGGCTCTGAATATTCAGACGGCGGAGCTATGCGGGTAGAGGAGGCCCACCATTGGCCGCCTCTTCGCCGCCTCCCCGTTAACCCAGATATCGGGGGTGAGTTTCATTTATTACAATTACACAGAGAATGCCTCGTCTGGTGGTTTATGCATTTTAAATTGGTTTTATTGCGAATCAACTCTGCGTGCACCCCACGAGACTTATGGAAATTAATCTTTTAATTTATATATAAGTAAAAATTTAGGGATGTCGTTATTTTGATTGAAGTTTATTATTGAACTCATTGTTGCGCTGTGAATCACTATTTACAATTGAGAGGAAATAAGTTTATATGTGCAGTATTTGTATATGAATGTGTCATTGCATTAATAAGACATTGTCGCTTTATTTCACATTCTTAAGTTATTAATATTCTGTGCACTTGAACGTAATATTTATTTTAGTTTAATATGTTTAATAAACCATATATATTTATTTGAGTACGAACATTCTTAACTTATTTTTTAGCTTTCTAGTACAAAGCTACAGTAGCGTAATTCATTGTTCGTCACAATAAAAATAAACACAACCCTTTAGTGACACCCAAGCAGAAGAGACCACAATATTTTCATAACACGATTGTCATGACATCTTCATCGCAAACAACTTAATCCCTTGCACCCTTGTCAGTGACAAAACAACCCTTACAAATCAGTTGCAGGGCGTGCGCCAGGTAGGGTAGGTGAGTCGCGCGAGGCGCCTCCAATCCCGGTTGCCAGACCCGGATTATTTGCATAATAGACAACGCTGTTGACACTGCACTGCGAACGTCAACCAAAATATCGGGGAAATTAATCTGTTGAAAAATTTCAAGTTGGTTACGTGAATGCTTTGTATTTTATTATGTTTTAAATACGTTTCCAGATATGAGAAATCATGTATACTATTTGAACTCTTGGATTTGTAAGTCTTGTCAAAGATTCATAATGATTTGACGTCGTGAGTCTGGCAATGAAACTATTTTAATGAAGTGAAAATCATTTAAACAGAAAATTTTCATATGAATTCATTCCTTGGTAGCTTTAGAATCATTCTATTGTTGGAGTATCGAGTACGTACGGTGTCCACGTAATATTAAGAAAGGAGTAACTTTAAAAAAAAATTCAATAAAAGTACATTTCAAAAATTTATAAAGTATATATTATACAAATCGTTAGCTTACAACTAAAGTAAATACCCCCCCAACAGCTACATTTATATTTACTTTTGTGATGAAAGATGTCGTGAAATGTAGGTTTTGTGTTGTCTACACCACACGAGCCCCTCATTGGGAGGTACTGCAGCTCACCCACAGCGCCTGTGCTTGCCTCCCCCCTTCCTCCCCGGTTGTTCAATTAACTCCCTTTGCGACGTCTGCACGCGCCGCCAGAGCTTTTGTGCAATTATTCCCGAACAAACGTGGAATGTGAAGGAACTTCCAGCTTTGCGCTGTACTCAGACAGTGTATATCTGACTAGGTACATTATAACTTCATGTAAATTCAATAATGGTTTACTATTTATCTTCGTATTGAGAATGAATTTATACGAAGTTATAGTGGCATGTGCTAGATCGAACAACCCTCTCGATCGCTATCGATACACAAGCAAACCGACCATCTACTTTTTCTTTGTATTGTATTCGCGTTTGAAATATCTTTTTTAAACCGTTGTAGGCATGTAAATTAAAAACCAGAAAGTTTCATATCACATAACTATATAATGTAAGGGTTTTGGTTAATTCACCAATTTTCATGTAAAAGTATATTTTTTACTTTAATACATGTTAAAACTAACATTTCTACTATTAATTTGTTCACCGGAGTGCTCGCTGTTTGCAAGTCGAGACTTCTGAGTTAACCGCAAGGGCCTTTGGGAGGCGCCACAGTGTCATTCCACTAAGACTAGACCCTCGACCCCTCGGAGCCACGAAGCCAACACGCTGAATTAGAGTAGCATACGTCATCGTTAAAGCAACTGAGCCAAGAAGCCAAATTTCAATGTTGCAACACTTTTTATAGACAATATTATGTATAAAATAAAATATAACAGACCAATAAATGCTCTTATTTAATAGTTTGATACGACTTACTTTTTAAACGGTTGGGTTCCGTCCGCGGAGCGCGGCAGGCATTCCCCGCCAACACGCGCCGCTAATACGATTACAGTGTTTTTATTTTACAGCGGAAGCTTTACGCTTGCTATTAACAAGAACATGGCGCGCTATCGGAATTGAGGATGGCTGCCACGTGGCTTGTTGTTTCGCACGTGTGCCCTTTGTTTATGTTAATTTATTAAAAGGAATGTTAAGCTGTGTTTTTACGTAATTGTGAAATACGGTGAACTATATTTTAGAAGAAAGTATTCAGTGCACACAAATGTAAATCCGCGATTATGGTATCAAAAATATCTATCTACACCAAATAAAAAACATACACAAAAAATTGTATCAACCCTTCAGGGGGTTACGCGTAAAATGGCTCGATTTCAATTCTACAATTGAATCGTAATTACTCTAAATGAGCACAGGACAATGAGGGATGAATATTTGGGCGACCGACGGGGGTAGTTATTATTTATGGCGGGTCGCGGCCGTGGGCGGGCGAGCAGTTCACACGGACCGCGACCACACACTCGAGTTTGGCAGATGAAATATGTTTGGATTGTCATAATTAACGGCGTTTTTAATTGCTGAATGCTTATTTTTTTAAATCAAAGCTATATCGTTGGGGGACACCATGGGAATCGCTAAAAGTTTAATGTTGGAGCTGCATTGTGACTTATCTAATTTTATTATAAACAATACAATAGTTAGCATATTAATGTTTTTGATGTTTATCTCTGATCTGATCTAACCTAGAACAAAAAAAATATTGTTTGAAGTATTTGTATATGCGCTTATTATATCAGCTTGACCGCAATATATCACATTATCTGCGTTTGGATAAGTTTTAAAGTTTTCTCTTCACCATACACATAAAACACATCACACCAAAGGCAACAATTTATTTTATAATAAAATTAAACGGAGGAATATATTTTTCTTTTCGCATAATATTTCAATTTCAATGTTTAAAGATAATAAAATTGAACAATGCGCCGTTATGGCTCTCCGCTCCCTCAAATCTCTCCGGTTACAAATGTTTATACTGAAAAACTAATGAGGGGGTCGGCCGCTCATTCATGGCTACACCAGTTCTTTATGTCGCTTTTTATTGGCCATTCGTTACGCCGCCCGGGGAGGATGCGCGTTAAGGGTTTGCAGGCTCTATGAAATCACCGCATTCGACGCGCGTACCGCACTTCATACGACGCGGCTCCGTGACTGTGTCTATATTTATTTGATTTTTTATTTTACTTTATCCATAATCGATCTGGTAACGGTTTTTTGTTATATCTAGCTGTCAATAGTCTCAGCATATTTATATTGACCACAGTTGCTTTGTAGGTAGCTCCAGTTTTTCCTTATGCCCATAGGTAATTGCTATCAGTAGTTTAGCTATCATTAATAAGCTTTGCTTTTGAAGCCAGCCATGCATTTTTAGTCGAGCCTGGCAGCAATTGGATTTTCAGGATAATCAGCTTACTTCCTAAGCCGTCTTAAACGTTTGCTGATTAAATTTTTTTAAATCTGAATAAAATGGTTTTAGTTCCTTCTGTTGAAAAATAAGACTTATTCCGAACATATTATTTCACGACTCACCTCTTACAATTTCCGTATCTTAAATAAACAATAACTATTGGATTTTGATTCTATAGTGCCAGTTTAAAAACCTCAATAAACACCCACTTGAAAATGCTAAAATCAGAACACAATCGGTTTAGCAACTCTCCCGGGACAGTGGACGGGCCCTCGGGGCGCGGCGGGCGTATGCCGCCCGTCAGGCGATGGAGATTGATGAGCAGGGAACCAGCCACCCAACATATGCGTGCGCCCCCTCTATACAAAGTATTAGCGACTCTTCATGCCACGGAAGTCATGGGGTCTTTATTTAAGACTTACTTACATATATTATCACAGGCGGAATAATTCAGTTTGACTATTAAGACTTCATTTTTCACTCTCCCACCAACATATTTTATAAAAATATACAAATTAAAATATGGCTATTTTAATTTTATCTTTAGGCATTGTCGGTGTTATTCTTAAAATTCAAATTAATACTTACTTGAACTAAATTTATTTTATTAAGTAACCAAATGTAATTTTGTTTGCAGATTTATTATTTAAAAGGTCTTTGGCAATCATACGGGCTCTGTTGTGTATTTTATTGAATACAACGCGAATACTATATGTAAGTAGGATTGGATGAAC
Organism: Atopsyche davidsoni; assembly: GCA_022113835.1. Lineage (NCBI taxonomy): Eukaryota > Metazoa > Arthropoda > Insecta > Trichoptera > Hydrobiosidae > Atopsyche > Atopsyche davidsoni. Next base: position 15,710,859 of record JAILWY010000012.1, read on the forward strand.
AACTATGGTTATATCAGAGAAGCTTACGTTGGGAGTTTTTAGTTTATTTGGCTAACCCTGATTAACGTATCTGGTGGTATGTGCAGGGATCTAAAGCTACAACCACATCTCATCAACCCCTACTCGTGCTTACCCTCCAATATCACTGTATTCGGTCCACAGGGGTTACAAACTATAAATATTTGATGAAAATTATGTGCTATAAACTCTTGTAATAATGTGTTTCAATAAAGCATATTTCAAAATATATTTGCGGTAATTAAATTCAAGGCCTGGTCTGCAGCCCAAACATTTGGCAGGTTCGTGCATGTTTAAACACATATTGTACCAATTTTTGGACTCTTTTTCTGATGTATTAGGTATATTTTGCTATGTGAAAAAATAATATTTACTTTGATAAGAAAAATCTGCTGCTCGCACGTCATTTCTATTGTATCATTAATTTTATTTAACTTAGTTTAGTTTAAAAACAAGAATTTCACTTAATATTATTAATACTGTATTGTGAAAAAATATGCACGGATTGTTTGTTGACAATGAGCGGGTCATTCCAGTGCCACCGGCGCCCCGGGGAAGGGTTGCTCACTTCGCAGATCGTAAAGCTCCACCATTTTAAACTCATTTGTTCGCCGCGCCGCCGGGGCCCGGCGCACAATAACACTTGGGATTATTTGATTTAACCTCTGACCGGGATAACTTAGTGCTATGGGAATTCATACGATTCCCCCCTCTATACCAAACCGCGCAGAATTACACCCGTCTCATTCGTACCGGTTAAAATTATACTTAATAAAAAAGAGACGCTAGCTTTACGTCTCTCCATCGATCGATACAGAGTTAAATGATTGATTGAAATAGATTGACACTTATTTAGGATTGTTTTTTTTTCCGGTTTTATATTGGGGCTCAATAATGAATGCATTCAAGTTTTTTTTAATGACCATCATAACATATTTGTGAATCTGGTAGGAGCCGAGGTCTATTCGGCGGGAATTGAAATAGCTTTTAAAGGAATAATGTGCAGAAATAAACTGAATAAATATCGATCAAATGATGCTTTTATACTAACCACCTTTAATATTTTAAAAGCTTTTGAATTTTTTTACTGTGGGATTATACGTGGGCAAATTTTTTTTTAGGCTATCCTTTTATTTGGATGAGTGATGTCCCGTGCCTCTGGGCAAGCGTAGATCATACTTTCTGCTTCGGATGGCATTTAAAAATTCTGGCCCCGGGCTTGGAAAATTTTTGTTTTAAAATGAGTTGCCTCATTAATAATCTGCGATAGTTTGAACATGTTTATGGGGGCAACGGTGAAATGATAGTGTTTAGCTGCCAGGTGACTTTGCTTTTTCTTTTCGACTGACATACAACAAAGGCTGCCACGCGACTTCTACAGTGCTCATCAATAACACCGTAACATATATGTTCTTTCTGAATGACAACAATGACTCGACATTTTCCGTATTATTTTAATATTATTTTAAGTGAAGTTCTTGGATATCAAAAAATTATATATAAAAAAATTAGATGTAGGTAATCTTGTTAATATTTCGAATAAGTTCGCGGTGAGGTTTCAAATAAATCAAAAGCCTTTATATTTAAAATATCAAGCTTTTAAAAAAAAAGCTGCACTCTCTAGTTCAAATAAAACCGTTAGCTATTGTATCTCACCATATTTATTGTCAGGTTCAAAGTATCAAATAAACACTATTTCTGCTGTAACTATAATTCGATTCATCAAACATTTCTTTATATTCCGTCAATCCCCGCGGTAACAACATTAGATCCTCAACCCCCGCACGCCCACAATGCAAATACGAGCTTTCAAATAACAATTGCGGACTCAAAAATAATGCGAGGAGTCCGCTCAGCAGTGGAGGTGACTCTGGGGCCCGAACCTGGACAATGGCCGCTGAATGGAGCTGATCACGCAACAATGCCAGGCCGGTGAGGGTGGCGCGCGATGACTTTTTGATGATCTTTTTCTGCATAGGTCGAGTTCATCAAAACATATTTTGCCTCGGATGGCCGATTGTTGTTCAATGTGCGCGCCGTGTATTGTTTGCCAATTGTATGGGTGGGCCCATGATGGCGTAAAAGATATTGAATTATGGTATATTTCATATTAAAGCACAGTTCATTTATTTTTTTTATCGTACGACCGGTAATTGAAACTGACTGCATTTATTGTAATGATATATATAATTATTCCACAATCTCTTGAAAAAAGACTTACTACTAAAATGGCAAAGTATTTGTTATCATTAAATGACTAACACGTCCAGTAAAATTAAAAACAAACATTATTTTCCCACACGTTTATAATAAATAATATCAATAACTAAAATGCAAATATAATTATGATTTCCATGTTAATAAAAAAAATCATTGATGTAAAGTTTACAAATAGCAATATCGGCTGTAAAAAAATCAATTTAGTTATTAATAAATTTGACAGCTCTTCATTTATAAAAAAACATAAACGACTTATCTACATTTTACTGTCTATATATATATAAGAGTAAATTTCCTTTTTAAAATGACAACCGAATTCAAATACAAATCATTTTAACAATAAAAATTAACTATACCGATGTGAAGAACCCAATTCAACTTTATGAAAAGCTAGTGTAAATCAGAAAATATGTTTGTTCCACCCTTGCATTAAGTGAGGGTTTCACACCTCGCGCTGCGGCGTGGCGTAGGAGGTCCGCGGAGGGCGCGGCCGGCTGTGGGAACAACTCCCGCCATTGTGCAATCGCCGCCGAGCACTGGGAACTGGAATGCCAAATTATTTATGCCACTGTTTATTACTAAAAAGGCATGCGGGCGCCAGTGAGCGCTCTCTTATTTAGATATAATTTTAGCGCTAACGGATTTCAGTTTTCACTCAACGGTATTCCCCTGGTACTCGTACGCTCGTTTCGAAAGCTTGGAGTGTCGCGCGATTGGATAATTTGTATTATTCATGTGTGTTGGCTGGCGTTGCGTATGGAAAACTATTGTTATACATGACGTTAAGGTTATTTTAAGCCATTAATTGCTGAACCAGAGTTTTCCAACCAGTTTTTCATTAAACCCTTTACGCTCGTTTCATATGTGTATTATACTTGTTAATATTTCCTTTAAATTTTTTTAAAGTGTTGCATTAGGTCACTTCAATAAGGATATTAAATAGTACAAAGTTTTCCAATTCTCCAATCCACAGTGTTTTATAATCTCTTAAAGCGTTATTTAACCGCTAAGCTGATTTAATTAGTGACGACTGTCAGATTTTTTGGTCAATTTTCTTTTTCGGATTTTTTTCTGGTTAAAAAGAAGAATGCACAAAGAGGCAAAAAAATATGGGTAATCCCAGACATATTTTGCTGAAATAGATTATTGCGGAGATATTTTCTTATTTATAAAGCATAAAAAAACATGTTCCACCCGAATACAAATTCGGAACCCCATTGTCGATAAGTGGCTGTGATTGCCACTAGATTATGCGTTTGTTAACATTTATATGTTAACAAACGTATATAGCTCCTATATCTTTTTGAATAAGCACGTTATGAGATAACTACTTTTATTTGTACTTTTTTATTATTAATTTTGTATTTTTTTTTATCTATTTCCATAGTAATTTTTGTTTACGATTACTAAGCGAATAGCTTAATAAATAATAGAAATAACATATTTTAAATTTACAATATTATTTTTAAATGTGTGACACGTCTAAAAAAGCCATAAATAAGATATGAAGTGACGCTTGCGAGGAGATTGAATCGTACATTAATATTCAAAATCAATTCTCTACCCGTATAATAATCACGAGCGTAGGTAATAAGCCGCGAGTACCTCCCGGCGTCTCCCCGCGCAGGCCTCCGCGCCGCCGCCTAACCCTTGCGGCCCGCCATTGTGTTTGCTCAGAATTCCGCGTGAAAACGCTTCACAACAGTCCTGGCGCGAGCTGGCGGCGCGAGGGGTTAGTATTGTATCGTAATAAATAAACTCGGGGCTATTGTCGATTCATTTTGCCAACATTTAAATATTTATTATCATTTTGATTTATAACAGCGCAATTTTACAATTTTGATCTGCGATTGTGTTAACATCTCATCACCCCGTACGCTTGTACTGCCGCGCAAGGCTCGAGCTTTACTAATTGCCCTCACTACAAATTCAATGTTATATTTACTTTAAACGAACGTAAACCGAGCCACTAATCAACTCTAATTCCAGCTTGTTTGTTCGCCTTACCGCATTTTTTATGATTTCACCCCTCACCCTGAAAAGATTATTATCTCTGTTTTATTTTCATTTTACATAAATTAAAATCAAATTAACAATTACGTACAATATTGCAATATAAATTTAAAAAAGCAATAATCTTTAATATCGATGAATACGACTAACCATTTTACAAAGATTATTTTTGTTTACATTGAGGTACAAAAGACAACCCTTGACACGCTTTTCGCATTACCTGCGTGGCCAGTCGTGCGTGTCGCGCACGCGCCCAGGTGCGGCTGGTCGCGCCCGGCGCGCCCCACGTGCCGCCTCATATCTCTTATACCTGGAACATGATATTAAATACACGCCTTTTAAATTTACACCAAGCAACGACACGAGCTGTATCGACCGGCGCAAGTTGACAGCGCGGCTCGTTTGTTTTTGCTGAAAATGTTTTTTTCTTTTTTTTAGTTTTCTGGCTTGTCAGTAATTATTCAATTCATCATTTTTTTGATAAATAATAAGGTCTCAATTTGGTCTATAAAGCTATAATTTTTTTTGATATATACCTACACTTTTGATTTTAATTCTTTCTCAAACTGTCTTAATAATAATTTTTAGCAATTATTTCTGTAAAAAAATACAAATCTTTCATAGAGATATATCAAATATCTCATAAATGCTTTTAACAAAGCCTGCAGCATCAAAGGTTACGTGAATAGCAATATCCTCCTGCGAGGATACAGTATGACGGCTGGAAATAGAATACAGTTAGCTGATATCCTCGTCCATTGCGGGACCTTTGTGGCAGTTATTTGGAACCTTTTTATCCCTTCCGCGGGCGTTTGGTTCCTATTTTCGCGTTTCAGGCAAAAGCTATTTTCATTTCTTGATGATAATAAAGCTCCACGACCTTTAAAATAGTCTGGTTGCAAGTTATTCATTACGCCAAACGTTGTGCAATTCAGATTGCTTTATGTGAGTTTTTTCCTATATAAAAATATTGTAGGCAATAAATTAAATGGAATGCTGTAATCTTTCAATAAATATAATTTTTATTTAAAAGATTTATAATTTTGCCGCTAGTCAAATACGGATTAGGGAAAACCTCATTCTCTGGTAGTTTTCGTTATATGCATAAATTAAAAACATACTCTTGAAAATATATGAGCCATGGATCTACAGCATATTATTATTTATTCAATATTAAAATATTTTGATGTATATTGTAATTTTCATACGTCGCCTTTGTATTTGTTTTTAAATGTTATGTTCGATTGAAAGTTTACTTGACTTTTTTTAAAAATGAGTAGTCATTTTTATTTGGATTGTATTTTATTCTTAGGTTTATTTCGCGTATTTAACATAATAACATAATCAAATGAATTTCTATAACTGAATTGGTAACGCTATCATTCCGGTCACCGAGCGCCCGAGAGGATCTTCCCTTCCTCGTCATTTGTTGTTGACCAATAAATTTTATTTGGACACGTTTATCCCTCGCGCATTGTCCGTAAAAAAACTGGCAATTGGTAAATAATACACCGTCGCCAATGGCTCGTATTACGGGACTCAATGAGCTCGGGCTCGAGCGGCATTGTGCGCCGCGGTCACTCCGGCACAATGTGGTTTTTTTTTCTTTCCATTTCGGACCATTGAGGCGTGCGCTTTTGTTGCATTTTTATGCGATGGAATCAATGGATATTTTACTAATTTAGGAAACGTTTGTTGTAGTTTTGATTTATTTATTCAGATATTTAGGATAATGTTGCGTATTTTTGTGCAATATGATATCAATCGTCTGATTGTTGGAAATATTTTTACAGAATTCTATAACGTACGAGTAAGTACCGGTTACTCATATGGGTTTATTTATGTTTGTAATTAGCTTCTTTATTGAATAGATTCTTATACTTGTGTGTTTTGTTTTGATTTGAAATGGTTACCTAATAGACATTGAAATGTTAAACGGTATTTATAAATATTTTAAAGTTGATAAATGTTTAATAACTTTTGACAGTTTTAATTTTGATGATATTATAATGCATTCATGTTTCATGAAATATAACATTTTATTATTTTAATAATAAATGGTATTTTTAATTAGTAAATACTAAAGCAAGAATGTTATTTTAATTAAATTATTTTTTGTCAGATAGAGAGTATTTCTTATACTCTGAACTCATTCTGCCAAGTAAGTATATTGGCTTAATCGGTCGTTTTATATATATTTTTTAAAATAGTGATTTTACTAAAAAAAAAAATATTAGTATAAATATCACAATGATTATCAGTCCAGTTTTTATGTCAAAATATTTATTTCTGTGGCTTTTACTATCAATATTATAATTCTTTGTACTCACTATAAATTGATTAATATATATTTAGTTCAATATTTGAGTAATATGGACGCTTCATGGTCTGATCCCCAATATGTACTAAATCCCAAATGAACCGTTTTTAATAATATAATCATTCTCACGGATATTTGATCTCACTGACGCAACCGCAGATGAAATCGCAGCCCAGCGCGCTCCTGCCGGGCTCGCAGCTTGATAGGGCCGTCCTTTATATTGGACTATCAGATTTTTTCACCGAAATGTCATGTTCATATTTAATATGTTATGATGGCTTTATTTAGATAATTATTTTTGTGTTACACGCAATTTTGGGATTAATTTTTTTTTTAAATTTCATAGGGTCAGATGTGACGTTGATTGCTGAATTTATTTTATTTAGGGATATTTTGATTTATTTTTTGAATAAATATTTTATTTTATAGTTAATTTTTATTACGGAAAAACAGAGAGTTTGTATTGATTATCTATCACCTATAAATTGTCAACTCAAATAACATATTTGTCTTTTATCCAAAAGTCATGTCTCTATGTTTGTTTACCGCTTAAAAAAGTAGTAAGTAACGTTACTAACCAGTAGTTGTTGGTTAGTAACGTTAACTACAAGAAAGCTTGTTGATATAGTTTTGCATATTTATTTATAAATAAAAATTAATATTAAAAAAATATTATTTTTGTGTAGTAAACAAAGCTTGCGAAAGATGTTATTCGCCTTAGGGTCGGTACTCCCGGTTTCCTCGCAGGGCGATGCGGCGCTTCTTATCTGAGGGACTAATCCTCGCGCGCAGTTGCCAAGTACGGCGGCCGATCCTCGCCGAGCAGACTGATGGGTGGGCTGCAGATTGCTGCTCCGCGCAAGAGTCTCCCACACTCATTAGCCCCGCACCTCCCCGTGATGGATGGTCAATCAGGGGATGACTCCCCGCCGAGGGTGATCTGCACTGTGATCCTTTTCTTTTTAAATCACAAAACCACTGCATGATATGGTTATTTGCGCGTTTATTTTTTTTTTAATTGAAGGTATTCAATTTTAAATACTTCAATAGGCTTTCCATAGCGCAGTGCAATATATATATATAACGATTTAAAATATATAAAAATCTCTTCATCGCAATCGCAATGTTACGCTTGAAAACAAATGCTTAGAATGTTATTATTATCAGTAAATTATTTGTATTAAGTATCTTCATTTTGTAGTTAAATTGTATATTTTTGAGTTCAGTTTGAGAATAAAAAAATCAAGGTTTATTACAGTTTTATTTCTACAGCTAGTGGTTAATATTTTACAGGAGATTCGTAACAATATGAAGGATTTTCACTACTTATATTTCGGGAAAGGAAATCAAAGATATGATATATAATGAAAATAAACAGTTGTGAGTTATACAAATGTTTTCCATCGTTAATTTTATTATTTTAACTAAACAACAAAGTTTGAATATATATTTTACGGGTTTGACGCAGTTAATGGATGTTTTTATGAGTATTAAAAAGTGGATCCCCTTTTGTCCTGGTAGTTAAAGACAATCCATTAAAATTCAATATAGTTATCAAATCAAATATTGTAGAGTAATGGTGTATATTCCCACGTGTAGTGACGTCACATCAGCGCGCCGCAGTCCTCCCCAGAGCGGCTATCGGCGTGTGAGATCTGCGACTTGTACTCTATTACAAATTGGGTATCGTATTATACCACATTGATTGACCCTATAATTATTTGTGCTTGGTGAAGTGAAACATTCGCTTTTATTTATTGAATACAAATTAAAATGTATTTTTTTGTATACTTTTATTAAAAATTGACCACTGTGGCATAATAAAGATCGCAGATAAGTGCATAGGGTTTCTACTTTATTAAAATTTGGTCTGGGATACTCAATTCAGTAATTTAGCTTTCATCAGATAATTTTTAAACTATCATTGTTACTTATATAACGGTTTGAGGGTAGTGAATATTGGTGCTATTAACTTTTGTATATATCTAATTTCAGCATTATGATAAATCATGTTTAGTCTTTTATTTTCATATGCTCAACATCAGCTAAATTCTTAATAGAAGTAGCTTATTTTTTAAATTTGACAATAAAAACTCCACAACATTAGCAGCTTGTAAATATATTTTGAAATTATCCTGCGTACAAACATTTGGTATTTGGTTAAAAAAATGGATGTTGATACGATGAAAACTCTTATATAAACATTTCGTACGAGAATTTTTTAAACTGTAATAAATTATAATTTTATTTAAAGGCTCTTGATTGAATTTATTAAAAATCTTTTTATTTAAATTTATCTAACAAATTCCCAGCTATTTACTATCCACAAACACTCCATCCGTTCTGTTGGAGGCTGTGTTTACCACAAACACAGATTGATCAAAGCAATCAGCCTCCATACAAGGGAGGAAGCCTTCCCGTGGATGGGGCACATCACAAACAAATACCGTTACCATCCCCTGCGCGGACTCCGCAACTACCCCCTACCCTCTGGTACCGGCTAATCTCGCCTATTGTGCTGCTCGAACAAACACGCGAATTCAACTAATCTTATTTACTCAAATTGTTTTAATTTGTGATATTTTTAGATCATGTTTTAATGTAAGTTACCGGCGCAATACTGTTCATGAAAAAATATCACCATCAACACCTAGTCCTGAAAATAGGTTATCTAATATTTTATTGGTATTATTAATATTTGACAATTATATGAGACGAATTGTATTAAAAGTAAACTAAGAACTGAATGGCATTGAAATATATTTGAATACGTTGCATAGATTAATCTGATAAGAGCGGATAGTGGGTTGTAAAATTAGTTTTATCTCCACCCCGTTGTTCCGCCGCCCACTCACGGGCGCTATCTCTTGCGAGTTCGATAGTTTCCCGTGCTCGGTCCTTTGCAGATTAGCTCGCTTATCGCTTCACAAAGGGCGGCAATTAGAAGGGACAACAGCCCGCCCCGCCCCGCCCCCGCCCCGCCCCCGCCCCCGCAGATAGCGCCGCCCTATCTGTGCCGGCGCGCGGATCATCTCGCACCCCCGCCCCGCGACCCCGCGACCCGGCACCCTGTTTACTGTAGCCTTTTTGGGGATGCTTTGAATGTCAAACAGCTGAGTTTTTGACGGTGCCACAATGAGATCCGTAATCGAGTCGTACTTTTGATTGTATTTTTCTTTGCGTTGAATGTTCTCTTGGCAGTTTTCGATAAAGGTTGTGTGTTTTGAACTCTTAGCTAAATTACACAAAGTTGTTAAGTATGATTCAATTCGAGTCGTTCCGAAAAATAGTGTTTTTTTATTAATTTATTTATAGCTGTACGTTTTAAATTTTCTTTATAAAACATAATTATTGTTTTATTTTCACAAACATGTGGCTATATGATTCAGAGCCTAGTTTAATCTATCGGCTCTCATTTTTGTAAAATTATTTATTGTAGTATGATGTATACATACTATTTACAAAGATACTGGATGACTTATATGATTTATATATTATTTTAAAATATAAATCAAACGTATGAATTTTCCAAGCGCATGGTAAAATTTAGTTTAAATCCTAAACGTGCATTACCATCGCGATTATTCGTAAATTAGAAATAAACTACATCATTGTAACGATTACATAAATGTGTTACGTACAACATAATCCATGATGATATAGAAGAGTTAGAAAGCGAGTGTGTAAATCCCCGCTGAGCAAACAGTAATCGAATTAATATTCAAACGCGGGCACGCGCCCCTCGCCTAATAGCTAATGCTTGATAAACGCCGGAACTACCCCGCACCTCAGCCGGAGTCACTGCCCTCCAACATTGTTCATCGACCACCCTCACGAGAACTCAACTTTATGCTATAGATTATAAACTAAATTTATTAAGTACATCTACAGATAAATTAATGTAACTATAGAGTAATTTTGGTGTGTCTCTTAAACAGAAAAAAAAAAATCTGATATAGAGTTTTGATGCTTGTAACATATCTATAGAATATAGAGTACATTTTTCATAAATATTGACATATCGATAGAATTAGCTGTGTATAGTCGTAATCGCTCCGAAAGCTGTCTCGGTGTTGAGAGCCACTGGCGCGGGGCAGGCAGCGTGTAGTATGTAAATAAACTTATTCTAATGCGCGGCCGTCATTGTGTGACAAACACATTTCAATAAAAGGCCGCGGAAAGGCTTCGCTCCTATTCAGCAGAGGTATCAAATGTTAATTCAGGATACTGTTACTCGCGATAGTCGTCGCTGCTGAAGGGAGGGCTTTGTTATTTAAACGAACATCCTCGTGTCTACTAATATGACTAATGTGCTCTATTTATTATTAAATTGAATAACATAAAAAAACCGTAAAAATTTCAGTAGTGATGTTGATTGTACAATAGTAACGTCTAAAAATAAATGATAAAAAAACTTATAAGTTTTTTTTTCTTCTGGTAAAATATCTGAATTCATCTTCTCAGACTTCAAATTTCAGAGTAAAAAATGGGAATATTGTCGTACCATCTTGAGTTTATTATTTCTTGCATCACCGAGTTATTGAAACATATTAATATCTGCACTTTCTGTGAAGCAGCATAGATTGCGGTACACATTTATAATGATAAACATTGATATTTAACGAATATAAAAATATATTTTAATTCATATTTGAAAATTAATTTCACTTAACATAAATACGTATATTTTTTGCGAGTGGAACAATATTTTTTTTTATTATTGGAACGGAGAAATTTATAATAATTTATATTATTTTTTATTGTTTTTCAGTTATTGTCTTCGTAATATAAATAGATGTCAGCATCGCGTTATATATTTTAATTAATTTAATCAATATAGGAATCAATATTTGAGAGATCTGTTATTTACGTAAATATATCAATTGGAATTGCTTTGATAGATATTTATATATATATATATATATAATGGCTTGTATTTATAATATTTTTTCGAGTAACAATTTTACTATACTATTTTGATAAAAAAAGGAGGTCATCTGATTTGATATCAAACAAGAGAAGCTCAGTAATTAATTGTTTTTAAAGTTTTGGTTCCCAGGCGCGTGTCGCCAGGGGTGCCCGACCCCCGCTAATAGGCATAGCCTATTTTTTCCTATCCGTTACCAATAATTCAGAGCCAATTCGGAGCCCCCGATGCACTGATTAGATTTACGGTTGGAATTAGAAACAACGCGTGATAATGCAATTCTCATTAGTGATGATGACTTTGCCCACGATTTATGTGTGAATCCCAGAATAGACATTTACCCACATTACTCGCTGTAGCAACATTTCTATCTTAATTAAAATAAAATAACGTGTCTATTTGGTCTATTGTCTTTATATTGATTATAAATAAATATAATTTATTATCGATATAAAACATTATTATAAATACTAACCTTGATGTCGATATTTTCTATGACTACATAATAATTTAATTACTTCACTGTTTCATTTAATGTGTAAATAAAACTTACGTCTCAATTCTGAAGTACTGTTTCAGATGATACTAGTATTTTTGTAGACTTTTATAGTTTATCAACCATAATAATGTTTAATGCAATTTATTTGAAAACTTAAAGTTAATTTTTAATCATTTTTTTAGAATTCGGGCTTAAATTAGTCACGCGAATATATTTTATTTTGACTAATTAAAAATAAACTTATCTACTCCCGAGAAAAATGTTATAGAATGCTTTTTTTCTTTTCGTTGATTCTTGTTAAATATTTATTCAATGGGTTTTATCTTATGAACGCTCAACAAATCAATGCCTAGTCAGAGTAGCTTCGATTTTGAAAATCTTGACCACCCGAGGAGTAATTCGGAATACAACATTTCAATAAATAACAGATTTATAACCGAATGATAATGGGCGGTTTCCTGTTCTACATTGCGACACATCCGTGGCTTCCATCCACTGCGCTTGCCGGGCGATAAATCACGGCTCCCCGCCCGGTGGCGCTCTTCCTTTAAATATTGTCTTACCTAATTGCAGGTTTGCTCCCTCCGCGTCGTCGCCGCCAGCCCGCAGCGGCGCGCCGCCGGCCGAGAATACTTATATTAATAGTTAACGATGATAGTAATAATATTAGATACATGTGCAAAAAAATAAAAAAATATACCCACATTCAAATAATATAAAATGCATTTCATATATGAATAATTTCAATACGAGTAAATAAGCAAAGACTTTTTTTTATTTCAACCAAGCGGTTATTATTTACTTAAAAACTCCAGGTTAATACGCCACTGAGTTTAATCGTATCCCCGCTGGAGCTCCCATAAACAGAAGTGATTGCAGGTATATCGCGAGGAGCGTGTCGATTAGTGGACCCACCGGCGCGCCTTCTTGCCTTGTTGTATTTCGTAATGGACGACGCGCACTGCTCTACCCTCGACAGAGAGCTCTGGGATGAGACAATGGCGTTGAGCAGAATTGAAAAGTAATACCTACGATTTTCAAATCTAGTTATACCAATAGAAACGGCAACACCTCTAACTGTATTATATATATATATATATATTTTTTTTTTCACCATTATTGACATATCAATAGAATTAGATGTGTATAGTCGTAATTGCTCCGAAAGCTGTCTCCGTGTTGAGAGCCGGAGAGCTGTAGAGATTCAAGTTTTTAAGGTATATAGCCAGATTTTACTATCGATGCTAAGTTTTAGCCTTTTGTTTTAATTGTTATTTCGGACAGAGCTTCTGACGTAGTGTAAAAGAAAAGCTCTGCGTACGGCGGGATAGTGATGGTTTTAAGTGGAAGCTGAGATGTTGACTATGTTAATTCAAGAAAATAAGACAGGCCCGACCTATCAAAAGTGACAAAATATTAGGGAGGTCGTTGATAGTTGCAAGGGGTAATCAACAGTAATAATCGCGTTTATTTTTATTTAAAATAGCTAAAATTTTTGGCGATAATATTACATTGTTAATTGAGTTCGAACTTCCGTGAGCTTTATACTAGTTATTTTTTTACTTTTGCAATTAAACCGTTGATTAGTAAAGCTTGTCACAGTTAATTTAATAATATTTATTGTATATTAATGTATAAGTGTACTTTCCTTATAAATTTATTTAAAAAAGGCATCCAATACATAACTATACTGATTGATTCTAATTGAACGTATTAAGAGAATTCAACACAAAGGCAATAAAATAAAAGCAGTATTTGATAGATTTGGATAAAAGCCAGGGTATTCAGAATTAAAACCGACGTTTATTATGTTTGCATACCGAGATGGTGGCGATAGCGAGAGACAACGAGATGCCCTTCGTGAAACTTGAGTCCCGGCCGCGGCCGCATAGTCCTTTATGAGATGAATTCTTTATTCGTAAATCACTTTCGATGCTTTGTACGTGAAAACTGGTTTTGAATGGATCATCCCTTTGCCTACATATTTATATGAATTTAAAAACAAATAAAAAGTAAGTCCACATAAGGTCATGACGCATACTTATCTTTCAATATAAGTGTGGTCTGAAATCCAGCGGGAAGATAAATATATCTGAAGTATTTTTTGCTGCATACCCTTTTCTTTTTTATGGATTGTGTGATTCATTATAAGGGAGCAATCAATCCAAACAATATACTTTATAGTAAACTTGCCAAATTTTAGAGATCTATGAAAATATAATATAATTAAATTTTTTAATGATTACTTAAGTGATATTTTAATTTTCTCAGTGTATTTATTTAAGATGCTGGGTATCATAATCAATTTTCAATAGTTTCGACTATTTAAACAAAAAGGTTATGGGTAATTTGATGCTGGATTTTAAAAAAATATGAATTTCTGTTTCTTTGAAACGAAACAATAGGATCTATGATAAAGCCATCGACATACAATAAGTTTAAGTATTTCCCACTAATGTTATTTCTTAGTTTTCATTCTAATCTTATTTTTTTAAGAATAACAATTCATAAATACAGTAATAATTAATCACAATACCCACGGTAAGGCGAACAATTGAACAAGCTTCTCGAGCGAGCCTGCTCACTCGCAGCTCCGCTATTGTCCTACGGGGGGCAACAATTGGTTTGTTACATTCTTCCGAGCCCTCGGCCAACGCGGCCTTCGGTGGCGGCGCGGCTTGATGAGGACAATTGGGAGTGCCATTTACTCCACTTAGCCACCGACGGCCCGGCCCGCCGTGGGTCGCGGTGCCTCGTATAATGTAATAATTACTTTTTCCCACACCACTTTCGAATGCCTTGTCTTATTTTTTTTTCAACATCTGGTCTTTTAAAGAAACCTATTAAATATTTGACGACGGGGATGGAATAAGCACAACGGCAATAATGGTGTGCTCCATCAACAACAGTGAGAACTCTCGAGAGCTTGTATTGTATTTTGATTTTAATATAATATATTGTGTGTTATTATGTATATACCTTATTTTTAGTTGACTAGAATGGCTTGCAAGAAATATTTTAATGGTCATAAAATACGAAAGTGCGCTATTGAACTTTCCTTTTATATATTTAGAAAAAAAGGACACGCTATTTGAATGTTCACCGCCTCGCTAGTAAAAATAAAAAATATATAGGAAGCTTACTCAATTAAAGTATACACCTGTTAGCTGTCTAGAGTTTTTGTGGATTGAGAAAACTATTAAACACATGTTCAAATACAAAAAAAGAAAATCGTGAAAAGTCCGGTGGATCTTATTTTTTGTATTTGTTTTTGTATTAATTTTCAACGGAGGATAACTCCGACGTAAAAATGATTATGAATAATATTTGACACTCTGTAGAGGCGAGCTCCTCGCGGGCCGCCCGAGAGGCGCCGCCAGCTCTCCATACTCAGATATCACGACGCGCGCCGAGGCGGCCGCCGGCGCAGGTGTTAAATTGTTTCAATTCATTTTAATGCGTGCGTGTGCACCGGCACTAGTACCGGGAATTCTTATTGATTGTGTTGACTGAACGCATTCTTCGTGCCTCGTTGCCGCAAGGGCAGAGCCGATGCAGTTCATTTTCAAAATTAATCGTCATCACACTAAACCTAATCATTCGATTTAAATTGTAACCGCTTGTAATTTAATTTTTAAAATGTGGGTTACTTGTAAATTCTTAAAAACAATTAAAGGTTAAATTTAATTTGGGTTATTGAAGGTCGCATTGAGAAACAGGATGATTTAAAAAAAATGTGACCACTAAAAAAATATTTAAAATTCTTCAGGGGTTGGATGTTGACTCTTTGAAAGCGCAATAATTTACTAGGTAATTATTAATTGCAATCGTTTAATTTTTGTTTGAAACGAGGAGCCTCCCGTGCCGCGGTGGGGCCGCGCGCTCCCCTCGCGCCTCGCATCTGCCGCTGCGCCGCAGCCGCCGATTTTAATTTATCCCCCGTATAAAGTTTGTCAGCCGACAGATTCATTCTCGCAAACTCGTTTGTGTCTCCGGGCCTCCAGATTGCTGCTCACCGGTGCGGTCGCCACCTGGGACCGCTCGGGCGATAAAGCGCTCGTTCTTCGCGATAACTAGATCGCTTCATACGTCGTGGAGGTCAAACGGGATTGCAATTCTGCCGACTCGGCGTTAAATTGAGGATGCCTTTTCATTTTGTAAATCCCATCTCTGCCACCTTTCGTGCAAGAAGATAAGTCATTATTTTTTATCGAAAACTGATATAAATCAATTATGAATAAATTGCAATCAGTTTTGGTTATTTGTTTTGTCAGGTGTTTTTGAGTCATTTTGAGTGGTTATCGAGAAAATTCTCATATATGCAGTGTAAAATAGGTGACATGTTTGACATAATGCTGTGTCTTCAAAGAGCCCGTATTAAAGTGATGAATATTTTATATTATTCTGATTATGGTTTTTAGTGAAATGTATTTTTTTACTTTTTACAGGGGTCCACAGCTCTTCAAAATTGAGATGTGATAATTATCTTCCATTTTTATTGTTTAATTTACAACAGGAGTACATATCTTCGCGGGGTATTTTTTATTATTATTTATAAAGTTGGTTAGCCTATAATTGCTAAAAAAAAGAAGCACGCATTATTTCTTATAAGTAGGTTAATTAAACATAATAAGAAGACTGTAATGTGTTCGATTCCCTTCTTTGTACATTATTGATAACTTCCCGGTGACCCGACAGTCCTTGAGGCCCGAGCAGGTATGCGCATACATTGATTTTTTGCCCGTCGCGAGCACCTGGGCGAATCCTCCGCAATCTCTGTGGCTCACTTGCAGTTGCACAGTCAAGAGTGCAGTCACGCGGGTGCGTGCGCCACTGGCCGCCCTGACCAGCGCAACGCGCGCCGCACTGGGTCGCCCGAGTGCTCCCCGCATTTATGCTAATATATTAATTGCCTTCGCCACAGCAGTCCCTCAAACTATGGCAAGAATTTAACGATTCATTTTTTTGAACATCACTTATTGGGCAAGTGGGCTAAGAAATGACTGAATCCTGATTTTTTTATCGGCCCAAAATTTGTATGTTTTATATTTTGAGTTAGTAAAACAAACAAAGTTTTATACTGATGTATTTCCCCTTGACTGCAATTCAGCAAATTAAAATTAATAATCTTACTATACGTAAATCAGCATTTAAATGATTTTATTATAGGTACCATAAATTGCAATATTTTTATGCAGTAAAATGTGATATAATATTTTGAATGCGTGGCATTTAGTCTGCGGTGGTTTTTGCGAGTAAAATGTTTATTTCCAGCCATGGCATTGTCGAAAATACGAGCGGTGATTTATTGGAGGTTTGCGGCCGCCGCGCCGCTTCCGTGCGGACACCGCGCCTCATGCCGGGGCGCAATCGTATTTATTGTCTCAGATGATTTCGCTTTGTGTTGGAAGCCAAAGGGCAGATTTGTTTTTTTCTCCTGTCGCTGCCTTGAGTGGATATTTTTATGACAACGCACTATTGGAGACTTCTCACTTTTTGTTCTGATTCTACACTTTTTTGATGAGGTTAAACCGTCAATAAATTAAAATGACAAATGAATTTACTGAATAATTTTATAATCGCATTGATGTTTAAAAAAAAACGTTGCCTACCGAACTCTAAAGTACGCACAGGTATTTAACTATTTTTATTTTTAAACATGTCATTTGTTTTCTAATTGAAGATATGAAATCATTTCAACAAAAACCTTTTCTGGTCAATATTTTCTCTAATTCTCTAATGCGAAATATAAATTCTGTTTTTTAATATTAATCAACAAGCATTCCTAAATTATGAAAATATATAAATTATTGAATATAAATATTTCCTATTTTGTAAATGCAGATGACTTTATTAAATATTAGCTCAAGTATGGAGTAAATTATTTTATTTACCCTAAAGGTGCAGATCGCCTGGAGTCACGGCTCTCAGCCGAGATAGGCTCCTCAGTCGTTCGCGTTTACAAGCCTCATTGTCTCCAAACCGATGCTTAACGCCTGCGCCCCTTCGCAAATAAAAACTAGTCTGCCGCGCGTGGTTCGCCGTAATGGCGTTGCTTGTTGCGCCGTAAACATTTTATTCCTGAAATTACAAAACCGTAAGTTTTACTTTCCGCGGTTTCCGAGCAAATACAATGCACTCGCCTGCCCCGGCGCATTCTCTCTGCGGCGCTGCTCGTGCGACGCTTTTATTTACAACTTTACCAATAATATTTGAACTAAAGCATAAACAAAACTTAACTCATGTTAAGATACTAACAATCTTATTTTAAGCAGAGATTACTTTCACCTTATGTAAGTATCGCCAATCAAAGTACTCAATGGTTCATGTATTAATATTTATGTTACCAAATATTGGCTAAATCTAGATCAAGATAAAGCCTCGTGTAAGGCTAGTTTTTAATTTTATTATTTTTAATCGTATGTTAAACACTTACTTGAATCTGGTTTAGCGAACGATTCCACGTAAGTCGGAAATAAACCAGAAGCTCATAATGTGGTGACAAAAATGACCTGACGATTCGACAGTTTGAAATGGGACGTGATTAGGAGATTGATGGTCTGCCTGGTGGCGGCTAAGCCGGAGTGTAATTGCGGTTTTATTAGGGTCGACTTAATGCGAACGGCCTTCGGGCTTATCTTAACAGATGTGTCGGCTTAGCTTTAGAGGGCTAAGATAACCCGCCTCGCGTGACTCGCGCCCAGGGACGCCCCGCCCGCGGCTGGCCCAAGAGGCTCGCGGCGGAGCTAATGTTGTTGTACTTCTTTAGTTTTCAAATAAAGTAAACATTTTATATCGTATTATATAGTGAAAATAGACAAAACCTCGATTCATGTTAAAAAAAAAAAAAAATTACTGCAATCCTTGTTGTTATCGAGTTTTGCAAATTACATAAAATCTAGTTATTTTTAATATAAATAGTGGGTTAAATCTTATGATAACCACAAACTTATATATATATATATATATATTACAGTTTTCAGCTATGTCAAAATTAAAGGAAATTGTCACATAAATCTTATATTTCTAGTTTTACGTATTTCATCGTGTTTAAAAATAAGTTTTGAAGTCAATCACCCCTCAATCATTGTTATTGTTATCTCGACGACAAAATAATCCACAAACCCTTTGATTCATCCCTGCACACACGTGCAGCCGCCCACGACACACTGTGGGCGGCAGGGAGGGTGGGCGGCTATCAGCCATCGCTGAATCACGAAGAGCGATGCGGGCAGGGCGGGGGCGGGGGTGGGAGCGGGGGCGGGGGCGGGGGCGGGGGCGGCTCAAAGAGCGCTTTGTGAGACAACTCGCCCCGCCGGGCGCGGGTGGGGGCTGAGCAAGCGCGGCGCTCTCTCTGGGCGGGATCCAAGTTGAACTAATTTGCTTGGAGCTATTAATTTTTTTGAGAATTTTCACAATGAGGTGTTTTTTAGTGGTGACGTCGCTTATTATTTATTCACCGAGTAGAGAAACGTCTACAATCAAGTCTCATGTATACGCCATAAACGCTATTAATTCTTGTATACGCCATAACATAGTCAGTTCTAAATAATATTAATAATTTTTACATTACAATACCACATCAATTCTATTTTATGTTGGAAAATATCTTATCATAAAACGTATTAGTTAACCGTTATTGTTTAGTAAATAATAATGGCATATTTAAACACTGTAAACCTCTGTGGATCTTTATCGATTCTTTGTATACGCTTTAACTTATCTTGATGGACAGCTGATGGTCAGCGCTGGTCGGGTCTGGAGTGAGACCCTCGCGGGAGGTGTCTGGGCGCGCTGCCCCCGTCCGGCCGCCGACAGATAAGACATCAATACCCAACCTGTGCGGGGACCACGCCGTGACGGACGCCGCTGCGTGTCATTGGCATTACATCTCCTTGACCGAAAAACACATAAATAAGGGTCGGTGGAGTTCGAGGCGTGTGGCACCCGGGGATGGGAGGTCCAGTTGCAGATATTGTAGAGATTGACTAAATAAATAATAAACATGTCTAGGACATGTCTATCGTCAATTAATTATTGCACAACACCATTTAAGAGTCTAGTTCAGTAGCTGCTTTTAAATATCCTTTTCTTGTATTTGTACGCCTTTTTTGATCCTGTCGCTTCTCATTTTATAGTTTCTTGTGGTAATGATGATACACTAAAAAGCTAAATACTTATTTTTTATAAAAAAAAGATTGTCGGTGTTTAAATACGATAAGCTATCTGTAGCTTATTAGGGAAGCGCGATTAGCTCTCAAGTCGAATCCCATTGTTTTTCACACCTGGAAACAATCTGAGCTGATTTGTTGCCCTCCGCCCCGCTAGCGACGCCCCGCCGGCCTGCAGCTTGCGGCGGGCGGGGGCAGGGGCGGGGGCAGGGGCGGGCGCGGGGGCGGGCGCGA
Source organism: Atopsyche davidsoni (assembly GCA_022113835.1). Taxonomy (NCBI): domain Eukaryota; kingdom Metazoa; phylum Arthropoda; class Insecta; order Trichoptera; family Hydrobiosidae; genus Atopsyche; species Atopsyche davidsoni. The sequence goes on from JAILWY010000012.1 coordinate 15,731,261, forward strand.
GTGCCACACGCACGCTGCAGATCTGCCGATACCGGCTGAGATACTGCACGGGCCGAGAGGGGAACGGGACCCTTCAGACTATCTACAATTAATCAATTATATAAAGACAACTCTTATTCAAACAAGGATTTTAAACTTCTCATTTTATTAGTTCATATTCAAATAATTGTATTTATTTCCTTTGAAAAAGTAACGGTAAACTTTAAAATAATTACTTTACTTTTTATGTATTAATTATTTCTAAAACTAATTTTTATAATTAACTTTTGAGAATTGTAATGGAAATATTTATTGTTGTAAAGTACTGTGCCTAATATAACCACCAGGCTATAATTAACTAGGACTAAACAATCAATACTTTTTAACGCTTTATTTCAAACCGATTGTAATGCTCTGCAAAATTCTACAAAAATATGCCGAATGTGCCAACTGCACGAGTCCCCCCTGCTGTTGCGTATAACGCCTAAAAATCCAAAAAATACTGATCTCAGCCCGAGATTGCAGTAGAAAATCAAAGGGAATCCCATAATTTGTCGCCGAGGGAGGCGGCGCCGCGGTAGTCCGACAAATGGTTGTTTGCGGCGGGAGCGGCCAGGAGACATCCTTCATTATTTTTTTTTACCTTTGTTTTGTTCTCAGGTAGGTTTATTAGGAAATATGTCTTTATTTTTCAACAGAAAAAAATATCGGAGATTTATCTATCTTTAAAGATGGTAGTTATAATTTATCCGGTGTAGATATTGTATTATTGATGCTCTATAATAAGATAAAACGCCGGTCTTCTAAGATATATGTTTCATTTCAACTCATTTACAGTTATTTGCATTTTAGGTTTTATGGTTTCAGTACAAGATTGCGTCTACTAATATATTTGTTTAATGTGAACTATGTCTTTTTACATGCAAGTTTTTTCAACTTTCCCTTTTATGTATAAATCATAGAAAGTTGTGAATGAATTTTTTTTAATAGTTTTTGTAAAACCTCAACTCACTCCGCATAATTATATCTAAGAAACTATGACTGAAACTAAAAATAAAGATATCTGAAAACACACAAGACAAAAAAAACAAACGACATGCATAAATATTTAGGGGTACTTTTTAACATCGCAACAAAAACTAACAATACTTAAAACATATTTGTCACATCTCAATCTGTATACAAACCGTAATTCAGACGATACAACACGAAGCAACGAGACGTAACGGTTTCCCGTGATAAGATCTCCCTCAGCTGGCGAAATCAACATCCCGCGGCCGGCGTATCTCGATAGCTGCATCTTTCGTGCGGCGCTCATTCACACCTTCCCGGCCGAACTGTACTCGCTTTGTCCCCGGAGCGGAGTTCTGCTCGACTCCCAACATAATCCACTGAGTTTATTGTCCCTCTGCAGCGCAGCCCCCTCGCAAACCAACCCTCGATTCATAATATTTTTATATTAACCCTTAAAATATAGTCATATTTTTTTAACTTCGCGTACACTTTTTGTATCTCCCCCTAAACAGACGTTGATAGTTTGTTTGTCTTATCTATAAATGGTGAATAATTTTTCATGCGTGAATCTCACTTTCAGTGTGAATACTTACGTTAGCTAATCGGTGTGATGCATCTTAGTTTGATTTAATAATTCGAATTGACGATCAAAATTTAAGTAAAATAATATTGAATGTTCCATACTGATGAAAACAATATCGCCATAAGTTCACCTACCACAATGAATATCGAAGCTACCCAATGTCTAATCTTTTCACTATTTACAACAATATTAAACCGTAGTTAAAGTAATTAGCGACGATCCTGCTATAAAATAATCAAAGTAACTAATTTTTATTTTGGGGTAATTTTAATATTTTCCCATATCAAAATAAATAAATAAAATATTTTGATAGGAGTAGTTTTGACCATTAACTTCTCCACCAGTCCACGTCTTGGCAGCATCAGACACCACAAGTGCATCTCCCCTCGTCAACGGCGCAGTCTGCTGTGTGCATCGAGCAGCGAGGAGACAAGGCACAGGTGTCCCTGCATTGTGGCAGCGCATTGTTGGTCCTTGGTGCATCGCTCACTGCACCACAAAGGAGTCTGAGGACGTCAGGACCGATCACTAAAGGAGGGCATGCAGTGCTTACGTACTCGTTATACCATACAAAATATTATGCAGATATTAAATACCGCTTAAGTAGGAACATTGCAGTGTGGTTACATGTATGGATGTTCTGAAATATTGTTTAGTATTTTTATGGAAAATTTTGTTTCGTAAGATTGTTATCAGTTTACACCGTGTAAAAAGGAATTATAAAAAAATCATACGGCGATTGAGGTTCGGGCACAAATTTCACAAGTAGGCTTGAACTCTGCTCGAAACGTAACGTGCAATTTTACAACGATTGATTCAGTTTATCCAGTTAATGAAGTATCTGTTTGTGTTTCTGATTTTTTTTAAATGAAAATATATAGCGTTTAATGAATGTACATTTTATAGTCAAATGAAGAAATTTAATTAAATAAGACATTTATTTTACAATTTACATAATTTGAATTTTATTTATGGTCTTATAAAGTGATTAGCATATTTTATTCGAAACCATTTTTTTTTAATATCATATATACAACTTAAAACAACCAATTAAAATAAATATATCACGTGAAACTCATTTAGTCGTACTTGAAATTTTTATTTATCTAATTTGGTGCATGATGATTAATAAATTATTATCAAATTAATAAAGAATTCATAATATTATTTCATCATTTAGCATTTGCATAAAATGTTTAAAAATATTACATTATAATATACGATATTGATCATAATAGCAATTATTGCATTTTACACTTTGCGTCCATTACGCATTTCCTTTAGCTCAAATGACACTTGGAATCGAAATCCAATTGTCGCTAAGCGACGGCCTCGCGCGCCGGCCCGGGGTCGCGTCGCATTGCAGTTACGGCTATGGGCGAGCCGTCACATTTGTCAAGGCGCCTTTCAGGCCGGGGCGCGCTCGCGAGGAGCCCCCCATTGTCGGGGCCCCCACCTGGCCGCCCATAAACGTTCTGCGAGCGCGAGTACCTGCGCCGGAGAGTGATGTACGACCGAACATGGTTGTCTCGTCGCTTGAGGTTTCAATAAGAGACGCTTAAATAACCGGGAATGCCTGCTTAGAGTGTGCATTTGAAAGTCTGCGTACTCTATTGTTTGATGAAATTTCTTTTATATCACTCTTGTGTGAATTTTATAGCGTTTACAGCTCAGGTTATATTAGCGCAGTTGAACATTGTGTTTACCTGAATTATAGAAAATGACTTTCTTGTCACGTCCAAACATGCAATCAAACCGTGATTCAGGCAGTAGACATAACGCAACAATGACTTTTACTAATTTTAAAAATACGTTTGTCTATTCATAGCGTCTTTTTAAATAAAGTGCCCAAGCAAATTCTCGTCTGCAACATAGCCTCTCAGCTTAACTCATAAGTTTAAAAAAACAATTTTCCTCTTATTTTTCATTCATCGGGTTGTGTAATGATCTCTACGGTTTTGTAAATATCTGGTGGGTGAAGAAGGGTTGCGTTGTCTGCAATTCATAGAGCATAGTCAGTCCTGGTGGGCCCGTGCCGCCCTATCGGAATGCTGATAAGGGCGCCATGTGGTCGCGGGGGCGCCGGAGCTGCGACAGCTGCTCGGCTTGTCATGAATAATTTTATTGTCAATTAAAAATTACAACATTCTTGCTTCGCTGGGATGTTCCCGAATTTGTTGCGGATATGTCAGAATACAAAATTATACTTATACAATAAAAAATACACGATTTTGTAAGACGCCTTAAGCCTGTAATTTAAAATATTGATTACTACGTGGATTGTTTATTTCTTATACTTCAGGTAGCCTGTCGATGCTCTTTACCCGCATGAAAGTTCCGTTTTATTATGTCTCTATATTGATGAAAAATCAATTAGATATTTCTAAAATACGAAGACTAAGTGGTAGACGTACATAAAGCGTAATGTGGGTAGTTATTTCTTCATTAAGTTGTTCTTACTTTGATTTATCACATATCCGCTAATCTATATTGAAACTACAAAATCCAAAAGAATCAGACGTTATTAAGGATGTGGTGGTACTTCTTCAGAGTTTTTAATAATATGGTTCGGTTGGGCGATTGTATACTTGATGTATTATCAAGTTAAGTTATGTTTCCTCCATTGAAATAAAATTAATAAAGACATCATGTTCTTTGTATAAATGAAATACGAACGTTAAAGGTTAAAAAATGTTCCAATTCAAGGTTTATTTAATATAAAAAAAGAGTTAACGATGACATATCTATCGTATCGTTGAGATATCGTACAGGTCTCCCGTGCTCAGAACTGAAGATGGCGCGGGATCACATGAGGAAATGAGAGATGGGAGATGAGAAAATTATGAACTTGTTTCAACATGTGATTTTCAACAGGCATAGAAACATAAAGAATACCTCAATGTTAGGTACTGTGGGCTGTATAATACTTTTACAGCTAAATTGACTCTGAAATCTAATAATAGTATCAAATATGCGAGCTCGCGTCCAGCAGAGTGGGTGCGGGAACACTCCGTGACGAGTCTGTCAGACTCTCCAGGCCGCCGTGCTTAATTGTGCGCGCCGCCGATAGCATCGCGATTGCCGGCGGCGGGACGAGCGCTTCCCTCGGCGGCCTGCCCGGGCCCGGGGAATGTCTGCCCTCAATTGGCGACGAGCCTCTCGTGTGTCATCATTCAATATAAAAAGCTTTCACAGAGATAATCTTACTCGCGAGCTTTTAAATCAATGGCGTAGTATCAGCTGGAAACCAGTTAGAGTTAGACAGCGAGGCTTGCTGTTTTAGCAGCACCAATGCTTTGCCATACTAATGGAAGCATTTAACTAATATAGGAAAATACTTATGAACATGACCTCAATAGCAAAATACTTACCTCTTTATTTGGTCGCGTTTCTCCCTGGGTGGTTTTCTACGTACGAATTATCGCGGAAAATAGCAACGAAAGCGAAGACTTCCTCTTAGTATTTTTTTTGGTTTTTTTTTTTTAATGAATTTGAGAATTGTATGATTTACGTGAATGGTTTTAAAAAATCATCATTTGCACAGATTATTTTTTGGTATAATGTGGTGAAGAAGCAGAAAACCATTAAGTAACTAATACGTGTTGCGAAACTGCTAGTCATAGAATTAAGATAGTATAATTCACAACGTCAATTTTATGGGTATAATGGTTTTTATTCCGTTATTTTTTTAAAGACTGTTATTTCGGAATTTGGTCGAAGGGACAGATTTAATTCGAATGCGAGGGCTACATGCAATCTTCAATCGGTATGCAGTATAGGCAATGTGAGTTTTTCCCAAGTCAAGCGTCTGCAACCAGCGAGGTGGGCGAGGGCCTGGCTGCACAGGGCATTAGAAAGGAGGGCGGGGGGAGGAGGGGGGAGGGAGGGGGCCGGGCGGGGATTGGCGGGCCGGCGGGCGGGGCGGGGCCGCCCACGGCACACCTGCCGCCCTGAGCAGCCTCACCACCACGGGGGAGGGGAAATCTACCGTTGGACTTAGGAGCGAATCCTATCGTCTACATTTTCTTTTAATCGATTACGTTTGGAAAATGTAAAAAAATGAAAATGGAAAGAATATAAGAATAGAGCAACGATCATTCTAAAATAAAATCTACTTTTTCCATGTTAGCACCTATGAAAATAATTTTTAAATTAGTGGTATTGATTCAAATTCTACTACAAAGTGTATTTATTAATGATGTGTAATGATTGATTTTTCAAATTCTTTTTTTATATCTTTCTAGGTACGTGATTTATTATTCTTTCGCATTTTTACCCTAAATATCTTTGGAGAATACCTTGTCTCACTATAAAATTTATGAAAATCTAGTAAAAAATACAAGTGGCAAAATGGGAGAATAGCGATGAACTATTTTTTGTGTTGATTATAAAATTATATTTGGCAGTATATTCCTTCAGACATTGGTCATGTGGTATAATGTAATGATGTCATTGGAAATGATTCTTATGACAATTTTTTAATTAAAATATTAACTTGTTTTTGAAAATTATTTTTTTTTTAAATTAAGAATATGTTACTGTATATATAGATTCGATGCACCTTTTCCCACCAAATGCTGCTATCTAAATCGAATTTATTTTTATTTGTGAATATTATGAATCTGTTGATATCGCATCTGCCACATCACTTCTCAGAGCATACAAAAAGCCACAAAAACTGTCAAATAAACAAGAATAACAAAGAGCCTGCAAGTAGGAAGCACGCGCCCCGCAGGGGACTAAAAAACTGAATAATTTTTTCAGAGGGCGCGGCCGGCATTCGCGCCGGCCATTCCCGCTCGTTACTCAACATTGTGGCTTTCAGCTTTCCAGCGATTTCGCATCTTTTGGGAGATCCCGCGGCCGTGCGGCGTCTCGCCCAGCCCCTGCCTCCAGCTGCTTTTTAAAACAAAAGTGTATTAAATAGGTTTTTTTTATTTTCGCCGTGAAATCAAACGAAAACAATGAGAAATCAAAGAAAATGGTATTTAATGCATTTTTTTATTTAAACCGTAATTATTATGAAATGCTCAGCTCTTATTTTTTATTGTTTAAAGTGTACTTGTTCGTGAATTTGAAATAAAATATATTTCGTTTTGTTTTTGTATCTTAATTTATCCTCGTTTCTATGATAGAGCTTTAAACTTTTTGATTGAAATTTTGTTTATTTAAAACTAGTATTATTCGAAGTGGTTTTTGCAAATCAATCACAAATAAAACGATATTTTCAAGGTGAAATTTGCGGCTTGACGATCCTCAGATGGGTGTTAATTATTTTATTCAACAATCGTTCGGTGGGCTTAACTTGTATTGAATAAAATAAAATCTGCATTGATTCATCTCCATAAGTGTATAGAACAGTAGCACTTGCGAGATGCCCGGCAGTCCCTGCGTTGCGACCTCCGTCAGCGACAGTGAAATGTTCTCAGCGGACAATTGCATTTATCAGTCATTAAGCCCGAACTGGTTCCGACGCCCGACTCGCGAGTCCTGGGCCTGCGCCGCGGAGGAAGTCGCTCCCTGTGGCCGGAGGCAATGGCAGAGCGTGCTTCGTGTAAATCCAATAGCTTTTCGCGAACACCATACTTAGCGATATTTAAATGTAAACAAACAACTCAATCAATCATTGAAGCAATTTAAATAAGAGAACCCACAGCGCGACGGGAGCCTTGCGTGTAGTTGTTTTTATACTTGTGAGATAATTTTACTTTTAACCATTACTTATTTTATTATCATTGAAATTACTTTCAATTATGTGCAGAAAAAAATACAGACAAAATCAGAACGGAGTGGATTATATTCGCTTTACTTAATAATTACTTTTGTAAAAATTGTCTCTGTTTTCTCATTGTCATTAGTGTAGGCGGTGACCGCTTCGTAGAAATGCTGGCACCGGAGTATAATCATAACTATTTTTCCCGAGTATATTTTACAATGTTTAAAGTAACGTAACCGCTATGCACCACCAACCCTAGCAATTTTTGGACCGGACTCTCTGTAGTGGGTCTGTATTCTCTGTACGTCCCAACAAATGCAATGCTAATGGTCTAATTTGCACTCATAATATTATCTTAGAAAAACGGTTCGTGTTAAGCGATTCTAATAGGCTGTGATAAAAAAAGGAATACAAATTTTTTTCTTTGTGAGTATCAAAGGACTCTTGAAATAACAAATTATAATGAGTAAGAAATTTTAGTGTTGTTTTAAAGATTTCTGTCTTGCTGTGTTTAATTGTATCGATTAGGTGAGCGTTTTTTGAACTGCGATATTGACAATGACCGATGGCACTCACTTACTAGAGTAGACTTGCAGTAGACGCAAGGTGCATTCGGTCCCGCGCAATGTCCGGTGGTCCAGGACACGCCGAGAGGCGGTTGCCAGGTGTCGCGCGGGAAGGTGCAGCGATTTTACAAGGAAAGGGCGAAGACCTCTCAGAGAAGAGACAAATTGTCCCTGCGAATGAGAGCCTGCAATTTCCTCGTCCTTATAAGCGCTTATTTTTTCTCCTTTCTAGCTACTTTTGCATCTCATGAACTGAATTTAAAAAAAACAATGTTGTTATATCCGCTTTGACACGTTCATTTATTTTTTAAAGCATTGTTATCAAAAGTTTAAAAAAATATATTCACCATTGCCTCAATGTATCTAGAACGAATACAATTTTTTTGAAATTATTGAATTCATAAGTGATAAAGACAATGTGGTTTTTTTTTTTTATATTATGATTAAACTAGCAAGGGCCGAGTGGGGGGGAGCTTTCGGGCTTAGGAATCACTCTGCGGAGCCCCCGGTGGGCGCACGTGACCCCCAGGACGGCCATAGGGGTAGCGGGTCCACGGGGGTGGAGGGTGACCTGCGAGTCGCGTGCCTGCCCGCGCGGCGCATCAATCACCGGAACCCGCGCATTGTGGTCGGATGAGATCAGCCTTCAGTTTTGAATACGCCACTTCATAATACGTCAAATTTAATATGTGCCCGTCAAAAAATTGTAACTAAACTTTATTAAATAAAATATTTTATTTACCATATTGCCAATATCAATTATAATGAGGTGAGCTATTTATCTTCTCGTGTAACTGTGTAAAAATATTCCATACAAAAAAGTGCTTTTTAACATCATCGGCAAGATCAGAAGCGGAGCGCTAGTCCGGAAAACGTAGAGTGGAATTCCTTTTGTAACATACAGCGGTCTACGGTGGTTCCTATATCACTGCAAAATTCTGCATGTAATACTGAAAACTGACTTTATTTCATACAATCAAAGAAATATGCTGCTTATGCACTAATTATTTAATCATTTATTTGAAAAGTATTTTAAGGATGTACCCACATAACTTATCCGTGTATATTTCACGTATTCATGCCCATACAAATCAGACGTTAACCCCGAGGTGCCCATACATGAACTTCGCTTTATTCATAGTCTCTTGTCTTTACGTTCAAGTTAATCTAACCAAAGACAATGCGACCTCCTTCGCGGACAAAGGCAGCGCGGAGTTCCCCCGTCAGCGCCGCCGCCCGGGAGGCCCCCGCCCCGCCCCCGCCCCCGCCCCCGCCCTCGCGGCCACTGCACATCCCATTGTGCGGGGTAACTCGACACCGCCCGATTGTACGACGGGGAGGATCAGTGGTTTCCCATTACAGTGTTTTGTGCGGCTCGATTAGTGGTGCTCCATAGAGGGATGTTTGTTGTGATGCTTGAATCTGGATTACGAACAGAATTATTAGATAATAATAATAACAACGAAAATTGTTAAAAATTATACATATTTCTGGGCAAAAACATCTTTTAACTGCAATGCAAGAAGTTCTATAGTTTGTTTTAGTTTTCAAATCAATTTTATTTTTTCACTTTAGGTCTTTTTAAATTATAATAATTTTCTTTTAAATTATTATTATTATACATAAACGTTGGGTTGTCGCATTTCAAGGTCTTCAATACTCTCAACAAAAAAAAACGAAAGGGAATTTAGCATTGACATTATGATTGTAAACATAGTTATTTGTACAAAAATCTCAAAACTAATGAATGACATCCTGAGCGGTGGTAGACAGCCGCCCGGCTTTTAATTAGGTACAAAGTATTTTAACGAAGCATTAAAAATCTGTACGCGTTCAGACCTCGCAGAGCGGCCGTCTTGCGCGGCGCAGCATCCAGCACGCCATGGACCGTTGCATTCAATGTTTATAGACCAACGCGGAACCTGCCTCTGCGCTCTCAATTTTTGACAGGATTTTCACGGGGAATCTCGCCTCGACTATTCCATTTTCCATTTTTCCATGTTACACCACTGATATTAACTGTCTTTGAGTTATTTTTTATATGCACTGTAAAATATAATAAAAGTAATCGCTGAAAATATCAAATATATTCTACATTAACGATATGATTAGTTCTGCAGCTCTACAAGTGGATATTGATTTTTAACAAACCTTCGCCATTCTATTCTATCAGTGGCCTTAGTGCTTATTTGGCACTGGTTTTGGTTTTTATCTGCTGACCTTCCCCCTCCGACCTACGCGTGTCTGCCCCAGTCGCAGGTATTCGGACTGGGGCCCGCGACGGCGGTCCGCGTCGAGCGTCTCGGAGAAGCCGCCTCGTGTGCGCGCACTCGTGCCCGAATGGAAATATAATTGAGGCGGGACGTGGCCGGCAGATCGACGTCCGTACAAGTAGTCACTTTAGATTAATTTATTTAGGGTGAATTACAAATCGCCGCTCCCCTCCGTCTGGCGGCTGGAGTGGGCCGCGCTCTGCCCTCGCGCCGACTGCTCCTCAGGACGCACTGGCGATATTATTTTAAATAAATTTCAAAATAAACACTCTCAGTTTGCGGTTTATATCCATTACATGCCACTGTAATTTTAGAATCAGAACTATATTTACATTAGCAGTGTACGTATGTAAGTTTATAGATGTGATATTTTTTATCGTTCTTGTATTTGTATGATACCAAACCGAAAGATACGCCAAAACCGTAGAAGTTATTTGAGACATAAATTATTCCAAACACTTTGATGTGCTTTTTAAACTTTTGATTCTGTGATATGTAAATATTTAATACTAAAATTTCTGGTGGAATTAAATGATACTAAAAGTACATCACTCGCCGGTAGCGTGCGGCTGGGTCCTTACCAATTTAGATGCGATGGTATCTGTCCCCGGCCCAGTCCGCGTCCTCCGCCCGGTGACTCACGGCCCGTCTGGAGCCCCGGGAGGGCGCGGCCGGGATCCATTATCGCTCCCGCCTCCGATCCTCGAGAAGCCGCCTCACTTATCGTTATGGATATTTGAATTATTGAATCAATCAGATCTGCCGCTCTAGGTATAGATATTTTTTCAAATAAAACACAATTAACTATTAATATTAAATCATGATGACATGTATGAAACATAAAATATGGAAGTACAAACTACTACCCCCGAGGTTGTAGTTTCTCCGGAATCAAAAAAACTTTAAAAAAACAGGCAGGAAGTGTGTGATTAATTAAACTTGTAAAAAATAATTAAAGTGTGAAACCAAAGACGGAAGCGACACCTGAGGCGACTCACGCCGGCTACGAGAAAACAAGAAAAGGGTCCCTCAGAAGGAGGTCGGGCATAACTTCTCGGCCCGAAATTTCCAACAAAAATCCATTCTTTCGTCGCGCCATTACAACTCAATTAAAAAACACACAAAAATTAAATATAAAAAAATAGATCGCATATTCATGCACGGGGAGGCTCGCGCGCCTGGCGTCATCTGGCGCGGCGATAGCATCTCGGGCGGGCAGGAGGGCAGGCGGGGCTGGCGGGGCTGGCGGGGGCCGCGGCTAATGTATGTAAATTGACAGACAATCGGAGGGACCGGGGGTCGCGGGGCACGTGCGATATGGATCGCGTCCTGCCCGGTTGCAGATGGCACGTGATGGACGCCACTTACTCCTGCCTGCTATCTAAAGCGATTGGCAATTTATACACGCTCGCTAATGACTCATTGCTGTAGCTTTTTAAATGTCGTGTTACCGATCAAACATTTGTTGTATTTTTTGGGGTAGGGCCACGGAATTTTTTCAGGATATATACCTGTAATGTTTATAAAATATGTCTAGATCAAAACTATAGCTCGAAAGTACGTTAAAGAGTGACCGCTCGTTTTGTTTTCTGATCCGAGACAAATCTCAGTATATATGCACTGCGGATGCACTCAGTGAACCCAAAGATCTCGCGTATTCAAATAGGGCGCGAAAGTTTGGCTCACACTGCTCGGGAGAACTAGACAAGCGAATACTAAACCTACACTTTTTAGAGATTGCGTCAATATTGACAAATTAGACATATTTTGCTGGGCACTTTCGTTAGGAAACATGCCAATCCAATTCCCGCAGATAATCAGAGCATCCTTGATCTTGACCTGCTTTAAATAATATATAGTAACATATGCAGTATTCAGTATTGAGGGTCTGCAAAAACAACAATATAAAACAATTTAAGTATCATCTACCCTCGCTGGGCTCGGATCGCGTGTCTGTTGGAATTAATTCCAATTGCGATATTTGGAGTCAATATGTAAATCAGTCGAGATCGGCGGGCAGGGGCGGCCACATGGCGCTGCGTCCCCGGCAATTACCGCCGACACCGCTGTTAATTGTCGACGATTCAGAACGGCGATGATTCACACTCTATAACAACTATAACGACCCCCACCCACCCCGGGCGGCTCTGCTGCAGGGGAATGCATTTTCATCTGACGTAAGCGTGCGCTGCTGCAGTTGCATGCACCGAGCACAAATCATTTTTAGTCCTTAAACTTTGGATATATATTTTTGAAATTCACGATAGGCTAAGTTCATTAAATTTTTTACTTATTTAAATGTATCTCACATAAAATTAATATGAGCTCCTATCACAGCCATTATTTTTTGATACTTTTATTTCATTCTGTAAAATTTTTTTATGGAAATCTAATAAATATTTTAATGTAGTTTTGATTTTAAAAAATTCATCTCAATTTATATTAAGTGCATTTGATGGAAATCGATATTGTTTCATAGTGACAAGGGCGTCTGGGTCTCGTGTCTCCATCGAATGAAAATCGAGTCTATTTGTAGAATAAACTGTTTGCACTTCATCTGTGTTCACTTTGAACGAGGACTGATGTAATCCGGCCCTAATTCCACGGCGAGCCCCGCGCCCTGTCCTGTGCAAACTCGGGCGGGTGGACTTGTTTGATCTGAACCCTTTCCCATTATCTGATCTCCTAATACCGGCGATACATATAATCCTTTTGTATTCTTTGGTAGACCTGGAATTGCATTGTTTAGGCAATGATTACTCAATTAAATTTATTTCTTTGCTTTTTATATTATCGATTATCATCTGCTGCCTACTTTACTGCGGCTATTTTTTTTAAATTGCTAATTGTTGTATGCGACCTTGCTTTATTGAGCTTTGTATAATTCTTTTTATTTGTGATTATCCAGCTTTTTTATTTATTCAAAAGCAATACGTGCAGTTATTACATACACAGACATATACACAATTCCGTTTACTTCATAGTTTAATTATAGTTCTTATATTATCTGTAGCTCGCAGTATGATTTTAGATTATTAGTCTCATGGATATCGTATTATCATTATGTACAAATTGGATGTGCATTTATTTGAATTTACCAAAGTAGTTGTTACCAGCTCGGTAAACACGGGAGTATCGGGTGACGGGGAAGGGTTATCCGTGAAGGGCGGAGCGCTCCGCTACGCACGCGCTTACTGTTGCTTGCTACCGGTTAATACCTTTGTGAAGACTTATCGCCGCTGCAACGAAACAATGGTTTATCTACATGTTGCGTATTTCAAATTATGTAATTGCCTGTGAGTTTTAAGTCCACTGCGTATCTTCCACTAGTTGAAACTAATCTACCGCACACGCCGGGTGGGTTGGCACATGATAATTTCAAAGTATTGTATAACTTAAGGAGAAAGATTTTCCGGTACATGTTTATATATTTCAGTTTGATGTCTTTCAGTTGGTATTGATCATAATGTATATTGTTTTAATATGATAAAAAGGATAATGTCTACTGTTTAACACTTATTTATTATTGATACTTTTTAAGTCCAAGAGTTAAAAACAAAAACGGGCTTAATTTGAACTTAAATTTAGCTGAGACAAAAAAGTTGTCCTATTAATACAGAGTTTAACCACTTTTATCTAAAATCTGATACCTTGGCGCGGTATTTCCCATCGAATCAATGACAAGTCTGACCTGGAAAGCAGCTCGCACGCCCTCGTCAGGAGTAGGCAGGGGTGGGCAGGGGCGGTCAGGGGCGGGCAGGGGCGGGCAGGGGTGGCCAAGAACGGGCAAGAGTGAGCAGGAGTGGGCAGGAGCGGAGCAGGAGCGGGCCAGGAGCGGCGGCCTCGCGCGGCGCGCCACCTGGCTCACCTGCGTCGGAGGAAGCGCTAATGCGGGTTTCCTCAGTTATGACTTTTTTCCATTTGCGCCGCAAATTGTCGATAGTAAAGGTGCTTTCTATGAGAAATAAAACGATCTGTGCAAGCTGCGGAGGCGCGCGCCTCCAGGATCCGGGCCCGGCGCCGGTGCGATAGCCATTGACATTTAATTATTCTTTACACCTTTATAGTTTTTCTATGCAATTCATACGCTCGACATCCTAACCGTTTTAATTGTAAATTAACCGTAGTAAAAATATCATGGTAGTTGATTATCTCTCGTTAACATAAATTATATTTAGTAAAAAATGTTACTCTTGACTACTGAATATATACTTATAAATTAATTCAAATAATTTGGCTACATTTTGTACATGTGAAATATGTTGTATTATTTTTACTTTTTCAAAATGATCTACGAATAATTCGATCACACAAAATTTTGGATTTTGTGTCCGAAAGTTCTCAATGAAAACAAATCGTAAGTATTTATATCGAGAGATACGGGCGAAGGTGTATCGGTATCCCCTATTATTTTTTATTGTTGTGAAATGTATGAAGTATGTCGTTCTTAAATATTTAGCATTATACTTATGAATTATCATTTGTGAGAGCATTCAGTATTGTTGTATAAATAATCTCACCGCGTGCGTTAAATGACCTGAATAGGAATTCCAGCCATTAGCAAACAAAGCCACAAACATCCAAAACTATATTTATGGCGTCACTTAGTTTTATTTTTATACCGAGCGGCCAATAGAATAAATTGAGTCGTCCCTTTCTTTCTAAACTGTTTTAATTGCTTTTTATTGTTGGTTTTTTAAATGTTTTTTGAATGTCATTTGAATAAGTTAGTCTCATTGCCGTATTGTCCAAAGCAACCCCAGAAAACCCTTTGGCTGGTTAAGGGTGAGGGGTGCGCGGAAAGAGGGGGGTTCCAAATGAAATGTGGGGCGCAACAGGAAGCCACTTTACTATTGTATTAGTTTATCATAAGGATGGTTCGTGCTCTGGGATGTAGTATGCTTCGGAATACTAGATTTAATAAAAGTAATTATTTTTATCAAAATGAAGAATCTTTTAATATATATAAAAAAAATAATAAGTTAAAATATACCGTTATTTTTAATAAGATCTCTTAACTAGGTAAAAGCGAATGCGCTCGAAACAAACGTGTTTGTTATCTCCTAGTTATTTTGCTATTCGTATTTGTTGATTGAAATCGCACGAAACTCATCTTTACATAACTCAATAGATTGAGGTTATTTGGTGTGAAATTATCGGTAATAATTTTGTTGTTATAACGTGATGTCTAAGTTAAGTCTAACAAATTTTTTTTAGGAATACCTTTAGGTGGAATGAATAGATGTGACGTTTTCTGCCACTAAAACAACAATCGAACCAAATAAAAAACTGTTATAAACCCAGACGCCCCTGGGCAGCGATTCCTCTTGAAAACGTGTAACGTGTATACTTTTCCGCGCGAACAACAATTATTGTAAGTCTCCCCCAGCGGTGTGGATGGCCACTTGTGGACAATGGGCGGAGGCGGGCGAGGGCGGCCGGTCCCGCCGCCCTGGCTCGGCGCGTGACGTCACTCGTTTCACTTCCGTGGGAAGAGCGGAGGTCATTTTTTTTCTAATTGTTTGCACGAGAGATGATGCAATTACGCGTCGCATTATGCAAATGGAGGGCACTCGATGCATTTAAAATACTCTGATTGCTTTTGTTTGAAATGAATAATTATTGTCATAGGGTAAATTTCAACATTTTTATGTATTGATTTATGTTTATCTTGTGATTAATGTATAATAACCCCTTGGTGATAAAAGGGGAATTAAGAAGTATATTATTATTTAAATTATAAAGAATTTTCGGTATATTACCGATCATAATTATATCAAAGCATAATATTATACAGGTTATCCGTCCATGTTTTTTTCACCCAGTCAATTTCTATATTTACATTAAGGAACTGTATTTTGAGATTAGTGGCTTTCTGTTCGCGTAAAGAAAACGTCGACTCTATCTTTTTTTTTATTTATAACCATTCATGTAATGAGATATTGTGTCTTTTCTTAACTAAGCAGTGATTTTTTTGAAGATAAATTATAAAGTTACTATATTATTTACCGAACTAATTCTGTTAATAAATATTGTTTTAGCAACATAATTTAAAAAAAAAAAAATATTTTAATGCGAACGGTTTGTTTTCTTCTACATGTTATTACATTATCCCACGATACAAAATTACAGGTCAATTCAAAACCAATTGTAACAACATGACGTCACCATTAAAAAAGCTCCGCGTCAGCTCAAGTGGCCCGACACAATGGCGGCGCGCGAGGCTCCTCTTATCTGGCACCCTGTCCCTGGAGCCGCGCCCCGCGCCCCGCGACCGCAGCCTCCGCGGCTGTGGGAACCCCCTCATTAGCCGCCACCCCGCGCGTCTCGGCGCTGCTCGGCCCTGCTCGGCCCGGTCTGGCGGAATGACTTCGCAAGTGGTTTTATTTAGTAGTTGTGTGTTTTGTTACTGTTTCTGGGTTACTGTGCTTCATTGTTGAGCCGCCAGCATAAACTTTGCTGTTATATTTTTATGTAATTCAATGTATGACGCTACACAAGAATCACTCCATTTTATACTATCCAACTCGTATATTTTGCTAGTATCCTACGATTTACATCGTAATTATTTTTTATTAAAATTATTTTTAATTGATATATTTAGATTTTCTGTTGTAGAAAAAAAAATTGCGGTAAAACATTTTTTCGTACTAATTTGTAATTTAAAAAATCAGCGCCAATCAAATATTACGTTGGGTTATTATGTTTCTATTTAATGAGAAAATCTATTATATTTTAATAATGCGATTTTCCATCCGAAACCTTTTATTGGTCGTATGGACCGCTCGCTACCGATTCACCAGCAGCGAACTTGTGAAGATGCCACGGATCTCCAATAGTACTATTGTTTTAAATAATAAAAGGAAACATATTATTATAAGAGCAGGTAGATTCACAAAGCGCCACACAAAAGGAACAATCGAAGCACTTTTCTCAAAAACAAGTACCGATTTAGAAACAGTCCACGATCGAGCGTGTGAAAGAAACGTTTTACTTTGGAAACAGAAGAAGGGGGCTTCTGAAGATCGAGATAGTCGAGTGCCAATATGCGGCAGGGGCCCCGGGGACTCAGCCCGCCTGGGAACCGCAACCCTTCCCCGGCAGGTGACCGTCTTATCTGATCTGCGCGTGTAAAACTGTTACAACTACAATCATTTGTTCCGCGGAGTCTGCATCGGGTGTCACATCGGGGCGGGACTCTTTCACAGGCTTCGCCATTGACTTTTGCGATTTGAGCAATTATGCGGCCTATTGAAAATAACTCTTTCAATTTTTTATTTGTGTTACTTCCGAGTGAGCGGATTCGGAGATCCTATCTCACTGCTGCAAAGTTTACTGTGGATTTATTGCATATTTGTGATTGGTCTTGATGAATGGACCTGCATTTTGAATTTAACAGGAGGTTAAGCACGGTCTATTACAATGAGACTAATGCATATACATACAAGCAGGCACGCAAAGGGACATATATTTGTTTGGAATCGTACACAGTTAGCAATTAACACGACACATGCTGGTCATTGTATATAAAGTACGTCGTCGATTCTTACCACCTCCTTATAAATTATGCCAAACTAATAAAATTGGTCAAAAACTATCTGTGCTAACTTTGCCTACCGTAGTGTTTTATTCAATAGAGTTTACGAACTTCTTTATTACTTATTTTATTTATCTGGTCGCTGGTGTACTTTGCAATATTGATAGCAAAAATATTAAAGTTTATATTTGCATTTATGCTCACTTGCTTTCATACTCACCCTTTATATTTGAATAATTTTTTTGTTCCTTGTATCTATAATTCTTTCGGCTATTTTCTGAAATCATTTATCAAAACCCATATATTTTGTTTTAAAAATTGTTTCTCCATATTAATTTTTGTAAATTAAATTTTTACAAAATAGAAGTCAATATGTATAATAATTTACACTTAAATAAAACAAAATATCGCTTCGTACTCAAAGTTGATTCAACGGAGCCGGTTAGCTGCAGCTTTTGTTTCGGTGACGATCAGTCGAAGGATTATCGGCACCGAGCGCGGCGATACAGGTGTTACCGCCCGTAAGCTGCTCTCGGGAACACTAATAGAATTCCAAATGAACTGTAATGATATTCACGGCTGCAGGAGAACAAAACTCATTCCATTTACAATATGGAATACCATTAACCGATTAAAGTCCCCCGAACAGTTCTCGCCGCAGTGGCGGCGAGGCGCTGATCGGCCCGTCCAATTTCCAGCTCCTTTCTGCACGCAGTACTCCTATGTGAATCGTATTGATGCGGTACCTTCCGTATAAACTGTGTATCTAGTATGGTCGAAGTATTAATAAAAATATCATTCGACTGCTGTTAGCTGCAACTTTGTTGCAATAAAAATATTTAAATGGTGCAAATATTTACCACTGCCAACATTGACACCAATGCCACAAAAACATTATAATACAAATGTATGTCATAAGACTGACTAGCAAGTAAAGTTTAAACGTTTGCGTAGTTGACACGAGGCCGCAGTGGCGGGCGTGGGTGCCGCCCAGGCAGGGCAGATGCAGCGCCGTCAGATTGTCATTGCGCGCCTCCTGGCCTCCTGGCCTGGGCGCCTGGTCGCCTGGTCGCCTCAGCTGTCGCCATTATGTACGCCGCTCACTCCTCGCGCGCGTGCCTGGCGCGTGCCTCGCCCCGCTACCTGTGCGGCCCCTGGAGACGTCGCAGACACTTTCTACTCGTTTGACCTAATTTTGTAAAATAAATACCAAAGCACTGCTATTAAAGCAGTGCAGTTTTGTTAACGCAGTCGTAAACATAGTCTTTGGTAGCATTCGTACGTGTACTTTAGCTCTGTTGAGATTGATTCATCAGCGAAGCCTCGGTATGATTTCGCCACTCCGTTTTTACTTTACCTACTATTAGTACTATTCAAGTATTACGAATTCAATAGAATACAACCTGTGTGCTATTAGTATTTTGTCAAATTTGCATTTGGAAAATGAGAAATAAAAAAATCTAGAATGCATAACGCAACAAAATGATAGGAAATATATTAAACATATATGTAAAATGATTAGTAATACTAAAACTATGCTAAAGTAGTTAAGATTTCTGGTGAATTATCGGGCATTTTTTTTTTGGAATCAATCACCTGCGACCTCCGGCGGGCCCTCCGCGTCCTCCGGTGCCCCGCGCCCCCGACGCCCCGCTCCCCCGACGCCCCGCTCCCCCGACGCCCCGCGTCCCCCAGGTGCCATCGAGCGGGCCCGCATGGGCGCCGGCAACTCACATCCTCGGCAAATAAACACAACTCGAGCGTGTTTTTCTGTTTATCTCTAAAAGGGTCTTTACACTTGATTGTTTTATCCGAGGAAGCGTTTTGATGAACTGTAAACCCAGAACTCAACATGTTTTAATTAAATTATATTTGGCTTGAAATACAATTTTTTGTTCGATAGTCTTTTTAATTTTTTTTTTTATTTATTTGTGGGGCTCTATGGGTGCGGAATATATTCTCTGTAACTATGATTACATTAGATTACCCAAAAAAATATTTCATTACAAATTAGTAAATAAAATATTTTAATTTGATATGCCCCCGTCGACTTCTGTTTTGGGATACCCTGCGCATCATCAGCCTCCCTATTTCCAGTTGTCGTTGTCGCACGCCACCGTTGAACATCCTACTCGGATAAAGCTACTAAGTAAAGCAGCTGAACACGTGAACTAAAGATACCTGGATTTGATTGCAAGTTGTTGTTCTTGTCCCGTCGCGGAGTCTACCGCTAGACAAGGCGAGGCACTCGCTTCCACCTGCAGCCCTCCCGAAGTCATCGCCCTCCCGCGCACGCGCCGCAGATGATCCATTTCCATACCATAGGGGTGATAATCTATCGCCGCACTCGCCGCCGGTCGGCAATTACTGCCGCGGAAAACAGCTTTCCATTTTCATAATTTATGATTCACATTAACTATTGTCTTCTGCGCAGGCACTCGCGGGCCACGCGCTGAGGGAGGCGCGGGCGAACACGGCTTGGCTAAAACCACTACTACACCCGCTACGATACAACCGATAACCGAATTGTAAGTAACTAATTGCGTCTCTTTATTTTTAGTTTTTTTTACGATTTTACCCGAGTAAACAATGCAAAAGAGCCATTAGCCAGTTACCATTCGGTTGTCAGTTGTGTCGCAGCGTGGGTAGATAGCTCGATCGCTTCAACCGTCACATCTCAAATTAGGCTACTATAAATATAATTATCGCTTCAATGGACTTAGTTCTCTCTTCTTATGAAAAGCATGTAATTTTGAGTAAATATTTGTTTTGTTTAACTAACGATGTTCACTACATACTTTGAAAAATTGGTTACTCTTTTTTGTCTTGAGTATGCAATGCTAATTTTGCGAGTTCATATGTGGGTGGTGTTCAGCGGGTCGGAGAACTCACAGCTCTGCTCTAAATGAAAAAAAAGTCTTAAATTTTGACATTTAATTTTGTTATAATTAGTTCCTTTAGGTATTGAGAAAAATATATGAAGCTTATAAAATTAAACATTTTAGACGTATTTCATTTCGTACCTGGATATTTTTTTAAAATTTAAAATTTAATAAATATAAAACAAATCTATAAAGAAATCTGAAAATCCGTTTGAGCAATAAAAATCACGGATCAAAACGGTTCATGTCATTTGCGGTGATCAATTTGTCACCCGGCGTCTTATCTCTCCAGTACCGCCCGCCGGCTTGCTGCGAGGCCCCCGGGGCGGCCACCGGGCCTCTGTCGACTATCCATAATTTATATCAATAATGGTGTGGCCCTCCGTGGGTATTTGGCGAGATACGGCAGGGCGCAGACCTTCAGCCGCAGGGGCGGGGAAACTTCCGGAGAGCGCGGGCTGCAATGATTTTCCTCCCAGCCTCGAAGCCGCCGTGCCCGGCTGAGGGACTCGCATCTCGCACACTGGCTGTCATATGTAATTAATCAAACGATTTTGATTTGAGTTTTTTGCAACCGCCTCTTACGCCCTCGTCTAGCTGCCAGCCCTGCTCAGGCGGATATCTTGAGATGCGATCATTGAGAACTATTGTAAAATAAATGGTCTCCTGGATCTTCTTATTATTTCACCGTTAGAATATTCGTCTAATGTTTATTTGTTTGTTTTAGATGCAGATATGGATCCGCTCAAAATATTTTTGTCAGAAAATACCCCCACGATTAATTTTCCTGAATCCACAAATTTTACTCAAAATCCCAAATACGTGACGGCAGTGAACAATCTTAGGAAAGATTTTTTAAAGCTGTCGTTCGATAATAAAGAGAATACCAGAGATGCGTCCTTGAGGGCGCTGATGTCTCAGGGGAGCCTCGACTTTAACTCTGTCAGAAGAGCCGTCGCTGGAGAGTCCGAGGGACGGCGCGGCGAGAGGAGCCGCAGCGGAGCGGCCGCAGGTACTTACTGCACGGCTCACGGACTGCACGCTCGACCGACGCTCGGGTGCATCCGATGTGACCTCAAAACACCTGGCTTTGCTCTGTACAGGGGGTATATATATATATATATATATATATATATATATATATATATATATATATATATATATAAATTTGATTTTTAGTTAAATCTTGTTCACGTAAATGTAAACATATATCAATTTGGAAATCTATTGTGGCGTTTGTAAAAAGAATATTTTATTAGGATTTTATACATATATAAATAGTTCACACGGTTGATTAAGTTTATTTAGTAATGTTGTGATCATCTCGTGGTCCAAAATCATCAAAAGCGGAAGATACGAGCAGCTCAATCTCCATTCGTGACTTATGTACTAGACCAGAGGTGTCAAACTCAATTTTGCAGAGGGCCATATATTAAATTTAGTATGTGTAGGCGGGCCAGATTCAAATAAAATAAGTCTAAAAGCTCTAAAAAACACGATTCTTCTTTCTGTGACACATTGCGATCGCGGGCCGTATCTTTGACATGACTGTCCTAGACTAAATTACGTAAAACGATACTCCAAGCCACTACTGTGCAATGAGAGTAATAATTTTTACTGTCGTAATTCTGAGTTGTTAATTTTAATAAATTTTGCAGAATATGAAGAGAGAAGACATCAATTGATAAACAAAATTGAGTCAATAATGGCCGAAGTATTGAAAGATATAAACAGCGGAAAACATCCCAAATTCATAATTAGAAACCAAAGAATCTGGAGTAACTGTGTGTTCGAAGAGAAGTAAGTTTTGCAATATACTTAATATATTTTTAGATTTTTTGCAGTCGGTATTTTATCACAGTGGTTGTGTTTCCGTAGAATAAAGTTAAAGGAATCGGATGACGCTCAAATGGTGGTGGTGAATTTCGGTTCGCCAAACAGCAAGGAGAAGTTTTGCCTGATCATACACCTGCTGGCCGTCTTACACCGGATGCTCGTGAAGCAGACGACGTGCACCCGGAGAGAGCTGTACTACCAGCACGTGGCGCGGCTGAGGAGCCAGGACGCGCTGGACAGGGCGGTGCGCGACGTGTGCTGCGTGCTGCAGGCGCCGCCCTGGGAGCTGGGCCTGCTCGCCTCCGCCAAGGGGCTGCTCGCCGGGCCCCTGCGCCTCCGCGGCCCCGCCCTCGACCTGCGCTGCACCACCAGCGGGGGTAACTCCACCTGTTTCCAACTATATGTACCCATCTCTATATTCATTTGAACAATTTAGGAAATAAACCAATTAAAACATTATATTATTAAAAAAAACGTACAAATAAATGCATCGATAATTTTAATGCAGTCAACTCTATGTAAAAGATTTTATTTTAGTCATCTGCGAGCTTAGTTTTTTTATTGTTGATATTTGTATCAGTTCATCTGGAACGTTTATCTTTAGAATAGAAATTACGATTCGGTTGCAGGAGTGCTGATCCCGCAGGACGTGATGAGCATCACCTCCGCCGAGTCCAGCGCCAAGTTCATCCTCGTGGTGGAGAAGGACGCCGTCTTCCAGAAGCTGCTGGACGAGGGGGCCATGGAGAGGCTGGGCCCCTTCATCATGATCACTGTACAGATTTGTCTACTTTAATACTTCAACATTTATCTAAAGAAAACCTTTTAACTTAATTAAAACAATTAGCTCTGCAATCGCAGAAATATGAAACGTATCGAATTTAGAAATACAATTTAAAACTATCCTACTAAATTAAAAACCGATGGATTGTTTATTATTCTCCTGGGAGTGCTCTGGTTCCTAAAGTTCTGAATGCTCATGCTCCATGTGGTCTGTGCTCCGTGCTCCGTGCTGCAGGGCAAGGGCTACCCTGACGCGACGACGCGGCTGCTGCTGCGCCGGCTGGTGCTCTTGCTGAGGCTGCCGGCGCTGGCGCTGGTGGACGCGGACCCTCACGGCATCGAGATCATGTGCACCTACAGGTTCGGCTCGCTGGTGAGTACACATCTCTTACCAAACACCAAGTCACGGAGTCGATATAAATTACAAATTGACAATCTTTTTGTGCTCCATAATCGAATAGTATCTGGGAAATTAATTTAAAATAATATTTTTTTAATTGTTATTATACTGGCATCTATCCGCAGAAATATGAACCATTTTTTAGCTAACTTAAAACTTAATTAAACGCCAAAACGAAACTAGCACTGCCACCTGTGAGTGGAAAGTTTAACATGTTTTAATTATAGCGCTATCTATGGTCCGATACCCAAAACACGGCCGTTTCTAATGTTAGCCTTTTGTAAAAGTCTGGACTACCTTTTGTAAAAAACTAGTCCAGACCGATGATGGAATTGTGAGTTCTATTTATTGTTTGAATGTTTCGAGAATATATCTGTAGACGGATAAGTGAAAGATAGTACAAATTTATAATTCATTTTTTTGTTGATTAATATTTAGAATCTTAACAAAAATTAAAAATTAGAATGCAAATGAAAAAAAACCAGATTGCAAATAAAGACTAATACGATTGGAGCTTTATTTATCGTTATTTTGTAAAATTTATTACTAAAATAAAACTACGGGTAGGGTATGTCACACTTGGCGGAGAGTCTGGCGGTGCCCTCTCTTCGCTGGTTGGGAGTGCTCCCATCTGAAGTATCCAGTCTGGGAGCTTCGGCTCTAACCCTGACTTCTCGAGACGCAGCGAAGGCCAGAGACCTGCTAGGTAGGCCCTACTGCAGCGGCCGCCTGGCCCGGGAGCTGCGGCTCATGCTGACCACGCGCGGAAAGGCCGAGACCGAGGCCGTGGCTACACTCTCGCAGGCCTATCTCACCGATACTTATCTGCCGCATAAGATAAGTGCGCATGATTTTTTTTGATTTCTATATTTGCTAATACATACTTACATTCTACTTATATCTCTTTCGGAAAAGAGCTACAGAGCCACATATTTAAATTAGTTAACTAGGTATTTCTCAAGCCATATAAGAAATTGCTATGGGAGAATAAGCTATTTATAATAGATTAAAAATATGTTTTCACAATTTGTGAGCAAGCTTATCTCACCATTTAATATAGAATAAATAATCCGCATTTAAAAACCAAATATACCTCTTAAACCTAATAATAAGCACACGTGTGGGTACTGATTGTATAACAATTTATTGAAAACATTTTGTATGCGGTGTCATATATAATTTTTACAATTCTAATATCTTACAAAAACAAAACACTTAACATTGATAAATAATGCTAACGAAGCTAAATTGCACATCCTTATTAAATTATAATGATTATTTGTTTTGGTGTTTTAATTTCATCCTTCAGAAACTTTTCCAACCTTTTGCCTTACTTGAGATTATAAACAAAGTCCAAGACTTAACAAACACAAATCACTTAGGGCTTTGAGAAACCACAGACAGTAAACGATAGAGTATTGTTACAATAAAAATGTTTGTTTGATTCAACACTCTTTGAGAATGTTCAGGTTTAGCCTAACATGAGACCTTGTAACACGATTCTGATGTTTTGAGAACATTTGTGAATGCGTTTATTAGTTTTACACAATATCAATGCTTCTTTGTCTCATGTCAGTCCACCTTTCCACAGCTAATGCATCAAATAAAATTTCTATCTGTATATTTTTATTCCTAATCTATTTGTTTATTGTTTCTGAGTGTTAAATAAGTCATAGATTTGCAATGTAAATGAAATGGCTTTAAGATTATACAAAGTTGATCAAAGTTTAAATAAAATTGACAATATTACCAATCTTTAACGTTTCAAATTTAAGTTCTATAAATTCTCAATACATCAATCATCTAACCATCAACACATTTACTACCGATTCAATGATTCCAAATCATTCCAAGTTTTAGGTCTATAAACAAAAATTAATCTAGTCCAACTACACATATTATAAATCTTAGAAAGTATAGAAAGTTATTTAATACAAACACTAACCTAGCACATTATCTTAATATAAAAGTACGTTGAATAATTATTTACTATGTATATTATAAAATTAATTAGCAGATTCCAATAACTACACATCTACAACTAACTAACAAGGCAAAAGTTTGATTTATTTTTAAACAACCATATGATTCTGACAGCTCAACCCGCCATATTCTAATTGATTTAATAGTTAAATAAATCATTGATTTCCGAAATTACCCACAAAAGAATATTTACCTAGATTTAATAATGAATAATTTTTATTGGTAAAAAATTCTCACAGAGTTTGCGTTTTAATGTTGGTAAATTGCTTCGAACAATAAAAAAAAATTCTCCCACGATTTGGAATATAATATGCTATCTTTTTATTTAAATGTACCCATTAGTCTTTGGCATAGCAAATCTTATAATGAAAGTTACCTGAATTCATATATATGAATTTTTGCTGTACATAATTAATTGTTCACATTTTTTTATAAAAACAGGAACTGGTAAAACTGTAGACGTTTGACATTTAAAATGATGAAAATTAATAGTAATTTACCCAAATAAAAGTTTGATACACATCTCAGCTGGGAAGTCATAGTGACAAATTACTATGATCGGTAAACAGAGCTTCGTATTTCAAATGCACTTTCAGTTCATTCTTTAGGCTATTTATTTATTATTTAATTGGTAAAAAACTTTTCAATTCCATTAGGAAAATAGTAAGTTTTTCATTTAACATAAGATCATTTTTTGTCATTTATCTTTTCCAGCATAGATAATATCAAGTAAAACCTTAATTAATTATTTTATGACTAAACACTTGTATTAAAAAGAATCGTTAAAAATATTTCTAGCAATTTTACTAAATATGGTAACACAGCATATAATGAGATATTCCACATTGTAATAATGCATGTTTGTTTCACCCAAGTAAAACCATTTGCAAAAATGTTAAAAACAAATTACCCTTATTAAAAACAATATTCATCACAATTGGTATTAAATAGTTATAAATTTATCAAGATGGTCATTAGAATTGTCACAACTATTTGAATAAATTATTTGAAAATTTGATTTACTATCTATAAAGATTGAGAATTTTGACATATTTTGTGGATGGCGTATGTGGATATTTTTAAAAGAGCATTTGTTACTATTTCAAAAATTTACCACGGTTATACAAAAAATCAAAACTTTATAGAAACGTTCATAGTAAATTAACATAATTCTTTATACTTTAGATTTAAAGTCAGTTTATCTCAAATTTCAATAAAATTCTCAATGAATTCATTGTAAGACTAATTTTTTTAAACACGATTATCTCTCGCATAAATGGAAAGTATTGTGAATTTTTCACGCTTATATAATTTACCAAAAAAATTTATAGATCTAAAGATTGATTTTTCACAATAAATGAAAATTGGATTTTACATAACGACTGAATTAGGTAATGTAACAAAACATTAAACAAGAAAGAGTAGAATGATTGCTCATGGAATTAAAATTAAAATATACAGTAGAATAACCTGAAACAGAAACACTAAGAAGTTGATAGTTATTTGTTTGCATGTAAGGTTACGGTGATGATTGACTCCTGAGAGCCAAAAGCTGCTCTCAATTTCAGCTCGCATGATTCAATGAACCTATCTACCTACAGAGTACCAGAATCAAGTATTCTGTTTCTAGCTTATCTACATTGTTATACATTTAATTTCTGATAAATAATTGGTTCAGATTATAAAGCTACTAAATAAATTGCTTGACCCGATTCACAATGGCGCAGACAAAACCGATCAGCAATCAATAAATAGATGTTCAATATCAGCACACGGTATAAGAACATTAGCTGCTTATTGAAAGCCTTGGACAGTCTCGCCTGCTTCAGGGTGTGTGGGGTCTGAAGCCCTAGGATTCTCTTGAGAATTCTCGCCTGGACTAAAGACAAAATTCTAGTGACAGATTTACATTAAAATCTAATGAAATAAATAAAATTATATCACTACAATTTTTTTTATCTACAAATTCTTAGATTATTGTTCTAATCCATTCTCCGATAACTAACAATTTCGTTGCTACATTAGATCGTCAATTAAAACACTGTTAATGGCTACTGATATGCTTGAGGATGTTCATTTTTGTCTCAAACTCCAAATTTGATTATCTTATAGCCATTTATATATTGCAGAACTAACATGAAAATATCAATGTATGAAATATAAAATTAAAAGACACATAAACCTTAGATTCAATGGACTATTGTTTCTAAAATAACATTCAATACTCATTGCTCGTTCTTTATATCTCGATTCTTTTATTACCTCCCATAGTCATTTACCATAATCGTAGTTATATTAAATTTCAAAATCTATAATAGGCACAATAGTATTGTGACAGACGTAAATTATTATTTTTTTTAAATGGAAATAAATGAATGAAGCTTAAAAAAAATGTCTGGTAGGCCTTCTTCAACATTTATAATTTTTTTTGAGGCAAACTTTAATTATTCTGGGGTGGAGTCGAAGTTCTTGAATACAAAGTCGCCAATCGAGCCACCACCGTAGTGGCCACCACCAGTATTACAGTATGTGTATTCACGCATACTCGGCTGCTGGTGGCTTGCGGGCTGAAGGTCTCACCACTAGTTACATACAATATATGATATTTGTAAGCCTCTGTACTCGTTGCATTGTCAAATAGTTGGCTGAAGTTCTATCAGCAGCTATTTCTTTTATTGCTTATGTCAGTGGAGTCATACCAATCGTGGCTCTCGCTCAGTCAGTGGCTAGCAGTGACTTCTGGTAATGGCTCAGTGTGTAAATGATCTAAATATAATATCATCAAATGATAAGTTTCCTCACATAAAAACAAAATTTGATAATACATGCTTATTTCTCTGTCACAGTACGATGGTTGAATATATTTACATTTTAGCCCAGAATAATTGAAACTGCTTTGAAAATCTTGTATATTTGCCTATAATGTAAATTATTGTTGTCTGTAAATAATGGCATCTGAACTGAGAATATCAAGTGCAGCAGTAAGCTTTGTTGAATGGCTCACGGTGCTGTTGGGTAGTTTATGGCTATTCAGTCTACTGGCCACTTAGACTTATAATTCACTTTGTGTCCCGAATGTGCTAAGTCCTCATTACACGTTAAGGGTTTTCATTAATTCAAGTATCTATAATTCATATTTATAATGGGATATTTATGTAATAATTATTAGAGATTATTAAATTTTTCAGGGATTGAATTGTCAATGCAAAAGGAGTTTTAGTTTAAGCTCGAAATATTATAATAAGCTTTAATTGTTAATATTTTAATGTTTTTTCAAATAAACATTACATACACATGTATTTAGGCCCATAAGTTTTCATTCCTTTAGGTAACCGTTGGTTGCAATATTAATATTGTTTTTTTGCAATATTAAGCTAGACCCTCCAAACAAGGTTGAAAAGAAAGAAGACGACTTGATATTCCTTAACCGAATAGAAAACCTTATAGTATTTTATGTATGCAAAATAAATGTAATTGTATATAGAATATGAAAAATGTAGAATATAATATTAAAATGCAGAAAAAGGACATCTTAGGATTAATAAGCTCCTATAGTACAAAAATACAGGTATGCCAACATTTACCGTTTTATAGTAATTATAGTAGAATATAACTGGACATAAAGTATGGACAACAATTTTGCAATATAAAGTAAAAGGTATTATTAATTTAATCTTTCAAGTTATTCCGTATAAAGAAGCAGTTTTGTCAAATCAAAGCTAGATATTGAACAAGATGCAAAACAATTCATTATTGTTACAGGTTAAGAGTTATTATAACTATAAGCTTTATCATATACGGAATTACAGGCACCGTACGTGTTTCATCAGATGTGAACACTTCCTTTCTTTATAAAATGTCTATTTCTCAAATCTACATTCTTAACTCAAATTAAAATATCATACGTTTTATTTGAACGTAATGGTTTTAATTGATTCAGTAGAAATATTAATTCTGTCAAGTTGAAATTGTACAACCGAATAAGTTGAAATCCACAAAAAGAAAAAGCTACACACAAGAGAGAGAAACACAAAGTGAAGTAAATCAGATAATAACACGCCACGCTAATGGATAATGTTACCTTTCAAATATGAATAATTTATTAGTTACACTTACGTCGATGCTCCAGTCAAACAGTGAGAGTTGTTTAGAAAATTTCATTTATCTAGCATTATTAATTGTAATATTAATCAACAATATACTTTATTAATAATTTGACTGATGAAAGACTTGCGTGATTTTCAAACTGTTCACTTAAACATTTTATAACAACCTTAATTGTTCACTTAAACTAATAATAAATTTATCAAGAAGAAAAACACGCTTTAAATATAATTATCCGATAGTATGAATAAACAAAGTTCTCTGGGCAAAGTGGATTCGCTACTTTGCTCGGAACGACTGTACATGATGACTTTCATTAGTGATGCGGTGACGGAGGCAGCGTGAGCTTCCACTGCACTGCCGGGGGAGAGCTCGGGGAGGAGGGAGGAGGGAGCCCCGAGCAGGACCGTGGGCGCCCTCGCTGCTTATCTGTCGGGGAGGGCCGGCTTGGTGTCGTCAGGGTCCAGGCTCAGGCACTCTCGCAGGAAGTCTTCCATTGAGCGGTACACATGCTCCAGCACACCGACCAGCATGTGGTCTTCATCTGCATAGCTCTGGAATAAAAACATAATCTCAATGAATCAAATGAAAGTAAGACATCACCTGGCATTTTTATAGCATATTATTCTGTCAAAAAGCAGTAGTCATTTAAAAATCACAACGCCTGTGATGATTTTACAGTAAATTGTATTCTAGTAAAATATTAAAAATAATTTCGAAATGGATTTTAGTATTTTTTTTTGTGATGGCAATATTTCACTTCTACCACAAGCAGAAGTCACACATGAAGTTATCTGTCATATGCGTACCTGATATCTAAAGATGACTCCCGCATCTGCGAGCGCTCGCGCCAGCCCCACGCCATGCTGGAGAGGCGCACTGAGGTCGGCCAGACCGTGCACGAGGTAGAGAGAGTGCGGCGGGACGTTGCGAGCCCGCTGGGTAGCGTCTGCTTCTACGTAACCTTTGTAATTATCAGCCGGGAGACCCAGAATTCGCTCCGTGAAAGCAGAGTCTAAAAATATTTCAGAGATTTCAGTCAAAGGATAGCTAAGTCATAATGAATGTTGAATATTCCAAGTAACACAATAGTGTCAAAAAATCAAGCAAATTCATATGATATATCGCTTGAATGATAGACTTTGAGGCGGTTATTTATAATTACAAGAATATTGAAAAAGAAGCAAAGTGGCCTACTATAGTAGAGCCAGTCGGTGACGGGCGAGACGGCGACTCCGCATTTGAAGATGTTCTGCTGGGAGCCGAGCAGCATGGCCGTGACGTAGCCGCCGTAGCCCCAGCCCCACACGCCCACGCGCGTCTCGTCCAGGAATTTCAGGGTATCCAATAAATATCTGAAAATATCGTCATCGTATTTCAGTTCACGTATTCAAACAAAAATTATCCTATCGTCAATTATATACTACTGTCTTTTTCAATTTAACAGTTTGTATGTACGTAGAGATGATTTTTTACTATACATTATTGATAGATTTAAATTTATGTAAATATTGCATGCGATGATTATCTGATATTTACAAAACTGATATAAATTTTTCGGGTACTGTAAAATTAGCATATCGTTAGTTATTTGCAACAATACACCATTAAAGCTGAAAATGAGAAGAGATTTAGATTTAAACCGCTCTGGAAGTTTTTGACCAAATTCAATACTGTCGTAGGGAACGGTATCGAGACTGACTTTCGTACCTGATGACGGTGATTTGATCGATGACTTCCACCCCTCCCAACATGCGGTTGAGAGAGCGTCTGCCCTGGCCGGCAGCCCCGCGCACGTCCAGCTGCACGTACACCACATCGTTGTGGGATGACATGTAACTGCCCCAGTCCACCGAGAAACGCTCCGACACCTGCGCACTGCCGGGCCGCCCGTTACTGAAACGCATCGATAGGTCAACGGGCGAACGCTGTCGCGAGTCCTTCCCTCTTCGCATCGGCAGGGAGCACTCACACTTGCACCAGCACGGGGAAGGCGGCGTCGCGCAGCTCCTCGCGCCAGCTGGGCGGCAGCAGCAGCTGCACCTGCGCCTTGCAGCCGCCGGGCAGAGGCACCTCGAAGGACCGCCGCGTGGGCAGCGCCAGCTCCAGCAGCCGCGCGTTGTCCCGCGACCTGTCAAGCCCAGCCGTCACTTCCCTGCGAGCGGACTCGCTTCCGCCATCCCGGACAGATGGCAGGAGGCGAGGGCCCGGAGCATGCTGACCTGGCGTCGTAGAGGATGCGCTTGAGGCGGTGCGTGGCTGCGAGGTGCACGCCGGCCAGCGGCAGGCCCGGCCCCTCGCAGGACAGCGCGTAGTGCGCGCAGCCGGCCTCGCGCGACGCCGGGGCCACGTGCGCCTCGAAGTGGCTGCAGTTGGTGTAGTACACGCGGCTGGCCCACAGCGACGAGGACGGCTCGCACGTCACGCAGTGCGGCTCCGTGCGCCGCGGGTCCTCGCTCACGGGGTCGCGCACCACGTACAGGTGCTGCTGCCCCGGCTTCTTCTCCTGCGTGCCTGCGGCAGACCACGACCCTCATTCGCCAAACGCCGCGACCCGAAGCCGCTCGGCTCGGCTTTGTAATTTTACTTTTATGTTTTACGTTCCAACTTTGGGCATTCCGAGCTGTTAATTTGCATTTACGGCTATCGCTATCTATCATATCGTTTATCATTATTGAATGACACCTCCCCTTAAATATATTACTATTTGAAGGGATAGTAATAAATTTACAAATATTAAACTAATATTGTGGAAGTTCATAATTTTATAACAAAATAAATGTGATAACGAGTCAAATTGAATATTGTTTTCGCCCTCGCAATTATTCGCAGTTTCGGGAGCTTACTTTTGGGCTTTTTGTAACTTGGCCAACATTCACGTTACAATCTGTTGTGCCGTTTCAAAAGTGAACCCCCATAGCAATTGCCCGCCAGTGATTTGAACTCATTTGAAATAAAAAAAAAAATAGCTTTATGACGGAAAAACAAACTAAATTGCAAAACTCAATGTATCGATTCCCCGCAAAAAGATGGCAAGCAGTTATGCCCGTAATTTTGAAATAACAAAATTGCATGTCCAGGGAGCCATTAGCTCGAGCGAGCGATTCACTCCGCGGGGCTTCCATCACCGCCGGTCGCGAGGTCCGGCGGGGCTGCCCTGCCCGGAGCCTCGCCCGGGACTCCCTCACCGCAAGGGAGACGCTTGCGGAATGGAATTTTAGCGCTCGGCTCGGGATCAGTGTCGGCATGGCTCGCCTCTAATTCCGATCACGCGGGTCAGTAGAACTGGACGAGCTATGGGCGAGGCCATTCTCCGTTTATATTTGAATAGCAGACAATATCATTGGTTATTTAGTTTAAATAAAATTAACAGGAAGGGTTGGTCAACACTCGAGGATTGACGATGGTGCGAAGAGCCCGGAGCGGGCACAACTATTCAGCCAGGGGTTTATGTTTTTCTACTTAGCTAAATGTTTTAAAAAGCTAAGACTAGAGAAGACCAGAATGATCATAGAAAATAAATATCCAGATAATGTTTAAATATCAAATATTGTTAAAATGAGGATTTGAGACTGCAATCGGACAGTCGGTTCCCAGTCGATTCTGCGGTGAATTGCGGCGAGGCGGCGACCCTCACCCAGGTAGTAGACGAGGTGGTTGCGGTGGTCCCAGGCGAGGATGCGCGTGACCTCGTAGCGGCCGTGGGAGAGCACGGCCATGCGCTGCTGCGTGATGGTGACGTGCTTGATGTGCGTGAAGCGGTCCGCCCCGCCCTCGCGGATCTCCGCCAGCAGCAGGAAGGAGTCCCCGTCGGGCGCGAAGACCGGCGCCGGCTGCACGTCCAGCCACGCGCCGTCGTGCGCGCGCTCCGTGTGCGTCTAAACAGACAAGCGGCCTTTGAGGGACATGCTCTACTACTAGTGACGGTCCTACGAAAAACAAAACTGCAGTTTTAATTTGATTTCGTCCTAGTCGTTCGATTCCTATATTTTTGTATCTTATCGACAATCGAGAAATGTATACAAACTGTACTTCTGTGCGACCGAGCGACCGGAGGCAGTCGTAGCCGTGACCGGGTCGCTCTGTTTTCAGAATTTGTCACGAAAGTTCTGAAGGATTTTCCCATCGGAGCCCCCGAGCTCTAGCGCTGCGGGGCGGGAGCCGCGCAGACGAGCCCCCGGGCCGGACGCCTCGCGCGTGCCTCGTGAATATAAAGCGGGCGTACCTTAATACGGACGCCGCGTATTTTATCGCCCATTTTATGAAGGTTAAAGGAAAATTAAACATTCAATAAAAAATATTCCCGAAACGTCCGTCCGTAACGATCGGCGGGAGGGCGGCTGGAACAAAAGTCATAAAAGCTAAACGTGCGCCGGCGGCGGCCGACTTGTTGCCCTCCCGGCGCGCTCTGCTAATCCAAGCGAACCCATAACAATATTCGATACGCGAGAATTGACATCGTCGTGAGGTGAGGAGCACTCACATTCGCCGACAATCATTTTTGTCATCGCTGACTTCGGTATAGTTTCTGGCAGTATTGCCTTCCCCGAGAAAGTTCCTTAATCGTGGTGTATGCGCAAAAGTCTGGCACGTCTTGCGTTAGGCATAATTCACAACCTTTCTGAGTACTCCCAGGGCGCATTTAGTGCTGATTTTTTTTCTCCGGAACAGCTGCAGCCTAATGTGGCATAACTTCCCAGCCTTGGGGATAGAATCTGATCCGTCTCGCACGGGTCGCTCCCACGCCTATCGGTTATGTTTCTGTAAAACCCTAACCCAACCGACTGTACTATAATACTTCTTACCCGGGAATCGATAGCCGCAGTGTAGAAAAACTTATCTACATTTATTTTCACATTTGATCTGAACATTTATTGTTACTTTACTTTCGATTGGATTGTCAATCAATAAAAAAACCAAAAATTATAGAGATACTCCAATCCATGGCATTGCACGGAGCGTGTTCAGGCCATGGTCGATAGATTCTTGGGGGAATCTTTATTTTAAAACGTACAGATAATGAATTATCCTTTTAAACGAATTGAAACTACCTACATGAGTATGCAAAACACACGCAATATTATTTGTTACACATAGCGCTTAAAATCTTCAGCATAATTTTCAACAGATTCAGCAAAAAGAAAATCACTATACAAATTTTTAAATGGTTAATTTTCTATTTGTGTTGAAACATTATCCAGCATTATTTTTTAAATAAATTTTGTCCAAAAATGTGCATATATAAAATTACATTTCTGAGCATAGCTTCATCACACGATTTCTATCGCAAATATGCGATAGCAGTGCAATGAGGCTGTAGTTTTTCAGCGACCCCGTCCTTTGACAGAAGCGGCGCGGCCCCTCTCCGCGGAGGCACTGCGGACAGGCCCGCATGGGGAGGTTTCAATTTCCCCGGGAATTTCATCCCCGCAGAGCCGGATGAGTGGAGTAACTTTCCGTTACTGTATGTTTATTGGAGCCGTATTGGATCCGGCGGCGCGCGAGCCCGACTCGACGAATTATCAATTTGTTTGGGGCCGAACGAGGGTGCGAACGAGTTTTATGGGGACCAACAATACCGAGAGCGGCGAGAGTCTATCCCAGACATCCGTGTTTTGCAAACATTATCCGGCGGGGCATGTGACGTTAATTTTAAATACATATCAAATGATTTCGTAAAACAGAATCACGATGCTACGAGTTGCGGATCGAGCCACTAACCATAAAGATGGCGGCGAGCAGAGCACTCACCGCGTGAATTCGATCCAATGTCCGGTAGTGAGGATGCCTCGTCACAAAAAGCGGCACGTATTTCTGTTTCTCAAGGGTCAATATTTATTGAAGATTGATATCGTTCATAATCTTATACCATGGCGGTACACGATTAAGGCAGTTGAGGTGAAATCCAGAGCCTTTTGGCATTTTTTAGTGAATACTTGCAGAAAAAAAAATTTTTACTCTGTGCAGTTACACTGCAAATAATACACCAACGTCCATGTTTAATGATTCATTAAAACTCTTCTCTATGCAGAAAACTTTTCAACCTGATTATTTCTAGTATCGGTAATGGTGCTTCGATTGTCCGGATCAATAGCAATAGCGAATAGATAACATTCTATTTTTATTATGGTTGTAAAATATCCACGGAAAGTGCTATTGAGGCTATTTTTTATGAGTTTGCCAATATAATTATTCAATAATATGATTTCCAATTTGTATTAAAAATTGTATTTATTTCAA
Organism: Atopsyche davidsoni; assembly: GCA_022113835.1. Lineage (NCBI taxonomy): Eukaryota > Metazoa > Arthropoda > Insecta > Trichoptera > Hydrobiosidae > Atopsyche > Atopsyche davidsoni. Next base: position 15,767,157 of record JAILWY010000012.1, read on the forward strand.
TTAAAAACAAAACGTGTGGTAATAATATCGTCTAGTATATAAAAAGTATATTTATATTAGCGGTTTTAATTACTTTTTCGTGCTTGCGTAGCTTCAAAACAAACAGCGATACGTTTAGTAATATTATCGTGTAATATACGACGTAGATAGGATCTCTATAAATTAATTTTCGTCTTCCAGCATAGATGGCTTAATTTTTTTTTCTATTAAGAGCTTACATTGTAATGCGACCTTCCGGCCGCATCACCGCAGAGTGGCCTACTCGGACTCGTCGGCTCTCGTCGATTGCGATCACGAACGTGTGAAAATGTACCAATCCAGTTTAATGAAATGGCGACCGATAAGCCATTCACGCGACTGTCAATGGCCATCCGTTCGTCATGGCGATATCGGCCGGCAGCCTCGGGAGCAGCTGACAACTGCAGTGCGATAGCGACTCGGTGAACAAACAAATCGCTCTGTCAAATCTGGCGAAAAATTATTAGGTTGATACGTACGCATGAGCGAGTTCATTGATGGTCATCACCAACGGTGGTGCTTTTATTTTAAGCGACCCCACAAACTTGGCATGCTTTGGATTGCGACACAATTTTAAAATGAACAGCTCTTTGATAATCAAATAATTTTAAAAATACTATATAAAATCAAAATAATCTCAAAAAGAGTTACGTTCTTAGTGTTCTCAAACAATTACGAGTAATTGTATTGTTTATAATTTAATTTAACTAATATAATTTATAATTGGGATAAATCGTGGCCTACCTACAAATTTATCATTAATATCTTGAAGATGACGTTTGTGACGGAATCGATGGGTCGAAAACAGAAGATAGTAAAAATGACTTGGTATAACATCTTAAAGACCCTATTGCAATTGTATTTATTAAACTAAGTTTTTATGAGTTTTATGAATTATATTATTGATTTTTGTGAAGACTGTCTCACAGGAAGTACGATTTTGCCTATACAGGTTTGATTGATTGATAATGATTAAGTGCATTTTTTCAAATAATCCCCAAGCTTACACGGCCGGTGCATTTGTAAGCTTGGGGATGTGGGTTCGAATCCCACACAAATCACGATGATATTTTCTTGAGTTTCTTTAATCAATTTTCAATATTTGAAAAAATGCACTTAATCATTATCTATTTATGAATTATCATTAATAATTACAACTTAAATAAAATGTCCAATTGCATAAATATTAAATTGAAAATCAATGAATACCCAAATTTACCAATTAAAATAAAACAGTTTCAGTATAAATGTATGAATACGCGGGGTTCCCTCCAGGGGGTGGCGGCGAGTGCAGGAGGGGGAGGGTCCGGCCCGACCACACCGGCGCTGCCCTTTTCAGCCGATTAGCTCAAATTAGCTTACGAGAGGAAGTAACAGAAGATGGTAGAGCGATACCTCGTACACCGAATTACGTCACGGAATAGATTTAATTTCTATTATGCAAATATATTAGCCACAACAAGACTACAGTCTAAGTACCTCAGAATACAAGTGCAGGTTGGATGCAATATATTCAACCGCTTAGAAAATTATTTTTTGAACTGAAAGCTCTGCTTTTAAAGTAGTTTTTTTTCGCATGTACCGGAGTTTTGCATTTTTGTCAATAATACGGTCGATCGGAAATCAGGTAAAAATATAAATAATGTGATGGAATAGAAGTCACAAGTGGAACAACTTGCGTGCCAGCTACTCGTTCTGGCGCAGATATTTGCGGTGAGGTTCAAGTTGACGTTTCAAATTGACATTCCCGTACACCATTACGCACGCTGGAATCTAGTCTGTAGACAAACACCCTCAGGCCTGCACTACCCAGTTCTGATGCATAAATATCCCGGCCGGCAGCCGACAGACTGCTTTATGAATGCAGTGCACACAATGATCTTAAACGACACTTACAAACTATTTGTTGCCGACTAAGTTTTAAAATGTTATCTTTCTGTAATTATTATTTCGATGTCGTTTAAATTTCTTCATGAAACAATGTGATGTAAAAACACGATAAAAGCGCGGAGCGGTGTAAATGCACAGTAAAACGAAAGTAAAACGTAAAACGGAAAGTATGTAAGTTTTAAAATTCAAGGATTTTCATAAAATTGATTTTTTTCAGTATTGAGAATGGCAGCGGCCTGAGTTCATTGTGATTGTTACTAAATCACAATCGAAAATAAGCCATTGTGCAATTTATTAATGCGCTGACGTGAAATATTTTATTCCCAGTATGAAAGCGAACCGTGCACATGTTATATCGAGTAATAAAATATGATCAAAGCTTTTAATTAAAATGGATCGGCGTTCGGAAAAAAGGAAAAAAAAAAAAAAAAAGCATTGAAACTTCACGGGCGAGTGTATTCCTAAATGGAAAGGAGTGAAGCTTAAATTCACTGTAATTAAATTTATCGAGAATTTAAAAATAACGCTAGGCACTATGCTTTTAATAAAATTTACCGGCCGTATAAAAAAAAACATATCTTTGAATTTTAAAATGTAAAAGATTGATTGAAAAATAGGCACTACCCAAAACCCCCTAATCCTCAAAATCTATAAAATTAATTCATCAATACACACAATCTCAGGAAACATAAAAACATGTATCGATATAACTCATGGCTATTAAATTTCTACGTGTTCATCCCATCCATTGCGTCGAAGGCGTTCCTCTCTCGGTGGCTCCGAGGCTTGCGGCCCTCACTGCGGAGTTCCTTCCGTAATCCGATAATGGAATTATCTGCTCTCCATTCGTCAATTTACCACTCGCTCCTTCCGAGGCGGGGTTCTATCTCAACTTTCCGAATTTATTTTCGGCAAATTCATTTGAAGTTAGTTGACCTAATCAACATTGCATGTGAAATCTATCTTGGATCTCAGACAGTTAGTAAGCGATGGCGATTGGAAGAAACGGACAAGACTGAGGAAGCCGCTTAACGCAGCACAAAGCTCTAAAATAAATAATTATTATTTTAGAGACATAATCCAGTTTGGTAAAATTCATTTGATTTTTTAAAATAATGTAAATAATACTAAGATTGACGGTTCAATCTAATTTGTTGTAATAGAGCAAAGCTATTGAACGCACCTTGTAGTCTCGTTTTGTTTATATTCATGCAATATAGCACTATAAAATAAATACTGCTGCAAGTAACAAACGAAGTGTCCCGAAAAATAACAAAGCGTTGAAAAACAAGGAGAAACCGCCAGTTATGTTGAGCATTTTCAAAGGAGCCGTACATGTCGCCTTTGAGTGCACAAGCTAGTGGATTATTTCATTAAGTTTTCCATGCGAGTCTATCCGCAGACACGCCGGGGGAGAAAAATGAATTTAAATAGTAGGGCTGGCTCACCTGGCCTCTGCGGGGGCGATTGATGTTCCGAGCACGTCGCCTTCCGTGTTTTAATGTGACCTAAACTTGAGATAACTTTGAAAAAAATTAAAATACAGTCCCCGGCCCAGTCCGGGCCTGGCCGCGGCAAGGGCGGTGGGAGGAAATTGCAAATTCCCTGTGATGTTGCGGGCGGATATTCAAATTCGACCCTGCACTTCATAAAGCGAGCCTAATTTGTTTAAACGATTTTTTGATTAGACGATGGGAACTTGCGAGCTTCTCTCAGCGGCGAAACGATTCCTCGTCCCCGCTGGTGTGCCTTTTAAAAATTGTTTCTGTTTAGTGCAATAAACGTATTTAAAGAGGTAATAAAAATATATTTGCTGTCTTTAAAAGCCCCGTGAGAGAAAATATATTACATGGGAAAAAGTAGCCTGCAGAAATATGGGTTAAATAAATATTATTTTAAGGTTATTCATTTTCATAATTTAATATACATGATTTCAGTTTTAATCAAGCTAATCATAGTATATAATCAGGTCAATAGTGCGCCTTTTGGGTTTACGGTGTGTTATCGAGTATTCTGAAATAAGGCAAAACAAAATAAGCCCTTATTGACGGACGTGCTTTATGTAGCTCTGGTATATTTTACATATTTGATGGTGAAGTCACGGCGGCGAGTAATTAGCTCGCAGCCGAGATCGAGGCGCGGGCCGGCACGCCATGAATACCGCATGCAGTATCGGGCCGGGAGTCGAGCGGTGGATAATTAAATCAGCCGCCGATAAAGACGCCGGCGCTCCGGCAAACAGCTCACGGGGATGAAATAACAAGCGGGGATGTTAAACTGCGCCGGGGAGCTGCCGCGATATCCCCCGAGGTACACACGGGCGGAACTGTTACCGGATTAAAGAACAATAACAGCTCCTGTTACACAGTATCCGGGGCGCCGAAATAGTTTCGAGGTTGAGTAAAGTGTAACACGTTAATATGCGATACAGCTTTACAGAATCATTCCAGTTTACGGATTGAATTATTTAAATATGATTAATACTAAGTTTTTAATAAAAAGGCACACGGCTGGCTGGACTGACCTCCTGGCAGGTCCAGTTGGGCGCCAGGCAGGCGCTGACGATGCTGAAGTTCTGCGCGCGGTTCATCCACACGGCCGCCACGTGCTCGTTGTTGTCTCCTACCCAGCTGGCTGACGTGAGGTAGTACTCCCTGCAAGCCGACAGTTCATTAGCAATACGGAAGCAGTTTTCTAAGCCTTAAAATAAACAAGCACATTTAGGAAATATATTTAAATCTACCTACTATCTGCTACTAAGCAGAAATATGCCTGATGTATTAATAATAATTTACAATTAAAGCATATCTTTTTAACGTAAAACACGTTTGAGTTCAGACTTGCTATAACTCGTTCTTTACGCTGCCGGATATAAATTTCCCTCCACTAATTAAGATTCATATCTTATTTAATATATTTACTAGATAGTGGATAGTGTAATGAAGCCTGTACAATCTCCCCGTGACAAGAGTAATGACTGAACTGAACTGAAATTTTTTTTTAAAATTTATCACAAAATATCCAGGAGCTCCGGGGGTGGTGCAAAATTCGGGTGCAAATCCGGGCAGAATCACATCCGGCCGCTTGACCTTTGCGCTGCGGGGGGCGCATCTCAAGTGCTGGGCGAAGCATTCAAATTAGCCCGGGGGCGCGGTCAGGGGCGGCGCCCTCGCCCCCCGGGGACCCCGCCATTATGATTGTTACCGGCCGGGAGAGCGGTCCGTATTTTGTGGTTGTTGATGTAATTTGTACGTGAGTTGGAACTTGTTAGGAAGAATCGGTTTTATTTGTGGAAATTGATTTAACAAGAAATAAATATCGCACTATCGGAGATGAACCGAGATCGCAACGAGCAGCGATCAGAACATTGAAGTTATTAATATTTTATTGGAATGTATTTTATATGATATTAAAACATTAAATTACAAAAGGGGAGTGCGTCTAGTAAAAAGAAAAATCTGCAATTCGATGAACACTATTCTTCTCGATGATCGGTCTTTCGGTCTGATGCAATTACGTAATCAAAACTTGCTAAACGCCCCGCACGATACGCCCCCTCCGCGGGGGTGTAATTAATTTCCAATGTGGATTGTGATAACGCGGGTGGGGTGGGTGAGGTGGGTGAGGTGGGTGGGGTGGGTGGCAGGGGTCGCCACACTTCCGCCGGAGATATACGGCCAGCGGGGGAGTCCTCGCCGGACGGGCCGCGGAATTGCGTATTTGTACTTCACGTCATGACTCTTAATTTATGGGAAACTTTTGTAGTTTGGTTTTTGTTTATGTGCTAATAGATGAAGATATGAACTTTAGATTATTTGTCCGTAATGTCTTGAGATTACATTTTAAAATAGGTAAACTTTATTATCCGAAAACTTGAAAAATCTTTTCTGTATTAAAGTTTTTATTCTATGCGAAATAAAATAATCTTTGTTTGCATACGTATATACTAGATAGATACAAAATATTTGTATTGTACAACATATTTCAAAGCTGCATAAATAGACAACAAGAGATTGTTTTGTAGAAAGGAATTCTGACTCCATTTTCAAGGGGAATTTAATGAAAGACTGGGAGAAGGGAAAGTACACAACACCACATCATCGCAAGCCCCCCAGCTCTTTATGAATTAAGGGAATGAAAGCTGTCGGCGAGCGGTGTTCCAGTAATGCGTGGCAGCGAGCGGGGAGGGGGTGGAGATTAATAACAGCCGACGCAGTGGTTGAAGAGGAATGCGGCCTGTACTCACTGTCCCTCAAGCGCGGGGGGCGGGTGCACCTCCCAGCGCTGCGGCTGGCTGGCGTTCTTCACCTCGATGATCCACAGCTTCACAGTGGGGTTGGGGGATCCTGGCTGCAATAGAAAATACAACAGCGGTCAAACAAGGCAGGCAATAACTGAACATTACTTGAGTTTTTAAGCATTTGAAAAATTAGCACCTCCCTACATATCTATAAGATAGCACAGACAATTCCATATGACTCACTAAGTCTTCAACAGGAATTCCCCAAAACGTGTATTGAATATTTGCATCAAAAATCAAACGTTTTGGTTTTATGCTATAAAATCATATTTGACTATAAACTTCCACATGATGAATATAACATAACAGCTTTAGATATGAAAATCTTATAAAATATAATATATAAGATAATTTTTTAAAAGTACTTTAAAGAAAAAATATGTTAAAACAATTGATATGGTAGTAAAGTCACTTCCCTTTCCTGAACGGATTTAATAACATGAAAAGCAAAAAAGTATAATGCAGGTAAAGCCCTGCAAAGTAGTCAAAGCGACGTTTATTAAAAAAAAAAAAAAAAACATTAATTTTAAATGGAGTTGATTCTTAGTCACAAAGCCTATGAAAATTTAGAGTATTTTTGAAAATACCAGAAATAGATGTAACTCGTGTGCCCGCGGGCATATCCCCCGCAGGTTTCCGGATTAACACGTCCCTTTTGACCGCAAACTCATGAACTCAGGCAGTGTGCGTTTGCAAAATAAAGCTGAATTATTGAAACACGGCCGCGGAGGCTCCGAGCCCGAGACGTCGTGGGGCGGCAGTAAAGTAGCGAGACGGAGGTTCGCTTCAGTCCGACGGAAGCGGAGGAATCATCCCCGCCGCGGCGCGGAACATAATTCCTTATTTACAAGTTTTTATTAAAAGCGAGACGGGAATATTGATATCGCTCGGAATAAATCAGGCCGGGCGCTGCGCGGCGGGCAACTTGTTTTCCGTATTTCCTGCGGTGCTTTTTTGATATCCGGCCAGAGCTCCGCGGAATAAATGGAATGAAAAATAATGTAATACTCTCCGTACCTTCTATTTTAGTATGTAATTTTTTCTATTTATATCGGATACTGCCATAAATCGTACAATAACGAATTTCTATTTTTTTTAAACTTATTTTTTTAAATTTATTTTTTGGATGTCCAAATGTGAAACCCATCTGAAAATAAAAAACTTATATTTATTTACTTTTTGTAATAATAGTTGCATAATTCATAATTCCGTTTTTAATATTAAAAATTGTACAGCTGACTGTATAAAATAACGGTTATTTTCTTAATTGGTGATTTCCATGTAAATATATTTAAACTATAATAATAAAAAAAATAACAGAAATTCAGCCGCTCCAGGCGCAGTCTGATTAGCGAAGAGAGATTCCAGGGAAATGTAAGAAATTATGCAAGTCACCGGATGAAGGCGAGCACGGCGGGGCTGTTCTGCTCAATAAGCAGACAAGAACAAAAATAGACATGAAAATACAAACGCAAAGATATCCTTGATTGAGAAAAGCATGCAAATATAAGTCAACGGGCTGAGAGCATAGCAGCTGAGTCGCAGAGAGTGAGTAAAGAAAATCTGTTAAGGTGATTAATACAAAGTAACGGTAAAAAATACACGAAAGCTCTATTTTCTGATTGCAAATGTAATCATCTTCTTAAACGAGTCTCATACCAGCTGGAGTGATTTAAATTTTCAGATATTTAAAACTACATAATACTTTAGACTCAGTACCTATGCGAGTTTGCTCCGCGACAAGTTCACATAATTACGTCATTTATTCTCCCGAGGAGCACAATCTCAAGCGAGAAGATCTAATTTACTCTAATTTCATTTGTGGGGCGGCTCTCGCTGCACCCCAACTTGCATCTGGAGTCGTCGCCGACGTATGAATCTCACCGGGGGTTTCCCGAAGCGCGAAAAGCGTGGCTCGTTTGAAAATGAAACGCCGGCAAGGCGGCGAGGCGGAATGGCCTCGGGAGGGGTGGGGGGGAGGGGAGGGGAGCAGGGGTGAGGGGTAGGGAGGGGGGGGGGGCGCAGGGGAGGGGGGGAGACTCATTAACGGGACAAGCGCCCCCCGGGAGGCCGTAACGTGGCCGCTATTGGAGAATGTTTTCCCTGAGAGCTTTTGTTGAGACGCTCGCGGATTCCTGCTGCCGAGGAGTTAATTTGGCGGAATGCGTCTTCTTCTTTAAATTCAGGAATATAATTTGTTTTCAGCAGGTTTTTTTTTTTCAATCGACCTGTTCTCTGTTTCTATTTATTTTCACATTTATTAACCCTTAATTTGTTTTTTTTTTATTTTTTTATTAAGGTTTCTGGGGAAAGTTTTGCAACGAGCAAACTGTATTCAATATTTCTTTCTCACGAGATTAAAATCACCCCTTTATCCACAAGCTCTTCTTATTAACCAAAATGGGTTGATAATTTCAAAACAAAGCTTCCCGATATTTTCAGAAAAAAACAAAAGTTAGTTCTACGAAAACACATAAAAGTTTGCACGTGTCAAAATAAAAGCATTATTATTCACTATAAAATAAAATATAAAGATCGATCTCGCTAGTGGATCATGATAACCAAATAAGGTAATATTTTCTCATATCTGCCGTAAGAATTGTTAGCCATTCAAAACTATATTTATATTAAGATTCCACACAGCTCTCCTTGAGTATAAATACATAATTCAACAGTACATTTGACATACACCTTACAACATGATTTATCAAAACTCAACCTTTACGAATAACGCAAAATAACTTCTACCAAATATTTCCGCGTACAATTTACATGTGGCGAATCCGTCATACGACAATAATAGTCGCAAAGTCGAGGTGAAGATTTAGGACAGAGTGTTTTTCCTATCCAGGGCGTCCAACCGGTTATGCAATTTATTATAACCGATGGCGGTCCAAGTAAGCTTAGGTTTGCTCCGCCGCGAAAGCTTTCATTTTGGTCCCCGCGGATTGGCGCATGAATGACGTCTCGGCATGCGATCGTATTATGTCATAAAGTCATAACGCCGGAGGTACCCGATATGTTTACAGGCCGTATTCTCTAACCGAATTGCTGTCGTGTGCTACATTCACAATATATTGATTTGATCATAAACTTTAAGGCGTAACTACTTCAAAAACTTTACAAAATATATACCAATTTATCGCGTTGCTAAAAAAATATTTTTAAATATCATATATACACTAACCTTTTGTTAGAGTAATTAACGAGTTAATAACTTATTAAAAAATATAAATATATTAAATATATTTAACAAACATACAATTGCGAGAGTCTCGACGCTATCGCAGCATGAGAAGCGATAAAAAATAACCCTTTCGGTAGGGTCTCGAGCAGCCATTAACGTCGACACACTCGCTAATTACAAAAGTCCCCGCACGTACTCCATTGTCAGGTGTTCTGATGACGTCACCGGAAGTGGATGCTCAGGTAATGAACTCACCCCGGGAAGGGCTCCTCCTAATTTATAGTCCGAGTTAAGTGTTTTGCTTTGCATTCAATTTGAGTTGGATTGGATACAGCGAGCCACCGCTAGATATTTATGGACTCTGGGGTGGAATAAACATGCAGCCTCATTGAAAGGATGTTTAATTAAAAATAGAAGAATGTCTATTCAGTAAGAGTTGAAATTACTGGTAATTCAATTGTATTCAACACTTGCCCATACCTCGGTGTACTCTACTAACAAAATGTATATATTTATAAAAAAATTGAAATTTCCACATCTCAACTGTCAAAACTTTTTGAACATCGTTTACATAAAATAAATTATTACGTGCATGCGTGATTTTGAACGGGTAACATTTCATCAGCAACAGTGAGAGACTTACGGCTAAAAATCGAGGATAAGTTATTGAAAGAGTACTGTAAGAGTAAAAGACGTGCTATCTTGTAAACGAATGGTTGAAGGCTTCACCAAGAGAGAGAACGGATCGTTGCAGTCAATCTTCTAGCGCGCTGCAGCTGCATTTCAGCGGTGCCAATGGAAAACTAGAATTACTTTATTTAACACCCAAGACCAGTAGCATGGTTACTGAAGTTTTACACCGATACGTACATTTGAAATTGTTACCTTTAACTTACTTTATAGAATAAAGAATAAACACAAAGAAGAGTAAAAATAAAGTAAGCAGCATTACAGTTAGCTAAACTCTATTCCACATTTATGACAAGTATAACATTTTATTGACTGATATTTTTGTGAAATTTAATTTAACAAAACCTTCAATATAATGAATTTGTGTGTTTGCTACGCATAATGACACCCCACCGGCCGCTGCACAATAAAACAAAGCGCCGCGCCCTCGGGCAGCCGCTCCGCTAATCTGCCCACGTCTCCGAGCAAATTAGCCCACGCGTGACTGCCGCGCGGCTAATTTACTGACCGAGTTACAGCCCCACCGTGGGAAAACATTCACTCGAGCACCGCTCTGTGAGCCGAACACCTGAAACACCACAACAGTGTTGTCTAAGAACTCATTTTAGAATGCACTCGATAAGTTGTCGAAAATTTATCCGATGCCCATGAGGGTAGACCGATTTTTTTTCTCATGATGTTGCCCCCTGGCTTTAACATCGCGCTTGCGGAAATAATTGTATAGCTCGACTGGTGATAATACTACAAAGTTAAATATTCCGTAAGACATGCATACATTCGACAGCTTGAACAATATATACTCATTTGGCAGATCATTAGCGAGTGATGCCGTCGTTAATGTTTATAAGTAGATCGCGTTATTACAATCAAAAGTTGTTCATTGAATATTTAAAAATATTACAGACCTGATAAAATCAAGTTTTCTTCGCGTGGTCTCCGTATCGGGTATACTAACATCCTTTAAAACAAACGATGTTAATCTGTCACGGGTGATAAGGCGCTCTTCCGCTTAACGAATGGCCGAGCGCCTGCTTGGACGCGTGCCACGGAGTGTCACGCACGGTTAATTGATCGGCGATCACAGACAAATAGCAGATGCTAATGAGGCGGGTAACAGCGTGGGCGGCGCCGGGCAAACAGCTGCCGGCAACAGCTCCAGCTCCGCCGTCAGAGCTGTGGACTTCTGCTGTCGAAAAAGTGCATTCGTGTTGCTCGAGTGCGGCGTGAAACATAAAAACGCGGATTTGAAACGGCTCACAACACTTGATGTGAATAATAACTTGCAGATTACTAAATATTTTTACTAACCAACTGGTTTCTTAATAATATTTGTTGCTTTAGTGTTTTTTTTTTTTTTTTTAATATTACGTGACAAAAAAAGTTATGTTTGCGATGTTACATACTGTTGAATATCACGTTTTTTCTAAATAATAATTTAAAAAAGGGGGTACTTTTGCGGGTTCGCGTGATCGCTCACTTCTCTGTTAGTAGAGATAAGAGAGATCACGCGATCTCTACAGTGCAAAGTTTAGATGTATGCGTGGATAAGTATGCATTAAAAACGTCTAAACATGACAGGAGAGGCTTTTTTCAATTATTAACATACAAAAAATAATAAAGAAGTGATGGTTAACATTTTACAACCACAAATAAATTAGAATGTTTTATTTCAACCCCTAGCATAGATTGTACTATATGGAGTATTCCGTTATACCTTCTACCGCCTCCTACTTGCTACAGAGGTACGCGCTACTCATACAGTGACCGGCTTATCATCGAGAGATCATCCAATTTTTCTCTGCATTATTGAATTCTCAAAATGACTTCTTTAAATTTTATTTCCTTCCACACATGCGCTAGATATTTTCCGAAGAAACATCTAAAGTTTTTTTTCTACAAGTATGCATCTTCCCATCGTGTCGCTTAACTCTTCTGGCATGGGGTGGTGCTCAGACTCCGAACTCAAGATAAGAATGTCTCCCGTTTGTGTTTTTTATTATTAAAATTGACGTTGCTGATGAGGTTGTATACAAGTATACTGGGAGAGGTACTCACCGTTGGATATCGCACGCTGTGCGTGGCTGGATAGTTGCCGGTGGTGGCGGCGGCGGCGAACCAGGGGAAGGTGAGCGCGCCCACTCCCGAGTCGTCGAAGGCGGCGAAGAGCACGTGAGACCCGTCCGGAGAGCCCCACAGCGCCTCCGTCGAGTGCAGCACGTCTTCTGCAAACACCCGACCGAGACCAATGTCAGAAGCCAAATCACACCAACGTCCACTAAATAAATAACTGGTATGATAGCCGGGGCAGGGTGGAGGGGGTGGCGTGCCTTGGTAGAGCCAGTCGGGCACGCCGTTGTAGAGCACGCCAGGACGGCCGGTGTCCGTGAGGCGCCACTCCAGGTCCACGTTGGGCGAGGGGCGCAGGTAGATGTCGTTGTCGGACACGAGCAGCAGCGCGCCCGCCGCGCCCAGCCACGCCGCGTGCTGCAGACGCGCCCGCTGCGTGCGCGCCGTGCCCTTCAGCCGCACCGGCGTGTGGTGGCTGCAACAAACCGCCGTACATTCAAAACCAAGTAAGCTGCAGCCCTTCATTTTATTATCATTAAAATCACTCGTGCCCACTTTAGCACGTTAGCCTCATTTTTAAAACCAATTATTTTGTAGCCAGTGCTGTAATCGTGTGCCGGTGCGCCGTTTCGTTGAAAACGAGCACACGACAAACAAACAAACAATGTGCTTAATTTTATTAAGTATTTTTACTATGGTTTTGCTTTATTCTACAATTTTACTAAAAAAAATTGACGGCTGAGTAGTAGGAGTCATTTATGATTTAAAATAACCTAAAGAAATACCACTCAAATGGACACGAAGTAACGACCGTGACAGGTAAGTAAATTATTATCATCCAGAAACCCAATTCTTCAAATCGACAACATGAATTTTAAATATATATTGCGGAAATCTAAAAAAATTACCGATTGACAGAATCGATTAATTTGCGGACATTTAAAAATAGATTCGCTAGACCGGACACGATAAAATGCTGCTGATAAAATGGGTTCGCAAGCGCTGAAGGGGTGAACGGCTCGCCCATTACTGAAATTAATAATATTTTTTACTCAACTCTTATAAACTAAAAACTAAAAAATTAAAAGATTTCTTTATAATGTTTATTTTCAATAAAAAAAACCACTTTAACACCTTTTACCAAAACAATATAAATTCTTTATAACGAATGAAATTACAACAATACATTCATTCACACGTATCACATCAATTTTAGAGCAAATATTATTTAATGTATTTTCAAATATAAATTAAAACAAACTGTATATAATTAATGTCGAATCTGAAATATAATTGAGCTTACATGGCTCCTTCCGAGTAGAGATTTGTACAAAAATATTTGAAAAAATAAAATCATGAAAAGTGGCATTTAGAAATTGCAATCGAGTCAGCTTGGCTGGCAAGCCGACTTCCTGCGGCTGATTAAGTATCGATTTATGAAAAAACCATGCTCAACATGAGCCGTCTTACGCAGTAATTTGATAAAAAAAGGTCTTGAAAAAATATTTATTTTGATTTTATGATAGTATAGGTCATAAAACCATAAAATATGTAAACCATAAACTATACATATGACACGGCTACGGCACCATTCGAACATACTGTATTTAGGACCGAAGCGAACTGGTCAGCATGAAGCGACCTAAGCTTAACTTGTTATGCAACAGCACTCAATGTGAAAAAAATCACAAAAAGGCATGCCATTTAAGCTATTAATAGTATTGTAATAATACCATTGAAAAAACGGCGCATAAATAGCTTTTCAGGACCATGTTAAAATTTTCCCTGCCCCGGTCAATTACAGCGCCAAAATAAATTTAGTCACACGTCAATATGGCCCTTATCGAATTGAAATGAAAATAATGCCTAAATAAGGCGGTATAACTCTGTCACGGGGATAGCTATCGGGGGTGTCCCGCGAGGCCGCAGTCCGGCTCCTCCACCACTCCGCGCGGCGTCGGAGGCGACGCGACCTCTAATTAGAATTCCGAGCGGGACACGCGACAGCAGTAAAAGAAACTAATACAATGGGGATGCATAAATCAACCCTCCAGCGCAAGGATGGCGATGGTGTGTTGATTTCGAGTAACAAATTACCTGGCCGGTGTAATCTGCGGGGTTGTACCGGTAAAAGGTAACCTTGCTCGTATGAATGTCTTTGGTGGTGTTATCATAATACTTGGTTCTATTTTAGTCAGTAAAAGTGCCTCTTATCTCTTTATAAATTTGTCTTTAAAAAAATATTTTATAATGCTATTTAAATATAAGCTCACTTCAGAGCAAATGTTCAAGTATTTTGCGGCAATTTTCAAGAACGTAACATTGAAAGGCAGGCGGTCGCGCTGACTTTCAAAGTAAACCTTTCACGAAGTTTCCTAACATATCAACAAACATCAATTTCCTTATATCGTACATCGGAATCGGCAATTTGGAGACCGTTCCAGAAATAGCCGCGCCACTGTGCGCCTATCTGCCGAGGACAATAAATCTGCGGACGCACCCGACCCACTGTGCGGCGCTCCGGAATGGCCGGGGAGTCCGCGGGGGCGACCAGCCGCGGCTCACGCACCTCATGCTTGACATCTTTGTTTGACTGAAGAGAGATGCAGACCTACATTTTATAGAATTATTTCTTCTTCAATTAAAGCACTTCGTATAACCTTGAGCTACTCGTATTTATATTATATTTCTGACCAAAGTCGTCCAACCCATAAAAAACTAGAGTTCTAGTTAGTCCCATGATGACACCACCACGACCAATCAGTGTAAATTATAATAAAAATAATTTTAGAACTTTGGAGTTACATTAATTAATGTTTCCGGAGAAAAGTGGGAATTGCAAGCATTTTAGCGTAGTGTGAATGGAGAAGATAGTACAATAAAAAAAAAAAAACTATGATACCTCATAAGTACAATAGATGTATTTACATAATAATTGGTATTTTATTGCTATTAACAACATTGGACAAAATTTAACTCCCAAAAAGATGATCAATCATTTTGATTTGTAACATCGCAAAAAATATTCCCGTTTCATTATCAGTGGAAAATTTTTAATCTACATTCGATACTAAAACTAATCACACGTTCTAAAATATACTTTACATATTCTTACGCACGACCACTGTACCAAGGTTTAAGCAAATATGGACGTTTTTATATTAAAAAAAGTAGTGAAAAAAAAAAAAAAAAAAATCGAATGGTCACCTCGGGCACACGAGGCACAATGGCCACATCACATTTACAAATTATACATCGTTTATTCGCGTTGTGAGGTCTCCTTGGCCTTTGTCTCCGGGGCCGCCGCGCAGGTGCGCCGCTGCAGCACGCGGGGACGTGTGGCCCGACATTTGCCCATTGTGCGGAAGGGTCTCGGTTCAAGATGATTATATTTTATGAGCACATGCCGGAGCGTGCTGATTGTTATTTTTAAGGTTATTTCAAATATCAGGCCCGTTAGCCTGATGTTGGAATTGTATAAATAAACAAGCGGGTCGCTTGCTCACCGCGCCCGCCCCTCAACCGTCAAAACTATACTATACCATTGTAGACCATTTAGAAAAAGCTTATATCGCTATCAAGAATTTGAGATTTCCAAATGTTCTGCTATATATAAGTATACATTCGTTATAGCACGTAAGAAGTGAACAATCGATACAAGTTATACTAAAAAGTTGTAAACATCAATATGCTATATAAACGCTTAATATAACGAACGTACAATAAATCTGTATTTTTTGCTACAGCCTACAAAACAAACCTTGCAAAAAAAGTTTTTATACACAGTGAAGTGAGAATAGTACAAGCGAATTATATTAATGTGTTCATGATTCTTAGTAAGGTCTAGCAGGACGTTTCAAAAAAAATTCAGAACTCCTTTAACTATTTTATCAAAATGGTTTAAGACTTTTCTGGCATCTCACATACTACACGATAATTTGTCCGCTACCATAGAATATCGACACGAGGGTTGATTTCAGTCAGTCTTAATTTTTTTCTTTGGAGTTTTCTTTAAGCATTATAGCTTTTTTTATGTGTGAGATTTTAAGTAGATGTGTAAAAATAAGGATAAGAAACTGAAACGTATTAGAAATATTGCTAACAAATAATTTTATTGGCTTCACTGCAAAGCCATAAAAAAACTTTGTCGTTTATATTATATTAATATCTGACTCAGTGAACGACAGCGTGGACGGGTTTAGAAGATAAAAAGGATTTCTCGAGGTAATTTCAAAGGTTGCACTTGCGGTCTAATATCAGATCTGGTTACATAAAGCGTACGAGAGGGTGCGTGTCAAGCATTATAATTTTCTAATATAAACCTTTTAACACGTCCTGAAGATTGGCAGCTCTATACGCCCCATTTGTATGCATATGTAAGTCTTGATTTTCATAAGAGACCTGACTTTAATAACACACCCAAGGCGGTTGAGTGTACAAGTCTCTATTCCAGCGCAAGTTGGATAATTTTAAATAAATATATTACATGATTTATGTGTCCGTAGGAAAAGAGACAAAAAGATTTATAAGTCACTTGTTTCATATCTTGGTTATCTAATTGATTTCACAAGTTCTGGTTTGTGTGCAAATTTTTTTATAGTCAGATTTTTCAGCCTCATCTATGATGAAATAGTATAAAGAGAACCATTGAACGTGTTTCTGAGAATAAATATGCAACCCGAGCCAAGTCTACATTTTGCTAATAAATTATGCCCTGAAGTTATCAGAGAAAAGTTTACGGCAATAGATTGCACTGAGTTTGTATGTCATGGTTCCCAGAAAAAAAGTCGCAAGTGGTCAAAAATATTTTTTAAATAAGAATTATGATACTATGAGCATATTATGTTATTGATAGTTTTCAGAATTGAACTTATTCGCACACTATGCGTATAGTTTTTGAACTTTTAATATTACCGTTGATAAACTTAAACACTAAAAGGCTAGGCTGACCATCATCTTCGGCAAAAAATATATAAATTTCAAACTCAAAGCTTTAGATCAAGGTTTTCAAGATTTAATTAAGTTGAAATGATTGAGCAATTGAATATTGAAAAATTAAAGTAGACTTCTTATTTAACTACCTTTTTATTAAGGCGTTAGGCAATCGCAATACTTTATGGCAACATTCCCGGTGACTACAAGCGTGGATAGCCATAACCAGAGTAGACAGAAGACGGCTGGTGTATTTAATAGTTAAAATATTAGAAAACTCCATACAGAGATCGTCCATTTTTCTAGAAGTGGTTTCTGCGGCAGTACGAGTCGGTCGCTGGTTACATGCAAGTTTAATATTCCTCGGCTGAAAGTTGCGCACCCCCATACGCCGAGCCGGAGAGCGAAGGGAGGCGAGTTTCCATTACTCCGGTCTTTGTTTATTTGTGTACACAATTTGCCTGATAGAATTTGAAGAATACACAAGAATTTATGGGCGACGAATCGTTCTTCTCATTTTGTTCTTTGTTCGGAACACAAAGGGGTCCCTGTCTGCAAACACGAGCCTTCAACTATTCATACATGCGGAATATTCCGGAGATTCATGTCAAATGTTTAATTTGCATTGTAATGCTCTTTAGTTGTTTAGTTAACTCCTCCTAGCATTCGTAGTGAAGAGATGGGCGTAACCGATTTACTTCGAATAAGTCATGAAAACAGCACTTAATACAATGATTTTTCACTTTTTTATACTGTTAACAAAAAACAAAATTTCAACTATCGGTGATTGGCAAATTATTTATTCTTTTACTAAATTACTTGAAATTTACTCGATATACAAGAAATAAGTAGAATATTTTTTTAGTTTATTAAGAGCCTTAAAATGAACACAAATTTCTGACATCGGTAACGGGTGACTTGTTTTTGCCTTTGAAAACTTCCAAATTAAAAAATTAATTTGCCGAGGTCTTTGCGGCTTTAAATATTTGATATTTGATGTACTCTATAAAAAAATATTAGTCAAACTAATATTTTTTTATCCACTTGACTTCATCATTAAATTTATTTATACATACACAAATGCTAGATATATTTATTGAAAATGAATAATAATTTATATCTATCATTCCGTTCATATCGTAATTCAATCATTCATTCGAATTTATTTTATGCAATTAATCGACTGTTCGAGTATGCCCGTCATGAATACATATTTGGTCAACGTTTTTTTTTCAGCGTGTTATATTCGTTTGATTTAATATCAGACATGGCGACAATGGAGTTCAATGGAGTGCACTTGCTCGCCATTGGAGCAGCTGATCATTATCTCTGCAATAGTGGATTTAACAATCATTCAATGGAGTTACCGGATTATACTGACTTATTTTCAGCTGGTAAATTATGCATTGATTTTCCTATCTGTAGTAGTATGATTTTCCTATAATGTATTCACTTATCAGTATTTTATCTAATACTTCATGCATTCAAGTAATAAATAACTTTACCGTTTTTATCTGTCAAACCAAAACAAATTATTTAATTAAGAATAATCACGGAGAAATTATACAGGCACGACTTAAAATTATGTTTTAGAGCCACCTTAAGGAGCTTTGGAGTGTAAATGAGATGTTAGATGTTGCAACGAATAACTGCCTTAAATTGGGAAAAGTAAACTAGAAGAGCAGGAACCGCTGTGCATTTTCTTCGAGCTCAGTAATAAATAACTTTCAATTATAAATATTATGTACATAATGCATTATTTTATCTGAAATTGGCCATCCAAAAGCTATTGTTTAATTCTCTGTTGTATACGTAATTAAAAAAATCTATTGTAGCATAGTAATTTAAATATGTAATGTGAAAACAGAGAGGCGTATTTTTTAGTATATAGTTTGTCATTAGTGGCAGATGTAATAATTAAAAGTGTGAACTTTTCAGAGCCGGTCTTTCAGGACCGGCAGCTCCCTCCCCTGCATCGTTATTTATGGCCCCCGGAGCGTTCAGGCGGTCGTGATGACGCAGCGATGGTTGTGCGCCCCACACCGAGGAAGCCCCGGCGAGCTATTTTTGTTTTGCGCATTCTCATCTGCGGGTATTAATAGAACGTCTCTCGAGACGCACTTGCGCTGATGACTGAGGCTTGATTGAAGTGACCGAGGGGAGGCTCTGTTGTTGGGGCTGTTGTGCTGACTTTATACGGCAGCGGAAGAGATTTTATAGCAAATATGTACTAGACAAAGTTTTGATTCAGTAGCCTCCTACTTTTATTTTTTTTCATTTTATTATTTTAAGACAAATCTAACAGCTTGCAAGGGCGAGCGTCAATAATTGCGCTGAGCTGATTAAATAGACTGAGGTTAAATGGTTTTGTTACGATCTTATTTTAATCAAATACAATGGGATAAGAAACATGGATTTCAAATCGACTTGGTTGTAAACAACATTAAGCACTTCTATTTAGTTGGTATGTCTAAGAGATGTATAATTAATCGGTCATTGATGGCATATAACTGTAGCTGTTTCAATTAGTTTGAGATTTTAAAAAATAAATTTCAATTACAAGACAATTATCATTCTAATGTAATAAGCCAACAATCAGTAAGTTTACAAAATATAAAAAAAAGCACCCGAGAAATTCAGTAATTATTAAATTCACAAAAAAAAAGGTTATCTACATTTAATACACTCCGCGTTATGTACATAATAATACTTTTTCTTTTTTAATAATACATGACCTTTTCGGGAGTGAAATTTAAACGAAAATATATTATGAAGTAACGATAAACCGGCGGCTAATCTTTTCCTCCATACAAGAGAAGAAGGATGAAAAGAAAATTTATGGACGTTAAAAAACCTCATACTTCGCAACGGCCAATATCATCATAATTTCATATAGCACCCGCCAGCACTAGCGGCGCGGAGTGACGAATCGCCCAACAAAATGACCCATCACGGCCGCGTATTATCGCCCGACAGGCGCAAAGTAAAAATACACAGCCTTCAGGAGTGCCGCGGGAGGCTCGGCCGCTTCGGGAATTCGGCTTACAAAAGACGAAGGCTTACAGCATTTACGTACGTCATTATTTTTAATCAAACCTTCTTATTCGTTCATTCATAATATACAGTTCGAATGCGAAGCGATGTTGCAAGAATAATAAAACGTGTTGTATAGTTATGAATGAAATATTTTATATTGTGGAAAATAAAGTGATGTCTAAGCCGCGTTACTTTATAATGCTCTAAAATTGCTGAAAATTTGTAAATAATCGTAGACTTACTTAGAAAAAAAAAGGTAGACGTATCGATGTTTCATCTCCGTTAATGTATCTCATTTGTATTATTCAAATTTATTTTTAATCGTTGAATTATAGTACCTAAATATAATGTAAAATAAATAAAAAATATTTTACTCACTCGTTAACAACATCATAAACTGTGTAGTGGGCTGTGAATGTTCTCCGGAATACCTGAAACAATAAAAGCACATTTCATATTAATAAAAACATACCCGATCTAACAACACCGCCAGCCAAGACTATGGTCTGTCCTGAAGTTCAAGTTTTAATTAAGATTTTTGTCTGATAAACACCAAAATCCTAGTGCAAGAAAACTAATTAAATTTCCTAAGCAGCATTCGCACTGTAAGGATCCGGACAGCAGATTACTGGCAACCCTCTGGGGCGCAGAGAAGAAATGATTGTGTGACCTGAACGGGAACGTGGTAGCAAACAACAAAACCCAGCACGTCGTTTTCGGGTGGCATCAGAACTTACTACCTCACCAAAATATATACCTCAAAATTCACGCTACAACATAGTTTTATTTTAATTTGAACCAATGGTATTCGACAGTTCAACATGTTGATTTTCCACTAAATTCAATCGTGTTGGGTTTGTGGGTTCGACCGAGTAATTATTTATTTGGTGAAATTTATTAACCCAACACACCTAACAAAGCATACAAATTAACCGTTCATAACTTACAGAGTTAATCAATAATAATTATGTAAGTATTTTAAGCCCCTACTCACAAAAATCTAACTAGATAATTTGTAACACAATTGTAAATTTGACTGTCAAAGATTCTTAGATAAAATGGTTTTTAAGGACAGGTTTTGTAGTTTTTGATAAATGGTTGGATGTTTCATTTGATGGAGGTAATATTTGGACACGAATACGTGAATTGGTAACTTGATTATAACGTTTAGTACAAAAGCTGCCAAGCTTCATAAATATAGGCCTGATTAATTTAATTAAGCTCTTACACTCAAAATAATGAAGTAATTAAAGAATTGAAATATTAACCCGCATTATATTGCGCGAATAGCTCCACAGCTGTTTATACTAGGTCATTATTTTTAATGTGCATGAACTTCAGCTATTTTGATAAAATTTAAATATTTGAAATTTCAAAACACAAACTGCAAACAAAATTTTACAACAAAAGAGAATTTTAAAAATAAATTTTTAGACTTTAGTTTATTGTCTGTTCTTTGACTATGAATTATTAATTTGCCTACATAATTTTAAAATATGTGATGTAATTATCAAAGCAGGAGTGTTTAATTAAAACAAAATTTGTTAACGATGAAATATATAGTATAAACTGTGCGGTATAAATTTATTATCATGGCTTTGTTTAATTGTTTTTAGACGTTAAAATAAAGTATATTGCTTATTGGTATGGCGATTGGATCATAGGTATAATATTTATTGATTTGATCCGGAATATAGATCCTAAACTAATTTAATTAAATTCATTATTCATTCAATTTTGTCAAAGAAGACTGACTCTGGATAGTTATAAAAATTAAATAAAATTTTAAATAATATTAAAGCTACCCTCCGAAATAATACTTGCATTTTCTTATATGAGCCAGAATAAGCTTTTGGGACGGAGGTCGCAAAAGTGACTTGGCGGCGCCTCTTTTTCAGGTCTCACTTTCCTTTTATGGTGGGACTTCCCATTTTCAGGGTGAAAATAATTTTCATTTTCAATAAATGCCCGTTGGCTTTGTTGCCAAGAACGTGCGGCTTAAAGCCGAGGCTTGCTTTTATTAAATGCAAACAAGAATATGCAGTTTGATAATATGGTTTTAGGCTTCATGAATAAAGCTCTAATAAATATAGTAAAACTTCTGTACCTATAATTTTGATAATTAACCTTTTAAAACAATGTTAAATAAAAAAATTGTGGCGTAAAATATTTTTTAAACCAACCCACGTAGTATTTAACTCTGAATTTAAAACAAAGTCACAAAATTGACCTGACTCATGTTTTATATGATAAATCTAGCATTATTTTGCTTTAATTTGATTGTTTACTTAATTATTTTTCAAATGAATATCGACTTTAACATTTTTTGCAAATAAACTAACTAAGGGACCGTTAAAAAAAATTATTACTAAATAAATGGAATCGGAGAAATTTAATACTTAAGACACTTATTAAACACTTAAAATGTACATGAATGTGGTTATACGAAAGGTTTCATCACAATTAACCGTTTACTAATATTTTTAGAATTTTAGGAATTATCCGCTGCCTAATATATAAACTCTGAAACAATAATAAATTATCCTAATTGCTGTTTTATTCATACGTAATTTCATCCTAATAATATATTCGTTAATGAACCTTTACATATTCAGAAAGCATTATCCGCACAAAATTACAATAAAGAGCTTTCAAGCACTACCCCAGCGTCCAGAGCTCCAAAAAAAAATGCTTAATCACGTGGGCCCCTGAATACACAATGAGCAGCCCTCGGGGGTGTTTTTTCCCGAGCCACAGGTTGCACGACATCAGGGGTCGGTTGATCTCCCCTACATCCGCGGCGGCGTGTAGCGGCGCGGGTAGTTTTTGCGCTCTCCTGTTTGGGGAGGATTATCGGACCTGACAGAATGAGCGATGGAGATCACAACCTCTCGTCAGAGACAAGAATGTTTTAGAGTCTGAAGAAACTTGATGGACAGGTTTTATTATTAGGTTATTGACTAGACTACTTATGTATAAAAAAATATATAATAGCCCCATAGAAAATGAACTATAAATCAGAAACAGACTTTGCGCTTGTATCAAATTATCAAAATACTTCTAATAATAATAAATATTAAAAATTATTATTTTTTTGTCTAGTTTATTAAAGAAATGTTAATGATTTCAAAATTTGAATACAATACTTGAGCATTTTTAATACATAGTATTCTTTTAATTCATGACTGTCCGCACATGTTTAATTTATCTCGCGTATGTGTTTCAAAACAACAAAAAAATCTTGAAATAATATTTCTAGCTTGAAACTAAGTCTTAATACAAGAAGCAAGGCAATTACTTGTTGAATAATCATCATTAATGTATAGTAGATGTTTAGATACATTTTAGATTCCCGAGTTGAAGATATACATTTAGACCGCAATAAAATTTAAAAAAAAACCCAACAAAACCACGCTAGTTTCTGAAATGTTCAAAGCCGCAAACATATCTCTTTAAATTTCAACGAGCATCTTAGCCGGAATACTGGATTCGTACGGATGCATGAACGACTCTGTGTGCTGCGGAGAAATGCTATCCTCGTGAAGTGCAGCCAACTAGACGGCGCGGCGAGGCCCGCGGGCTGTGCGCCTCGAGGCAAACTGAGGATATTTCAGCGGCCAGAAATAAACAAGCTAAATATCCCACCAGGTGTAATAACTAATACTTAAATATTGTTCTAGATAAACAAAAAAAATTTGAAAAATTCGTAGGTTTTGGCAGCCGTTGTTATTCGCTGATTTGGGTTCTTTCATATTAAGCTGCTTGAAGTTTTCTGTCCTTTGACGTTTTGGTTAACGTGCTGGGACGAAATTCAAAATTTTTTGAATCCCTCGGAGTATAGAAAACTTCTTGCAAATAAACACCCAAGAATCAAAATCACCAAACGTACAAAATATCTAGAGTTACGAAAATGATTTTCTTTAGAATCGAAAATGGTAAGTGAATTTAAATAATAGTGTTGTTTTGCAAACAGTTGGATAAAGTAGAAAGTAATCATTCATAAAAAAAAATTCCAAGCTTGCAATAGAAAATAAAACATGCAAGTGGTGTCTCCCGAGAGGCTGCATCGCGCGAGCGGCTCCCGGACGGGTCCTCGAAGGCTGCGGGATGACGTCACAGGTAAGCCTAATGGCTTCCTGATAGAGCCCCGATGCGCCTCCCGGCCCCGGGAATATTCATATCCGGCGGGGATAATCTGGTACTTTTAATAACCAGAATGGGATGAATGCGAGGCCGGCGCTCCGGTCTTGTTTTTTGCACTGCGCCGGATATTTTTTGGCTCGTGAAATTGCTGGATGTATATTTTACGCTTTTCGTGAAGCTTAAAATGTAGCGTTTGCTTTGGTTTTCATTTATTTCCTTGGGACTCTTAAGACGACACTACAAAACACGTTATTAAATTCAGTTAATAAAGTAAAGTATATTGTTATTAAAACAATATTGAAGATATGAATTCAAACATTTTATGTAGATCTGCAGATATAGCGATTAAAAAGATATTCAAAGAGTGTCCCATCGTGTCGAGGGTGAGAATCCCTGCTCTCCGCGAAAAGACAAACCCTCAAGGGGTCGTCTGAAGGGGAGCCCCGGCGGGAGCGCCCTCCAGCGCGGGGCTGAAGGGTCCCCGAGGGCGGCGCGGCATTCCGGAGCTCGGATGCTCCGCCGACCCCCGCGGCTCGAGCGCACTCGAGGGGCGGTATTTTCTCCAAACTGTTTCCGATTTTGGGCGAACGGCGGTAATGGATTGATCCGCAAGCTCGATACGAGTTGAGTTATTGAAGTCTAAATATAAACATAAGCACACTCTCCTGTGATTAATATTTCCGGTAGCTTTAAAGCGGAAACACCAACAAACGCGCATATAATATGTACGCTGAAGGATGTCTTAAATAATGCCAAAGTTCGGGCGGAATAATAATGAATAATGGGTGGTGTAACGTAACGTTACTCTTGTAATATCAATTTTCTTATACATGGTGTTCAAAAAGAACTAATAAAAAAATAAGGGAGCTAATAATATCTTAACTATAAGAATAAAACATGAAAACTATAAGAAACAATAATACAAAAATACCTTGAAGGTAAAAAATGTAGCAGGCTATACAAAAAATTATCTATATATAATATATGTTTGACACTAATGATAACACCAATACAAAGATTAAAAAAAATTGTATCACTAATGAAATGCAAAGAAAAATTTAAAATGAATAAATATTTTAAAAGTTTAGATATTTGGTTATTTCAAACCGTGAAAAAATAAATCAAAAGTGTAAATATGTTTGAAAATAAAGCCGTGGGAATGAAATCATCCCATTTTGGCGGTGGCAATGAATTTGGAAACAGTATGTGTGTGCGAAACAAAAAGGAAATGAGAAATTGCTTCACACTTGCATGGACAGTGACAAATTATTGATCCAGCAACACAGCAGCTCGGGAAGGGGTTACAAGATATGTCCACCCTTCAACTCAAATACATAAAATAAATATGAAAAAGCCATAATTAACATATATATATTTATAACTCACAGTCTTGACGTTGTGTTTGAAGAGTACAAAGCGAAGGTCCGGCGAGCACTGGTACTCCCGCACGTTGAGTTGCCTCTGTAAGCAGAATAAACGACAAGTTGAAGCGGCCATTCCAATCAAACGCCGATGGATCGGAAGGCTCCCGGGAGCGCAGGCGGCGCCTGAAGGAATTTACGATTCATTGCCTGCCGGCCCGGGAAGTCCCCGCGAGGAGCTGTCCTGCAACCACGGAGCATCGCAGCAACACGACAACTAGCAAAACTACTGGCGAAAACATTTCTTTGTATATCCCACATGCATGAGGCACTCAGCGACTCCCTGACTTGTTAGAGCAGGAGCCCCAAGTGAGCTGTACGTGGTCGAGGGTTGGAGCGATCGGCGGCAACTGCGGCTACATCCGGATTGTTTATCGCATCATAGTGTTTCTTTACAATACAAAGAGTGCTTTTTAGAATTGAGATCATATTTGAAAAAACTTATTTTTAGCTTCAACCAGAAATCATGAAAACTTTGGACTCCAATATAAGTGTAGATTTATTGGCATAAGGTATTTTTATTAAGTTGATAATCTGCGTCAACCAGGAACTAATCATGAATATATATTTGTAATAGAAACAAGTCTGCACATATATAGAGTTATATTTATAACACTAATAAGATGAAGTCTTCGGCGGAGAAATACATTTCTTAAACGAAAACTCAATTGAAGCCGCCGGGTGGTCTCGAGCTCAGCGGCGGATTGGCTGCACTGGCCTCCAGGCATCTCGCAATGCACTCTGGATGATTGCATCCAGAGTGATAAGGCTAATCACTCTGGATGCAATCGATGCAACGTTATATTATAACTGCTACTTTTTGAATTGCTGCTACTTGGATATGCTATTTTTGGGACTTTTTTAGAAAGTTATGGCAGGTCGGGTTGCTGCACTCACCAGGGTGTGGTTGGTGACCAGGACGGAGAGCGAGTCGTCGGCGGTGTCCAGCATGGCCAGGCCGCCGTCGTCCGCCTGGAACACGAAGTGGTGCGGAGTGACCCACGCAGGTGGCAGGCGCTGCGGCGCCAGCTCCCCGCGCAGGAACTCCTCCAGCCGCATGCGCCGCCCCGACCAGTACAGCAGCTCGTCCACATAGCTGTGCACAATCATTTCTAATCAGACTAATTTATTCATTTCATTGCTACTAACTTATTATTAACTGGAATGAAAAATAACTGTACGACTAAAAAAAAATGTAAACTTCGTAAATATGGTAAATACAAATTATTATTGTTCTTATTATGAGTAACATATTTAAAATAAAAATCAACTATTACTCTTTTTGAAAATCAAACTTACCCAAGCAAGTAGATAGCAGTGACGATTCCCGCAATCACCATTCCGATCACCATCAACGAGAAGATTATACTGCGCCAGTTGTGCCCGTCGCCCGGGTACATCAATTCCTTCAAACAAATAGTAATACAAATATTATTTGTCGATCAAACTATTCAAATAGCTCTCCGAGGTTTTTTTTTTATTATCATGTAAAGGAGTGGGTGGGGGAGTCAAGCATTGTTCCTCGAGCGGGCCGGTCGTTGCAAACGCGTTTCCGCTATGAATGGAACCGCCGCAAGCCCCAGCCGCGCGCTTCTGGATGAAGGCCTCCCGGCCGTGCATCATCCCCGACCGCGCGCACGGCAACCGCACCGCTGTAAAAGCGCTCTAGCCACGCAACAAAAAAAAAGCTGCATTGTTGGTAAAGCTTTTTCTATATATTTATGAACCGCTACTCTGTAACGTTAAAGTGGCTTCTGGGAATTATTGTGACAATTTGGCACCAGTTCAAGGACAGAAAAAGAACGGCTGACAAATTCGCGCACATTTACATTATTGCCGAATTCTCTTTGGGGAATTCCGACTCAAAGTTCGAATCGGCCCCCATTTACTATTTTGCTCTCAACGAGCATCGTAAAATATTGAAATTTTGAAGGAATAGGGTTTATTAATCCATAAATTCTGTACGTATGTTTCGATCCATTGACGTAAATACAACGCATTCCGGTCAAGCGAATATCAATTCCGATGGATATATTCACGGAACGCGAAAAGCGAGTCGCGGCTTTCAAAAGGCAACATCAAAGAATTCAAACGCGGAAAATATTGGCTGAATAACAAACTCTTTCGCCATCTTTGCGGCAAACTAAAATAGACTTTGCTGAGATCTTCAAAGATATTCCGATCCCGATTTGCGATTGTGAAAATAAAAATATCAAAATTTAACCATTGCAATATTTTTTTTTTGGAAAAAAAAAATACAAAAAAAATAATAGCAATACAAGTTTATAATCACAAAAACAAAAGAAAAAAATGCACTTTTAACTATCAATATATTTATAATTTTCAATGGCATTTTTTGGTATATTAATTTTTTTATTGCACATTTACGTAGTCACAAGAGAGCTGGGAAACCGTCAGGTAATCTTTCAGCTTCACGTTTAATTTGGTTTAATATTTTTCATTAATAATACATTAAACAACATAAATATAAAAAGAGGCTTAGATAATCTTACTTAGAATCTTTATACTGAATTTTTATAATGATTTTAAAGTTAAAGTATAGTATAAGATAAGCATTTTGAACTTTTCAGCATAATGGACTCGATAAAAAAAAATGGATAAAACATGACACAAAATAGCCTTGTTTGCTAATGATCAGTCAGCAACTGACTTCCTGAAATATTCTAGTATGGAGGACCGCACAAAAAAAAGTATGACACCCTGAGAGATCGGTAATACAAACACATATTTAAATTATTTCATTGGAGTTTTTAATAAAAACATAGAATAAAAGAAACAATCAACAGGAGCCTGAAACCAATCGGGTATAAAAAACAGCTTCAGCGGGCATTTGCTGCTTTTTGGCCAGCGAGTCCCGCATTGATTGCGCCCTACTTTTTGATGAACAGAACCGCAAATGGTAAAATAATAATTCCCGGGTAAATACTTCCAATTGTGCCCGAGTGATTTGATGCACTCGGCGAGTGCACTCACGGGGTGTTTTAAAACAACCCCCGGGTGCTCAACAGTATTCAGTATTATTTTATTTTATTTATCCGTTTTGTATTGTAAATTAGTAACAATTCATTCAATCCCCCTTTTATTACAAATATTCGTGTGGATGAAAAAAAGAAAACCGATAAATAAGGTTAAGTATTTTGAACAGATAGTTTGCTTATTGATATTGTGAGTTTTGAGTTATCACATGCCTATATATTGCAAATATACGCTGCGGAAAGTTAAAACTTTTGGGCGTCATTTTATTTAGAAATTATTTTTTATACGAAATCTGAACATCCATAACGCATCTCATTATAAGTTGGAGTTGGAGCCGGAGCGAAGCTGGAGCGAAGTGGGAGTTTATCGACGGACAAACTTGGGTATTAAATGGAATAAATAAGACGGACAAACGGATGATTTGCCGGTTGATATTTAAAATAGCAAACTAACTAACTGTTGAAAAAAAGAAGAAGTTTTTATCATTTAGGGTTATTATGTTCTAGCTAGGTACATCCCCACATTCACATTACCACTCGCTATTGAGCCGTCCAACCAGCCTTTTATGACAAAATTTCTGTAGTGAGAATATTAAAAAAATAAAAAATCACAAAACGACACGATTTAATTGCGAATCTAGCATTGATTGAAAGTTTCAATTCATATTCATAAACAAAAAAATAATCTGCGTAGATACCAATCGGTATTCTAATATAAACAAAATAAAAACTCTATATGCCCAGATTTTGATTACTTTTCTGGCTGGTATTTTCGTATCATATGAGATGCAAACATGTTTCAGAATTAATACATTGTAAATAAAGTATACAAATATGGTAATCCATCCCGATGAATGCTTTTGATATGCGGCAAGCCCTGTTTATTCATATCATGTCATAAATAGCAAGATTGCTCCGACAATGTGTGTTTTATGGAATTTCCAGCACTGTGTGGCCAATTATATTCAAGTTTATTTAATAATTTACTTTATTGTTTGTTAAAAAAGTGCTCGGCATTAAATAATTCAAAATAATATAACTACGCCGTGGTAGTTACTTTAATGTAATCAATTTTTTCATACATATGAATTTTTTAAAATGATTTGTTTATTTTTTAACTGTCTAAAATTTCTACTTATTAATATCTTAATTTATTTATTATGCGTGGGTAAGGGTTAGATAGTGGCCAATTGATTCATTTGAACAACGTAACAATAAATATATCGACTGTTTTGTGTTGTGCTAAAAAGCATATACAACATTTTAATACTAGACAAATACTTTATTTAAACGGTATCATAAATTATTTTCACCTTTATTCATTGGCGTATATAATTTATAAGTAATAAATAAGAAATCTCATGAATTTTGATAGTATTACTAATATGATTAGGCACATTAGTTCATACATAGAAGATGATTTAAAGAAACTCTACAAGGGTTCGTACACCGGTCATGTAAACCAGGAGATGTGGGTTCAAATCCCACACAAATCACGATGGTATTTTTCTGAGAACTTCTTTAAATCATCTTCTATATATGAACTTATGTGCCTAATCATATTAGTAATCATAAAACATGAGCACAATTTTCACATGCGTGCTCAGTTTCAAGTTTTTATTTGACATTGATGGGTTTTAATGATACCTTTTTGAAACATTTTTCAAGCATTATTTGTACAATGCTCCTATTAATCTTTTATAGTTAGATGATACCTAAGGTTAACAACTCACATACAATACGACAGCAATGCTTTCTTTTGATCATAGTTCCAATATATAAAATCATTACTGTACTTGCGTTCATATAATAGATACGCGATGTAATGGAAAAGCTCAAACTAAAGCCAACCAATATTTAGTTTTTTGAACAAAGTAACAAGTGAAGCGATTTTAGTCCCATCTGGATATTATTTTTAAAAAAGTTTAATTTTGATAGTGTACTGATCTGTAAATTATTTGTGGAATGCAGTATCATTTTCTATGCCAGGTGAACGAACATAAATCATGTTTTGACGACATCGTGGTCTCGTAAAAAAAAATTGTGCAGTGACGATACTATGGTATAAATAAACCCGGCTCAGCAAATGACTCAGCGTAGGAAGGTTGTGTATAGGGTGTGATGTGTGATGTGGTGTGGTGTGGTACTCACGTCCTCCTTGTCCTTGGGGTCCGAGACCTGGAGGGTCTCGTCCGGGGGCAGCCGCCATGAGCCGCCCCCGCCCGAGCGGTCGGCGTTGGTCGTGGCGTGCATGCGGAGGGCGCGCCCGCCCCCGCCCCCGCGCCGCTCCCCCCGCGCGCCACTCTCCCGCCCTCACTGCGTCCCCACCCGCCCGCTGCCTGCCAAAACACAAAACACACCACGTTACTTCATACCATTCATCATGCTCATCGATCAATTGAAATTACAGTGAGGATTGAGATCGAGAAAATTAAGTTTCGTTGAAAAACGAGTGTGTACTTGTTATTTCAAATCATCCATACCACCCTGCTTAACCCTGTATCGCTGGAGATTCACCCAAATATTATGTCATCTCGGTTCTCCTTTATGGAGTCGAAGCTTTACCACTCAACACAGCTACTATGCGAATAATTGAGACGACAAAAATGTGGCTGTATAGGAGGGGAATCCTTAAGATACTGTAACAAAATCGAACTTGTCAAAATAAAAACAAATGAAGATTTTTATTTCGCGTTAGAGAGTCTCCGACACCCAACTATTGTAAATCTATCTTGTTATTTAATAAATTGAATACGCAAATATTTCGCCAGCCCTTTGATCAACACATCAACTTATCATCGGCGAAATTGATGACCGCGAAATTACGCGAGTTACAAATTTTCATCACAGCTAGTGTGTTGTACTGCCAAATTTCAATTCGTGCCTAATCGAGGGATCTCTCCAGTACAACTCAACAATCACAACTGGCGCTGCACCAACACCAGCACCGGAACAACATCAGACCAGCACCTGGACCAGCATCAAGACCAGAAAATGACGACAGGACGAACGAGGACGAACAGCGAAACAATCCAATACACGGGGTATGTAAAACAAAAATAAATTGTCAGACTCCATGGATTGACCGCGTCACAAATGAAAGAGTCTCGCACAGAATGCGCAAAGAAAGAGAACTCTTGGCGTTAGTAAAGAAGCAGAAGGTTTCTTATTTTGACCACATTTTTCGAAACGATAAATATAGCATCCTCCAGTTGATTGTCCAAGGAAGAATCGAAGGAAAAACGGGCATTGGATAGGGATATGTTCGAGGAAATGGTCACCAATCTTCTATAAGGAGAGGCACCAGAAGAAGAACATCAATTAATTTTATCAAGCTGCGCAGAGTTTTGATTATTTTATTCAATGTTTCGGCTCCGGAAAATAACTTCAGACATCACACGCTCCGACACAACTAATCACTGACTTGCAAATTGCCAATAAAAAATATGCACTGTTACACATAATTTAATTTAACACCTTAACTATCAAGTGTCATTAACCAAGTCCGTATAATCCTGCAAACGTATATATTTGAAAATACTTTCAAAACAATCCGAGTCCGATACACTAAATCACAAAAACTGATCGCCATATAAATAATAACACACCGAGGTTTGAATATTCTTATATTAGCTTCCAATCACTTTAAATCAATGATGCAACAAAAAAATCTAAATAATAATGAAATATTACCATTAGTCGGCAAACAATGTATCTCAGCTTCAATAATTTGCTAGCAATGTCAAAAAATAATTGAAAGACAAGGAGATACAAATTTAATTTTTGCATGTACAATACTATTATGAGGATTTGAACGGAAGATCATTTGATATTTTTATTTTTTATAAATTACCAAATTATTGTTACGCTAGTAGAAATTACTATTCATACATTTGCTCCATTAGTTAAATAAATAAATTATTTAGAAATATCCAGTCAATGATTTGAATAAAGTATGCAAAATATATAAAGAAACGAACATATATAGGTTATGTACTGTCAATCAAGGCTTGTCAAAAAGTAGGTGACGACACAAAATAACTCACATTTTGATGTTGTCCACACAAACAAAAGAAACACTGGCGTATTTTTAAAAAACATCAGCATGCAAAAACTGCATTGAACGACTGCGTGACAATGGCGAAACGAAAAACAAAAACGTTTTGTTTTCGCCTCTCGTCTGAATTATTTCCTACTCCGGTGACACGACAGCGCTTCTGGCCACAGACAACAGAAGAACACAGCAAGACAAACGAACAATCCCGCGATACTTTTTTTTAATTATGGCTGTAATAACTAAATAAAGGTGCAACTACACTTTTAACTTTATAATTAAAAATTTAAATTTCAGCCATATAGAAAATGTTTAATGAGACGAATAATCAGTATTAATTATTTTTCGGATAGTAATAATTATTAAATATACCTGAATTGAAATTTGGTCGTATAATGAATATCGTTAATATCCGTAAATTTTGGGTGTGTTAGCTAGGGATTGGGACACGTCGTACGTGGCAGCCATCAATGTGGATTAATTACAGGCCTGAAGGAGGCCCGTGGATCAGCAATCTGATGGCCGGTGCTAATGGCGCATGTGAGCGGGAGAGGACGTTCGTATTATGCTTCGCAATGTCTATGGTAAGGGACGGCATAAACTATGAGGATATTATCAGCAGATAAAATCATAAGTGAGGTTTCTCTCGTGTGCAGTAGACATTACAATATTAGGCGATTGTGATCGTGTGAATAAGCAGCGCGTTAACATTATATTCGGCTTGTTAGCGTGTGTAGATTTATTTATTACAAATAATGTCGTTTCGTGCGGGAGGTTAAAACTCCATCTGATATTTTGGGATAAAATTAAACGTGACATTAAAAAAAAGATGTATTCAACAATAATCATATAATATTTTTTTGATTTATGATAATTACTACTAAAATAAATCGGATTGTTCAAAAAAGACCAAGTCAATATGCTTAGTATTAATATAAGTCAATTTGCTTTGATTTCATTGTTACACTAAAAAAATTGACCTACAAGTTACTAGAATTTTAAAAATACTTTCACAGACAATTTTTTTTTTAAAGTATTGGTTAGACCAAATTATTTTTTTATATAAATTTGAAATTACACTGTTTTTTGTAATTCCGGCAATATTTTTATCATTTACAGTAATTTTGTGAGAAATTTATTATTTTTTATGAAATAGTACTAATTATATTATTGAATTAAATTAGATTCCAATCTCTGCGTCTATTTGACAGTACAAACAAGTTTATGGGCATTAATTGTATTGTCATATATGGCAGCTAGTTCAGATAACGGTAATAACTATGGAATCATAAAATGCAATCAAAAATTGATATTTGTTTGAATGTTGACAATGAGATTATGCATATTAAATATTTTATATTCAAACGAAAAAAAAAAATTAAATTGAAGCAATAACCGTTTTTATAACGTAAAATAATCAATGTTTATGTCTCGCAAAAAAATATAAAAATTGTTAATTTTAGTTGGGATACTTCCAGTTCCAATTCCCCGGTCCCTTCTTGGTAAGTTGACAAAAACTTCTTGAGGGGTTGTGCGATGTCCATGAAATAAATATATATTAGAACCGGGCGGAGTTTTCTTCAGGAATAAGTCAGTAACTGACAGGCCGGCAGCTTCAGGAGTAATTCATCATTATCCCCTGCTTATCTGATGCGTCCCAGCGGCGGATACAGCCAGGGGTATCTCCCGCACCCCCTTCACTGGCTCCCAACCCGACAAGATTAAAAAATGAAATATATTTTTATTCCCAATATTTGTATGATAGCGTATAACTTATTTTTAAAAATGTCTATTGTTTAAAAAAAAAATCCATACACAAACAAACTCACGGAACCATTTGATAGCAATAAGCAAAATTTTCGTAGGTGTTAATTAAAGTACGTCAAGAAGAAAGGCTGTACTGAAAGAGTCGAAGTATCTGAGTAACTTGGCATTTTTGGTAAATAATATATTATATTTATATATAAATATATATATTATAAGTATAGTAGAGGTATAAGATATTCCCTGCGGTGGCCGACGTGGATTACAAGTCCCTGCAGTCGGCAGCAGCGGCCGTCCCTCTGATTCTCCATCAGTATTCATGAGAAGCGAGTGGTTGACAAAATATATTGCCATGTGCAGTGTTCTAAGAGAAATTCCCAACAAATTCGCGTCTCAAGTATTGAATAAAACGGAAATTCGGGATTTATAGACATGTTTTGAGATATTTTTTCTACAGTTATTTCTATCGTCTAACGATTGATGGAAATATTTTTTATGAACACAAATAAATCTTAACTGAGTGAAAAATCTTTACATGATTCTCACGACTTGAAGACCTTAGTTAATGGAATTTTGTATTCAATTTTATGTCGCGTCAAATTAATTTCAAAACTGTAACACGGCTTAATTTCCGATGAAATAAGCCTTTTATGCAAGATCTAGATCAATTGCAAAAAGCTTTAAATGCAATAACAAAACAAAATATTTTTTAAAATTATCACGTAACGAAGATTAAGTATCAATGCATACATTGCTTTGAAAATAATTCACCCGTAGTGAGGGGGTGCTGGGGGTAGGTGGGATAGGCGGGGGATGTTACTCGGTTTGTAAATATTGAAGTGAACTATTGGAGAATATGTTTACAGAATACTGTTTCATTTTGCAGAGTGTACGCCGGGAGTTACTTGAAATATTTATGCGAGGTCTTGCGAATTGCACCACCGAGAACCAATACCTAAAATATCATATCACTGAGAGAAACGTGGCCTTTCTTAAATTATGGTATATTCCGAGTCACTTCCAAATAGTGGAGGTCGGATCATCCCTACTGGTGACCGAAAGATCTTAGCTGCGATCTTTACTGAAAAAAAATTTGATGATACAACTTTTCCAATAAAACAAGTTTTTTTTAAACTAAAATAAGAGTTTACTAAAATGGTTACTAAAAATTCAATTATCATAAGTCTTAAAAAAATTTATAATAATTAAAATAAGCGCACACACTGAAAATTCTGCATAAAAGCTTACAGTGTATTTTAGAATTAAAGATTCAACATGATATATATTATTGGACATTATGGATTATTATGGAGAAATTAAATATCACCTATGGGTTAAATTTATATGATTATATAAACAGCTGCTAATAAAACAGTTTGATGAAGCCGTTTAATGGCAAAGATACTCACAAATAAAGTAAGCTCGTAAGATCGTCGCTCATATCGGGACATCCCGGGGGTGCGTGGATCTCCGATCGTGCGCTTGGCTCGTATCGTTTTTACAATTTTTCCATAAACGTCTATACGCAACTCGTTACTTTTTATTCGTGCCACGTGCGGGGCCGCCTAACTGCTCCTCGAGTTACCCGAGCCATTTGCGAAAAACGCTACGCGCCAGGACCTGGCGTGTGAAAGGGTTTTACCTGTACTGAGAAAGCCAAGCGGCCGCATCCTAGAAGCTGCGCGTGTACAGTGTTTAAGGCACTTGATGTCACAAAAAAAAACTGAAAATATACTATCATATCCACACTGTTTTAAGTATTAAAATAAGGCGTGTATCAAAAGTAAATTCAGGTTTCGATCACTTTGATGACCTCAATACATATTTGCATAAAGCATTCTAAAAAAATATTTTATTTTAGACTTTGTTTGTCTTAGTGGTGATTTGCGCAGATACTTTTAGGCTCCATTGCAATAGTCATCACACATTTACTCCATAGAAATTATTTAATAGCAAACTAAACTACAACGTATATCTTCAAATCAAGGCTCAAATTCATATCGGAATCAGTTATGCTAACCACTAGACCGTACTGCGATAAACCATGTTATAACCTAAATATAAGAAGGTCTGAAGTTTTACGATAGCCTTATTTTAAGATATTTTAATAAAAGAGCGATGGGTTTAGGATAAATCAATATAATATGACAGTGATATGGCGTGTTAAAAGTCCATTTTTTTCTCGGTACCCTGTTTGGTTCTTTGAGATAATAGAGCCTTTATCTACACGGACCATAATATCAGGTTTTATAGCCCTTTCAGATACTTTCGATATTGCGCCAGGAATTGATATAAGGAAATATTTTAAAATGATGGATTATCTCCATCTTTATGAATAGGACATAATGGGCCTATTGGCCCACTGGGAACTCTTAAATAAAATCTAAAAAAACATTACTTGGATTTTTAACACAAGTGGCGAAAAACACTGTGACTGAAACAATGAACTTTTTAGGGGATATATATCGGCAAAAATAAAGGCAAAGAGATTTCATAATTTGATAGCGTAAATTTAAAATCTAAGCTTGTTGTTTCAATGGCTGAATATATTTATACACACACACACACACACACACACACACACACACATATATATATATATATATATATATATATATATATATATATATATATATATATATATATATATATATATATATATATATATATATATATATATATATCTAAATGAGTTTTTATTTTTGACTTGACATGCTACTAAACTCGCCACTGTTCATAGTTCGTTCAAAAAACCAGTTTGCACTTACTTTTTTTATTAAAAAAAAAAGTTTAATAAATATATAGAGTACGTATTAATATTCTATATTTTACACAATTGCAGTTTAAATAATGTTTTTAGTTTTGCTAGTTATTTTGCCGCTATCAGTTGGGCTTGAGGGCTGTAGGTTTGAGAGTGTCTGATGATGACAACGCTAATGGATATTATTCCAACATGTCTGTTTGGCCTACTTTATTATTTATTTTCGCCTTTTTACAATAAAAAAAAAATACGTAGATAAATAAGAATTTTGAAATAATTGTTGTAGTAAGTCTTTCTTGTGTGAGAGAGAATTTATTAATAGTCGCATTTCCATAGTACTGTGGAGGAGCAGGATTATTGGCCGCGGGCCAGCCGCCGAGCATTCTTATATCAATTATGC
Organism: Atopsyche davidsoni; assembly: GCA_022113835.1. NCBI lineage: Eukaryota > Metazoa > Arthropoda > Insecta > Trichoptera > Hydrobiosidae > Atopsyche > Atopsyche davidsoni. The sequence continues at coordinate 15,804,816 of JAILWY010000012.1, forward strand.
TTTTCAGGAAAAACACGTTCAAAGTATATTATATCACAGGCCGCATTCACAATAAGCCTTGGGGATATGTGTTAAACCCAATTTACTCGTAAAAATCATATTCACATTGACCAAAGAGAAAATAAAAAATAAACAAAATTTATTTCATGATTCAAAAGTATATTTTTTTATACAAAAATAAGCGCATTGCGTTGTGCAATAAATCTTTTCGTACTGAAACAAAATCGTACATTTTTTTTGATCGATACAATAATCTTTGATGTTAATTTTTATGTTATAAAAATTAATTGCATGTATTTTCTAAACGATCCATCGGATTGCAAGTGTTTATAATGATTCTCACTCAGTTGCAGTTGTGCAGCAACTCGGGTGCGATAACTGTAGATGTGTGGGTTCAAATCCAACCTGTGTCGCATAAAAAACTAATACTTTTTTCGTCGTTTCATAAGTAAATCGATAACCTAAAATAGTAATCATTTATACTTCTACGATTTATAGGCGTTTGTATGGTTGCAGCGTCGGATGCGCTTGTGCTTATATGCGACTGTACTTGCTGTACTGCAACTTCCATTTAAGTAAAGCATCAGCTAGATCCAAGATGCAAGCTTGCTTTTTTTCAGTATTTAAATTCGAGTTTACGGCCTGCAGTAAACAATGTGCACGGAGCAGAGGCTGCTTACAATGTGTTCCTTTGCAGCTAAATTTATTAGCGCTGGCGCAAGCTCCAAGTAATGGCCCCCCGCGAGGGGACTCGCTCGGGGAGCTTTTTTCATAAATACATATACATATATATTGCCCCTCATAAAAAAAACTCCATGTTGTTTACTACATTGACTACAAACTAATACTTCACAATCATTTTTTTTTAAAATATTTATGTAGAAGTTTGAAGAGTCTTATATTTTAAGTATTTAAAAAAATATAACAAGTACTAGCTTAGTGAGCTTTTTTATTAACATTTTGATAATATTCAATATAATTTGTTATAAAAAAAGTATGATAGATTGATTAAGTCGGTATATTATTATTATAAGACGACCATGTAATGATCATTTGCTTATATTTCAGGAGAAATACTTTGATAATACTGAATTGCTTTAGCAATAATTATTTTAAAGTATACCACAAAGCAGTGAAAAAACGATAAATACGACTTTGGAGAGGCAGGGAGAAAATATCTTGTTGAGAAAAAATGTTGATTGTTATTGTAATATGGTTTTTATGTTAAAATGAATGCGAGTATGTGGTTAAATGTGACTCGATAAGATGCTCCCTTATCGCAGGTAAACACACCGGAATGGACGTTACATTAGACTGAAAACATCAGGCTGTATAGGATATCCGAGCGTGTCATGTTGGATTAACGCTCTTATACACGGACGACTATAATCGAGCAATATTAATATTAATTATATATTTAATAATCAGATAATAAGTTAGGGTTAATTTTAATAATTAAGCAATTTATTAACGTGTATTTAAATTACAAGTGTAATGACAAGCCCAGATTATATAATTTTCATAATGGCATTCATGGTTGAGCTGGGTCATCCATCCTTTTATTATAATATAGAAGGTGAAGATTTAATTATTATAATATATTTTTACAGCAAATAATCTAATATTTAATTATTTTTCTTGAATTTTTTTTCATATTATGTTCATACACATTCTTAAAATAAGAAATTCGCGTAATGCGAGGCATTTTAACGCGAAATTTGAAATTCGCGTTATAGTGAAACCGAAAGTCGCGTAAAGCGGGGTATTACTGTTTATGATTAATTGAACTTTCGTACAATTGTTAGATATTGTTTTACATACAACAAGATTAACAGATATTCATATATTAACAACTGAAAAAGTCTGTTGTGGATTTTTTGAATTCTTGATATAACCGCAACTTTAGAGCTGTTTTATTATTTGTGAAGTAAGTATTCGCGTAATAGCAGGTATAAAATAATGGAAGGTGACCCTGGGTGCTCCTGTGTCATTTACTATGCATTATGGAAATGAGGACACATCGCGTGGACACGTGCGTATCTAACGTGCATAACGAGGTTCAAAATTACATTCATAGCAACACAAAGGCACAATCAGGATAGCAGCTATTTAAATTATCCACCCGCTTGTGATAACAATGTGTTTGCAATGTTAATTTCGTAATGTTTTCGTGCAGCTATTTTACGCCAACAATCAGTTTTGTATGTTATAAGAATGTAACCAGTACAACGACTAGCTGAATAAAATAATTTTTTTAAAAAAATTAAGATAACATTGCAATGAGAGTTACTATATATTTTTTGCCAATATTATAAAAGCTTTTATGCAAAACATTCAAAAAATTAATTACGCTTATATTTTATTATTTTATATGGACGCTCTTATCAACGCAAAATATCAAAATTTTGATTTAGTAAATATATTGAGTTTTTTATTAAACAACAAGTTGAGGACACAACATGACTAATAGTTAAAAATGAGATACGCTTTTTTGTGAAGGAGATGTTTTCTTGGTTCCTTCCATTATCGCAAGCTGTTCGAGTTGAAGGGTAGTTGAACTACTTAAATAATACATTTGTTCTAAATAATGATAGTTATCACGGTACAAGTACCTTATTACTTTTTGTTATAATTTACTGTGTCCCGCAGGAACCTTTTATAAAACGTGCCAAGAACTTATTTTGGCGATTAATTGTAGGACGTCACATCCATTCCATATTAAATAAACTACTGGCTACATTAGCCTGAAAAAATAGAGAACTCGACGCAAGACTAAGTCCTCGCTCCAGGAAAGTAAAAAAATAAACAGCAGTACTTATGTTCTAATATCCTTCGGGTGACAAAATTTATCAAGTTGATCTATTTTCCGGGGAAAGCAATGTGATAAACTGCGTGGCGCAGGCTAAGGCTTCAACCAAACGCCTGCTTTATGGCGCACAGACCAGGGATCGGCGATCCTTTTGGATAAAGCAGTCAAATAAAAATGCTGTGGGTATTGAATATGTTAATATTGATTTTATGGTTTGCTGCGAATACTCCAATCGGTAGATATTATTTTATCAAATCATGTACGTAAGGTACATTGTAGTGTATGAAATAAATGTGCATTTTATATTTTTTCGTTTAAGCCCACAGTTTTAATCGATCATCAATCAAAATTTATTAGAAATACTTGATTAGGTGAAATGACGCCATAGTTTGATTACCTATATTATAATGACGTAAAAGGTAAAAAGTACAAAATCGATCATTTTTATTTAATACAGTATAACTTGGTGTTGCTCGGAATATACAAAAGTATTCAATTAACGGGCAGTGTCACAAAACCATTCATTAAAAATAATTTGAAACTATAATAAAATATAGTAAAAAATAAATAATGTGAAAAGCCAAATAAACTGATATTAAAGCCGCATATGATTCACGAGTCACGGGTTGTCGAGCCCTGGCATAGTCCAATCCCGACGAGCCCAGTTTCATTATCATAATGTAGGATTACATAATATGAATAGAAATATGTACTTTATGATATATGGTCTACATTATAACCTTCATATTTAAAACAGTTTAATCATTAATAGTTTTATATTTATTATTTATATATTATTAGTATATCTAAAATTGTATGCCATTTTAATTTAATAGTTTATATAAGTGATTTTATTTTCCAATAAACAATGTCAATATTTCATATTTTATAAGTATCTAAACTGCAAAAACAAATACTTATTAAATCTAGCCGACTTTAACTATCTCTTTGCCATGAACTATAACAAACATCAAATACGTAATGTATGTTGTCATTTTAATTCATCAGCAATCGACAGTAATAAAATAGTTACAAACAATTAATTGGCTTAACACGCATTTGTAAACTTTGGGATTAGACTCAATTAAAAAAAAACATTTATGTATCGAGGGATTCAAATGTTTAAATCACCCTTAACAACTATTTAAATTTCTTCATAAGACTTTATATAGTCGGTTAGGGATACGATTTCGGATAGCTTCAAGAAACTATGATTTATGAGCATCAAGCCCATAGATGAAATTCACTAAAAGTTGATTCAATAACGTGAATATAAATAAAAGAATCAAATTATGTATTAGCTGTATAAATAAGTTTTCAAGGATTTTTTTTCAAGTTCATTTTTCAAAGTATTGTCCGTTGCTAGCCACTACTTTTTCCCATCTTTCTGGCAATTTTCGGATACCATCTCGAAAAAACGATGTGTCTTTTGATGCAATCCATGAATCGATCCAATTTTGGACTTCTTCAAATAAGGGGAAGTACTGACCCTTAAGAGCCTGCGTCATCGACGAAAACAAATGGTTGTCGGAAGGAGCAATGTCTGGGCTATATGGCGAGTGGGGTAGAACTTCCCATTTCAGCGTTTCAAGGTATGTTTTGACCGGCTGTGCAACATGTGGCCGAGCGTTTTCGTGTTGCAAAATTTCCTTGTCGTGCCTCTCCTCGTATTGGGGCTGTTTTTCCCGCAGTGCTCGGCTCAAACGCATCAGTTAAGTTTGGTAAAGTTACCCTGTGATGGTTTCACTTGGTGGTAGCAGGTCATGTACACCACGCCCAATTTGTCTCACCAAATACAGAGCACGACTTTTCCACCGTGAATATTCGGCTTTGGCATCGATTTTGAATTATTTTTTTTATATAATATATATTTTTTAATTTAACCACCCTGATTCGTGACACGACGTAGTCGGCTGTTATATACAACTATGTGTTCCGGTCCTGAATCCCCCAGGGAGGGTTGCATGGCAATTAGAATTTTCCGGCCCACCACCCCGAGCCTCCGCCACACGCACCGGTCCATGGCACTCGGACGCCGGCCCCATTCGGGTGGCTCACATCTGCTTTACAGCCGCCAATAAAGGCACGGAGTGCTCCGAACCGTCAACCGTGAAATGGACGAATAACCATTAAATTTAACATCAAAACGCTCATGTGATATTTACAATTTAAAAGATGGGTAGGAATGCAGATTTTACTCGATTGATATTTCAAAGTATTTGAAGATTTTTAAAAACGACAAGAGTATCAAATTATATCGCATTAAATACTATATATGGGTTAACTGGTATAAAACCATGTTTGAAATAAAGGTAACATACGAAAAACTATATTGTGCATATTTTCCGTAGGCCTCTTCAAGCAAACAGTTAAAGCAGAAAATCAAAGCTTCCCGCAAATGCTGTTTTTTTGTGTTGGTATTATGACTGCTTATTGCTGACAGGTGTCTAAGCTATAATAAAAACACAAGTTAAGACATGTATGTCGGCTACATGAAGCCTAAAAAAATAGTTGCGCACCGAATATACGTATATGATTTTTGATTGTGAATTTCAGAGTAAATTTCAATTCAAATTTAAATTCTAAAAGATAATTTAAACTTCAACAAATGGATTGGCGCCATTATTGAGTTAACTTCACATTGACAGCGTTGGACGAATGGACCTATCCACGGCGCCTGTGACGGTCTGAATAATCGATGGGGCAGTCCACTGCAGGGCGTGAGAGCGTCCAGCCCCGGCGTCCGCGCCTCCCCTAATTGCGTTTCACGGTACCACGAGGGCCTCGCCCCACCTGGTGGCTGCAAACACCTGTGCACCATGCGTCAAAGAGGAATCATGGACAAAAAAATATTTTAATTCACTGCGAAGCGCGGCATTGCCTGAAAAAAGTAATTTTTAGTTCAACCGTTTGTAAATTTGCAGATTCTTTTAATCTCTACTATGGAAATTTTATCGATTTTTTTTAGCTTTCGAATAGAGTCGATAATGCCGTGCTTTGGTACGGATAGATTATCATGCGACATAGAGCCGACGGAGGATCCTGTCCGCATGCTCCCCGCAGATACCCCAGGTGTCAAAGGTCAGAGGTCACGTGTGACATCAGAAGGTGGCAAGGACACCATCAGGCGGGAGGTTCGTAAAGCTGGCTTTTGTAGATTAGGCCCGCCACCCTTAATACTCCCCGAGGGGGTGATGGTGAGGCTCTAATATATCTACTAATATTACAGATATAAACGATCAGCTTTAATTGGCTTTTCTCAGATATTTTATCATTATTGTTATGGTACCTCTGTTGCTTAGCTTTTGCAGGGGTTAATATAACAATACATGCGACACGAATTGATTTTCCCTGATATGTTAGACAGTGGCAGCTTGGCAAAAGAACTTTTGCAATGCACGCTAGACGGTATCTCCAGTAGTCCTAGCGTGTAGGTAGTCGAATAAAACTCGGACTTCATATAATTTGTTATATTCAATTATATGAATATTTACACAAAACAATAAGATTAATGCTTTTTTGATTTGGTTTATCATATAATAAAAATATACGCTTCTAATAAAAAAAAATCATTTTTTTACTTATCGACTAAATATACTTGTATTTAACACTGTGATAACACTGTAATAATGTTGAGTTAAGTTTTTCACTAACTACAAACCTTGTTGATTCATTAAGATATTTAAAATAATCATAGTGTAGAGATCATCATAAAAAACAATTAAACCTAGATTAAAGATAAAGTTTCTGAATATGAGGACAGTAAACCTTGAATATGAAATATATTTCAAAGGCTCTCAGAGGCTAAACACAGCCTTCGAAAAGCTTTAAAAATATGGCATTAAAAATAACTCAGCAACACAATAAATAATGTGGCGTGTTTGTCACGCTCTGATAAAGAATTGCTGGCCTGTATTACAAAGTGTATGCGCTTTTATCTGCAGATCTGACCATTTAACTCTCGGACCAGTAAATCGACGAGGGGGTGAAAAATCCGACAACTTGACTTATCGCCCCTTTATAGACACCCCCGTAAGGCTTTTTATGCGAGGGTTGCCATTAAAAAGACTTATTTAGTCTTTACAGGTATAAATTCTATTGTAACACTTGGCACTGCAGTGGAATTAGGGTGATATTTCTCTCAGCAGGTGATTTGATGTCAGAGATAAAGTTTGACTTTAAGTTTGAGTTTAAAGTTATTATTAGACGACCTGATTTGTTTAATATTAACTGCACAAGCAAAAGACACTCTTAATAATAATAAAGATATTATAAACCACCAAACTCTACAAGAGTATAAAAATAGATTTAAAAACATACCAAAGCAATTTTAAATTATTTCTGTTTAGCAACAATATATTTTTAAATGTGTATTTGCATGCCATCCTTCATTTTTTTTTTGTCTTTGAAGCTTTTATCTCTCATATAATAATTTAATAATTTGTTGGGAATATTCAAAGCTCCGTTATAAACACTTTTTTTGGAAATTCACAAAAAAGATTAAGACTATGCCAGAGAGGGTTTTGTTCAATTATCAAAACAAATATCACGACCGTCGGTTGCCCTTAAAGCCTAGCATGACGGTGGAAAAATATCGGCCGCTTTAAGTCCACCAGCTGTGTAATTGGTTTTTACTCCGAAGTGTCCAATTTTTAATTCCAGGGTTAGTCGCGGCAATTACAACTGTGAAGTTCGCTGATGTGGAAAATCCGTCACGGCTCCGCTGGCAGCCTGGATGTGTAGGGAGAGGGGTTTTTTTTTTACAAATTTTTCACTATTTATAACTTGGAAAACCCTGCGTCACACCCTGATCGATTTGAAACTTTTTTAAAAATAAAATTTCGGATTTTTAATTTCTTCATATAAATTATATCGATTATACTGTTAACAATAAATATTTAAACTATTGAAAAATTTAGCTCAAGATATTTTAATATTATAAACAACATTGAATACGCTTTGCAGATATAAATTGATGCATAGTACATTGTGTAATAAATAATACCGTCAACTGGGCTAGGCCGCTATAAAGGGGGATTATTACACCAATTCCGGAGGGTGCCAAAATAAAGAAGATGCAAAATGTATCTTCAGACCTTCCTTCAGCCCTCCAACCCTACATTACCATATAAACGCCTCCATATATTTCATTCGAGATTCCCTTAATGCCACAATCCCGAGTTCAATTGTCTTCCGCGCTTAAGATTATTTTCGTTCCCCTTAATTTGTTTTGTTATACAAATGGAAAGCTCCTTACGCTTTTTTGGCAACTTTTCCGCCTCGAATGCACGCAGGAAGAGCCAAAAGGGTCTGAGTTACTTCGGAGACATGGTCGAGTTGTGAAATTGTTGTGGAATTAACGGAGTGTTTAAAACACAAATAATATGCTACGTCAGAAAATCCTGCAAAAGAAAAAAGAATTAAAAAATATCACAACATGGATTTTCATGATGGGTACTTTTAAGGATTATTCGTATTTGATAGTGTATATGAATAATCTATTTTTATTTTTATTTATGAGCAAATATTCTTTATCTGGTGCCTCTCCTCAGAGGAGGTTGGCGACCATCTCACTGAGCATAAATGTATGCTGAATTAGTGTACTTGGTTTTCTAAGGGAAAAATAATGTAGTGGGTCCTAGTGTCGAAGGAAAAATATGCGAATTGCTGCTGAATAGCATTATTAAACAAAAAAATATTTTTATATATGGGAAAATAATTTTTTTAAAAATCTTTCGTAGTATTTTTAATGGTAACTTTTTGGTTTAAACGGCAGATTTATTAATATATCTTGCTCTCTCTATCGTGGCATCGTAATATCTAAATATATTGAATTTAACTAAAACCAGTAATTGCATCTATAAAGAAGCATATTAATAGAACGTTCTTAAGTCTATTTATAAGCCGTATTTGTATCTACCAAGATGCCGTTGTATCTTAAAATCAATTTAGAAACCGTAGTTGCACCTATTAAGAAGTCATTGTATCAAAAAAAAAAATTTCTCGCGATGGTGGCGTGAAACCTACGATTTTCAATTATGCTAAAAACGATCTGATTCCAGAAGCCGCACGGCTCGGAGATTAATTTCCCCGGCGTGTACGGACAGGCGGAATGATGGAATCTTTCGATAGTGACAGGCGGGCGATCTGTCATGGCCGCCGGCAGCGATGGCGGCGGCGCGCGGAGGGGGACACCGAAATAGTCGAAATCAAAACAAACACCGGCCGAGTCTCCGCGTTTCCCGTTGAGAAAGACACGAGACATCGGAGACCGCTCAGAACTTGGATCCCATTTTGTTTTATCCAAACGGTCGCTCGGATACTTTGCGCCGGATATGCGGACGCCATCTCGGATATCTGTTGAAATGCACGTCTGCCATGTGCAAGTTTATTGGATTTCGTTCGAAATATCTTCGTTTGCGTTGGGATACAGAAAATAAATGTTTCGCCAACACTAACCCTGCACTCGCAAAATTTCATCGCTCAGTTATTTTTTTAAAAATCATAAAAGTTGCATCCCAAAGTATATGAAACGTTTATGAAATATGTTTAATTTAAAAAAAAAAAAAGACTAGTGTTTTTTTGTTTTGTTTATTTTTTCCTCTAGAGTTGAATGTTACTGATAAATAAATTGTAGTTGAGAGGGAAGAAGTGTTAAAACTGATTTTAGAACAATTGACCCAACAGCTAAGGTCTCAAATATTTATTTATCTATCGTGACTCTGAAAGTGTAGTTAATTGTTAAATAAACTGCAGTGCATTAAGTGTTAAGATGTGACTGCATGAATATGCAGTTATAAATACAAGTGTGTACTGAAGTGGAAGGTGTAGGCGTGGATATATTCAGAATATTATGACAACTCGGTGCCGAGGAATGCGAGGAATTTTGATATTTGTCCGCGAGAACTTTCCGTATTTTGTGATGGTCAGTGATTCACAAATTACACGCGTGAATACAAACAGCCATAACTTTTATTGAGTGCTTTCTATAATTGGTACCGCGTGTGTAAGTATAACATTGGAATTTATCTGTTTTATGCCAGTTGGCATTGCATTTCGAAAGATCTAAGCGCACTTCTCCGAACGCGCCTCGTTTTAAGTACGATAATTATATAACTATTCGCCTTGCCATCAGCCAGAATTTTGTATTAAACGGTAATATAATAATTGCATCGCATTGAAGATGCGTTCGGAGTAGTGCGCTCGGTTTTAGAAAGACAGCCTTACCAATGCAAGGAAATGTACAGTTAATATTTATTTAATTTAAAAAAAAAACATACTGGTATAAATATATTTTTTGAGAGGATATTTGCGTGTGGAGAATTTTTTGAATCGAAAGCGTGTATGATGGCAGTATTTTATGATTAATTAACACTCAATTTGTATAATTAGCGATGCGTGTTTATTGTGGAGCTCTCTAGAGATGGTTTCAAACAAATAACAGCATTTCCTGTTTTAATGTGGCAGAGGTACTTATAATTTTACGGTTACAGCTTTTGCAGCGCGTGAACTGGAACGCCTTATGACTGCCGTAAAACAAAGAAAATGACAAAACCATGCTCACTGAGATCATAAAAGACATAAGTATTTCAAAATAAAATACTCGTATGTCTCGTATGTTGTATGGCAGATTATTGTTTCTCGTTAAGAAATAGTTACTAGATGGTTCAATGGTAAACTAAAATAATAAAAACCAATAGTATATGAGATATAACATTAAAAATAACTTATTTATGATAACATTATATTTTTAAATAGATACATTATTTTAAATAAAATGATTGTTATATAGAAAACCGTTGAATTGCTGAAGTTTGAAATTTTTTAAGTAAAATAATTCTCAATAAAACGTATTTATCTCTTAAAAAAGTAAAATCTCTCAAATTACAAAAAAACAACGGTACCATTAAATATTTTATGAATCTGCATTTTTAACACGTATAGATTTACTCCGTAAAATAAATGTATATTCGTAATCCACCAAAATTTGAGATAATTTAACTGAATTGAAAATTTTATATTCACAATATAAAATATTAATGGATATTGCACTCTGTATTTTCATAGTGTATTTCACAATTCCATTCTCTTGTCGACCGAAACTGAAAATAAATTCTATGCAAATAGGTGGAAATCTCATCGCCGGAAAACTAGGTTCCTCTCGCTTCCTGAAAATTTTTCGATGCAATTTAATCAAACCAGAGGACGGAGCTTTTACATCTAATACTCATAGCTTTCAGGAACAGGGCGTGAGGTCGAGCTTTATTAAAAAGTTTACTCAAAATGAAACGACGCCAGAGTGAAATTTGAATTGAGTGATTTTTTTCATGGTTAATTTTGACTCAAAGTTATTTGGTATTTTATATTAGCATAATAATATTTATTGCTCTAAGGCGGTATTATATAATATCAAAAACAGACATATGATTTGAGTCTAAAAGTATATTTATCTTTAAGGTGTTTATTTTTATATTTAAGAAAGTAGAATATATTATTTATATTCTGCGAGTAATTCACGTTAAAAAGATTTATTAATCAAATTTTCATTAAATTATAATGCCCCTCCTTAAAAATAAATTATTTTGTTTGTTTTACTATTTTACTCTAAAATAAAAATGTTCTATATGGGTTTAGTTTGACATTCAAATAAGTTAATAAATATTTAAAAAACCACACTTAGTTGAGTCAAAAATAATAGAAGTTGATTGTTTATACGATTGTATTCAAATCCATATTTATAATCCAAGCTTAAAGTATTACTGAGATTAAGTTTCAAAATCAACGTTATTTGATAAATTTAGTTAATAAAAACTCACATTAATATCATTGGCGCTTGGTAGGATTATTTAAAAAATATTTTTAGGAAAATAAAAGTAAGGGTCTTATTTACCTGTCGTTTTTTTCACTATTGAAACACTTTGGTAAAACTTTGTTTTGATTTCACGCAAACTTCAGATATTTTCCAAAGTTTTATATTTTCACTTCAGCACTTTCATAACTCCGTTGATTGACGCAAAAAAATTAAAAAGCCACAAATAATTTCACTTTTTTAAAAAAAATATCGAGCTTTTAGATTGCGAGGGTGGAAATTGCTTCGACAAATCACCTCAATTTTCTTTTAATTAAGCCGCGGAAACTTACTCAAGTAGACGGGAAAGAATGAATTACTCAAACGTCAACGTTTGCACTAAGTAGATAATATGAGGAAGAAAACCACTCCGGTATAATAACTTTTGCAGGGGATGTATAAGTTCGGTAGGGGGATGTACGGAGAAGCGCCGGGGAGGTAATAGAAGCCGGGGTTGTATAGATTCTACTGAAAGTTTTGTAGAAGAGTAATGAGAGAGCTTAGAAAGCTCTGGTCTCCGAGGATCGAGATGTGCGGCCTGTCTGACGGCTCGGCAACAAACTTGTGGACGGACACCAGTCGTTATGGACTGCGGACGGCTTTGACATGTGAGATAAAAATATCCACAAAAACGTGTCTATGACGAGGTCTCGTGACGCGAGTCTTAGAAAACTAATACAGAAACATATTCTTGATTAAAAAAATGCGTTAAATTATATTTAAAATAAATATAATACTATACAATCATATACAAATAATATCTCTAGATTTATCTAAACCATTCTGATCCTAATATTTACATGATTTGTAATTCAAAAACAATGAGCATACTGCGATTAACGTACTTATTTACTAAACATAATAATGATCGTCAATTCAAAATCAAAATTCGTCAAATAAAAGGTCGCTTCTAATCGTTTCTTGATCATAAATAAAATAATATATCATTTTTGATTGAAGATCCGATTGTTTTTATTTTTTATTAATCCTGCTTTATCCGAAATGCACAAACTGCCACTTAATATTTTTCTTTATTTTTAAAACAAATTCAATGTTTTTTTTTATATGCCAACGTAGCTTATCTTCATTCAATGATAAATAAAAAAAATAAGTTGGTGTTAATATTTTATGTCGTGAGTTATGGTGTCAGAATTTAACCATAGTCATTTTAAAAAATAAAGAGTTTTGATGTTTTAGAAAGTAACAAGTACTTAATGTTATACTTATTTAACAAAAGTAGCGTGTGAAAAAGCTTTATCGCAGTTTAAGTAATTCAAAATGTTATTCACGTGATGTGAGCCACATTGCTACAACGAATCTGCAAACACGTTATAGTTTTAACAAACACGTTCGCTATTTACAACACGAAAAAAAACATTTACGCTTTTATGTACCAGATTTAGAAAAAAATCATATATTTAATTGTGAATCATAAAAGCAAGCAAATAGAGGATTTAAAGGTTATTGCATGATTTTACGTATTTTATATATGAGAGATGCTCGGAGGTGAATGAAAATATTGAAAAGATTCTCCCAATAAGCTAATGCTATTGGAAAATCTCACATACTAAATCGATTGTTTTAATGATATATTTTTATACTGAATTTTTTTAATTTATCAATTTATATACAATAATTAATTATATAAAGAAATCAAATAATTTTTTTACCCAAAAGTCATGTAGACACTTTTGTTGCTTATAAATATTATTAAAACCGAAAAAATGTAGGCTTATGTATTTTATTATACTCACTTAATTAAGACACGAGATATGTTGACGTTAGACTCATTAGGTGACTTTTTTACCTGAAAAAAGCAAAAAAAACATAGGTTAGTATTAAATATACAAAAATTTAATAAATATTCCGAGCATGTATAAAATATTGCATAAACTCGAATTAATTAAGTAGATATAAAAAAGAGATTTCTCAAACAAAATCTTATTTCATAATAATATTTCACATTAAATATAATTAATTTTTCAGATACAACTGCTTGGTGTTTTCCAAGTTTAATTTTATTAATGAAAATTACATTATATGCGATTGGAAATGAATATTTATTTAATTGTATAACTATTATTTTATGATTTATTTAATTCAAGTTTATTTAATTGATGAGAAAATGACACCACCTTTTCATTTAGTTTCAGCTTTGTATCTGGGAAGTGTATCCAATTATAATATTTTAATACATTATACTATAGATATAAATTGTCCCTTGATTAGAAAAGAAAATGATCCTTTCTGAAAAAATGCATTCTTTATCATATTTAAAATTATAATGGCTAGTATAAAAAGGCATCAATATAATCATACATATAAAACAATCCACGGCACAGATTAAGTATTCAGATTAGTTTTTGGTAAACCAATAAAATAGAAATCCGTTCAACCAACAAAAAAAAAACATTATTTGGGCATTCATATATTCAAAAATAAACTGTCGAAATGATGTTTTATATCATTATATTATTTATGTTTATATATTAGAATAACTATAATAACTCATTATGTTTTAATTTTTCACTCCACAAAAATGTTTATAGTGTATCTAAACCTAATATGGGGATATATAATTTTATATGTGGCACGCGGAGTTATGATGCATTTCCAAAGTGGCCCGCAAGATCACTTGGGTTGGCCATCCCTGACTCTTCAAATTATTTTTAATATTGTACATACAATTTATACCTCTATCTGTAGTAAAAATATTAACTGCATTTATGACGTTATATTGAATACGCTCACGTATAAGTGTAGTAAGAAAATTTTGAAAAAAAAATTATAAATAGTAAATTAATATAAAATAAAATTTTCGGTAATAAGAAATAGTAATTTTAAGTTGATTTATACTAATACTTTTTTTCAATCAAAAATATTCGTGCCTTTTATAAATTTATTTTTTAACTTGTTAGTATGTTGTTTGTGTAAAATTATTCGTTAAATTAACTGAAAAACATATTACTTTTAGTATATATATAAATATATATTATAAACAGCAGTAATATCGTGAATCATATGCTTTACTTATTCCGATTGTAAAACTATGTGATAGTTTCATGGTCCAGGCAACATTGACCCAGATTTCATTTTCAAGAGTGTGAAAGGTGACGCTGCATTTCTGTTGAATTATTTATAATTCTGGCAACTCTCCAAGCGAAGGTTAAACTGTCTCTGGATTATCTTAACTGTAATTTATAAGTTACGCCCCAGTAAAAACTATAAATAATCATATATTTAACCAAAAATAATTTTTGATTTTGTTAAATTTGGCATTAAAGACAATTCAATTAAAAAGATTAACTTTTCATTCACATTTCAATGAAGTCATGATTTGAAAACGTTTGTGTATTTTTATAAGAAATTTATCTTTCACATATTATTTAAAAATGTTGATTGTGCAAAATGCTTAGAATATAAAAAGGCTTTTCAACCACAAAAATTAAAAAAAATCGTTGTTTAAGCTACATCTTTGATATTAAGTGATAACGAATGGAAGAATAAAACTAGGTTTCATCACGTCATCTGTAGCGTCGAATACACTGATGAGAATAAATTAAAGGCATAACAATTGTGGTCAGATAAATTGACAATAAAATAAGCACTGTCATAAAATAAACAAATATTATAAACGAAAGAAAATAAATAATATATTTTTAATAACGAAAAATATTTAATAATAAGATGTCGAGTAAATTAAGCAATTAAAAACTAAATGAGCTAACAATCTTTTATTTTTTAATAAATCTTTATCATTAACTTTTTTGGCACAGAAATTAGTTTGAACGTAATGTTTCTCAAATTATGCACAACATTTGCAAGAAACGTTTGCGGTTTTTTGAGTTTTTCAAATATCGCTGATTGTATTTTATGTGAAAGGAAATACATGGAATGTCGCCAAAATCTTGAGCTACTTTGCAGACAGACCTCGCACTGGTCTAGGGCGAGAAAATTTCATGGCAAATTTTTTTAGTATTTATGAATTTAAGGTAATATTATCCACCTTGTGCTGTAGTAGACATTAAGCCTTCGTGGAAACTAAAGAGTCTCGGGTTTAATATTGGCAAATCTAATGTTTCTTTCATTTTGAAAAATTATATAGATTACGTATAAGTTCGTTTTTGTTATTTGCATGTAATCCATTAAATAAACACAAGTGATATTATAAGTCAGGCATAAATATTTTAACCTCTACTTGATTTCAGTTATATATTTGAGGGTGTTGAAATTTTTTCACTAAAACAATGGAAAAAAAGCAAGGTCAATTTTTTTTTAGTTTTATTACATCAAATGTGGGGAAAATGGAATTTAATAATCAAGATTGTGGAAACTGCGTAGAAAATAAGAGGCCGTTTTAACGACCAAATTAAAATAACGTTTTCTCAAATAATTCAAAAATATTTAAAATGATGCCTAATTAACGGAAGCTGCAATTTATAACGCGTGTGTTTTGAATTTTTGCAATTTCCTGTTAGAAAAACAAGAAGCATTAAAAATAATTATAATAATTAAAAAAGAACCCCTTGTAAAAAATATTCACATTTTTTGTAACCTTTCGTTTTTTATACCAAATCTAAAATTTAATTTCAATTCAATCATGATAATTTAATAACGCTGTTGAAAACTGCGTGAAAACTTCTTCGTAAAAGAAGGAAACTATAATTTAAGTTATTCCGATTACGCCATTTACTCACAGAACTGGCACGAACTGCATGTATTTTATTACAGAATTTAAAGCATGCCAAGGTAAGCATCGCATTATATTTTTTACTGAAACTCGAGTTGCAGTGATTGAATTTCAGAAGCTCTGAAAGCTGCGTGATTAAACCAGTTCTAACTTTCAGGCTGGAGAAAGCTCCAAGTTAAGTGTGTAATACCCCGATAAGAACTATGAAATAATTCACGCTAGCATACTAGAGAGTTTAAAAAAAAAAACACTAAATAGTTTGACTTCTAATTTGAATTGGATTAGTCTAACAGTAACAATACTAAATAGAAAATGAAATAAAAATTAGTATCTCTGTATATTTATTTAGCGATTTAGTAGTCGTCATTATAATTAACACTCAAAATCTTTATTGATAAAATAAAGCAAGAGTTTAAGTCTGTAACAATATCAAAGGAGAGATTTTTCTAAATAGCATTATAGAAAATGATAAATTATAAATAGGGGCGACAAAAATTATATATGAAATTCAAGTATAAATATTTTTTTTGAATATTGATGTTAAGATATATTATTAAACTATTTATTTTTTAAATTTCATATCATTTCTAAAACAGACGATGGAATTTAAAACTCCTTGTAGCGTGGGATTGGGATGCCTTTTCACAATTAGTAGGGTTTTAAATATAGACAGATCTACTGTTAGGTAAATGGAAAGAATTAGTATTTTTAACAACTACTTTGTATATTGGACGATTGCCAGACAACTCGATTTAATGATTCGATATATTTCTATCGGAAGATACTCCTTGTAGTGTTTACTGTGATCTGCTTTTAAATTTATATTTAAAATAAAACTTAACTTAATTTGAGAACAAGTAAATAGTCATTAAATTTTATAACATTATTTTATAGCTCTACCCATAAGATTTTAAAAAAATGATATTATTAATATATGGAATACAATACATTTATTCAGACATGTTGTTTTAAATTAACGAAGTACGAAAATGAATATTGAACTAACCGACTCATACATTGAAATTTAAAACCAAATCTGTTAAATTTATTAACATGCGCCACGTCAGCGCAAAATTCAAATCACATTGAAAAATAACATACATATTTTAAGCAATTTCAACGTCAGTGAATTTCAAAATTTGTAAATTGTATTCAGTAGATAAATTTTACATAGTTTTAAATACAATATTAATATATACGTCAATATGCGAGCTTTAGAAATAAATTAAACAAAGCTTTGTAAGGAAGCATAGCGAGTGTATATGCGATCGCAGAATTGATAATTTATGGGAAATACACAAAACATTCGGTGTGTGTCATTTCATTGTATTAATTATAGCAAAACTATTATCTCTGTTGCAAATGTCAATAATCATACAACAAACTTATTGTAAAAATAAATAATTTCGTTTGATAAGTAAAATGCATTTACATCGCTAAGTAAAATTATAAATCTATTTTCATGATTTATCAAACTCTATTTTAATCAGCCATCTGCTTATCCCTAATGCTACCACTCAAGAGGGTCACTCGAGGGCACAATCATGATTTTTTTTTAACATCATACTCTTTGATTTTCCATTTTAAATTCAACTTTTCAAGCTGTGCTCCTTTCTAGCCACGCCAGATTTGTATCTCGTTCAATGCGTCACAATTCACATTTGCTGAGGCGGCGGTTTAGGAATTTGTACATTTTTATTGCGCGGATTTTTCCGCCGAGGCTTTCGGCGGTCCAGATTTTTCATGCAACTACGTGACAATGAAGATATGTTGGAAGAAAAATCGCTGATGCAACGAAATCCAAACATGAATTTATAAGTTTATCGAAAAATTTTTGCCGGACGTGATTTGAGTTTTCTTCAAAATGTTCCCATTGATATTGTAATTTTGACATTAAATTAAAACTTTAAAATAAATGGGACTTTTCAAATATGAGATGTTTTATAAAATATGTAGACCATTGACTATAATCTATTTTTTTATTATATGTTCTCAATGTATACAAGTTTGACAGCACATATTTAATAGAAAAATTAAGATAAGTTATATTTATGTCAGTTGAACATGCATATGTTATAAAGCTATCGGTTTCTATTTGGATGATGACCAGCAGGATATTCAGGTCGGTGTCAAATGGCTCCGTGTCATGCCAAAAACTCGATTTACCGCTCGGCTACATACTAGATTCCCACTGATTCTCTTTTATTGATCTCAAAGAGAATTCGATACCTGGTTTATCGAAAAGTGGTTTTGATGTGACAAGCCTTAAACTATAACGCGAAACAAGCTATTATTAAATATATCAGATCTCCCGCACGTGTAACATGTAATATATATATTTATAAAATATACGTGAATAAAAAGAAACGTAGTTATTCAGACCTCATCGTTAAATCTGAAGAAGTGATAAACCGCTGACTGAGTGTGTAAGATAAAATATATTAAAGTCAAATAATGTTCTCAATTAATTGTAAGTCGTTTCAACTTCACTCAGCTTTTATCGTTAAATAATCTGCTTGATCGCTGCAATCGAGAAGGTTCTACAAATGTAGGGGGATCTTTGAACACCGGGCGGGTCAGTGCTTCCAAAACTTTAAGGGGTGGCCATATACTAGAATCTTAAATAAATATTATATATTTTTTGAATTAAATCATCCATTCATTGATGTACTCACTAAAAAAAAATTATTTATCTACGAATGAAAATGTATTAAACACTTAAGACGGGGAGGGTACTAGTACCCGTTTCGCGGACTGCTGTCTGAACGCGGGGGGCGTATTAATACCTTTTTGAATGTGTTTACTCTAAAAGCGGCAGAAGGTCATTTTATTCTTTAGATTTACAGCTCGAAATGTTTGTTTAGGACTCGTCAACGTTACTTCTACCAATACTGTCCAGTGATTCTGAACAAAGTGACAATGAAGAAGTGGAGTGGTCAGAGAATGATAATCCTCCAATTATTGAACAATTTTTAGGACAAAGTGGTGTTGTTGTGGTGCCAAGTAATCCGCAAAGTATGTATAAAGTGGTTCAATTTGTTATAGGAAACGATTTATTTGACTACATGCAAATCAAAGAGTGTATAGACTAGATTTCACACGTGCAATTTTACGTGAATTTTGTCCGCTTCGCACATCAGTTTAGTCAATTTGGTATCCGCTTAAAGTGTGTTAATAACAATTCTAGAATATTCGTTTCAGCATCAGGAAGTATCGGATAGAGAAACACTGGCGCGGTGGTTCCGATAAGTCTGCGGGCAGGCTGGAAGCCGTGGACCAGATAAATGCCGGCCCCTCAGGTGGAGACAGGCGGAGCCAGTGGAGCCAGGTGGGGCCAGGAGGAGCTGGAGCGCAGACATCCGTTACCCGAGGATTTGCTGGAGCGAGCGGGTCTTTCATAACCCGGCTGGAAATTTTCGTTTGAGTTCTTGGGAATTCTTTCGAGACGTGTTTGAAGCGATTGAAACGATCCACTTGAAAATAAAAAGGAAGACTTACAATGCAGACAGATATCGAAGTACTTAAAACTTTATTTGATACCTTTTATATCGTTATTTATTTCAACAGTTCTTATGTTGTAATATAAATCTGCTCTATTGTAAAATTTGGAAAGCACTTAGCTTTTTAACTGTACGTTTTGGTAAACTAACAATGTTAGAGTTAATCATTTGTAAACCAACATTTGTCGGTTTACACGATCAAATCTGTTTTGTGGTATTTATTCAATGTAATATTGTGTATCGGATTAAATTTAATCAGAAAGCAATTATTATTTTGATATCGATTGTTGTAGTTTTGTTTATTAACTGTTAAAAAGGTTACTAGTTAAAGAAAACACCGAGCTGATTATTGACTTTTAATTAATTGTTATTGATGAAGACGTTCCCTTGGTCCGTTGAAGAGCACCCCCTATGCAACTACACCCCCCTCTAAGTAATTAATTCTCCGTTGAGCACCTCAGCTGGGCTGTCTTTGGTGTTGGCTGTGGCGGAGATTGTAGATCATTATCAAACAGGGGATTCAATGAACGCGTTGTTGCAGAGTCATGCATAGTAAGTGCATGTAACCACGTCATTAGTGAACCTATCTACATGCAATTCTTGATAAAGAAGATACAAAGATTAATGATCAAGTCTATATATCTTGTGCATATCATTTTTAGCTATAATTTATTTTAGTATTGTAACGGTTGCAGCTATTTTTATATAACATGTTTAACTTACCTATACATTTTTTGATTATAATGTTTCAATTGAAAATAATATATATATTTTTTTTTTATATAATCTTCAAAAATTTTCCGAATTTTAATTCGTGTGTATGTTATAAAAGAAATACGATGCACAATCAGTTTACGTTACAAAATAAATAAATTATTAGTGTTTTGGTTGAAAACGCACACAAAATAAAATTGAATAATAAATTGTCGCTTTTTTGAAACATTCAATGGGTTCATTAATACAAATTGAAAACAAAACACACGACACGGGAGCCGTAAACAAGGGACCCCGCGCCCCTATCTCGAGCCTTATCTGTCCCCGTGCCGGGCACATTTTCAGGCGTTTTCACAATTATCGTTTTCCAATAACGAGAAAGCTCGATACAAGTGACGGCTCGGTGTGCGCCATTTGATTTTACCGGAAAAGCTCAGATACACGAAGCTTGGTAATATCGAATGTCGACACCTTGTCTGATGATGCTGTCGCGATGTCTCCAGCTTTTCGCCATCCAGATATTACATGCTAACTTTGGGAATCGAGCTTTTTTATTGGCCGGTGTTGTTATTGTTGTGAATTATCGCTGAATTGTGTTAAAACTTTTTTTATTTAGTTTTTTTCGCGGATAAGGCGGTTGTTTTTTTTGTGGAAACAAAAAGTTTGCGCTCTTGCGAAGTTTTTGTTTCAATAAATGTGTTTTGTTTGTGAGATTTTGTCAACGCTTCAAAGTAAAATATGTTACCTCTTTTGGAAAAAAGTTTTTTTGATAATTATGAATTTTATGAACGGTATTGAGAAACTCCAAATAACGTGCAGCGAAAGTTTAACTCTTAAAACGATGATTTATTTTAAAATGTAATATTTGATGTAAAAAAAAAAGAATCAACAGCCCTAAAACTTTTAATGAGCCATATTTTTTCATGAATATTGGCAGATTAGTTTAATATATAAATAATGTAATAATTTATAGGTAGTTAAAATTATGTGTACTTTTTTCTGGTATTGAAATAAGATATTATATTACCACTTATTAAATCGAAAGTTTTTTTATATAGTGTATATATATATATATATATATATATAAATTTGTTATTTTGTCAATATTCATTATTTTATTTTTATTAATTTATACATTTCAAGCACTGCGTATCAATATTGCTTGAAATATTTCTAAATGTGTTGTGGTGTAAATTTTTGATAAAAATATATGTTCGTAGTCTTACGTATATCACCCAGTATAATTTCACGGAGAATATTTGAAATGATTGCATGGATACTTCAAAGCATCGGATACCGTACGGGCAAGTGAATTTTAAAGAAGAATAAAGGAGGATCTCTAATAGGGGATAAAGGTAGCGGTTTAGGGCCGCAATGGATCCCTTTGACCAGGATTTAAGTCTCTATGACTTCTGATTCTGCGGATTTATTGCAGAGACCTCCCCGCCCTTCCCTTCCGTCGTTCCGTTTCCGGAACCCAAGGAATAAAATGCCTCGTCCGGCATAAAGACATTCTATTGCTTTTTTATTTGTCCTACATTTTAATACATTAATGCCAGCTGTATCCAGAATAACGCCCATCGTAAATGAATTGTTGACGTATGATTAATTATTGGCATCGCTCCGCCCTTTTTTGGTGAGCCAGGAGAAAAAAGAGGAATTTCCTAGCTTTATTATCATGTGAAATATCCAAATGCTTATCGGATGGTATAGTGAAAGGAGTATTTAATTTTCGGTTGATCGTTTATATATATACTATATATACAATCATATAAACATGCGTGTGACTGATAACGAAGTATTTCACATGAATCCAATCCAATTCTTGGTTAGAATAATATAAGAAAATACAAATACAAATAAACATGCTACTTTTTCAATAATTTGTTCATGTTTATATGTATACAACTGAAACACTTTTTAAAAAAATAGGTAATTATTTTTAAAAGGGGTGTTTTTTTTTATAAAACGATTATAAGTAAATCACCGACCGCTTCCTCTTCCCTCCCGGGGAGGCGTTTCTTCAGTATACAACCAGTCAATTACAAGTCAGGTAATTGCCGGTTGAGTGAATTTATTGTTTTTAGTGATTCTACTCGGTTGAATGGTTTGGGTGTGAATGGTGCTGGTCCGACTTCAATTGGAAAAAAATACAATGAGATTTAAGCGATTTGCAGAAATAATGAAAAGTTTGATCAAACATAATAAAGACTTAAGAAGTTCATAATAATGGATAAATCCTGTTACCAATTAAAAAAATGATTTTTTCAACAATTGACTACAATTTTAAATGCAATTAGGAAGAATTTTAAAATTTATGTTGTTTGATTATATTAATATAAAATTTCTTCATCTTCTGGTGCCTTTCTTAATAAAAGGTTGATGACCATTTCGTCGAACATATTTCTATCCATGGCCAGTCTTATTAATTCGGACGAATTTAATTATTTAATATTGAATGCATGCATTAGTTAGTAGTTATTTTGACACTTAAAGAATATAACAAATAATCAAGTTATTACAATATTGTTAATAAAATAAGTTATTCGGAGTATTAATTGGTTTTAATGACAGTCAAAACAAGGCGGTATAGTACCTTTGATGCATATTGCTTTTTAAATGATTGTAGCTATTTAACTCAAAGTTGAGAATATAACATAAATCGACTTTCTATTACATACAACAAACTTATTTAATTTATTGTTTTTTGTTGCAAAAAATTAAACAAGAATAATTTTTTTATAAATAAAATAGCTTAGAACAAATTAACAAAAACTTATTTAAACCAAGTGAAATATGACCTTTGCATTCATCGAAGCATGAAATAAAATAAAACCTCCCACAGAGAAGTAGTTTTTTCTTTTAACAAAAAAAAAGTAGTTTAAAAAAACCTACATTATGCTAGGATAGTCTTAAAATTTGTTCAACCATAAACATGCTTTACACAGATAATCATTGCTGCTTTTGGATGTGCTCTGATTCTCCAATACTAACTATTAGAAGATGTTAATAATCGGGATCGACTGCCTCAAAGCCTTTTTTTCTACTGTCGCGGAAACAATTCCACCCCTAACTTGGTCCTTGCTACCCTTCCTTATTTCAACAGCAGTGCGATAAATCACTCGCGAATTTTTATTTTTAACCGTTTCTGCGTAGCGTTAATTTTGATTTACGATAATTTTTAATAAGTTTGTACCCGGCGCCACTGGTTTTCAAATGATCTATCGGTTACAAAATTAACTTATAAAAATGAATAACGACATTACAAAAAAATATTTGTAATTACTTTATACACTCATTTCTTCGATGGTAATAAATTTTGAAAACGAGAAATATTTTTTTTAAAATGGCGACTATATTCATCCGAAGGGTAATTAATGATTTTGTTGATTACATCTTTTACTTGACAAGTAATATATTTATAGATATATTACTTGATTTACAATCAATATATCTTTTATATATATATATAATACATAGAGTGATTTTGTGACTGAGACGTAAATATTTTTTTCTAAAAAGTTAATTAAAGAATTTTTTTAATTGTTGCTATTTAAAAAAAAATTATTTCTTTCAACCAATAGTTCACATGTTGAAATTATGAGTTTATTTTATATTTATTTATACACTTATTAACATGGACCCCATGTTCAACCGAAGAAAACCTCTACACATAATAAACATTAACTTCAAGATTAAATTAGAAAATATTTACATATTTTTAACTACAGACTTTCTATTGCATTGCTTTTTATACAAAAAATGAAACAACATAACAAGCAACTGGTAAATTATTTAAGACCATTCAACGTATCTTGCTTATTTACGTTAAAAACCTATTGAAACGCGCACTAATATATTCTTGTACAAAGTTTATCAAATGAATAATTTTTAATAAATTCACGAATTTCTAATAATATTTTGTATGAAACCAATCACGTTATAATCATATTAAAGCTCACTTGAAGCCACGATGGAATTGAATAATAATTACTACTTAAATAGGAGGCTTTTGGAAAACCCAAATTTGATAATCCATGCAACGTGGTACATGTTTATATGAGGGTAGATTTGGGAGTACTTTCACCTAAATGGGACGAACTTTGGGGTATCCAATGCAGAAAATAATATTCATGTTTATATAATGAGCTATTCATTCCTCGTTATTTCAGGCAATATATATTTTCTTCAAAATTTCTTGCAAGTAGAGTATTTTTTTACATATAATACCGTTCTAACGATCAAAGGTCTGAAATATTGTACATCATAACATGAATAAATTATAACGTTGCTTACAAAATTTCGTAAATTTAAAGTTATCGCTTGTATAATATAAAAAAAGTGTTATATTTATTTAAAATTAAAACTTTGTGCAATAATGCACATCAAGTTTTAATTTTTCAGTCATTTTGTAGTCAATAATACACAAAATATATTTAATTCTAGAAAAATATCAGCGGCACTTTCGCATCGCTTTCACCTCACTTTTATCAGTGTAAAAATATCAGAGGCACTTTCACATCGTTTTCACCTTACTTTTACTACGGAAAAAATATCAGATAGACTTTCACATAGCTTTTACCTCACTTTTATCAACGCAAAAATATCAGCGGCACTTTCGCATCGCTTTTACCTCACTTTTACCAACGCAAAAATATCAGAGGCACTTTCACATAGCTTTCATCTCACTTTCATCAACGCCAAAATATCAGCGGCATTTTCACATCGCTTTCACCTGACTTTTACTACCGTAAAAATATCAGATACTCTTTCACATCGCTTTCACCTCACTTTTATCCACGCAAATATATCAGAGGCACTTTCACATCGTTTTCACCTCACTTTTATCCACGCAAAAATATAAGAGGCACTTTCACATAGCTTTAACCTTACTTTTACTACGGCAAAAATATCAGATAGACTTTCACATAGCTTTCTCTCCACTTTTATCAACGCATAAATATCAGACACTTTCACATGATTTTCACATCGTGAATATAGCTAAAAAAGATTTTTTTTTTGCTTTATGAACAACAAGTTCATAAGGCGTAACAATTTAAAAAACAGTTACTCCAGCTTGAAACCGCTCACTGGGTTTTCCATATTTTTTATGCTGTTTTAATTCTCAACGAGCAGGGCAATGAATGAACATCGCGTTTTACTTAAAATTTTATTTTAAGTATAATCGTTGGAGGTTTTTGAAAATAAAATCCTGCATAGTCTAGCCGTTATCCAGAGCTCACCTGGCACTGAAGGCTTTTCTCATTTTCAGTGGTTTTTCCTCTCGCCTTGGCCGCTGCACTCGAGCTCTACGAACAGGCCGGCGAGGCAAGACGGTCTTTCAGACAGAAACTAATTTAATATTTGTGTTTTCTTATAACTTTTATTTAAATACAACTATTACAAATTCACTGAGCATAAAAACAAATATTTGTAGATTTGATTTATGTTACTTTTGGCTTTGAAAATATTAAGTAAGGTTATTTATTTATATACTTCCTAAAACTTTATTATCAACAATATTATATATTTTCTTATTTGATATATTTATAAATATAGTTTCCAGCAGTCTTATTATGTATTTGGAATTTATTAAATATAAACTGACGCAAAATAATGGGTATCGCGAATATCAAATATCGTTTATTTAACGTTTTGAATTTAAAGGTTTTCTTGATATTTATTTGATAAAGATGAGATTATTTAAATTTAATACTTTAAATTAGAAGTGTTCATTAATTATTCGATTTTTTTGCTCATAAAGACTAATAAATGCAAATGCTTCAAAAATGAAACGGCAACAGAAACCTTCACCATTTTTTTCAGCCGCAAAATCAAGAACGTGCTTAAACTCCACACGTGTTTCAATTTTTTCTCAAGGAATTTTGTTTTCCTTATTTTATAGTATAAGCACCGTAAAATAATTTTTATCGTTTTTATTAGCATACACACTAAAAAAACCACGAATATCAAATAAAATACTGTTAGATTATAAACAAAATAAATAAAAAATAAGTACTTTTAATAAGTATAAATTCTTTCTATATTAATTGTTTCAAAAACTCATAAAATATACCGAAATTTGACCTTCTCTCTACACACGAATATAAAATATTTAGGTACCGTCGCATAACTATGATTTCGTAAAAAAAAAACCGCTTTAAAATAAATGCGGAGATCGTTTCAATATATCTTAATGAAATCTGCATTCTTAAGGTACTTACCCTGTAAAAATATTGCGCTGTAAAGAATAACTAAAAGTTTCTTCCAGAAATAGAGTGGATGCCATGGAGAATGTTCTGTTAAGCAGAATCCAAGGTTTCTTGGGATGGGGCGGCGAGAAAAGGTTTGGGCGCGGACGATATTTTAAATTTGACCAGAGATGTGCATCAATCAAATAAATTTCACATGGAAAAATAATTAAAACTGATGCAGGTATACGCGTTTCAAGGTCATTTTTTTAATTTTAAGGTTTGGTATTTGAGTGCTCAAAATACAGGGTGTCCAAAGAGAGTATCGGATATTTGTTAGTTCAGTAAAACAAACACTACGAGTAATCAAGTATTTTTTATATTGTTGATTATAAGAATATAAAAAGGAAAATTATTTCAAAAAGATGATGTTATCTAAATGGTGACCGTTACGCTGCTGGCACTCTTCTAATCTGGAACGAAGATTGCTGATAACACGCTGACACATAGCCCTCGATATTGCGGCCATTTCTGACCTGATGTTACGTTTCAATTCCGCTAGGTTCGTCGGATTATTCTCATAAACCCTACTTTTAAGGTATCCCCATACGAAATAGTCAAGAGGGCTAAGGTCGGAGCTTCTGGAAGGCCAGTTGATGTTACCTCTACATGAAATGACCTTATTATGGAATAATTCGTTAACAGCTTCAATTGATTAATTGGATACATGGCAAGGGGTTGGAATCACGTTCTTGAGTTGAAACCTTGAAACTCCTGCAACTCTGGGCCTAAAAATTTTCGCAGCATATCGCAATAACGGTCACTATTCACATTCACCCGTTCCTCTTTTTGGACACTCTGTATAACAAATCAATCGATACTTTCTTGTTGTTTTATTGTCTTTGCAGGATTTGAAAAGAATCTGAGCTCAAACAGGAAATCCAGGACAATGGCCGCGCCCAAAGATCCTCGGCTGCTTCCGGCACCTCTCTAGAGCAGTTCCGAGTCCTTCGGTATTTAATTATTCGGGCGTTCTCATAACGTATTTACAGAGCAAAATCCCTCGTGCAACTTCGCACGAGATCTCGGGCGAGCAGCATGAGAGATAAGCTGTATTATACTATATATATAACGGGAATCTTCAACTAAGATTAAACACGAGACTCGTTACATTCGTTTCCTATGCAAAGATGCAAACACTTAAGGTAGATAAAATCCGTAAATAAATCTTAAGTTATCAAATATGATATTTTAGAATCGCAGTGACGTAGTTATAAAAAACACGATCTTTCAGTCATTGAATATAAGATAATAAATAGATTGATTGACCGTGTACTAATTTGTATTTTTTGTTGAGCTATTTTATTTCTTATAATATTCTGTTTATTCCAATGTTATACATAGAAGCACTTCAGTATGACAAAAAGACGCAAAGGCTTAAAAAAATGCAAGCATCCTTTTTTTCGAGTTGATTAAGTTTTATTGGGTGTTGTGCTGCTGAAGAAAGCTTATGTTCCTCAAAAACTTTCTGGGACCATCTCTAGGAATCCTTGCATTGGTCCCAGCGTGAGGACTAAAACACAATTCATCTCATAATAATGGGTGCCAAATTACAGATTCATCCATATTTTTTGTTATTCTTATCACAAGTAGTAGACATTCAACATAAATGATCTGAGAAATAATCTTTAAAGGTGACTGTTACCTGTAAGATTTTAAAATTTGTACGATAAATTTTTATCCCGCACAAAATTTTTCACGATTGCAAAGCGAAGTCTTTGTTATTTCGTATAAGAAAATCAGTAAACGGCAAATGAGAGTACGACACAGTACAAAACGGGACTAATTATAAGCAAGGTAATCCGCCGTCTCGCCGACTGCACTGATTGCAGGAATTAAACTCCGGATTGTTATCCTACAGAACACGTGTATCGGGTGAAGTCACATCCAGTTACGCCTAACCAGCAAGCAATCAGCTCGGCGGTAGCAACTGGTGCACAAAGGTTTGATACTGTAATAGCTAATTACTAGCAAAACACGGAGACTAGTGGGATCTTAGTCTCCAAGTGCACGATGCTATTTTTATTTTAAAATATATTTTAATAAGTAAAACCTACGCTAGACTAAGCAATATGAAATGTACGCAAGAAGCAAAACACATCAAAAATATTTATTGCTTTATACCGGTTTTCAATGTATTATATATATTTTTTCAGACTTGCATTATTTGCATATGCACATTGATTTTTCATCAGCTTACTGATTGATTTCTCGCTCAATTTTTGAAGTAACAGATAAAAAAAAACCAAAACCTATATGAATAAAAACTAAATTTTGTACCATGATGCACGCAATGTAGTTTATTAAAATTAAAATGCCGAAAAAATATTCAACTTTACAAAAAAAAAACATTTCACAAAACACCTCTTACTGTAGATTTTCATTTATAAAATAATCCAAAAATATAAACTATAATTTGGACACAATTGCAATTGTCCATAATAGCTTTAAAGTGCTCGAATGCCTTCTTATTTTCTTGCAACTTTAACCTAACTGAAATTTGAGATATTTTGTTAAGTTATTATACAAGTGGTCTAAACAAATTAAGATAGATTTTTTTGTACGGAATCCAGAGCCAAGCCTGTTTTCGATTTCCGTGAATGTAAGAATGATCCCCAATAATATCTATTATAGGTGGTATAGAAAACAGCTTTTAAATCAAGCGAAAGAATCAATTGGTAGGCGATTCTGGCATTAGAGCTTCATTCTCTGCCAAAACATGGCATCGGAAGGTAATTCCCAGCGAGGGATGGCGTCGTTCGGGAAAACAGAATTTATTTTTATTCCAGCAGCCAATAATATTTGTTTTATCGAGTCTCCTCCGGGGATGCTCTGCATGATCAGATCTGGTGTCTGCGCTCAGCCCGCGCCGTATAAAGTGCATAAAGCGGCCGTGATGGCAAATAAACGCCACAGATAACTCCTGTCGAATTTGCTTTCGACAATAAAGTCGGTAAATAAACACTTATGATATAAACCTTCCTCGTAAAGAAAATAAAAATAATTATATACTTCTGTGATTTCAAAGATGTTTATGTCTATGAACATAATTCTCATAATAAAAACAAAGTACACCTTAAATCTTTATCTTTGTGATTTCAGAGAAAGCATTATTTCCATGAATATAATTTGGAATATTACGAAGAAACTATAAAATATTCATTAATAGACATTGAGTAAATAACTCAAAAATTATTAAACAAAATAGCAAATAACTTTTATAAAACAGGATTGTTTTGGAAAGTTATATAATGTTATTTTAATATCGAAACTATCCATTTGGTGAAAAAATGTCATCTGTGATACTTTTCAATACTGAAACTTACTTTTTTTAATGTTACACATTATATTAATACTTGTTACTAGGTAAGAATTATATCAATAAAACTCTAAATGCAAATAGTATTTAGCAAATGTATTAATATTATAACAGTGTTAACACAAATTGGTTATCGTAATTATAATGTTTAAAATATTAAGATTTATGAAAGCAGAGTTTTATTAAACGTCATGTTTCTTTATATAAATTTATATCTATCTTCAAATAATAAAATAAAGAAAACACAATGTTCGGCTGAATCGTTTTTGTGTCCATTCCGGTACAAAGTTTTTCGCATCGCCGTATCCCAAGTGCAACAGCAAAACACTAAAAGGACTCCATTTGTAAAACACCCCCCGAGCTACCCTCCCCAGGGGGTGATCGGTGACTCTCCCAGTGTCACCGCGTGACGGGAAACTGACCTCTGAAAAAGCGCACCCGTCTGTCACTAGATAGCCCGTATATATTATTTCCAAATGTACGATTGTATTTCACTGAAAAAAAATTTTTTTTGGAGAAAAAAAACTTGAAAGGTCATTTAAAATCACAAAACTTCATGATTTATATTAGTTTTTTTATGTTTGTTTGTAAAAAAAAAACATCAAGCGTACTCAATTTTTTTTGTAAAATACTTTAGTTTGATATAAAAAAATTTAGTCTTCTTCTGAGATTATATTTTATTATTTAACAGACTTTATTTTAATATTTTTGTTCATGTTCGTTTTTATTTGTGACCGGTTTCGTCAATCTTTCAAGTTGGCATTATCAAACAGAGTGAGATTTTATATAATAATAAGCAATTAGGTAAACAATTGTTAGAGGGAGAGGTTGTTGGAAAGAGAGAGAGTGATTGTCAGGTGGTAAGGGCTAATGTGATTTTAATTTTTAAATAAAAACGAACATGTAGAAAATCACTCAAGTATTTTACTCAAAAATATTAAAATGGAATTCCACCAAGTACTCTCTGTCAAAAGTATTGAATTTCATACTTTATTTTCACAACTTTACGTAGATTTACAGAAAATGCCAAATATCAATAATAACAATAAAATAAATGTGTTTTTCCAGTCCAGGTAAATAATAAAAATCAAAACAAAACACAGGGCTCATTGATTGTTTTGTTTTTTCTAAATAAGTGTTTTCAAGTGAGTCTCTCAGGCATCCAATCTTGGTGAAAGCCCGTCGGTCTTCTTCATCCCCACAAAATGGCCACGTGACCAGTGCAAACACGAGGGTGGTGGAGGAGGGGTGCTTTATGGCCAGGAGTCACCGACCAGGCTTACCAAAGGGTATACGTCTGGAGAGAGCTTACGATTTTCATTCAGTAGAGTAAATGAAATAATAGAAATAAGCTTGTCTATATGGATATTTCAATTTATATACTGACAAGATTATTTGCTTTGAAATTCATTGGTTGTATTTGATAGACTATAGCTATGATTATTATGTTTAATGTAATCCGTTTATAATCATAATAGTGGTCACTATTTTTCAGCTCGCTTCTTAAAATCTACATTTTGTACAAAAATACATTTTAAGTTAATACTTATTTGTACCATGAAACGACCTTTTTTGGAGAACTCAAAGCGGGGTCTTTAAAATATAAACTCAATATTAGGGTCCGTGAAACCGAAATCGCGTGGGAGAGGGTCGCGGACGAGGTTGGTACGACATGTTGAGGTTATGTAGGGCCCCGCCGTTATGTTGTACCCAAAAATGGCGACCGGCGGTCATGCCGGTCGCCATAATGAAAGCCCCGATAGTTAGGGGACCCGCCGACTCTTAGCATATTTTTGCCGTTGCGGCCGAAATTATTAAAATTGAGCGAAGCTTTTTTCTTATAATGCAAATTTATGGTTGCAGATGAAAGCGGGGAGGTCCGATCCGATTTTTAAATAATTTTACGAAAATATTCATAAGAGCATCTGCATTTCAAGGATACGTGCTCTAAAATCAATTTATATATAATTGAGTTGCAAATTTTAATATCCTCGGGTACATAAATGAAATCCGCCATATAGCTATTTTATACGTATTTTTAAAAAAATATTTATAAAATATATGCTTTCAGAAATTCAATATTTTTGACAGAGAGTACTTGGTGGAATTCCATTTTAATATTTTTGAGTAAAATACTTGAGTGATTTTCCACATGTTCGTTTTTATTTAAACATTAAAATCACATTAGCCCATACCACCTGACAATCACTCTCTCTCTTTCCGACAACCTCTCCCTCTAACAATTGTTTACCTAATTGCGTATTATTATATAAAATCTCACTCAGTTTGATAATGCCAACGTGAAAGTATTTTACTCAAAAATATTATATATGCTTTCCTTTGCTACCTGCAGTTCATAAAAATGATTTTTATATATTTTAAAGGTTGGCGTATAAAATTGCTATTTGGCGGATTTCTTCTCGTGCATCCGAGGGTATTGAGATTTGCAACTCAATTTGGAACTCCAAATCGCTTCACTAAAAGCGCAGCTTGGGTTAAGTTGGGCGGAAGCGGATCGATCAGCCTGAAACAATGCGGAAGCGGCAGACCCGGAGCGGGTGATTCGATTGCCTTCTGCCAGAAGGCATGCCGACTCCGAGTACAGCCAGGCACTGTCGTGACATCAGCTCGGGTGGCAACAAACAGGTAAAAACCACAATGCAGAACTTTTACACACGTGCCATATCCAAATTTGATAAAAAAAAACCTTTTCGATTAAAATTTATTATTTTTAAAGTAAGCCGAAAATCCAACCCTATTTCTTGAAAATATTGAAGATCGAATTACGCGTTTAACATACAGTCGAGCCTCCTGAATTTTGTATAGAGTAAATATACGAAACGACACTCGAGAAAAATGAAATGGCAAATTAGGAGTGTCCGTTAAAAAACTACCGAATTTGATGATAATCTATAATATCGGGAGCCATTGACAAAAAGCTGAAAAAAATTAATATATCTGATTAAAAACACTGTAGTCCATAACCGATACTACAATATATTAAGGTATTTTATATATATATATATTATTTTAGTCCATAAACTAAAATGAACAGTATCCTCGCTCTGATAACTTATAGTTAGATTAAATTGTACAACGGCTTTAGTTACAAAAAGTCTAACTAACTGTCTATCTCCGAATCCATGTTCGACGTGGGTTGATGGGGGTTGACTCGAGTATGGTTTTTACCATCTCTGAGAGTACAGAAATTAGATTGTTGAAAACATTAACTTAGCGGTCATTACTATTATCTTTTTATATTTAAAATTCTGTTTTTTTATGTCTATTACAACATAGATATTTTAATCGTAATCTATTTTCAAATTTAATCTTTATTATATACATATAACAACATTTGTGATCTGGTAAAAGTATTTTATATTGCACTAACTCTGGTATTATGATTTTGAACACATTTTAAATATACACAATTATTTGATAATACAGTATTTGTATGATAAACTAAGCTTATAAATTATTTACTTTTCTGTGTCTAAAATGATCACTATACCGAGCTTTTCCAGACTGCACTAACTCTGGTATTGTGATTTTGAACACATTTTAAATATATGTACACAGGTATTTGATAATACAGTCTTTGAATGATAAACTAAGCTTATAAATTATTTACTTTTCTGTGTCTAAAATGATCACTATACCGAGCTTTTCCAGACAGATTATCTTCTATAATGTTTTATGATTGTACGCCACTGTGTTCTGTAGCAAAAGACCCGGAATGAGAAGGCTAGCTGCAATCTCAATTTAAAATTCACGACACGTTGAATAATAACCAAATCCCCAATATTCCCAGTTATTGGTACTCAGTTTATATGACGTCATAAAAGCGAACACAGCGTCTGAGGGTTCGAGCTGTGTGCACAATTCGTCATGTTTAATGTAACGAAGTTAAACAAAATAAAACTTCTAGGCGGGTCGCCACGAGCCCCTTGTTCGCTGAGAGCCAACGACGCCGCTGGCCATAATATTTTTTCCATCCACGAACAAGGAAACTTTTCCAGTGAAAAGGAAAACTTATATTATCTCCCCGGATACCTGCGACCAGCGACGGACCAGGCAACGAGAAACGCACCCATTGAGATTTTTCAAATGTAAAAAAAAACACAATACACGTACGTTCACTTATTTTTTTAATATTGAATAATTTGTAAAGAAAAACTTTATAATATTTATTAGTAAAAAAAAATAATTTTTGTGTTGTTTACGAAACCCCACTCTGCCTATAAATGCCAGCCTAGCATGTTAGAGAAACAAAAAAGTTGCGACAGTACTAAAAAAACTCTTTTACAAAAAAAATTTTTTTTCCAATTCTTTTGAACGATAAAATTGATTCTAGAATTTATAATAACAAAAAAATTAACTACTTCGGTGGAAGGTTTCGTTCCTGAATTCGACTCTGGCAGTATCCGTTGCTGCAGATGAAGCTCTCTCGGTAGGCAGACATGACTTCTATGCGCATTTACGAAATCAACGAATGTTCTGCTCGAATAGTTGCAGTATCTTTTTTGTTGAAAACAAGTCGGTTGGGCGAGACAGGTTTTTTTTATCACGACCAATATTTCAGCATGCTCTGAATTTCAATTTCGTGTAGTTGAATGCATTTTGTGATTTCCGTAAAAAACTTTTTTTAAGTTTGAACATGTTGAAAGTTTTAGTTTTGCGAATCCGGATTTCAAAAAGTGAAACTCTTGCTTGATAATTCTAAACGAGAAAATATTTTTCATAAATAATATATAGTATGTGGGTTTACTCACTTATTATTTATAGTTTGTCGTTTGAAGTAGGTAGTAGATGCTTTACCTGAAATAAAAATAAAAATATTATTATAACGTTGTATGTATAGTATCATTACAAACATTTAATTTGTTTTTAAGTAACACTTAATTATTGATTTTTTTTTGTTAAGCGCTAAAATAATTATTTATACAATCAATCAAATGAATGTCAATGTTGAATTATTATTTTTTGAGAATCCTTTGTGGTTATTTGTATTCATTAAACGAATCCTTACTGTTTTTGTTTAAAATATTAAATAATAATAATAAAATACCACAACCTCTATTTTTTAAAAAACAAAATTTACATACATTGATAACTAAATATGTTTGCTTATTCTTTGCATAAATAATTAAAAAAGGCTTAGTAACCAAATCACATAAAATTTAGCACAAAGCCTGAAAATTCATAATACAATAAATTTTATGGTGCGAATGGTTTATATAAACTCATGATAAATAATTCATTTTTCAAGAATGTTGCAGAAAACAACAAACACGACAGTCCATACAAATCGGTGAATAATATTTCAGTTCTCTTCAGGTTCTATTTATATTCCGTAAGCTCTACCGTTAAGCTTCAGATGGATGATTCGGAAGAAAAAAATCTTATTTTTTCCCTAAATACTATCTTTCGTACTGATGCAACCTTTTTTTCAATCACTGAACCTTTTTTTGTGAATCTCTAGCAAGAGCGTTGAAGCAGATATATATCAGTTCGGAATAAAAATCCAAGGTAGCGATATTTTGTTTGTATGTTCGATATACCTTAATTTCAAGACTAATAAAAAATTTCAATTGATATATACATTAGTCTTAAAACATTTTTTATTGGTAGGATAAAAAAATTACAATAAAGAAAATGGAAATTGTATGGACTAGAGAAAAAACCAAAGTAATGATGATATTTAGAAATGCATCCCCAGGGCAAAAGGTAACTTCTTATCTTTCAAGTTAAATCAATATTAAAATTAACTAACAACCATTGATATAAATGTTATTGTTTTTATGGAAACACAAAGCGGTTTCAAATACAATTATCCATTATTTAAAGTTTGAAGATTTCATCTTGTAGTTGATATTTTATTCCATAAAAATATTATAGAATCGATTCACTTTGAAAAACTGCAATTTAAACTAAAATACAACACTTTTTTTTCGATTTGTAATAAATATATAAATTTTACATATTTTAGCGATGATTTTCACTATGCAGGTGGCGATCAAAAAAAAAATCTTTCAATTGCGCAAAATATATCGCTTTGAAATCTAATTATTATTTATTAGAAGTTTTACACCAATACCATTGACATAAAGCTATTATATAATCATACATATATATATATATATATATATATATATATATATATATATATATATATATATATATATATATATATATATATATATATAAATATGTATAACTATATAGTTTGAGAGAAATGGCACTCATCTATTCTATCCAGATATTTTTCTAAGCAAAAAACATAATATTTCAAAGTTACTTTTGTTATTTATAAAATACAGAAAAGCACGAAAAACTGGCGATCGAAAACACCTTCGATATTTTTACCAGCAAAGAATACAAAAACAGCACAATAACGATAATCTTTGAAAAAAGATACCATGACATTAATCTCAATAAGTAGGAAGCGTTGCGGGGAATCCTGAAAAACCTGACAGGCCGCAACTAACTGCCCCGGAGTAAACAGCGTGTCAGTGACCCGAGGGTGAGAACTACCCCCTTGGTCTACCCCGTCTCCGCACAGTACAAATCTTCTTCTCAACAGTCATTACTGAAAATTGACAAAGTTACTCGGGGGCTTTGTCATTGAAATTTACATACGATAAAAACAATTGGACCTCCATTGTTTGGTCAGAGATCTACACTTCATACTTTTTTTCCTTTGTTTTTGAACATGCAATGTTTTTTTTTGTATTAGAAATTTTTGTGACTTTTTTTAGAAAGGAAATAAATTTTTACTAACATGATACATACAAACTGCAAAATTGTAACGAATTTAAGAGATATTTTTACTCAAAACATAATTCACGTTTTTTAACATGTACTGATTTTCTATAATAGTATAATTTGTTATACTCATGTTTAACATGTTTGAATATTCGATCTACTTATTTTAAAAAATAGGAAAGATTAATTTTAATTTTTAATTAGGATGTTGAATACAAAAAAATACACTAAAAAATATATAAATAAGATTCCGATCTTTCGATTTTTGATCTTTCAGTTTTTAGAATGAAATGTTTATTTAATTCATTAACAAAATGCAAATTAAAATAATTTTATACAAAAATTTAAAACTTTGAAACGTGAAATGCATACATTACACAAAATGTATACTTTCATATTTATACATTTACGAGGTGCTTTAAGCCTGGCATCCATTATGGAACGTCATGTAAAATTCCTGATTCCGTAAAAGTGCATACATTTTATATGAACACTCTAAAAAAGTGGTAATACATCCACATTGAAAATGCACATTTGACATTTGAATACTCTCACCGTTTAGGGGAATTCCCCCACGGTAAATGTAAATTCCCAGATATCAATACTCCACCACCAGGCGCCACGCTGAATCACTGAATCACAACATGTCGTTTTATGCGAAATGCCTGAAAAATACCTTATCATATGAGGCAGATTTCAACGTGTAACATCAATGGTACCATTATAAAGGATTTGTATTTATATACTTATTTGTTGGTATTGTAATTATTTATTTAAAATATAAATAATAATAATTTTTATGTGACATCCCTACCTTTACACATTTGCACATATACTGCTGAGACTGTCTTGAAACAGGCTTGGTCTTTGTCAAATTTTTGTATAAATACATGGATATTTTACGAAATTATTTTATACATTGAGTGTGTGACGTCATACTATTGCATGTTGCGAGCATTTTATTTTTAGAGGTCTGGTCGGGGTACAGTGAATTGATTTCGGTCTCCTTGCCTCTCCGATATAAATACACTCCCGGATTTATAGAATCCTTTTTTTACGACAAAATCGAATATTTCACATGAATATTAATAACCTTTGACCTTTTCCTGACTGCGGCGGTGCGAATTCGGTGCGGGCATTCTCGAATATTCACATTTCAATATCGCATTATTTTGTAAAGAATACCGCGAGAGATTTCATCGTATCCTTTGTGGGGCGTGATTATAAAGTATCCATACATATATAATTAATCATCACGGATAAGACAGAGTGGGAAACTATTAGATAACGATCCATCATGGACGTAACCATTTTGTTGAGACAAACCTATTTATTATCTACAGACTGCTCGTCATACAAATCTGCGAGACTTTGAGTAGTTCCTATTAATTTTAACTGATAATATTACTTGAACATTTTGCTACTACGATTGTCTAATCTAAAATATCTCGGAACACTGTGTATATTTAGAGTTCGGTTACACTGTGTTTATGTAGTTTCAAATTGAGTGAGAGATAATATGTTTTTTTTTTTAAAGAAATGCGATAATTCAGAGGCCGTGAGGAATGAAATATGTATAATATAATACGTTTGATGAATAGAAAGTATATTAAGACTTTTTATTAAATCATAAAAGGAATTTTAAAGCACCGTCAAAAAGGCAAATGTTAACATAAGAACACGGAGGAGTTCCCCCTTAGAAGTATACACATGTTGTGCATTCTCCTGCCAAGCACTGTACTAAAACAAGATGGCCCAGTGGGAGGATCTTTTTGTATTTTCCGCGTTACTTTTGTGTTCACGAGCCCATAGGCCGGCTTACGTTATCGGCCCGTGCATTTGTTGGCTTGCCTTGCCGAGAGTCTCGGCTTACTGCGAGGGAAACTTTCTACTTTGTCCGGGCCGAGAAAACTCGTAGGGATTTCGTTTATTCAGGGGGGGTACTATAGTAAAAAAACAACTTTCGCTCTAAGATATATAATATATAATAAATATTTGATAACTCACATTTATATGATTATAAAAAGAAAAAAAATGTGTGTGTATACATATACTATTGGGAATCAGATACATACATATTTATTTGAATATAAATCAAACTGAAATTCACAGGGATCGAAAAACAACGTTTGCAGATAAATAAGATACGAAGCTATACATATTTAATCACTCATATTATATATTCCGTTATTTTAGTGTAATAGATATCCACTTTAGTTTATAACACACAATCAAAGGTAATTAAGAGCATCTAATAAGGAAGGCAATCGAAATATGTTAATAGGCGCGGTAGGGTTCTTAAAAAATACGCATTTTAATTAGAAATTAGCGCGGCTTATACGCATGAAAATAGTAGTTATATGAGTAAAAATTATTTGTTGAATCGAATTGGAAAAGGAGACATCCAAACTCATAAAATGATGTTCTAAATTAATTGTACGTGGGTCAAACTTTAAAGAAGTCTTATTGCAATATACGCAGGGCTTTGTTTTTTATAATTTTTGCATTCAGTATTTTACAAAAATGACTTTTTTTGGTTTCGCAAAAATACGCAGTCCTCAATAATTTGCAATATAATTACACAAAGCTTAACTTCAAAAAAACTGTTTGTATTTTTTCCAAAGCGTAATTGTGTCAATCTGTAGCGGCAGAGGCTTTATTTACAGAGCGGAAGTAGAACAATTCAATACTCATTAAATACGAAAGAAGCGCTTCCGCTCCATCCATCATGGCTGAAGGAGCTCCGTTGACAGCCTCCAAATAAAACCCGAATATTTCGGGATGTTTTTATGTAAACAACGGCCTGGCGCTGAGCTACGCGGGCGCCGCCCTCTCCTTCCGAAAAATTTACCCTGAATCTCCCTTCAGGATTTATTTGCTAGTATTCCACTGTAATGGCGCAATCTGTTGTGATTGAATCGATATTTTCGGTCACATGGCTGAGGTAGCAATAGTTTTAAGGGCTGTTTTCAAAATAAACAAAAATTGTTCAAAATCGGCGTCGATATTTTTTTGTCACAGATGTAATATTATAAAAACAGAGTAGTAAACTTCAAGGCATTCGGCTGTTTTAATTTTTTATATAATGAAGTGTTTAACACAAAAAATTTGATTTGTAAATATTTGAAAAAGACTCGAGTTTTCAATTATATAGAGCGGAGTCGCATATTATTTCATAAAATTTATACCTATTCTACTCCCGGAACTTGAAGCTTCTGTTATGATTTTTTTTTTAATACAGTTATTTTAAAATTATTTTTTTAGCGCCATGATTGTTATTTACAAATGAAACAACTACTAGTAGCTGGATGCATAGTAAATTCGTCTGAGCGGATTTCGCTAAATAGCTTTAAAAATTCACTACATGTTTTAGAGCAAAGAGTAATTACAGCAGAGAACTATTAAATGTTTCAGGGATTTATTACAATACAATTTACTACCGACTTTTCAGGGGCTTAAATGTAACTTCCAGTTTCCTATTAATGGCTGAATAAATCCATTTTGATTGAATCGGGATGCACAGGGACACCGGGAATCCCCTCGTGATTAGGCGGGCCTGAAAAATATTTACGAACAGGGATTTCATTACATGAAAAGTTCAATGCCCAAATACTTTAAGTTGTTTGAATGTTTGCTTGCTAAAATTTTTGTGTGAGAGGATAAAATTTAATTAAACTGTACCAATATTTTTTAATAAAAATTTAATAAAATTATATGTTTAACTATTGATGGTCTGTATTACATATATTTTGAAGATATCGTTTCATACATTAAACTAAGAAATAAAAAAAACTCTCTAAAATCTCGTCTATTTACAGTCCCACTGTAGTTCAATTGGCAAGAGTATCGAGCTGCAGAATTCGTGGAAATGTAGATTTATATCTTACCAATGTCGAAAAACTACATTTAGAAGGTTTTTATAATCGTTTCACTTATTGATTGATTAATATTTGCAATAAAATACATGAGTGATTTTTCCACGTGTTAATTTTTATTGGTGACCAGTTTCACTCAAATATATATAAAAATAAATTACTCAAGTATAAGTATGATTATCAAAATCATATTGTAAGGCCTTAATTATAATATTTTGAATAAAAATACTTGAGTGATTTTCCACATTTTTGTTTTTATTAGTGACCGGTTTCGCCAACCTTTCACGTTGGCATTATCACTCTGTTTGATAATGCCAACGTGAAAGGTTGGCGAAACCGGTCACTAATAAAAACAAAAATGTGGAAAATCACTCAAGTATTTTTATTCAAAATATTAAAATGGAATTCCACCAAGTACTCTCTGTCAAAAATATTGAATTTCCTTAATTATAAATCAAATAAACGTATTCGGTAATACCATCACTGAATCCCTGTAGTTTAAAATGGAATATTACGAGTATATTTATCATTTGCTTTAATCAAAAATATTCTAGAAATTATCACACAATATTTACTTTTGTTAAAACATATTTCTTATCTACATTTTTATTTTCAGTAACTTCAACGCAATTTAAAATTATTTATTTCGCCTTTTTAGAAATATATATTTTTTAAATGAAAAAATTTCAATTGGAAACAAGGACGCGCTTAGTTCTGCCACAAATATCAAATACAGTAAAACCTAGATATGACGAACCAATTGGGGGGAGGGGGTGTCCGTTTAACCCGAAAGTCCGTTATATAAACATAGGTTTAAAATAAATCAAAGAAACTTTTTTTTGAAAATACACTGTATGTGTTTAGATATAAATAAATTTAACTGTATTTAATTGTCTTCGGACACTCGTCGTGAAGTGACGTTGCTGTTTTAAATCGACGCGCTTGCTTTCGGCAATTCTACTAAAAAGGAATTAACTTTTGTTTGCACTTTGAAGTTTGCTGTTTTTTTCTATAATTAACTCTCGAAAAACACGAAAAAAAAATTGTTTTTACATTTTTGCATTTAAAACGTTTTTATTATTATTTTTACACTTGACTAGATTTTTTGTTCGTTATTAGGGATCCGTTATATCGAGGTTTTACTGTATTATTTATTTGAGCTAGAGAGCGTCATATTGTAGATATCACAAGTGATATTGACAAATAGATGAGTCTGCCGCAAATCCCCGCCTAAGAAGCCGTCATCCCCTGCAGGAGGAGTGCCAATAGACCTGGACGGACCCTCCCCGGCGGTAGACCGAGATTTACTCCCCCGACTTGCGGTCACGGCCGGTCCGGCGGCACCGCGTGCCGGAGGCAGG
The DNA here is from genome assembly GCA_022113835.1 of Atopsyche davidsoni. NCBI lineage: Eukaryota > Metazoa > Arthropoda > Insecta > Trichoptera > Hydrobiosidae > Atopsyche > Atopsyche davidsoni. The sequence continues at coordinate 15,846,948 of JAILWY010000012.1, forward strand.
AGCAATGCCACCTAACTTAACGCCTTACGAAATTATACTTCTGTCAGATGCCCTAGGCCTGAGAAATAGGGCAATCAATGCTTACAGACTTGCGTTTATTGCTTATATGCTTCTGGAAAAACAATTACACCTATACAGCATATTTGCTATTACACAATGAAATTATTACTAATATGATAAGGCACATTATTTCATACATAGAAGATGACTTAAAGAAACTCTACTAACTAACGAATCACTTCCGTTTATCGAGAATTTTTAACAATCATACTCTACATATGAAACAATGTGCCCAGGCCAAAAATTCTCGATAAACGGAAGTGTTTCGTTAGTACACCGGCCATGTAAGCCAGCGGATGTGACTTCAAATCCCACACAATGATATTTTTCTGAGAGTTTCTTTAAATCATCTTCCATGTATGAACTAATGTGCCTAATCATATTAGTTAAGGCGTAATGGGTAATATATACGCATCGTATTGACGTCCAGTCCAAAAAATAAGACACAATGAAATCATTGAATATTCACAGTGCTTATTAGCGGTATAGTTCTTGGTAAAGAATTTCGCATAATTTATTTTTATCTTAAATTGGGATTGATATTGAATTTGATGGCAGTAGTTTTGTATAGTTTCAATATATGCATCACTAAATTTAAAAAAAATATTGATATTATTTCTTAGAATTTGTTCTTGTCAAGTAGTTTAACTACTAAAATAGTTATTAGTTTGTTTTTGAAGTTAAATTGATCCCATGAGCGTGGCGAAGATTGATTTGTATGTTTATTGCTGAAAGCGTAGTGTTTTTTTGCTGAAATCGTGTTTCAGATACATTGCCTATTTTATTGATTAACGTAAAATTAATTTAATCGATACATTGCCTTGTTTTAATATAATTATCAAATTTGATAATTATATTAAAACAAGTTAACTAAACTAAATCTTCGTTAGTCGTAATGTTTTTGAATATGTTACGATGAAAGCGTTGATTTGAAAAATAATATGTCACCAAAAATATTTATTTTTGATAAAAAAAATATAATAGTAATTTGTGCTGAGTATTATTTACATATTTTTAATGCAGAAGCAGCCGTATCGCTTCATTTCATTATTTTAAAGTCACGTTCAATTTTGATATCCCCTTCTAGCTGCACCACGAAAACACAGCAGCGATAATACACAGAATAAAACTCAAAATGTTTAATAAAAAAGGCACAAAATGCGACCACTTCACAGTCTCCGTTATATAATGTTGACTCGATTCGGGATAGTTTTACACCAAATCCAAAGACGTCGAATCTCTCCTGATTTTAAAGAGAATCGAAGCCAATCCCGGCTTGGTCCCGGATGCGGGGCACGTCTGGACCTGCTCGGCCAGAATGAGATGGCCCGCCATTGTCTACAGAACTGAGATGTTAGAGGGTAGCTCCCCCCGGAGGTACTCACTGTGTTTTTAGTACGGGTAAATGTTCTATAATTTATTTATTGATTGCGCGGGGTGTTTTAATAGCCTGCGTTATTGTGGGAAGCGAAATCCAATTCCATCGAGAGAATTTATATTCACTTGTAAATACTGAATATCCTATAGATTCACAATAAACACTCGAGCAGGGTTGCTGATTTAATTTTAGTAATTTGTTTTTGCAATTAAGAACTTTTATATTTTTTTAAGAACCAACGATGAGAGAATATAAACATTAAATATTGATGAAGCTGTTCTTGAGTATAAAACTACTCTAGTTTTCAAGTTTTAACGAGTATTTTATTGATCGTGAAAACACGTAAAGTCGAAGTCTTCATAAAAAAATCTGTCTTGAAAACAGCTGCAGTATTATTGTCTGTCATGCCTTACCTAATCAGAATAGAATAATAATTAATATGAGCGTTTCCTAGTATTTCTAAATAATATTAATTTTATCATCAAGAAAGATCTGTCATAGAATTATACATTTCTTTAAAAGAATGAATAAATCATAGATATGATTGTATCAATAAAACGTTTGAAGATAAATCAATTGCAACTACTTTGTCACAACGCATTAAATTGTGTACAATATTTTTTCAAATCAACCAAACATATTTTTTCCAAAAGACTTATGATAGAACTGAAATGTTTTTTTTTTGCATAAAAAACTCCCTGGGCGGCTTTTGCAACTCAACGTTGAGGTTTTGTTATTTCCGGCACTTTTACCGGGTTATTTTTCCAAGGGTTTTTATTCCACAATCTCAACGTACTCCTGCGTGGATGCCCGACTTTCGAGCTGCGGTTTTATTCATCTGCTCTCCAGTTCCAGCCAATCTATTATGGATATCGGATTGTTAGGTCCAGGTCGGTGGCTGAAAGGTGCGGAGCATCTGCAGGTGGGGAGGGATAAGGGTGATTTGATTGCCCGCAAATGGGATGTAAAGTTTTTATATTCACCCTAACCCCCCGTCTCCTCGGCCCTCACGAAAACAGATTCCGGGTAGTTACAGTAACTGCTGCAATTTATGGGTCGCGGACGTTAAGGCGTTTCTTCTTCGCGTTTGTTGAAGCCTTCTTCAAGAATGACAGAGGAAAGATTATTGCTTTTGGCCGTGCAGTTTTATCGTATAAATGTATATTTATTTGTATATACAATACAAGGCAATGCAAGATGTATAGTTATTACGGATTCTTGTATGTTTTCTAAAAACTAATACCCAGTGTGCGAAGTCTTTTAAAATAATTATTGATAATTAAAAAAGCTTTAATTATCAATACAGCACATGCATACGTGCCTATATATTTTTTGAGTGCCTATATCGCATAGTTTAGTATTTTTATTTAACCATCAGAGTTTAATCTCTGTACATCTCTATAGATCCTGTTAAGGCTCAAAGAAATGTGGTAGACCGTAATGGCCTTTTCGACGGCCAAGGTGTGCGGTGGGGTAAAAAATAAACAAGAGAGAAAAACATACAGTTAAAAACTTAAATTAAAAAAGCGATGTTACTTCAATCAAGAAAAGAATGCAGATATTTCTTAACAATTTTAATACAGCGATTTGAAAGGCATCTAATTAAAACTCGGACAAATCTTCAGTCCCTCTTCTCCAAAGTTTTTTTTGTCTGAAACCAATTTCAACATAATTAGTTTTTTAAATTCTTTTTTGAAAATCCCGCCATGATATTCCACCTGAAATAATAATGTAGCGGGTAAGTTTTAATTATCCTGGAACTGTTGTGGCCACCCTCGCCCCTCCCGGCCGCCCCTAGCCGGGTTCTCCCTCAGTGGGAGAGATTCCTGAGGCTCGGTTAAGATATGCCTTTGTTGAGAATACCTGTTAGAGGAATATTATATTCCACTGCTACTCTATTATGATAACTTGATCAGGTACTTGAGTTCATTCCAAGGGCTTTGCTCCCTTTTAACGAATCATCAAGAGCTCACATTTATTTTATCTGAAGAATATTATTATCATAACTCTTTTATGATTTTTGAAAAAATAACATTTCAAAAGAAACGCCTTATGAAATACTCGATATAACAAAACAAGCCCATGAATATTGATTCATACAAATTCTTGGGTTAATTAGGAAATACATCGTTTCGTTTGAACGATATCATCAATAATTTATTAAAATAAATAATCTAGTATTCTGATATGACATCAAAAAAAGACGAGTATTTCTAAAGGTATTGCTCGATATAAATATAATGAATATCACTTAGGTGGATTATACTTTAATTATTTTATGATATACATTTATTTTTTCAGGATATATAAAATTTAAACGTATATATTTTCTCTGTATTATTATTTTTTAAATAATAAATTGTATGAAAATTGCGTATCATTTTTGCAGTTTTTCGCGTCTTATAAATTCTGAAAACGAGCTACATTTATAAGATTCTAGATTATTGCAACTGCATCCATACTTTGCAAGACTTAAAAAAGTATGGAATAGCATATAAGCGAGATCGTTTTAACTGGCTTTGTAACTTATTCCGACAGCACGTATTTCTAAAAATCTAACTTAACCTAACCACAACTTTTTAATTGTTAACAAAGTAAAGACCGCAGAATACTATGCAATGTTAAAGTTAGTACCACGTAAAACTCTGTGTAACATACATAACCAAATTCTCCCTGGTCGAAGATCTCTCAACCGATGAGAGCCGCACTGAGAATTGTAATGCAGTGCTGCAGCCAGGCTCGCCCCCGGGGCACTGTACCTAAATCACACACGATGGACCCCCCACGAGCGCTAGAACTACCTGCTGTAATCTTTCTACCTGCAACCTTAGCGTTACAATTGCGAATCTTCGAATAAACAAATAAAATGTTCGTACTTAATCAAAAATATTTTGATAATGATTAAGTACATTTTTTAAAAATTGATTAAAGAAACTCGGCCGGTGCATTACCAATTATACCAAAGAATCATTGGTACTAAGCAAGAATTTTTAACAATCATATCCTATAAGTGAAACAACGTACGTATAATGCCAATTAAATATTGTGTGACTTGCAATACTAGACTTTTTTCTGTGAGTTTCTTTAATCAATTTTCAATATTTGATAAAATGTACTTAATTATTATCAATCAATAAAACCTGTATAGGCAAAATCGTACTTCCTGTGAGACGGTCTTCACAAAAAATCAATAATATACAAAAATATTTGTTTTTATTAACCATGTGACCATCTCGCTGGGTATATATGGTATGTATCCTGGGGCAGTTATATTTATTTGGCTGTACTCCCAACTTTCAGTCGTTCTCCTTGCTTATACTTCGTCTGATTTAGATCATTTAAAAATTACGATTTGAGAGGTATTTTTTCTCGTCGTTTCGAGTGCGAATCGATAGCATGAAATCAGGTTGTATGATGCGGCTCTGGGAGCGCAAGTTGCTGAAATCTTCTGAAGGAGCCGGGGCTGGGATGGAGGGGAGGACCCGCGGCTTCCTTCCTGCGCTACCCCCAGTTAGACTGCAAACCATATTCTTGAAGTTACCCCAGAGTTATTGTTGCGCCGCAGTGTAGCCATCTGATAGTTCGCTCGCCCCGAGCGCTTGTAGCTGTCGGGAGCAAGTTAGACGCAAAAGGTTCTGAATTTATAAAGCGCCACTAACCTTGTAAAACTTTGTGTTTTATGAAACGCTCTCAAAAAACTGTTTCTTTCAAACGTTTTAGTGAGAAAGTTGCGTTTTGGTTGCCAAAAGAATGAAGAAGTTGTGCTTTTTTTATTTGCAAACATTGCTTTCTGTTGAGATAGGCTCGCTGGAGTCAAAGTAAAAAGTAACATTTCTTTAAGGCGTAAATTTGTTACTTGAAGATATATTGCTGAAATTAACGCAAAATATTTAAAAATATTTTTATTCTAACAAAATCTCTAAAACCAAAACATAACCATAACACATGCTAAAATTTATTTTATCATATAAAAATGTAAATGTAATTTTTATATATTTTGAAAATTAAAATATTTATTATTGTGCTGTTTTCAAGACACTCATTGAAAACACTTTTAAATGTTTTGTGCTCTGACGTTCAGCCGCAACAAACCTCTGGCGTTTTTCCAATAAGAACAAGAAAATGAATAAAATAGTACAAAATGTAAAGTTTTCGTTATAGTTTCGTATAAATCCTTTTCTCGTCGGGATATTTTCTGTTATTTTATGAATCTATTTACCAACCGAGGCGCCCTTCAATGGGTCTGGACTAGGGCCTCGCAAACCAACTCCACTCCTTGATAAATTCATTGCTAACAATTCATCGTCATCGTCAATAAATTAAATAAAAATTAACGTCGCGCTACGTAGTATTTTCAAATATATTTCATTCATTGAATGTTTATAAGGTAACGCAAGTAAATTAAGAAAGCAAAAGTTTGAATAATTTTGTTATCTATAAAATAAATCGGTAAACATCTCCAAAGGTTAAATAATTAATAACGTGATTCTAAAATGATTTATATTCGCCATATTTTTGAGTAAAATACTTGAGTGATTTTCCACATGTTCGTTTTTATTTGTGACCGGTTTCGCCAACCTTTCACGTTGACATTATGAAACATAGTGGATCACTCAAAATCACTCAAGTATTTTACTCAAAAATATTAAAATGAAATTCCACCAAGTACTCTCTGTCAAAAATATTGAATTTCTTATATTTTTATTACTAATATGATTAGGCACATTATATTTGCCAAACAAGCATGTTGACAAAGGCATTAGTTTCATGTTGAAACAACGTATTTTTTAAAACTAAAATTACTTTCTATCAAAAATATTGATCACAAGCGTCGAAAAAGATTAAGTGAAGCAGGTCGAAGGGTAGTTTTCGATGAATTTGGACAGGGGATTACGAGTGGAAAAGGCGAGTAGTTCTTGGGGTTGCGGTCTTCAGAGCCGCTGGGCGGGCGTCGTTCGCTATTATTATCGTCATAACCGGGAGTTTATGGCGGCGCATCGCCCAAATTAATATTTATTGGATTGCGGAGGCCCTGCACAAACAGGATTAGTAATTATTAATAATGTGTGGGGGGGGATTTCATCGCGTGCATATATATTATTACAAAGAATTATCACTATTTGTCTCGCATGTCTTTGTGTGAAAACTCAACAGAAGCAGAAATCATTAATGTAACAATGTAGGAGAATCACAGAGAAGATCTTTTTAAAAGGCTGCTGATCCCCTGTAAGCCTTGAGCATTCAGATTTGTAGGCTCGCGCGCATTCCGGCCTCACGCAGGGGAATAGAGCCGTTACTCAAGCGGGGAGCAGACTCGACTCAGTAGATATCCATTTGCCCAGAATCTGGGAATCCCAGCCTCGGAGGCTGATTCACAAACCTGCTGCGAGAGAAAGTCTGCTGATATTATATTTTTGTTTTAATAAGCATTGTTTGTATAATTTTTTTATTTAAAATATACCCATTTTTAGGAGCATACATAAAAAATTATAAATATTCTATGAGAAGTAATATATTTTGCTTTATTTTATGTCTATATTAATAATGTTTTTTTTTGTTTATCAAAGTCAATCTAATCTCGAAAAAAACTAAATGCACCATGTGTGATACTAATAGCAGTAATATCAAAAACGTAAACACTTCGTATAAAAAGATAAATTAACCCTTAACACCTTCCCCGCCCCTCGTTTATTATCCTAAAAAATACGGTGTCACTTAGATGAAATGCTAATATGGTGATATGTATTATTTGAGCCAAGAAAAAATTGTCAGACTGTAAATTAATATGTTAATTTGTATGTATAATGGATATTTGACTTCTTGTCGATAGGTTTGCCGGACGATAGATATTTCACGACGTAATAATGAATGAATCAAATCTTAGGTTTCTAAAATAGCCATCGCTATTGAGTGCTAAGATCACAAGTTTAAGGGTCATTGCAAGTAGACTTCAGCAGCTAAGGGTGGTAAAATCAGAGGGTTAATCTAACAGTAGCCTCACAGGTTAATTATGGGCACCCCGGGGGTTGGCCGACTATCTGCAACTTTGTAGATTAATGACGGGGCTGTAAGTGGGAATAAGTAGGGGCGCTTGCAGAATTACTACCTGGGAATCTTGTTTGTAATCTACAAGTAAATTGTATTATATCACCTGTAATCAATTATTATTTTAAGGTTAATTAACTTCTTGTTAGAATACTTAATTTTCAATTAAAGTTTATTTCTTTTAAGAAAAACGTTAGTTTTTAGAAAGTAAATTAAATTCATTTAAAGAAATTCAATGTTAAATGAAGCAAATAGGGTTTTTTGGAAAGGCAATAAAAATATATATCAACATCAATTTGTTATTAAGTAAAAAAAATAGACGGTTTATGAAGTTTTTTTTATTTATTAGGTTTAGTTTTTCTAGGTTTAGGTAGTAATAGTTTTATAGTAAGTAACAGATTTCCAGCTAGCTAATAACAAAAGTAAAGGTTTGCAAAGCTAGATTGTATTATTATTAATATCAAATTGGTTCAAGTCAGTCATTTAAAAATAACGCATGATGAAAACTTTTCATATGTTCATGTAATGGCAGATTAGTAAAAGAATGTGGTATGAAATCCAAATAACGATACCAACAAATTGAATTTGCAAACCAACCTTTTAAAATCCATGTAAACATTTATGTGCCGCCACGAGTGAGTGACTCCGAATTTCAGCTCACCACAGAAGATCACAAGAGGAAAATGAAGAAAACCGTGCAATGCGGCTATATGTGTTAAGCTATATCTTTAGAATTTATCTTACTGTATACAGACAAATTACTAAAAACCTGTGTAAGAAAGCGTTTTTCTCTCAGGATTTTTCTATTATTTATTTGCAGTACTGTACAAACTACACGTTACTCTGAAAGACTAGAAATTTGTGAGCAGATAAGAGTGCAGCGCCATTGTATTCGGCTTGTGACATTTGTAAAATTTTCCTTACTCTATGACATTTATTTTTTGAGGATTGTATTTTTTTGTTTTATTTACTCCACGACTGAAAGTCAAGGACTTCTCCAAATAACTCGGTAAATGTGAAAGCCAGGTTAGCGAGCAAAGAAGGAAAGTAAATATGCAATTGCAATTTTGTCCACCTATTACGTCTGTAGCATTTGCTTTGCTTTATAATACTTATTCGTGTGGGTTACCTTTTTTATTTGCTTACTCCGTGAGTGAAAGACATCAAAAATAGGAAAACTAAGATTTCACTTCATCACTATGTAATAGTCGAAGCCAAATAAGCAAACAGAATACAGCGCACTTTTCTCATTGTCAAACTTATGTTGAGTTTGGCTCTAGCTTTATGGATAATTTATGATTAAATACTGCTACACGAAGTTGGTTAAATAATATATATTTTTAAATTTAAGTAAAAATAATATTTAACTTTATAAAATGCCGTACAATATATCATTTTTATCTCATATTAAGTACTCTGGCGCGACACAAGGCGGCACCGCCGCGGCTGCATTTCGAGATCTAGCGGAATAATTTTACACGCCAAGGAGTCATAAATCATGGAAAAATTATTTTGAATATGCATTTCCAATTTTTCTTGCCAACTTTATAATATAATCATTTACTTCCGGAGAAACTTTGCAAACAAACTCAAGGAAATTTCCATTTTCTTCCGAGATGTTTGTTTATGTGATACTGTAGATTTAAGGTTGAATTAATGGACCCGCAGTAGATTCGGCGAGTTGATTGTTCTTTCTTTACTTTGTTACCTGTTTTTTGAAATTATGAATCTCATGAAACCTCCATGCATCCTACTTGATACCCAACATAAGTTTTAGGTTGTCTCGTCCCTTTTAACTTCCGTACAGGTGAGTACAAATATTTTGTTTGTACATAAAGTTGTTAAATAATTACAACCTTAGTATATAGACATCTTTCATTATAATAATTTTTTTTCCACTGTCACCTTTATTAAAGAAAAAAAAATAATCTACGATAATTGTTTTTATAAATAAATTCCTATTAGCAGTGAAAACTTAACAATATAAAAGTAATCAAAAATACTTATTCGATTATAAGACTCTGAAATTATTAACTCGTCTTGCAAAACATAACTTAGAGAAGATACAAATGGAAAGTTTTGCACAAACACGAAACTTCTATACTCCCACAAAAAGCCCTCGATAAGAATGTGGAGGAAAGTAAAATGATAGATAACCATTTAAAGTAACAACACCTCAACTTAAACAAAGTATCATCTGTCCTCAAAGCTTCTTATCCGACAAGGAGACAGAATGATTCCTCGCACGGCTGCGGGGAGGAGAGGAGCTGTGGCCAACGAGATATCCCGACTCTGACATCGAAAAAATCAACTGAAATACTACCGGAATCTACTTTTGCGTAATAGCATTGTCATATTCAACTAAATATTAGTTTCCACCATTAATTTTGACTAGATTTGTGACTAACAGATATTTAACTTTATTTTAGATACTTGAGATGCTTGAAATTTAATTGAGAAAGGATATTTTATTTTATCTTTTAACTGGTTGGATGGCAAACTTTAAACCAATCTATTTTTATTTAGAATAAACGTTTTTTTTTTGTGTTGACGTTATTTTTTGAAAGAACTGAATAATGTATTTTAGTAATTATAATTCAAGGCACGTTCAAATGAAGTGTTTGGAGAGGTGTATTAACTGTATTAGTTTTCGTAGCTTTGCTTGATAGGTATTGAACTGTCCTATCTAATAAATCTTAAACTGCTCCTTAGGTATTCAACTGGCATAATTGTTTTTATCTTAATATAACGAATAAAAAAAAATTAACCGTTTTAAAGTGGAACGAATTTTTTTTAGAATTAGGGGGTATTTATTACTCTCATGGATGAAATTATTTGAAGTAAAACATTGAAAACAATAAAAAATACTGCTATGGAATTATTTTTAAAATAAAGTTGTTTAATTAAATCTATCATATAAATATAAAAGTTATCTTTGAGATCCAAAAAAAAATAGCGTAAAAATAGCATTTTAGTATCTGAATTTTTTTTCTTGTGCAAACGAATAAAGCACGTCACTCCCGTCCACACAGTGCGCCGCACCCTTCGGATTGAAAACAATAAAAAATACTGCTAAGGAAGTATATTTAAAATAAAGATGTTTAAAGATCTATCATATAAATATAAAAGTTATCTTTGAGATCCCAAAAAAAATAACGTAAAAATAGCATTTTAGTATCTGAATCTTTTTTCTTGTGCAAACGAATAAAGCACGTCACTCCCGTCCACACAGTGCGCCGTACCCTTCGGATTCTTCGCTCGCGTGGTTCTGCCCACGTCACGGGTGTAACAAAAGACCAGAATATTCCAGAACGATCCTGGTGTGGCAAATCATCCCCCCCGTGACGTCACGGGTGCCGGCGCTCCCTCGGCCGCTACTCCGAGGGCCAACAAACTTAAGAAGTGACGCACGCCCCGCCGTCACCTGGCACACTCGCTATTGATATGGAGATATATTCTGACAGTTTCGGATCATTTGGACGGTCCTTGTATGTTAATTTGTCTCTTTCGCCATTTTCGTTTGTAAAAATTACGCAGGCAGGGCGGAGATTCATTAAGGGCTGTTTGAATGTGTATCCCAAGTGAAATGGTGCTTCTCTGAAGAAAACGATTTATTGCTGCTTGTCGCAGGTTTGCATCAATTGGATATGGGTTATGTGTAAGTGATCGTGAAAAAAAAAAACGCCTAAAGGTAATTGGGATACATATATAAAATATTTAAAAAAAAAACAACAATACGAACCATCTATTTAAAACAAAGCCATATTTGTATGTCTATTTCTTGGATTGAACGTCAATCAAGTGCGTATTTATTACCTATTACGGGTTTTTTAAAATATAATTACTAATATGATTAACCGGCCGAATATACCCCGGCCATGTAAGCCTGGGGATGTGGGTTCAAATCCCACTCAAATCACGATGATATTTTTCTGAGAATTTCTTTAATCATCTTTTATGTGTGAACTAATTTGCCTAATCATATTAGTAAAGCCATATTTGATTATGATAAATGAAGAATCGCGACATTGATATTATCACAAAAATTAACATTGGGGTAATCAGAGAATACCTGAAATTTTCAGATAAATGGATCAATTTGTATTTAGCGCGTCGTTCGCTTTTTTCCTCCGAAAAGTCATTCGTTAGTACAAGGGTTAGTACACCGGCCATGTTAGCCAGGGGATGTGGGTTCAAATCCCACTCAAATCACGATGATATTTTTCTGAAAATTTCTTTAATCATCTTTTATGTGTGAACTAATGTGCTTAATCATATTAGTTAAGGCGTATTTGATTATGATAAATGAAGAATCGCGACATTGATATTATCACAAAAATTAACATCCAGATTTAACAAAGTCAAAAGTAAAAGTAGGCGTAATCAGAGAATACCTGAAATTTTCAGATAAATGGATTAATTTGTATTTAGCGCGTCGTTCGCTTTTTTCCTCCGAAGATTACTGAAGCCCCGCAGAACATCAATAATTGGGATCCACCCTCATCCCCGCCCTGCCTCGGCCCCACCCCGCGCACTTTCCGTCTTCCTTTCCCGTCACTCCCGCGCCTTTGTTTCTGCAGCCTGATGACTGACTCTGCGGGGTTGCTTTTCGGTTATTGATTTTACTTTTTACCCCCCTCTTCTCAACGATGTTGACCGATTTAAAAATAAATAAGCACTGACGCAATTTATAAAACGAAGCAAAACCTTTGTTGGTAAAAAATAAATAAAATTCTTTAAAACCATATAACATTACAATTGAAGTAAGTTTAATTTTTCAATGTGCTTTGAAAAGTATAAATTTAAGTACTTAAGTTTAGGCAATTGGGCAAAAATGTAAAAAAATAAATATTGAAATATGTGAGTGCACAAAGCGTAAGCAATTCGTTGTTTTATATCTGCAGCAAAACTCTTCCTTTTGCGTTTTATATAGTATAAAATATTTTGATTTCTGTAAGGAAGATCTTGTAATTCAAAAAGATGACCTATCTAGATCCCTGGAATAGATATGGCGACCTTTCCAAGCCGCATAAAAATAAATTGTGACTTTCTGTCCAAACTACACTAAAACATTCAATATAGGGCATAAGAGGCTGCGTAATACAGAAATTATGGAAGTGGTTTTGAAAAAAGGTCCAAGAAGGGACGCTATAAAAATACCTTATATAAATCATATACGATAACGATATATTCCCCGTGTAGGAGAATTGAAACTTCAGAAAAAAAAATTGTCCGAAATATAGTGAAGCCACGTGAAAAGAGGCTAGCTGAGCTGGTACAATCGTTTTTCTGTGAATTCGATTCAATCGTAAATTGTATTTTTTGAAAAGGATGATTATTATATTTTCTTTCATCAATTAAAAAACGTTATTAATTTAACTCAGTTTATTTTATTTTTCTAAGTTTAATGTATAATAAAAAAATGTGTTTTTATTTTACGCAAACTCAACTTAGATACAAAAGATTTCAAGTCAAATACTATTTATGACGAGAAGCTATATAGGTCGCTGCAAAAAACCCCTTGCATATATATACAACAGGAATATGAAATTATGTATAATTGTAATTCTGTTATCACTAATATGGTAATAGAATTTTTTGAAACATTTTAACTCAAATAATATTTTAATAAAATTCAAATATCAATATTTGTAAAGATGATTAAGCTATGCTAAAAAATAATGAAATACTTGTTTTATGCGTAAATAAAGTAAGATACTCTCATGCTTTACACTAAACTGTAAAGACACCTTTAAACTGGTGTAATATTACACCAAAATAAAACGATATCCATGATAAATATTACAACTAATTCACATCTTACGATAGTACTTCACTATGTTTCAAGTCCAGTATAAATAGTCAAGAGAACCTCAAAGAATTTTATTCAATCAACAAAAATACAGAATGCTTCTAAATATTCCAGTGATTGCTTTCGAATTTGCAGACCTTGTGAAGGAATGCGAGTTGGGAAATCTCTTCTCCTGTATTTTACTTTCAAACAAATGACAACACGTAAGAGAAAATTGAATAAATTTTGCTATACATTTGGAATAATCAAGCAAAAGACACATTCGACTCAACCCCCCTTTATTGTTGGATTCTAATAATATAAAATTATTCTAACAGCACCTCTAACTGAATAGCGATCTAACTTTTTAAAATTTTAAATATTTAAAACTACCATTTTTTTATCGATAAAAAAAGGCTGAATTAATAAGCCTGGGTTCTCCACTAAAAGCTTACTTATATAATGTTGAATATTTTCTGATTTCTCTTATATTTATTTAATATCTATTGATCGTGTAATCGAGCTTTAAATTTTACTGCTGCTGTATGCTAAAAAATCTAGCAAATCTACTTTAATTGCAAAGAGACGAGAGCTTTTAGAAAAGTTTAAAGTGGTTTTTATTTCGCTGTTACCTAATCCCTATTACAAAAAGCTACTGCAACGCCTACACAAGGACTTAATGGAGAAGCCCGACATTTTCTTAAGCTGGAAGGTTTTATTGCTTTCAGTACAAGGCTTCACACCAATATCTGCAAAACGGATTATTTGCGTTAAATTTTTGACATCCGCACAATGGAATGGGCTATTGACTCGTCAGGCTGTTGGCAGCTATTTCAGATGGCCTGTATTTTAATAAAATTGTTGAAAAAGTGGAAGAATTTGGAAGGTCACAAATGTAACTAAAGAGACAAAAATATCGAACTTACTGAAAACTCTCAGGCACGCAAAAAGCTTTTAAAATAGTGAGAAATGTTCCTATCTGTAACTGAAAAAAAAACCTACAAAAATATACTGAGTAAAGATTTCTTTTTAACGCTAAAGCAGAGTTTTTTAATTTTATTATTTATCTGTTCTAGAATTTTTTATATTTATTTTAACGAGCGAGGGACATTTAAGCTCAGACAATCTGAATATTTTTTTACAAACTCGTTAATTTTAAATAAAATATATTTTTTTTATATTGCTTATCTTAATAAAAATTATAATTTATGTGAATAACTACTCTTATTTAGTATAATTATATTGTTTTTAACGTACGTGGTAAAGTGATATATTTAAAAACAATGGATTTCTGGTTAGCCAAATTATGCAAAAAAAATTTCATGAAAACATAGGTTGTAGACAAAAAAGCTCATCGACGAAAGGTTTCCGTAGAAGAAATAAGAAAAAGGAAGACCTTAAATATGGAACAAAAAAATATATACGAGTATATATGCATTGTAAAGAGCCTTCGTCAAAAATTATGTAAAAAATAAAATAAAACGCGAACGGAAATCTAGACAGAAATTTGCAACTTAGGTGTAGAGATTATAATTCGTTTATATTAAAGTAAAATAACAAATTTAGGGGTTAAATTATATTTGTGCGGAAAAATATCCGACATATGAAAAACATGGATATTAAAATTCACTCAAATGGTGACTGTAATATTTTATATATTTTTAAAAAGAAAAAAAGATATAAAACATAGACAGCATGGTACCATACTGAGTCCAAAAAATTCAACGCCGCATCTTCTTCTTCAGGTGCCTTTCCTCATAGGAGGTCGGCGACCATCTCACTGAACATATATTTATACTGAACCAGTGTTCATGGTTTTAAAATAAACACTCATGTGTTTATAATAAATAAAATAAAATAAAATGCAATTCAGTCGTTATTATATTTTTAGTAAAACAGAGAACCCAACACATCCAATGTTTGCTTATTGTCGAATTCAAGTTAACATACTATTTTGTTTTTAATTTTATATTATTAAGTAACTAATAAGACTCATGTCCATCATATCATAGCGTATTTGACAAGAGTTGTTTTTTTTTTTTCTATCATCATTTATTTTTATTAAAGATAGTTCAAGATATTAGACCCAAAGTTCCTTTATATCAACGATTAGCCGCCCGAGTCATTCGCCGCCATGTCGCCCGTCGCCACTACAGTTTCACGTAATCACGTCCATTGCCATTCTTTATCATTTTTTCTATGAGTATTTTCGTAGATATTTTCGTCATACAATCGTATAATAAAAAGCTGCTTATTTGCAAAGCCAAACTAGCTTCTTCCAATTATATGAATACAAAAAAACATGAAGATTTATTCAACTTTATTAAAATCGTACAGATATTATTTTTTAGGATCTGACGATGTTTTATAATGAAAGGGTGTATTCTCTTACCTTGATGTGTTAAACTAAACCATTTGGCAATTGTTGCTCTCATAATTTAAATACATCATCGCGCATTGAAAATCGACTAATCAGTATACCCTAATACATCACTGTCGCGGGTAAAAGACCTAATGAATATTCAGATACAAAATCAATGAAATCCTTCTTTTAATTGAGCTCTCGTAATGTGTCTGTTACCTTGTCAATCACTACTTTTGATTGTAAACCTTTTCGAATTTAGGCATTGTACTCTCAACATGACCCTTGTAAAACGTCAATTGGTACCGGCGATTTGTAATAATTTGCGTTTTAACCAAATACCCAAAAAGACAGTGAGATTTTTTTTCATATAAACATACTATGAAAGCTTTAATATTTTTTCGGTATCAACGTGAAAAATTAATAGTGGTATAGATATTTTCTTTTAATTCATGATGCAAACCTACCGAAATGCTTAAAGTTTTATTCTCAAATATGAGGCATAAATCAAGTGGCTGGCTTCAAGTGCGTAGCCTTGGCACAAAGATAAATCCATCCCTGCGCGCGGTTTTTAATTCGAGTGCTTTGTAACGTGAGTGGTAGGGAATAAAACACATTTACTTGTAAAGCCACCCGGCCGGACCGCGCTGGGGTGAGTGAGACTTACGCAAGTAAAAACGACAAATAACAGTATTTACCCCCGGGGGCGAAGTGGTGACGCAGGTCCGCTCTGATCGCGTTTTACACTGTGGGGGGTCGAAGAAAGACTAAAACAAATTCTTACTTGAAAAATCATTGTACAAATATTTTTTTTTATATCTAAGGGTTTGCTTTTATATCATCGGTATTATGCTGAGGCGTTCACCCTAAAAAGCTCCCAAAAATTTTTTTTAGGGTTTTTAGGTTATGTTCTTAAAAAATTTGGCATAGATTAAAGTCAGTGCTGTATGACTAATCTAGTGTTTTAGGTATGGCTAAATAAAAAAGTGCTTTGGCGCTACCCTAGAAATCTCACTCAAGTTGTATATTATTTTGATAATACCAACACTGCCGCGCACTGAAAGAGTTAGTAGCATTGTTATTCGTATTTTTGTTGCTATATAATAAAAAAATATATATTTATATCGATGTAAAAGTATCAAACGTTTGAAAGTAATACTTGATGATAAATTTATATACTAAGTTGTAGAGAAATGGGTGAATAACTCTATTAGTAATAAAACGGCGGTTAGAATTCATTATTCATGTCAAAATCCCAGAAAAGTTGCGCCCATTGAAAACGATCTTTCCGAAGTTTGTGAAGTAAACAGACCAAATCACGGCCGCGAGGCTCACTGACCCACTTCTGGGGAGGGAAGAGAAAAAATGTTGAGCAACCTTGTGGCTGCTTCCCCCCCCCCTCGCTACTCATTCTCCCTTTCCCCACCTCATTTCAGCCTTTTCCAGATTTGCCTATAAATAACCTCTCTGATTATAAATAGCCGCCTCCCTTGTAGGCAAAACAGATATATTTGTGTAAATACAAGGCTTTGAATACAAAAGAGATGTATTTTTAAATCAAAACAATTGAATGAATTCTAACTTTATTATACCGAAAAAAAACCGTATTTATTATTAAAAACACTTTGGGTTTGATACTATGTATGAATAATTTAAATATCATATAAAACAATGACAAAATGTTATTTAAGAAGATACGTCTAACTCGATTCCATGTTGAACCTACAGGTATCAGCATACCTGCCATACAATTATTGAATGCTCAAAAAATTTGCATTAAATCATAATCTGGGATTAATAATATTGACAGTATGTTTTTAAATAAACGACTAAAATGATATATAAAACGTTGAGAAAAATCTAATTATTTTTGAGCCACAAGTGAGATTATATTAATTAATTTCAATAAATAAATGAAAACAGCAGTGCTTGTACTTTTCGCAATAATGTTTTGTAACGGGCTATTCTAAAACTTTTATCACTTTTCCAATACATAATACTTGTTCAATGAAGTAAACATAAATAGAACTGTAGACAACGTTATATATTCTAACACCACATATAGGCACTCTAATAATTATTCTAGTCTACTATTGTGTATTTTTGGGAAATTATTACATATCTTACTGTAAAAAATAACAACCTAAAAATGTGTTTAACTTACTCAATGTAGACGCTTTTGATTTAAAATACTGTCATCGATGTTTTTATACCTGAAACAAGAAAAACAAATACATTAGTTACATTTAATACATGTATATTGAGTTATGATTTACTCATAAAAATACAAAAAACTTATCGACAAAGAAAAATGTATACTGTTGAGTTTAAAAGCAAAACATATTTAAGAGTTGGTTAATTTCGACAATAAACATAAATTTCGAAAAACTATTTTTTTATTGAACATGCAGTTGTACATACACGATAACCATTTGCAAGATAATCCGCAAACGATACCAATAAAGCATACTGCATATACATATATAAATATTACAAAAAAAAATTATATTTGTGATATTGAATACCAAGAATTTTTACTTAGTCAAGACTCGCATAAACCACTTCAACTAAATCTCATAGTTTCGATCTTTCCAGATAGCCGAGGCAAGCCTGTTTTGATTTGGTCTATAAATATATTGCTGGTACACTTAATATAAAAAAATTTTTTTGTTGAGAAACATAGAAAATATATTACATAAAATAAATAGTTCAAATAATAAGAAAAACACACAATGAAAGTAGCAGTACGTCATTTTATTTATTATTTATTAGATTTAAAAAAATGTGTTCTTTTTTCATTTAATAAGAAAAATATTTAAAAAATAGATAGACTATATATAAAAATATATAGTAATAAAAATAATTAGTAAAACTATAAATAACGCGTAAACGCATAACTGTACGAATTTTACCAAGGTGTTGTTAAATTAAGCTTGAACAATTTTTAAAAAAAATTTAACCAAGTATAAAAGTCAAAGATGCGATTTTTTCGTGCCACAACCCTTCGGCCTTGAAGAGTGTGCCCCTCGGACAAGCCTTAGCCAGGGGTGGGAATGGGGGTGGGGATGGGGGTGGGAATGGGGAGGCTGGCCGCCTGCCAGGCGCGCCCGGGCCGGAGCCCCACTCCGACCAGCCGCTCGCTTCCCGCTTGTACTGGAAGCACTCCATCACTGCGACCATCCTCATTCTAATTCATCAGATCGCACATAAACAATAATCACTCTCCATGAACACCACCTAACTTTAACGCCTCGTGATCTTGTGGCTAGCGCACTGGTATACCAACCACGAGGTACCGAACTCAAATTTCAGATGGAATAATATTTTTTTCTACTCAACCGTTTTGGCGAAACCTTTGCAGTATTAGCTTCGTGTGATGCAGGTATTTAATGTGAAGATGGATATAATCATACTTTACTGCTATTTTTTTTTTCAATATCAGTCATTACAAGATAAATTAGTCTCTTCAGAATAAATTCCTCAGAGTTGTTCTGCTTGCACTGGCACATAAAAAAATAAGTATTTGCTTTATTAAAACTGGAATATATGACTTATCAAAATAAAACCCGTGTCGAAAGTTAATATGATACAAGTTTAATATGATAACCTACAGCTAGGCAAATACAATAGATGTTATAAAAGAAATGCAGACAGTGTAATTTATTTCGATCCACTCCAATTGATTGCTTACCTGTCTACCGGGTTTTACTCTTTCAAAGTAGTTCGGTTTATTGACTTTTCATTTAAATTATCTGAATTTGCAGTAGTTCTTTTCGAGAAATACATTTACGAAAAACCTATTACATTAATATTAATCAGTTGGCCAAGGAACTATTTTTTTTTTAATGAATATCGATGATGTATTAAAAATAAAAAAAACTATTTATTAAATCAAAAAAATAGAAACATTTCTATTAAGTTACCGAAAAATAAACTGCAACCTACAAATTTCATTATAGATAATACATTTTCCAAATATTGCAAGCCACTTATGTTTTTATACTTTTAAAGCCTTTTTTTGAGAATAAAATAAAAAAAAAATTATCGATGATTGTGTCAATGCACATAGTATCAAAAAATGAAATCTCGACTTTGAAACGTAAAACCAATTTGAAACAGCCACATTCTTACCGGGAATGATATCCATATAAATCATTTTTCCACCATTTGCATCGGCTCGCAGTGGCGTTACGAATGCAAATGAAATCTGCAGCTACCGGGGACGTAAATCCTGCTCCTCTGCGAAGCGCCGCGGGCCATTCTAATATCGGCTCGCTGAGAAATCTCAGAGAAGCCTCTACAGCCTTATTTCGGCAGGTTTTCACGTCGGGATTATTATGCTAATGCTTCCTATTCTATGCTGTCTGTTTTGTTTTGTTTTTTTTATATCTGCAACTTAAATTATAGGAATCATTTTGATTATAATTGTATAAATTTGAGCTTTTATATAAGTATACATAAATCGATTAGAAAGAATGAATCGTGTAATTAGTTTTACATCAAATTTTATCCCCTGATTATAGAAAGCAGAAAAAATAACAGAGTTAAAAGACTACGGATGATATGAAAATAAAATTACAATAAAAACAGAATTTAGTGTTTCTTTTGAACAAGCTCTTGCCTTTTAGATTCAATTAATATGTTTATATATATAATGATAAAAGTACCTATGTATTTTGTCTTCACTTAGAGTTTATTAAATTTTTTGCATTACTAGTTTCGACCAAATAGACTAGGTCATCATCGGATGCATAACTAATTTGATTGATTTATGAGATTGATAACCTAATCGCGGCGGAAATTTTTTATTAAAAATTATCTCTTTTGATCATCAACGCGCTGGGCGAATAACCAAGAGAGGTGTACTCTCTAACCTCTTCTTAATGCTCTAATTAGTAAAATTATGTTATGAATGCAATTGAGGGTGAGGGTTTACCCTGAAGGCTGATATTCAAAGCATGACCATTTACGTTCAAGTCATTGTTAAATATAAAGGTCCAAGGTCGATTACGACATACAAAAAAATTACCATGCATGAACGAGCCTGCATATCCTAGAAATGCTACTGCATATTGAACACACCTTAATGTTAACTCAATACGGATGATGTCATCATCTACGATGGATTTCAAATATAATAGCATGTCATAAAAGCAAAATATTATAAGAATTGTAAAATATGAAAATTATTATCAATATAAAAACGAAATTTTATTTTATGGGTTGTTTTATACGAATTTATTGTTATATGTACGATTTTTTGCAAATGAGAAAAATAATGTGCAAAGAACGAATTGCTTTTTTTTATAATACAAATAAACATTGTTTATGTACTAAACGTTTTAAAAAGTATTAGCAAATGCTTTTAATTATGTAACATTATTTATTTTTTAGAAATTTAAGCAATAAATAATGTTGGCAATTTAAATTAGAACAGGCTCCTAGTTCTAATAAATAAAAAAATTAAAGAGATATTTACAATAAATATATCTATTTTCAATTTAAAAATAAATAGCACCAAATAAATTTCTCCTCAAAATTGTTTCTTAAATATTTTTACATTTATTTAATTAAATTTATTATTTTTTTGTTCTTGTAGGAATTTTCAATCTGACCTATCTAAGGTCAGATCAGAGGACAGATCTACTGTCCAAAATGTTTGTTGTACGTGAAATCAAAAACAAAACTATATAAGGGATATTATTTATAAGAAAGAAAGCCGCCAATAAATGTGATATTTATAGACAAACAGCCACAATAAATCTATTTATATTTACTGTCCTGAAATACAGCACTATATCCAAATAATTTCTACACCTTGCCACCCCAACAAACGCCGAAAACATCTCCTGAATTCCAAGTATAAAAATATCTTATCTCGTCCACAGACATTTAAAGGTTGTCACAGTTTCTTATTTATATATTTTAAATAATTAATATTTCTTTTAAGATGCTTTCAAGACGTAATGTGATAAATTGAACTGCATTATTTTTTTTAAATTTTTATCACACTATCTAACTGACCACGGAGTTCGGCGTTGGCTTTCAAATTAAAAAATAACTTTTCAATATGCATAACTATTTTGAGTGTAAACAAGTCTTTAAAGGGAAAACCAACAACAAATAAATAAATCGTAGGCATTTAGGCTGTAACAATAATTAAAGTTCTCATTG
The DNA here is from genome assembly GCA_022113835.1 of Atopsyche davidsoni. Classification (NCBI taxonomy): domain Eukaryota; kingdom Metazoa; phylum Arthropoda; class Insecta; order Trichoptera; family Hydrobiosidae; genus Atopsyche; species Atopsyche davidsoni. The sequence goes on from JAILWY010000012.1 coordinate 15,868,758, forward strand.
TTTCCGTGCCTCTTTTCTTGTGGTCTCTCACAATTACAGCAGGTTTCTGAATAGTGTTTTAAATGCACTTAATATGTGTATTTTTTAAATATACAAGTCTACACGTGCATTATTATTTGCACGTGAAGCAACTTGAAAAATTTAAGGACTAAATTATTTGTATGAGAACCACGTTTACCCCATTCAAATTCATGAGCTGGGTTTTCCGCTGAATATAATGATTTCGCCGAGTGCGCGCAGACGACTGCTCGGGGTTTGTTTAATACTAATACCATCCAGCCGGCACAATAATACAGTGATATTCAAAAATAACTATATTAAACAAAATCAGAAGCATAGTTTTTTCGTAAATCCCTATTTTTATTTAGAAAAGTGCTCTTGAATTCAAAATCAAATCAAAAAAGTACTTTTTTTTCAGATTCAAATCACTTAAAAAATTCTCTGAAGTAACAGTTAAAAATTCATGATATGAATTGCGAGCATGTTTTGATAATTTGAGTCTACGACGTCACGATCTGAGTGGGCGATGAGCGGTGAGCGTTAAAAATATATACAAATAAAGTATAACAAATTTCTGTACTCTATGTGTTAATATAATACAACAACCAGGTTGAGAGATCTGTAACAAGTTTGGAGCCACCCTTGTAGTTGGGGGGGGGGGCGGGAAATTGAATTCACTTCCGCATTCTGCGCAGCCCGGCGCGCAGGCGCTGCCTCCTCGCGACTTATAGCCGCTTGGAGTTTGAAAACATTTCCATAATAGGTCTGAAATTCAAAATGCCTGGAGTTACCTGATAAACATAAGCCCCCGCTGTAAATACCAACTTTATTATTCCAGAATATTTTGGAACTTTCTCGGCTCTGCTTCATTGATGGAACCTTGAAATATTGATTGCAATTATTCTGTGATGAAACAAAAACACCCTCTGCTCTTTGAAAACTGTACGTACTAAGATTTAATCAAGTTACATTATAAAATATTAATTAAATATGATTTTTAATGAAAAAAATATACGTCTTTAAACAAATGATTTGAGTGAAATAACAGATTATTATTCGGAGTTTTAATGATATCATGACTTCTGTGAATAATTTTATTCTGGTATAGTTTTAATGACTATTTAAAAAACGTAAGTGTAGTCAGGTAATACTTCACGTTATAAATAAAATATGAAATTATCTTAAGCACATTTGTGCGAATGCTAAAAAACAAGAGATGTCTAAACCGAAGGCAGATCTCTCTCCAGGGACGCATTCTCTTCCAAAAATGGTGCCCTATTGGCAATTACTCCTTCAACGCGAATATAACTCTAACAACCCCACATAAAGAATAAGTGATGGGCACAGTCGAATACACACAATCGACTATTTTATTTCAATCGATACAATCGTGTTACACTATTCAAACATATTATGAAAAAAGTTATTAAATTTTTATTGAATTCTTATGAAGATAAAAAAAAAACACGATAAAGTAGTTTAAAAACGAATGAATACACACTTGAACTATATTCATTATAAAAAACTCATAAAAGTCAATACATATTTTATTTGAATATATTCATGACCTCTTAAGGCTCTTTTAACGGTGCGTAAAATTACTTACCTAATTATTTCAATATAAAACCATAAAAGATTTTGTATAAATATTAAAACTAAAGTCAAACAAATAATTTAAAAAAATATTTGTGCTGTACTTCTGACCATGACTACATTTCAAAACGCGAGAGTATAAATATATTCTGTTATTTTCTTGGAGACCATAACTAATTCAAAATAACTAGAAGCCGTTTAATTCCCACTAAATAATCCAACGAAAATTTAATCGACTTATAAAAAATACTCGATCACATGCTTTGCCCATCTCTATGGAAAGCCTATTTAACACGTGTATATAATATATAGTACGCATCGACCTTAAACTACAGCTGTTAAATTTGGGTAAAAAAAACAGTTACACAGAGGCAATTTTCCTCAAACATTTATGAAAATACTAAATAATATCGTAAATATTGTTGGATTCAGTCAGTTGGTGAGTGATGACGAAGAAATCCTTATATGCTTTTTGCGGCAGTGTTACCAGTGCTAACTGCTTTAATAGCAAGTTACTCGTATTTTCCCAAGGTTTCGTACATATAATAAATATAAAAATGTATATCTCTCAATTTGTTCTTTGAGAAAATATAAGACATTCACAAATAAAGTGTATACTTGAGAAGCACGATCCGTGTATCCCAATAGCACAGAATTAAAGTTGTAATAAAATTATTACTGTATTTCAAGATCTGGCAACTTAAATATAAATAAAGATAAACAAACAGCAAACGCTGAGAAAATTACCAAAAAAAATATTCTCGTATATAGCGTTTGAAAGTATTCAATTTTATGACATGGATATTTTTTTATGTCATAAGTTATAACGTTTTTCTTCTTATAATGAATTATGCAACCCCTCTTATAATACACTTACCAATTTTATTTAACACATAAAAGTTTGTATATAATATATTTTCAGGTAATCGATTCAAATGAAACGACGAGAAGAGTTCTCAAATATTTTTTCGCGACACAGTTAAAATTTGAACCTTCGTCTTAAGCCAATTGAGCAACTACGCTGATTGATAAATTGAATCGTTATTAACGTTATGAACAAAGTTTTTGCTGGATAAGCGCTGCGTGTGTGAATTAATTATATTAAATTATGGAATATGTATGAATGTTATATATTTTTTTAAGTACGAGTTATTGTAACTGGCACAAGAAACCTATTTATGAATAAGTATGTAATACTGCACAGCCTTAATGCCTGAAGTTCCGCAGTTGTTCCGGAAACTTCTGTGTTTACATGGCATTAAAAGTTTTCGCCATAAAGTCCGTTTGAAATATATTAATATTACTTAGAATTTAAATACATAAGGTCAGTACTTGGTGCAGTTGCAGAGCTGCTCGGTTATAATGCATGAATCTATTACCATTGGTTATTTGCATATGCTGTACTGCATTGCTGACGTAGCCAAATATTATTGTGTAGTTTAAATATTCAAATAACTGCTTAGAATTCAATATTTTTATGCATTTATTCATTTACGTATTTGAAGGAATAGTAACAATGATGATTTGGTTTCTAGAATGTTTAACTGCTTGAAATTTTCAGTCCTCTATCGTTTCAGTTCCAGTGATTATCTTCAGGAATTTTCTCGGAATGTCGGAATACTGAAAACGTGTTCTTCTAGTAGAATGCTCATATTTCAGATAAATCAGGATTGTGACATAAATTAGTAACGATTATTTTTATAAAATTAAAACAGCGTAAATACGTATCATAAATACAATATTTTTACACCTACATAAAATAAACACCAGTTGTCCGTGAAAGTGTTTGCAATAACTTCTAATTTGACGATTTCATTATATTACCCCGTTAAAGCTGTGTTTCATGAAAAAGTGTCGTCGCAAGTCCCGCCAGGACCGGCGGTGGGTTTTACTCCGTTAGTTTGCCCCTTCGGCGGATTAAAACTGAGCCAAGATGGCGACAAAAAGACCCATTACCCCCCGGGAACTGCTCTCGAGCGTTTTTATTATATCTGAGTTACGCCATTTTAGTCGTCGCTGCTAATTGTCCCGTACAATGTTAATTTTTAACGTAATGTCGGCGCGGTCCTTAATGTGCGCTCTGTCATAACACCCGAACGGTAATGCTAACTGCTACAATATTGTTATGCGATTGCCGACCCTACGTCAGGGAACATAAAGCTTATAATTTGAGCAAACTGTCTGCTCACAGATGTTGTATATAATACTGACCCGGTGGGTACAAGATGCCGACGAAAAATCAGACTCGCATAGTATATTTTAATACTATGGTCATTTCAATAAGTAAATGAGATACTAAAAAAAAAAACACACTGAATATTAATACATTAAATTTTTAATATATTAAATTAAAAAATAAGACAACTAAAAAAAAAAAATCACCATAATTACTATAACTGTTAGATTTGACAGCCGAGAGGCGAAAATTAGAATTATGATAAAATTATATAATAAATAATACACTAGCGTGTCTATATGATTTAATGAAAATATGCAAAAAAAAAAATTTGAGCATGTTAAGCCCAATTATAAATTATCTTTATTGATTGTGTGTCGTTTCTATTTATTTGGGTTTTGACTAGAACCTAAAGCATTATCTGGGAGTTGTGATAAAAATGCCGTTTTCATAATGGCCCGCAAAGCATCACCTCATTTGGCATCGACGCTGGAGATGCCGTTGAAGTCGGAAGAGAATGCATGCACGACAGGTGTGCCAAAACTTTCTTTATTAAGGCAATTTCAACTTATGACCACAATTAAGATAAGGTTGAAAATTAAGGGGGAAGGAAGATATGGTTAACTTGAAAAACGGATTTTGTTGCAGTAAAACTTATCATAATTGTAAATTTTTCGATTTGTAGTTTTGGCATCTTTTGACGTTTCAGTCCCGGTGCTAGGATCATTTTCAAGTTTCTAGTACCGGAACCGAAGGGTTGGAAAATTCACAATATTACGCAGCATAACAATCAAGTAAAAACACTATGTAAAATATTTTGGCGTTTCTTTGTATGTAGAATTATAATTGCTTCAAGTATGTTTTTATTAAATTAACTTGTCTGAAATGATATCATTTACATAAAATATAAATTTAAAAAGTTACGTTTAATTTACGCCGTCATTTGCCATCTTAATATTATCTTTTGAAATATCAAATTTTAATTCAATACGTATAATGAGACTTATTTTATAAAAACTTTGTATAGACGTTCGCTAAGTCGACCGCAATCAGAATCCGCACAATCTTGACAAGAAGGGAGGAACTTTTCCGATTACAGTTAAGACGAAATCTACCCCCTACCCCAGCCTCCTCCATAAATTCTAAGGCGACATTTTTCTGCGGCTGTAATCCCACTTCCGATCTCCGAACACCGCTGTAAAATAAAGGAAATGTGTTCCCCTGCAGGCTTTAAATTACTACTTGTTGCATTTAAACCCAAGACAGCTGTAATTTTAATATATATAATTCAAAAGACGACTTTAAAATTTTAGCACCATTATTATTTGATATTTTTTATTATAAGAAATGAGTGGTAATAATTTTTAATATATGATTCTGATGAAATTTTCCATGACTTTAAGTTTACATTAAAAATTTCACCACGCGTGACTTCAAAATAAAAGGACGCTATTGTTTGGCTGCCGTTTGAGAGTCATTTGTGCTTCGGCGTGTTTAGACCGCTATAAAGACTCGGGTTTGATAATATTCTGATAAATATTAAAGAGATGAACATTTGAAATTAAAAAAGAAGAAAAAGTAATTATTCATTAATGCTTAACTTTTTCTTTTGTAAAACCTTCAAAATATAACTTCGTTGTGAGTAATCAATTAAATCATTTTTTGAAAAATAGGATAGCATAAAATTAAACATTTCTTAGAAAACACAAATGCCTTTGATTTCAAGATCTTCACCATCTCACAAAATAATATATAATAAAAAGCATCAATAAAATTTGAACAATGACAAGCCTATAACGTTATTTATTTTTATCAAAACTTCTTAAAAAAAAATGACTACATGGTGTACCATACTATTTAAATAGGTATTAGGTGTACTTGGACTAATAAATATATACTTATATAACAGATTCTTCTTAAACGTATAAACAGTATTAACCTAACATTCTTAAAAGTAACTAATATAAAGTTTATGTAAGCAAGTTTCTTGCGAGGAAAGAACATTTTAAGCTCATGAAGAAGTTAATACGATTGACCCTTAAAGTTTGACTAAGCACGGAAGCTTCTAGAGAAAGTAGAAATGCACGCCGTAGATAGATTAAGAAAACTTAAAAGTCCATTAAAATTCTTTTAGAATAAAAAAGAAAGTTATATTATTGTGCTTTGTTTGAAATATGAAAATAACTACTTAAGATTTTATAGATATTAAAAATTGTAAAAAGTAATTAACAGAGATGCTTACCATCCATTATATCCTAAATTAAGATTAGGGTTTATTACTTTAACAATTTGGAATATAAGTTTTCATTTATAATAAAATTACAAATTAATGATATTTAAAAGTAGATTTTATTTGGTATATTGTGTATTTAATCATATTCATTCATTACAATGACATAAGTACTGTATATAAATAATTAATACATATGACTATTTTTTTTTTGTACCTATTTTGTAAATATATAGTTCTGGGCCTTAGTGATTGTTTGATAAAAACTTAAACAAAGTTGTTGTAAGCAAAAAAAATACTATGATGCAAGATTCTTATAGTTTTCATATTTAAAAAAAAGCAAAATTCACGAAATAAAACAATCAGGATCTTTCCTATTGAATCTCTTTTACAAATTCTTACTACAGATACTGAAATAGCAATATCGATATCTAAACTAACTTAATGACCATGAAAAATTCTAATCGAAAATTTATTCACGTTAAGCGCTATTTTATTATATAATGTAATATTATTACATTGCGATACTTTTCAAAATACGGGTAATATTTCATGAAGTCTAAAAACTTTGTTACTTGCCATAATGTTATGTGTTCTTCTCATAAGAAGGTGATATGAAGGAAAAAGATTTAAGTGGATATCATTTTCAGTACCCATGCCAACTTTGTTACTTATTCTAAATTTATTTAAAGAGAAAACACGACTTTTCCGTTCTACTAATTTTGCTTTTGAAACATGAAGCTCTTGTAACTTTTGGACATAAAAAATATGATTAAATCACAAGTCAGTTTGTGCGTTGCGATATTTATTGTTGAGTCTTGGCAGGGGCTTCTTCACACATTACGGCCTTATTTTTGCTAACCGTACGTTCACCATAAAGCCTATAAATTTAAAAAATGTCGCATATCCATGAAGCACATTTAAACAAGACTGTGAATAAACTACATTTTTCCCAGTTACTTAATAATTATTAAAATGTAAACAATTAGATTTTTTTTAAATACCGCTTTAATTTAACGCTTCTATTATTTTTTTTAAAGTAAGTTTTTTAAGTAAATTAAAGTAGCAATTGTTAAGAGCAAAATATCAATATAAACTTTTGATCATTGCTAGTTTACAATTGCTAGTTTACATAAAGCAATCTCTATTTTATGTGTAGAATATCATATGTTTATAATACTTTACTTTTAACGATTGACTGTAATAATTGCAACTGAACAAACCGAAATCAGTTATTTGTGTAAGGTTAATGGAAATTAAATTTTCATTCAATTTATCGAAGCCTTCAATGCGCACGGATAAAATCGGGATGTGTAAAAGCACCCCAGGCTTCGAGGAAACACAGGACGTTTGCCAAGTGATATAAAAAAGCCATCCTATAAAGCCTCGCGAATCTGAATGGAAAGCGAGAGTTTTATTTGAGGCTGCAGGGGGTACCACCCGAGAACGTAATCAGCTTGATTGCTCTGCAGACAAATTTATATGTACTATAAAAAACTTGAAAACGAGGGAATTACAAAACGAATTTAATGAGAACTGAATCACTGGGAGCATGGCGACTAAAAAACAGCTCCTTGATTTTAATTAAATAATTGCCCTGGCCTAATTTATACTATGCTTAAATAACCGATAATGGCTTTTAATGCTTTATAAAGTTTATGGCTTTTAAGAATCTTTTAAATTGTGTTAATAATTTTAAACCAAAGGAGTGCGTTTATTAACTAATTTATTATAAAAAAAGGTTAGTTATAAATTTTTTTTTTTTTAATAAAAGTATTTTTGTTAGTATGTAAAGAATATCGAAGCATAAAAATGTCTTGCTATATCTAGTAGAACATTTTTGACCATCAAAAATTATTACACGAAACGATACGAAATATTAATAAAACGTTCCGAAATTAAGCGCGTGTTCCTCTCCCGGGACAGGCAATTCCGGCAAGAAGGCTTCTCTCTCCCCCAGCCTGAACTGCTGAAATCTTCAGGACCCAAATGGGGTAGTGGGCGAGCGAGTTTACATCCCTTACATCTGTCACGCACCCCCGCCCCCGGCGTCTAACTTACCGATACCGGAGGGTGGGATACATCTTAATAGCAGCCCTCGAAGTTATCGATTTGTAAATAAGTTTAATTGCAGTATCTTGGTGAAATCCAAGGGTTGGATTTAATAATGATAAGGTAAAACTACCTTTATTAAAATAGCATCAACTGATGATGTGGGTATTGAAAAGTGATTTTACCATTTAACATCTTACAGTTTCTGTTAAATATTTGTTCTTTTTAATCCTTTACTAAAATATACATTCTCGTTATCTATAGTATCAATATAATAATCTTGTCGTGTGTAAGAATCAAATCTCAAACAGTAGAAAAAAACACGTATTGTCAATGTTTTTAATCCTTCAGCAATTTAATCCTGCTTGCATGATATCGCAGATTTGCTTCGTTTTGTTTAATTATAACGATAACTTTGCAATCAGCGAGTTATTTATAAAGGAAATACTACTAAAGTGAATCGCGATAATGGAACTGGGTCTAACTATAAATAAGTAGAGATATAATTCCTCGGGCCAACAAGCCGCAACCTACATAGATAGAGGGGCTGAGGGCGCGCCTCGCATGTCGGATGTGGGTCTGTTACTACCCCCGACAGAAGACACCCCCGAGGTAGAGTGACAACTGCACAGCTGTTCTCTGCCATATAATTTATACTATTGATCACGCAGGTATTTGTTTGAATGCACTCAAGCTTAACAACAATCAGCCAAAATCATCCATTATCACTATTTTTATAACTATCCATAATTAAATTAAAAAAATATTATCATCACAAAATGCAAATAATTTTACACATATAATCATTTTTATACAACTTGAAATAGAATATATGTTTTTAAATATATTAAATTATTAAAATTGAATAGGTAGTGGTGCATGTTGATTATATTTCTGTTAAGGGTACATCAGCATGAGGGTAGTAGTTATACAACCACGTCATTAGCAGTATTCAGATATCGAATAGCAGCCTTCCTTTATTTACAAGCGGACAACAAATATTGACCAGGCTGGGGCTGCGCCGAATCAAGCATCGGTGAACATATTGCTAATTAACTTTGACCATATCAGGTGACATCTATTAAGTCCCACCGTTGACAAACAGGTAACTGTTTAATAAAGCTGTTTGATTAAGACGTTTAGTATTAAGAACATTTATATATTTACCAAAAATACTAAGTGATAATTGTGTTATTAAATAAAAGTATATTAGGCGATGTTTTTTTTTAATTTTTAATGAAGTAACCTGTTTTGGTTGCAGTACGCACTCTGCATTAAAGTACAGAACAAAAACGTTTAATATATTTGAGAATGTGACTCCTTCGTTCTAATTATTTATAAAACATCATCAAAATCATTCTGATATGTAAAGTATCGGTACATTGAAAACTACACCTATTTTTTATAACATGTGCATAATTTGAACTGTAATATTTTAATTTTTAATGTGTGTTGCTTAATATAATGCAATCTTAAAAAAAAACAAGTAAATAAGCAGTTGAAAAACATCAGAATCAATTCCAGCTTTAGAACCAATTCCAGACTTTCGAAGGATGCTTTATAGGATGCAGAGAGATCACAAAAAGCATTATTTTTGAAGTATGTTATTTTATTTATTTATGACAGCGTGGTTACTTGTGCCGCTTATGTCTACATAAGTATAATCGTTCAAAGTTTTTACACATTAATAAAAACTGTTTCCGAGATAATAGGAGTTTACACACGGTTGAGGTTGAGTGCGTAAAAGTGGCATTAAAAAATATTAATTTGTTCAGAGCGCTATTTAAAAAACAACAGGTAACGTAAAATTTAACAGGCTGTAAATTTAACGCTCGAGTTCACACGCACGATTAACACGTTTATCTGTTACCGTTAAAACAAAGCACATGTTGAATCGCCCCAAAATATTGAGCGTTACAGGGAGGCCTATATTAGGGGCGGTGAAAAAGTCTCACTGAATTTAATTTTCACGATTTCCATGGTCATATTTCACCCCCGAGCCCTGACCCCAACCCCTCCTGCCCCGAGCTCGCTAATGTTCGAGCATTGGATTCGGTCACTAATTGCGAGTGTCGAGTGCATGTAGCGACGGACCAGAGACCTCAGCTTTGCTGGAATTTATCGTTCAGCAAGAGTAATCAGTTCACAAGTAAAATTAATCTGAATTAAATAATAATTTATCCATATAATTTTCATTTATTATGCATATTATTCATCTACAAAATAAAGACCACCACTTCGTTTAATTTGACTCTCAGCATAACTTATATATATAACCAAATAATGAAGTATGAATAACCATTTTAAAAGTGAGCGCTTCCGCGTTTCAAAGAAATCGTCAGGCTAACAGATAGAAAGCTTAGAAAAACTAGATTTTATTTATTTTAAACAGAACATGCTTCAATATTTTACTCATGATTGATATGTACAAAAACCAAATTATATTTCAATAATGCATATTTTTATATAAAATAATTTATAAACAAAAATCTTTAATCTTATTTAAAATAATGTTAATTTAATAAAGATGCCAAAGAGATAATTAATAAGTCTTTCATAACTATACACAAACTTTAAAGTAATCCAACAAATATTGCTTAGCGTACTAAACAATGTCATTGCTATCAAAATATTTTAATATTTTAATTTTTATTGGTGACCGGTTTCGCCAACCTTTCACGTTGGCATTGTTAAAATATTTGTGCTAATAATAATATTTGAAATATATGTATTTATTATATTATCAACGTAACGGGCAATAGACATCAACAAAAGTGAAAAAATATAAAAACGCAATGCAAAAGTAAACTGATTGAAAGGTTTAAGAAAACACTTTATTTCATATTGAATTTTTTACCATATGAAACCATTTTTTTCTGATGGCGTTAGTGCCAAAGCCAAAGCATTGGAATTGGATTTATCAAACGTTAACAAGTAAATTGATTACTACATACTAAAATATATAATAAAACATTTTTACTAGCTAAAATAACGAAGTGATTATTTATGTACAATAGAGTTCACGTATAAATTTGTATAATGTTTTGATATTTTAATCACATTTGTATTTAATTTTTTGAACAAATCAGATAAAATGTAACCCCAGCTCTCACGCCACCGCAAGCAAGACAAAGTTCCCCCAAATTGAGTAATTTGTTAGTTTCAAATTTTCCGTAGATTTTGCTTAAGCGATGGCAGCAAATTTAGTAAAACGCTATGAAATATCAGCGAGCAGCAGGTAACTTTGTTTCATTCAGATTTCAGCGTGGAGGCATTAATTAGCTCGTAAATAACGTGTCTTGCGTGCCCGCGGCGACCGGTGTTCCTTTCAAGCCTCCAGTTCTCGTGTGTGGTGGTGTCATGGTATCAAGGTGGATCATATTTTAAAAAAAAACCACCCCGCAGTCCAGTGGCTGGCCTGCTTGCTTGTCGACTAGGGGTTAAATTAATTGAACGATTGAGTTTAAACAAAACAATGTTACTAAATTACACTGTAACACACGGTTTGTTAAGAACTATATTTAATATTGGTTTTTTTGTGAAAAGGTGTTCCTTTCAAGCCTCCCGTGCTCGTGTGTGGTGGTGTCATGGTATCAAGGTGGATCATATTTAAAAAAAAACCACCCCGCTTGCTTATCGACTAGGGGTTAAATAAATTGAACGATTGAGTTTAAACAAAACAATGTTACTAAATTACACTGTAACACACGGCGTGTTAAGAACTAAATTTAATATTGGTTTTTTTGTGAAGACCGTCACAGTAAGTACGATTTTGCCCTATACAGGTTTTATTTTTGATTGATATGATATGGGATTTGAACCCGCAACCCAATTATGCCGATGACTCGTTAGCATAATTGGTTAAATGCAAGTCATGATGATATTTTTCTGAGAGTTTCTTTAACCATTTTCAATATGTGAAAAAGTGTACTTAATCATATAAATCAACTAAATTTGATCAATTGCGTAAATGTTTTTTTTCATGTATCGAGCTTTGGCGATAGCAACACCATAGAAGTAAGTTTAGGTTAAATTTAAACTGTTTGTTTCATGCAGATGGTTAAATAATAAATTAAATCATTATAAAATTGTTGTTTGGAATACCTTGCTGGTAATAGTGTTTCGGCTTAGAAATCTGATTTTAACTGTAAATTGTTATAGCGAAAACCCATTGTGATTATACACACCAAAAAGAGAGGATAATAGAGAAGTTCTGAGTATCAACGAGTATATTCAGAGGAGTAGGCAAAACAATTGTCGCAATGCTGTAATAGCATGTGAATGCGAATACTCCCTGTGTTACGTAAAAGAAGAAAGTTCAGTTTTCGATTTTTCACGAGTGTACCGTGTATGTAAAATAAATTCTAAATGCTCTTGTAATCTTTTCACGTGTTATTTCATTGAAATTGAATCTACGAAACTTAACATAAATCCCCTTCATTTTCTTTCGCACGGGAATATATCTTCCCGGCCCCACGTCTCTGGTCATATTACAGCCGCATCCTATTTACAGTGGTGGCGCGGGGATCAGCCGGCGGGGAGCTGAGCCTCGGGGTTGACAAATGCTAAGGGCGAGTCTCCGCCGCCACCCCTGAGCTCGACTTCGTGGCTACTTATAGCCCACTGGCTTCAAGGTATCACACTAACTACAAGTTCATCGTTTATTTTACTGTGTTCGCAAATACTTTGATTGTCGGACATTGTAAATTATTTATAACATCCTGTAGTATCGTTTATCTTTTTTATATAAATAATCAAAAATATATATTAAGGTTTTATATTTAAACTACAATTTTAAATATATTGTTGATTTTTGTGAAGACCGTCTCACAGGAAATACGATTTTGCCTATACAGGTTTGATTGATTGATAATGATTAAGTACATTTTTTTAAATATTGAAAATTGATTAAAGAAACTATTAGAAAAATATCATCGTGATTTGTGTGGGTTCAAATCCCACACAATCTTTAATCAATTTTCAATATTCGAAAAATGTACTTAATCATTATCATAAAATTTTAAAGTTAAATCATAGATATTTAAGATACTTATGCAAGTAAAGCGGCTGGAATCATTTATATTCACATACTCCCAACATGAAATTACAGTAACAACCCGCTTTACGCGACCCCATTATGCGCGGTTTCACTATAACGCGAATTTCAAATTTCACGTTAAAATGCCTAGCATTATGCGAATTTCTTATAAGAATGTGTATGAAAATAATGTAGTCATTGACTTCTCTTAACAATTAACAGAGTTGGGTGTTATGAGCGTACTTTACAAGAACGTAAAATAAACGCTACCCAAAAGACAATAGATGTATTTTTCAGTAAAAATAACATGTAATACTGCATAAAGTGTTCTTAGAATTAATATGATTGATTCAAGTGATTCGTATTTTTTTGTATTAAGTTTTGACTATGTATGTATATTTAATCGTAAACCTCGATATACGCGAATTTTGAATAACGTATCCCTCGCGTAAAGCTGAGTATTACTTACTGTATTAACCCCAAAATGTTACACAATTCTATATGTTTGTGTGTGTGTGTATATATTTTTTTTTCATGAGAGCAAGTTAACCATAAAATAATCATAATAATAAAACCTTATAAAATACTTGTCCCTGAGTCCCTGAAATACTAAAAGCACACAAAAAAAAAAACTACAGAAAATATACTCATCAAAGTTCCGCTTCAGCTTAGTGCGATACAAAAATTAAAAACTTTTCCAACGACCCGACACGAAAAAATATCTGCCCTGGTGAGACGTCGGTATTATAGTTCACTCGCCATACATCCAGCTGTAATAACTCTGAAAGTTGTCTTCACTTTTCTGAAAGCCCCCATATAGATATACGGTAAGTTATCCGTGGCTTGTCGGATGGAAGAGACTTTGTTCGTATGCCTGAATAATCCGCGATCTGAATTCAGATTCATGTGTGAATGAGCGAGGTATAATGATATTTGTGATGCTTTATAAATATTTATGAACTATTGGGATGCTGCCCGTAATGTGTTTTTAATGTCTTAAATTGATGCGATACTTTAGTTTCTCGTATGGTAATCATAGCAATAATGTTTTTGAAAAAATAATATTTTGCTATTAATACTAAGTAAGTTATTTACTTTTACTTAATAATTTTTTTTTTACGTAAAAAGCTATTTGGCCTCATAATCAAAACGACGTTTTTCAACGCCAATATAATTAAATTGTACCGCACATATTCTTCCTCCTGTAATAGCAAAAATAGGTTTTTTTTCAGACAGGCACTGTCCAAAAAGCTCCATTTAGAATAAGTGATATAACTATAGCGGATCCTAGTTTATATAAACATATATAAATATATCAAATACGATCAAAAGTTATATGTATACAAATTTTTATAGTAAGCAATTAATAATATTATTCGACTTTATGATGTGCACTTCATGATATTCAAATCCACATATGAGATATAAACTGAAAACTACATCCCAGTAATGAAACAACGTGGGGTTTTTGACGTTTTATAGCCTTTTGATATGGCGCCTAAACTATTAGGCTGTATTTTGTGGACTTCCGGCCGCTTTTACTGCCAGGGGGAGGGTTCCACCCCGGTCGGACATCATGCCGGGATTCGGACAAAGCAAAGCGCATCGCTTGTTCCGATAAGTCTGAAAAAAGTTTGATTGGAATCGTGGAAAATGGAGTTTTGTCATTGAATAGAATTTACCCAGTGACAAAATATTTTTTACTCAAAAACATTTCAAAAACTATTTGAAGTAAACATTTGTTTGTGTGTTTTTTTTAATACAATACAGATGAAAACTCATTTTAATTGGACGACTTTTGGAAACAAGGATTTTATAAATTTTACTTGTTATATGTTGAAATAATACGAATAGAATAAGGAAAAATATTTTTGGATTGCATTTCGTTCATATGCTTTAAATAAAAACATAGCTTTAAATTGATAAAAAAAACAATAGATGCTAACAACTCGGTAATTATATTAATGTTTTAAATTGCATATTTATTAAATACACTTTGTTGTTATAAATATTTTTAGTGTTGTCTCGAAAGATTTTATTTTTTTTTAAAATTCACTAATGACAAGAGTTTGACCAATTAATCAGCAGCGTATGTGTTTTATGACAAAACTTTATAAAGCTAACTCCGCACTAGACAACATTCGGCTAAATGACAGCAAAGTTGTGTCTGGGTTTTAGAAAAAGCTCGAAGCTTAAATATAACCTAAAAGCTCTGTGCACTTTGGACCACTAGAGTTATGCGCCCACCCCCCGCTAGAGCTTTCCAGGGGATGTTTTATTTTGGCCTAATGTGCTTTGTTAAACGGAGTGACGAGAAAAAAGGCAACTTTCTTCTTGATTAACTCCCGCTCTCTCCCGTGAGGCTCTATTTCTAATGAAAAGAAAGACAGGCATTTGGAACTCCGCTTTTTGTGCTTTATTTAAGGGCGGGTTTGTATTGTTAAGCTATAATTAAATGCAAAGATAAAACGTCGTAAAAGTTTTAAAGAATTCATAATTTGAGTTTTGAAAAAAACATCAGCTCGTTAAAAAAATGACCCTTAAAATCTTTTATATTCTAAAAAATACAGGTCAATCAACTTAACAAGTATTTAATTATTAATGAAAGAATTTTGTTATTTTTCAATCTATATCAACTTTGTTCATTGAAATACAGGAAATCAATGCTCATTCGTTCGATGTTTTTGCATGGTCATAGTCAGTTACAAGACTTTGAAAAATAGGAAACTCATAAAGTTTATTTAATCATAAATCGATTGTATGTAATATAAAATCTTTGTCTAAAACAAATCTTTTATAAAAACAAAGTCTCAATTCAAAAGGTAATTTACCTAATCGTAAATAAATATCGCGTCTGAAAATGTTATTACGGGAAAAAATCATAGGAATATAAAAGCGAAGGAAAAAGTATCTCTCGCAGCCTCCGCCGTCAATACTTCTCCGTTCCTCTTTCTTAAGCAAATTCCGGCTGTAATTTTGTTGGTTAATATCTTTTGTTTTTGGCTTAAAGTTCCCTTTTCTGCGGCAATGAGAAGACGGAGTCCCGCCTGCGGCAAAGTGTGTCCTGATTTATACAAAACTCAGTGGTGGTAGCAAATTTTAATTAAAGCCGAGAGCTCAGGTACGCAAGGCGGGTATTGAAAATATGAATATTTCATATTTTTGTGCTGACCAACGATTAAGCCCGATCATCAAAGTATCAAATAATATTTAGATTGTTATGCCAACTTTATCTTTCTTTCAATGATAAAAGGATTTATTTTCTTCGTGAACGTGATTTTATTTTTCCAATTTCATTAAATGTTTTCAGAAGCAGTTTTAAAAACAGTATTTCTCTGATAGTACCAAAAGCATTACCGGAGTCAGTTAATCACGAAAAACTTTTTTGAAGGCAGGTAGAGCAGGACAATAAAGCAGAGCATCCCCGAGAGCTGTGTGCGGGGAATGCGCCCCTCCACAGGAGCCGCCCCATTTGCGTACTTCCGGTCCCGCGAGCTTTCAGGATGCGCGGCCTCCTCGATTACTGCCAAATAGACGCGAATGATTGCCTCTTCAGGACGCTGAATACTCGCTGACAAAATCACATGAGAAAATGACGAGTCACTGAAGATATTATTTAATGAGTTATGGTGGTTATCTGGTTTAATTATCATCACAAAGGAGCTGTATAAGTATACTGGGATGCTACGTCATCTTTGTGCAAAATTGATTTATTATATAAGATAATGATAATAAATACATATTTGATCAGCTTAAGCTTGTTTTATTTATATAACGATTGATATCTGATAAATTTACAAGCGTAAATAACTAAATCACTATTTTTATTTATAACTACAACGCTCATGATGAAATGATATTAATCATTTCTTATTATTTATCATAGAGATTAAAGCATTCATTTTGAAGGCTCTAAATCTCAAAGCCTTATAAAAAACAAGAGAGTTTAACAATCTGAAATATTTTTAGATTTTTTCAATTGAAATTAATCTTTTAATTCGAGGAATGCATTATTTAATAAGGCACTGAAGTTCCATCACAAACATGTTTTTTTGCTTAAGAGGTCCCGGTGGTCTATAATTTCACAAACAAAATTGGTCTTACATTTAATCTAGAGACAGTCATTTAAACAGAATTGAAAGCATTACTATACTCGGATTTGAACTCCATAGTTGATAAATAAGATTGATAACTACTGTACCTTGAGATGGTTGGTAAATTTATCAGAATTCAATATGATAGAAGGGGCAAATCTAGATTGGGCAGCCACTTGATATTGAAGAGACACCGTTGACTCAGAAATTTCTCAATAAATAATTTCATTGTTTCGTTAATAGAGGGGCTGATTTCAGATAAATGATGGGTTAATATATAGCTGTATTTATCCCCTGAATAACCTTTCTGATCATAGATTCATTATTCTTAATACAATAACAATATCTATTCACACAA
Organism: Atopsyche davidsoni; assembly: GCA_022113835.1. Taxonomy (NCBI): domain Eukaryota; kingdom Metazoa; phylum Arthropoda; class Insecta; order Trichoptera; family Hydrobiosidae; genus Atopsyche; species Atopsyche davidsoni. Next base: position 15,886,299 of record JAILWY010000012.1, read on the forward strand.
GATATACTTCAATATATCATCAACAGTAAATAATACAAATAGAAGTTCAAAGGTAAATGTATAATAAATCAAACATAATAACTGCCTAATCACCATTTAACAAACCACTCTCCTATTCCAGCAATAATAATCGTTGGGGTGGTTTAGAGTCACCACCCTCCAGCCTCCCCGCGTATCGGTTTCCAGTGGTTATGGGTTGAATTATAGAGACGTATGAATCATACAACCAGTAAAACTTTTTGTATTTGTGAAATACTTGTGAAATAATAAATTTCATTTAAGCCATTTTAATGGCATAGAAAGTTTACTATTTCGTTACAATGCACCGAGTATTAAAACTGAAGGTGACAAATGAAACGTAAAAGTATGCGTTAATTTATTATTTTATTTTTAATAATCACATGCAAATAAATTGATTTCTGCATATATACATGTATATATAATATATTCATACAAATTCAAGTATTTTAGGAGGATTTCGGTGAGTAACCACGCCACTTCCCCCCCCCCCCCCTTATCCACTTCCGCTAAATCGCAGGGGCTTGTGACGTCATCGGGAGCCATTCATCCTCTTATGCCCTGATAAATCAGATTAGTCTCGTTTAAGATGCGGTGTAAGTTGCCGGCTCTGGCAGAGTGGAGACACGCCGCGAGCGCGCCTCTTCCGCCTCATCATTTATGAGGAAAGACGCCTGGCATGTACACCGAATATATTAACTAATATCTAACTCAATGTGAAAATATTCAATGCCATGCATTTTTAACATGCTTGAAGATTACTAATCTAAAGATTATGATCCTGAGAATCACTGTTTAAATTACGTCTCTGAAATGATCTGAATTTGGCAGATGACTCTAAAATGATCTGAAACGGTCTGTATTTTTACTGTGACTACTCTAAAAGAAATTCAATATTTTTGACAGAGAGTACTTGGAGGAATTCCATTTTAATATTTTTGAGTGATTTTCCACATGTTCGTTTTTATTTGTGACCGGTTTCGCCAACCTTTCACGTTGGCATTATCAAACAGAGGTCTGTTTGGTAATGCCAACGTGAAAGGTTGGCGAAACCGGTCACTAATAAAAACAAAAATGTGGAAAATCACTCAAGTATTTTATTCAAAAATACTACTCTAAAACTTATGGTAGAGTTGTTTTTTTTAATTTATAAATCTGTAGCCCGTTACTTAGCGTACGTTAGCATTCACGAACCGTAAGCCGAAACATTTTATTTTAATTAAAAAATATAATATTGCTTCAATGTGCAAACATGCTTATAAACTTTCAAATTCACTTTCAAAAAATCAATGATTTTCCATGATAACAATTATACATTAACTGGAATCAATTATATCATGTTGATAGGGTATAATAAATTCAACTGTATTATTTATAGAAAACCTATAAATAGTATGTTTATAAACGTGATTGAAATAGCATTATATCGTTTGATAAAACACATTAAAAATGATATTAAATCAGTTTTTCTTCTACTATTAGTGTTGAATAAAATTAATTTAAATTTATTAAAAAAAAACCCACATTGATTACATTATGTTTTTAGGTAATTAATTCACAGATGAAACGCCAAGAAAAATCTTTTGAAATGTTTTTCGTGACACAAGTGGGAACTCGAGCTCATTTTTCTACAGCTACAGTTCTCACTGTATCTACTTACAAAGTTATTAAATTTATACAAAATTTGTGTGTAGTAAAATGCGTTTGTGTGATTATATATATTGTTCCAGTGGGTTTATACGTCTTAAAGCACCAAATTTACAGACTTCATATAAATATTTTAGCAAAGTATGTGTCCAAGATATGCTGAAACGAGACGACCTCTATCTAAACGCGTATTTTGTTATATAACTCCATACATACACGTATACAAAATAGACAGTTTGCGGGCAATGCAATGGTTGTGTGGTACTGTACTCTATGAATCCCCCGCCCTGGGTTCTGTATCCTCCTCTTCATAGGGGGAAGGAGGGTAAATGGGCAGCCTCCGGCGCCATAAAAGGAGGCCTCTTTGCCGAGGGAAGTGAGCTTCGCCAGACAACCATCCTCTTGACAAGTATCGCAGGCTGTTTGCCGTCTTCATCCCTCGCATAAATGGGGTGACCGACTACGGAAGATTGGCGAATGTCAAAGATGGAGTTGATTACAAATGCTTTTTTTAAATCGGCACGAAGTTATCTATTTCAGAAATACCTAGGTAAGGTTACACTAAGATTTATATATTCATAGAAAAAATAATCCCGTTAAAGAATATAAAAAAAATCATAATAATAATTTGATGAATGATTTAATTTTTATGTAAACTAGTCGAGCAGGAAACATAAATTATCGGTATTAGAAATGTATAGGTTTTTTGGTTACGGTAAAACAATAATAATTAATAATAATAGAGTCAAATACATCATGATAATACGTGCAGAAATGCAATAAATAATAAATTTAATAAGAGTTTCTGTACAAACAAAATTTAGTGTTGTTTTGCATACTCGAACTCAATTTATAAAAACAGCATTGACTCACACAAACACTTGACTCGTATAACAGCAGACGTTGATAAATAGATACAATTATTTTAAAGACTTTATTAAAGTTGAAACAAGTTATATTTTTCATGATTGATTGTACTGGAGCTTATGGAGTTCAAAAGTACAAAATAATACTCAGGAATAATATTAAACAAAGCGACAGAGTTCCGCAAATAACGAGTTGAATAAACTTTTATTTAACACCACAACTCAAAGAGCATCCAGCTCCTGAAATTCTATCACAGCCTCGAATCTTAAAGTTCGGAGCGAGGGCTGTACGGGGTGCGTCACAGAGCAAAGATCGAGCAGGGTTACCATGTCAAATAATTATATTACTCATCACTATATTCATAAAAGTTAATAAACATTCATGGGTTCTCACCAGACCGAAATCTGAAAACATACATAAATTTTAACAAAAATTTACAAAAAATTTACTTACACACCTGCTCTTTTTTTATGAAGTGAAAGCTTTCGTCAAGTACTGAAGCAAAAAAAATAATTTGAAAATACAACTCACTATAAATATTTTTTTTAGGCTTGCATGAAATAAAATTTTAAAGGGAAGTGTTATAAGAATATTTTATAAAAATTGGCCATACGATATAGCGATGACTGGAATTATTTTGAAATATAAGCTAGTAATTTATAAAGCTTACAGGCTTGGTGTGGTAGCCCTGGGCGGAAGTGACAAGGGCGGCGGGTCCCCGGAAAGGCTTTCATTAATTTCCAGTTAAAAACACGCACGTTCTGCCTGTTAATTAAGTTTTCTCATATGTGTAAGGTTTCCGCCATTATAATACTAATTTTAGAACGTGAAATTAATAAACTTTTTGTTATTTATTGTAAACACTCAACATATCCAATTAAATTCTCGGGAATTCATGGATATTGAAAACACACCATTTCTATTTTATAAATTGGCATAATAATCTAATTTTTGCATATTATAAAATATAAAGCGTGATGCAAGCTAGAATTTCATAATTTAAAGCAGAAAATCGAAGAAGTTAATGCAAAATTGTATATGTAGAAATTCGACTTATATTATTTTAATATTTTATTATGACAAATTTAGGATGAAGGACCCACGAGTAGGCTTTCAGTCTCAAGCGGTACAGGCGGGCTGGTGTCAAGGTAACAAATTGCATAATTACGACTGTCGTGTGTTCTCGGCACAAAAAGTAAACGAGCTGTGATATTGTACAAATCCACTACTTACTGAAGCAATTAAATGCTAATGAAACCATCCCCTTCGTAGCTCAGCGAAATATATAATATTATTTTAACCAACTTCTCTTCTTCGTGGAACCAGGAAGGTGGTAATTTATTTTGAATGAGCACTTTTACTTTGAATATATTTTATTCGCCCAGCTGAAATCAGAATATACATGTGTATATTTTTAAATTCTTTAACTATAAAAAATATTTTTTTTGACTATAAACTAGTGAATTTGTGTCAACCGAAAGACAATATTATGTAAAATATATATAAAAATCATACACCAATTGTTTTCGTCCTTTAAGCAAACATATTCAAACATTGAAAATTGAGTAAAAAAAAAAAACATTAAAATTTTTTATACAGTCGTCGTTATGTTCGATTAAGTTTTATAGGTGGCTGCTTCAAATTTTTAATCATTGAAATCGTTCCCTGAAAAATCCCTAAAGATGATCCTAGCGTGAAAATTGAAACTCGGAATAGAAACCAAATCAACTCAATACTAATTACTCTCCTCGACTATTCAAGCATGCTTGAATGAACCCTACAGTAATTTAAAAAAATGATTTAAGTATAAGGGCTCAAGCGCCGGAATCTTCATGAATAATACCCAAGAGCACAGAATTGCTCTTCGATATCTCGTGTTAATCATTTTTCAGTGAAAGCCACGATGTGGAGATGATAAATACAGTGCAGCCTCTTTAGTATTCAGCCGGCCGGGTTGCAGGCACCGGGGACTCCCGCTCGTGCCATATTGTTAAATGGGAATTTCATTCCTTCGCGTGAATTATATCGCCAGTGTAAATAGAATAAACTCCTTGTATTTATTTCCCTAATAAAAGTCACCAGAACGGAAAGCGAGGAAGCGAACACCGTTGAATTCCGCGACACAATTTAAGAATACAATCACTTAGCGATTCAGGGCTGCCATAATAATACAACCTTTTAAATATATTATTTATTCCGTAAAAATAAATTAAATATTGAGAAGTTATACTAGAACTGCTGGGTTCTTGGTTATTGTGATGCGTTTCACTTTTGTAGTTTCGACGCGACGAAACACATAAATACATTGATAAATGTATGCTTTCATGTTATACGTATAGATACTGAAAAAACAAGAACAAAATACAAGAAAGATAAGTTTGCGTCGTTAAGAAGATGTCCGTTGAAGGTTCATAATCGTTTATTTTGTTTATCTCTACATAATTTCAAAAGAAACAATAAATCCAATCTTAAAATATTTGCAGGTCTATTTAAGAACCAGAATCCTAAAAAAAAGTATATGTGATCGTAAACTACGTCAATTAAGCCGAAAATAGCCACAGACCCCGTTATCTAGCAGGAGATCTGGCGCGATACTTATCACCTGATCAGAGGCTGTTATAAAACGAAGGAAAAAAACAGCATTAAAAACAAAGGCACCCTCTGTCTGGGTTCAATTAAATTTTCTACTCGACTCATAAACAAGTAACATCGAAGCGCTATGGAAAACAGTTTCCACGCTGTAAAAGGGTCAGGGGTAGTAAAAGTTAAAGTTATTTTGGTTTATGGGGGTCTAAGGCAGGGTTGTTGTAGGGGAGGCTCGCCATAATCTTCTCATTAACATTCAAATACTTTGCAACATTCAATACAAACTGTGGACCGTAAAAGTAGCAAGTCCGCACAGAGCACAACAGTAATCCGCATCTTGTACCGCTCGTTCGCAATGTTTATTCTCTCAAATTTTATAGAGTTCTTTAGCAACATTGTACAGACAAACAGCTGACTTAATGTATATTTGTTATGCACACTTAATACTTGATTTGTGTTGTAGATTTGAATGGCGTAACTACAGTGTATGTCAAAATTGGCTCTTGTAATTATGCAACGAAGATAACATATCCCATTTATGAAATATACAAATATATATTTTTGAGTTTTTTATAACGTCACACAGGGAATAATACTTGGCCATAAATTAAATTTACGAAACTGTAACTCAAATAATATATATTTTATATATGTGTGTGTGTGCGTTTGTTTATTTTGATCTTAGTAAAGGCAGAGACGAAATCTTAGAGATCAAAAGCTGTAGCAACTTAAGGAGATTAATGAATGCTTACGACTTGCGACTATGCATCGGTTTGTTTCGATTGCCCTTTAAAACTATCACCCTCGTAATTACTGAGGATTACCGCTGAGGAGGGTCAAGCACCATGGCGATTAGAGCAGCAACGACGAGAGTACTCAAGCAGTATTATCTGCTGCCAATCACGTGTGATTACAGCTGTGATACACTTACACTTCAGTGTTACACTGCAGTGTTAAAAACCCTTCAAATAAATAAAAGTAATAAGCTTTATTTCTGATAAAAATAATTATCAAAAGAAATCGGTTGATGGCATTTCCACTTATCACATTGAAAACAAAATTATACTCGAAATCGTAAAACTAGTATTAAAATAGACAAAGTACAGCTTAACTGCATATTATTTGCAGCCACTGAGTGACGTGCTGTTTTCAGTCTCCTGGTATTTATTAATAAATTGTTTGATCTTGGCTGTCTATCATACGAGAAAAAATAACAAAAAATGCGTATATGTTTAAAAAACATTTAACAGATAAAATGTTTTTTTTTTTCATTGAGAGGAGAAACGTTTTCAAATTAATACAGCGTAGATAACAAATACTTAACGTGGATTCAACACATATACCATAATATCAGCAAGCAATGGTTTTGGTCACTGAACCACAAGATGTTAAACTTCTGATATAACAACGTTCAACAAAAAATCAGGCTTTCAAATAGCAATTTAAAATATTCCCATTTTTAAAAGAAATATTAGCATATTTAAAAAGAAATTCAACCAAATCAAACCGCAAATTTCATGTTATATGACGATATTTAAACAAATTCTCTTACGTACGAGCGACATAATTCTTAGAAATTTCACATCGCCTCGGGTTTGAATCGGATTTCATAAATTCGTTTATCTCGGGCATATTTATTTCAAATACGAAACGCCCCGAAAAAAACAAAACTCAAACATTCGCGGTTTCCTGCCATTCGTACAAGAAACAACCGTCCCTTACCTTCAGCCCCATTAATGTGTATTTATATTCAACCCCATCGTCTTGGAGTACGGTGACCATGTTACACGTTTGTGTTATAAGATGTATTAAAAAGCATACTGGTTTATTTTGACACCGAATATTAAAAAAACAGTAAACATTAATGCTATGAACATTTTTATAAATAAACTGGTTTGTCCAAAATCAAAGGGCAGGGAAAAAATTATATAAATGAAATTAAAAAAATTATTTGGGTTGTGAAAATTTTGCATGTATATTTTATTATTTTGTATGGGCCAGGTTATTTTAAATTTTTTATTTTTATCTCTTTAAATTTATCCGAAACAAGCATGTATGCGAATTTGGCCGCGTTTGCAAATAAAAAGTTTAAACATCACTAAAAATTTTTTTGATAAAAAACTGAGAAATAAATAAATAAACGAGATGTATTTCTTATAAAAACAGAACGTTTGGTTTCCTTCGATACTATGTCGTGTATCTGCTTTGTATTCCATGGAAAGATATCGAACGGAATCTTTGCTTTTTATCTCAAAAAAAATAATATCATCTGGTATAAAGAGTGATAATGCACCTGTGAGTTTTTGCGTGAGAGGATAAAAATAAGGTGCTTTTTTCTGGGGTGTTTGCCTGCCTGATCCTACAAAGAGACTCCATAAACAGCCTCTCCCCCCGACCTCCCCGAGAGCCTTCGGCCCCCCCAGGAGCCTCCAGTCGCCGCGGGAACCCCCGACTCTGCGATTGTCTTCCGTCGCAGCAGCTACGAAATTTTTCATTTAATTTCAGCATAGACTTGGAGAAGCTTCTTATCTTTTTAAAATAATTCGTTTTTTCGATGGATAAGTTCTGTGGAAATATATACTTCAAAAAAAGTATTTTTTAAATGCACTTTTATTTTCTCTAATAAACACAAATTTTCATACGAGTAAAATAAAATTATTTGAGAAAAGTATTATTTTTGTTGAAACCCGATATAGACAAATTGTTTGATATTTTTAAAAATAATCAATTAATAATAATAAAAAACAATTACTTTATATGATTTTAAAAATATGACCCTGTCAAAATATTTATAAAAATATAAATTATATACTGAATTTAAAAAAAATAATATCTTGACATTTTATATAAAATATAATTGTTCGATTCTGTGGATTTGAGGTTAAATTGTGCATTAAAAAAAAACCTTATTAAAAAACAGAAACTCACAGGGATTTAACGATTAAAGTAAGATGAAAACTTTGAATGGTTAATTGCGAATTTATTAAAGACCTAAGGAATTTATTTTTGTAAAAATATTAAGTGGAAATATGGCTGTAATATTTAGAGTTCGTACTTATTTTACACCCTTTTTGTGGATAATAAAATAAGAAACAATTTATATGTGTACTGCAAAAAAATTCATAAAAGATATATATGAAACAAAACAAAACAACACTGTTGGCATTTTTATTTTTTTAAGCACGATATGTTGTGGAGAGATAAAATTCGCATAAAATATTACATTTTGGATTGACAAGTATATTATTTGTTCTCTGGGGCTAGTATTAAGACAATGTTGAGAAGGCAGTATTACAATATTATCCCTGGCAATGTCGTGTCCCTACTTCTCCCCCGCCATACCCAAGAGGGGGTCGAAGGGGTTGGTGTGCTACATATATTCATTTTTCCTAAATAAACTCCAAATTTGATGTCACCCGTATTTCCTACCTTTTATAGGCAGGAAACGGGGGGAAACAAGAAACTCATACAGAAAGTGATATTTATCACGAAATCAATATTTATGTACGCCAATGGAGGAATTATTAGCCAATTTGCTATTCAAATATCCGGGATAAAAAAATCTACTGAATTTTCTTTTCTAGGTTACTGTTTCGCATACGTAAAGAAAAATCTGATATCACAAATTTTTTTACGTTAAATATAGTTTTTATGCATCAAGGCTTATTATAATGTAAATCAAAGTTGGAAATCGTATGGTTTACAAAAATCGTTAAAATCGAATAATATTTTTACAGAGTTAGTAATTTATTGTTCATAGAAAATTTTAAGAAAAAAAGAAGCTGAACGTAGATGCAAAATTCGCAACAGTGAGTGACTGGAGTATAGCCAAACTAATAATACTAGCCTAGATATATATTCAGTGATCAGCCTCCCCTGAAAAAAGCCACCTAGAAAGAGATTTATATATATTTGAAAAAGAAAAAGAATTTTTCTAACGTAACATTCAATCTATTATTTTTATTATATTGAAATCGACTCCGAGTTCTTCTTCAGTCCTTATGCGAAATCCACGCAAAGAAGATTGGGGAGATGCTGCGAGTACAAGCGGCACCTCATTCCTAATACTGTTTACCTCAAAGCATCGCCCGATGGCATTCGCATTTGCATGGAGGCACTTAAAGCCGACTTCAGGTGCAAAAACCTTCCAGAATTTTCATTCGTTTTGTTCTGAGGATTCTCCTTTTCGGTCTAATTTGAATGGAAACGCTTTTAGCCCAAGTGGAATGGGACCATTCAAAATCTATTACATTACTTTTTTTTTTGATATCGCTTAGCTTTTTTTGAATTCATATAATAATATGTATTAAGATTCAAATGTCATGTGTGCTGAAGTATAATTTCTCCATTATCGTGATTGTTTTCAATGAAGTTGTTTTTCAGCGGCGGTAACGATTTATAGCTACGTTATTTTTCAGCGTGTGCAGAATTAAATAACCTTTATATTTTACAATTTTTTCAACCAAATTTAATTTACTTGAGTATAGTAAATGTATACTTTGTGGGAGTATTTATAGATTTTTAATAGATAACATATTCAAAGTACTAATTAAAACTTCAACTTTCCGACCAGCAAGTCAAGCTATATAAGGAGTTTAATTTATCTACGACAGTCTATTATTCAGAGTTCATTCGAACTTCTCGTTGAATGTGAACAATTTCCAGAGCTTTTTAAAATCTTTCAGCTCTTCGCTTCTGCTCGCAAATGATTTTATCACAATTCTTACTTAGCCGAATGGACAATTCGACATATATTACGCTGACCGTGCTTTTAAAGCCGCAAAGCTTTCTTGCAGTACTTCGAATACTTTTACAGTTCCCACCAAAAACAGAATTTACAATGAAACTAACTTATACGTGACTTGTATGTAGATAATTACGTGAATTCAAAATAAATTATATATATAAACATTACATACCTACGAGTGTGATATATAGTTTAATAAATTGACGATTGCGATATGATGTATGTGAGTTTTTATTATTCTTACTTGCATTCATCAAACATAGTTTTTACTTGAACAGTATTTTACAATATTGGACACTAAATCAAATAATTACCCCAATTCACATAAATTATTTGTGAATGTTTTTAACATTATGAAAAAATTAAGTCTTTAAATATTATTCAATTTTTCTTTTTCAATATATTTTAAACAAGATAATAAGTTTTTTAATATTAACTTATATAAAATAAAATCTCACCGTAGTTTTAATGTCTTTCCAAAAATATCCCATCATAAGAACACTAAGAATCTGTTGACAAGTAATTAAAAAAGTATTTTGTAAACAAAAGTAAGTTGTGAAAGGTTTAAATACCCTTTTGCTTCAAAATGAAACTGAAATGTTTGATGGCTTATTTGTTATGAATATTAAAAAAAAAAAAAAACAATAAAAAACGTTGTTGGAAGTGCGATTTGAACCCACGGCCTTAGAGAGGACAAAAAACATTAAATAAAAAAATAAAAAGTTACTGTCAGAAGTGGGATTTGAACCCACGCCCTCAGAGAGGACCAGAAACGCTCGGACCTGCACAGCAGGCAAGTTGCCTTGAGTCTGGCGCCTTAGACCGCTCGGCCATCCTGACGTGTGCCAATATCGCGATGGAAAACAACTAGATTCCGTTACGGAATTATAATTTTACAAAAACAAATAGGAAGTTAAAAAAAAATTCAAATACACCGCAAACAAGCGAGAGTTGCTGCAATAATACAATTTAGATGTGACGTCACGAGCGATTTGTGAATGACGTGGGAAGAAATGAAAAATGTGAATGTGTAAATGCAAAAAACTGTTCAATATTAAATATACAAAAAAATGTATGTTAATAAAAAAAATGTTTAAAATAAAAATATAAAAATGTAATTCAGCCAAGTACTAAATTATTAAGACTAAAAATTTTTTGTCTTACACAGATGTTTTCATACCTTTTTCAAACGTTTTTTTAATCAATGTTGTGATTGTTGAAAAGCTCATTGTTTCCTAAAACGATTCAATCGCGAAAAATAATATAGTTGGCGCACAGCAAACAAGGTTTTCTATTTGCAAAAACAAACTTAACTAGATGGGCTGAAGTTGCGAGGAGAGCGGAGGGAAACGCTAAATCGCCCGCCCCCGAGCAAATCGTCAGTAATGCCGCGGGACCCCCTCGGGGGCGGAGCACCCCCGAGAAGCCTCCACTTGCAGAATACGAACTCCTGTTACAAATCATCACGGGAATACTCCCAATGAAAATATTACACGAAACTTTGGGATTATTCAATTTTTAATGACGTGTAGTTAGCTCACTTTGTTAACAACTTGAAAGTCTTATTTTTCAGTGTAAAGTCAAAAAACAGTTAATCATTTGAATTATATTCTTGCATACGAAATAAAAAAAGGCAAAAATGATTATATAATTTTTAGTTGTTACTTCTGAAATTGATTGATTGCTATTGATGAATTTACTGTTGTGGTGTATATCTGTTTGGTTAATACACTGTGATTTTTTAGATTCTTTTTCATCGAGTGCTTCTTCTCGGAGGAGGTTGGCGACCATTCCACTGAGCATATACTCATGCTGAGCCAGTGTTCATAGGTTTTTAGGGGGGAAGACTCCGGGTCCTTCTACTCTACACTATAGTTTTATATTGGAAGGAAAACTCTGCGTATTGCTGCTGCCCAATAGCATTATTATATAATCATTTCCTTACGAAGCTCTGGCGTTTAAATCTGATACTCCTTTTGCAGCAAGCTACAGAAATAATATCAGAAGCTTTAATTTATTATGTTGTTTTTTTTTTTTAAATAAAATAATTTTTAAGTAACTAGACAAGTATTTAATAATAAAATTGAATTCAATCAAAAGTCAAGTTATTTCGATCCATTTCTAAATAAAGAAACTTGATTTCTTTGAGCGGTATTACTTAATTTATGGAAACTCGGAAAAGTTCTGTCACAGAAATGCTCTTGAAATAATTAATAATCATTCAAATTAAGCTTCTCCATTACTGCTTAATGCCACCCCATCCCTCATTGCAGCAACTCTCGTCTTCCTCCCCCACCCGCCTTTAACAAACCCCCTATTTGTGTAACGGGGATGATTAGGTTTTAACTGTGAAATTGTTTCCTGCTTATCTCCGGGTGCCATGGAACCCTCCCTGAGATGTGCTCTGACAGGATGTTAGCGTTTTTTTACAATGCAAGATTAGTAGAGTACTAGCGAGATTTAAGTAATGCTTACATTGTCATCATTACCGTGATAAATCCTCTTTAACCACTGCCGGATGAAAGACGTAATTTTTTAACAATTTTATTTTAATATTTCCGTTTGAGTTTTGAATATTTTCACAGATTGAGTTTTAATAATTTTTTTTAGAATTTATAATAGCAGCTGAATAAAAACTGGTATCAGATAATCGTTTCATGTTGATTGATTTTAATTACTGGAACAAAATTTCAGTGGGTTTTTTTTGCATTCTATCGTGAAAATAACTGAAATTATTATTTTAATATATCATACTTGTATTACCAAAAATATTTAAACTATAATTGAACGAAGAAAGTTTTGAACGTGGTTGAAATATTTTTTATAGATGAAAGTATTATGATTTTTTACGTCGAACTCATCGAAAGCAGATAATCATAAGTGATTCTCATGAATATTTCTAATAAATTAGTTGTAGCGTGCTTGTGTTTTCAATGAATAGACTCTTACACAAGGCTTAGTGTATGACACAGTATTACTTGACTGCTCATTGTAGCTTAATCGGGTCAAATTTGAGTAGAAAGCTTTTCTTGAGAAAGGCTTCAGATTAGCGTCACCCCTAGTATAGAACCTTACACCGGTCCTAGAACGAGGCTTATGGCCGGATTATATTTTATCAATGAGCAACACTGGGCCGGTCTTATCTCTGTTTACCCTAGCAGATTCTGCTTACCGAGGATTAAATCACACCCCCGGGAACAGTGGCGGAATAACTTAGTGAAATTAAAAAGGTTGCAGAGAGTTTCCGCGTGTGTTTTTATTCATTTTCTTTCATCTCTACGCTTTTCGTAGCATTTTGTATGTTATGAATGCTCATTCATACGACCGGTACACTAATTTTTTCCATTCAATATCTAAAGAGTCAAGGTGACACGTTTTCTCGATACAAACATCTTTGTACAATCTTCATATTTTTTCTAATCTTAATACTTCTAAAGCAGTATATTAATATTACAGAATTCTGTTTCTTTTCGAAAAACGACCAGTTCTTTGAATCTATCTATGTTGCATTAAAAGTCTACTTTCATAAAAAAAATCATTTGGGTGTTATTATCATTACATAAAGATAAAATATCTATGATTTTTTACAAAATAAAATATACCAGATAGAGTTTATAATGTTCAGGAAAAAAGAAGTATCTTCAGGATAACTCTTTTCATCAGTTTGATTTTCCTAGTGATTTTTATTTGGATGTAAGTTGTCGAGCCAATTAAAAAAGTATTTGAGTTGGGAAATTGTTATGATGTTTTATTAAATGAAAAATATTTTTTCTAAATAACTTACTAATTCATAGCTCCGAAGTAAAGTTTAAACTGCTGAAGTGCTCACCTGTTAACAAAAAATATAACATTTAATATCTTATATTCAATAAAGTAGTTTAAAAATATTTTGTTTTTTTTTTGTATTCTTTAAAAGTATGTATAATAAAATAAAAAATATTTATATTTTGCCATTGTTAAAAGTTTTAGTATTTGAAAATGATAATAATTTACCGTATATTTAAATTTCAATAAATTCATTTAGTAAAATTTCAAATAAACTTACAAAATACGACCGATTAAGTTCTCTAATGTATTTTTAAATTGTAGTGGTGATTTGAATGTTTTTTTCACTGTGGTTGATTAAAAATCAAAAAAACTATGAAAATATATTACAGTTACTTCAATCATTCTTGGCAGTGAAATAGATTAATAACTGTAATAACAATCTATGTAAACCCTTCTGAAATAATTTATATTCATTTAAGGTTGTAATATCCTTCCCCTGCTTCTGGATTGATCCAGAGAGTAAATATTGACCAGCAGTCAAAATGGCTGCCGTGATTAATGACCAGAGACAACAAAATATCAAACGTCATACACAACAGCCGGGGGCGCGGGCTGGGGGTGGAGACGGGGAGGGGCGGGGGCGCCGAAGAGTGTGCGCACTGCAGATGAAAGGGGTAACAGCTCACCCTTAATGCCAGGATTAGTATTTTTGTTAAATTGCTGTTAAATGTGAGTTACGACCGCTATCTTTTGTGGAAAAAAATGTTACGGTGACATTTTGTTGAAAATGTCCGCTTGAAATACTACCCTCTTCTTTTCATGGAAAAAACCGCAATGAAAAGATATTGCCTAAATATAATTCCCTATTGAACTTCAAAAAAAAAGCGTTATCTAAATTAAAGTATTGTGTGCTTTTAATAATAAAGGCCATTCGTATAGCCGCCTAGTGATTAGATGGGAAGCATTTTTGCTCGTGGGTAATATGAAATCATGGCTTTTGGTGAAAAAGTATGTTTTCTGATTATAAATATTTATATATTATTGATTTTTGTGAAGACCGTCTCTCAGGTTTTATTGATTGATAATGATTAAGTACATTTTTTCAAATATTGAAAATTGATTAAAGAAAAATATCATCGTTATTTTTGTGGGATTTGAAACCCACATCATCAAGCTTACATGGCCGGTGCATTACCAATTATACCAACGAATAACTGGTACTAAGCAAGAATTTTTAACAATCATATCCTATAGTGAAACAACGTACTTATTATGCCAATTAAATATTGTGTGACTTGCAATACTAGACTTTTAACCCAGAGTACTGAGTGAAGCATTTAAATCCGATCTGGATATTATTATTTTTAATGTCTATTTAATTAAGCCAATACACGTACTTGTTAAATATATTATTGATTGATAATGATTAAGTGGCCATGTAAGCATGGGGATGTGGGTTCAAATCCTACATCTACTAATCACGATGATATTTTTCAAAGAGTTTCTTTAATCAATTTTCAATATTTGAAAAAATGTACTTAATCATCATCAATAAATATTTATTTTCGGAATACTTTATATGTGAAGCATATTCTGTTTCAACCGTTGTCTACCACCTCATCTGACACCTTGAGCAATGGGGGAGACCTGGTTGTGACAAATGCACCTCTGCACAGCATGACAGGAGATGGAGTGTGCGCCGTGCAGATAAACGTACAACCCATTAAGCACTACTTTATTTATACTATTATTCAATTTAAGTCATATTTTTAGAAATACCATATTCTGCAGCTGATTGTTAGGGGAAAAGAGAAACTTAACGTGAACCCAAGATTTGCCCCAGTGGTTCCGAATT
This sequence comes from Atopsyche davidsoni, assembly GCA_022113835.1. Lineage (NCBI taxonomy): Eukaryota > Metazoa > Arthropoda > Insecta > Trichoptera > Hydrobiosidae > Atopsyche > Atopsyche davidsoni. Next base: position 15,901,787 of record JAILWY010000012.1, read on the forward strand.
AGTATGACTTGGTGGTCACCGACCTCGTCTGAGGATTATATAGATCGTATTAGTATCATTAAAAATCTCTTGTAATCGAAATTCAGTAGCGTTTATTTTATTAATTTCGTAGTCAATAGGGCTGAAAATTCTCAATAAAATCTGTAAAATTAACTCAAAGGTTGCATGGGGCGTCGAAAGTGCCATCCATTTACCTTCAATAAAGCATTAATGATCTCCGAGCGACACCTGCCTACTCCACGCACCCCCAGCCATCAGCTGGGACGAACATCGATCACTATATAGTAAGACCTGTCTCATCTCTAAAAGCAATTATAAGAGTTATGAATTATATAATATAGATTCAATTTTATTTTTTGCGTAATAAAAATAATAAATAGAACCAGGTGGTCGCGATTGAAGCAGTTGAAGTTATACAACAAAAAACATTATTTTAACAAACAAAGCAGCAAATTGTTTGCATTTCTTTAAACGCAGAATATGAAATATACATTATAGCATTTATACAGGTCAATTTTATCTGTAATATAAAATAAAAATTGTAAGTGTGGCAGGTTTACACAAGAGATACGCGTAATATCAAAATTAAAATAGCAATGAACTACAATTGAAGGGTAAAAAAAATGTATCTCAAATAAAATACATGAATAATATTTATCGGATATTTTTAAGATGCATGTTGTATTTTTTTAAATTCGTTATTAAATATACTTTAATAATATATAGATGGGCAAGTAGTAAAAAATATTCTGAAACAGTAGCAACAGTTTTTAGTTGCACGAGTAGTAGGATTTAGATTTTATGAATGTTTTTTTTTTTGCTTTTTACACCGGTGTCACTATACTATACATACTAAGAACTTTCACTTTAATTATTACAATCGCATTAGAAGGTGTAAATGGCAGTGAGGACTGCGGGGGGAGGGGGTCTGCACTTAACGAATTAGCGGAGGGGAAAAGGGCGGAGGGAGGCTGGGGGGGGAGGAGTCTCGCGGGGAAGAAGTTCAACAAAATACATAAAGTCAAAAGGTATTCGGCAAATGGCCATTAAATTCTGGACTCCGTTCACTTTTAATTCATTTAAATTTGCCAAAATTGCACGCAACCAGAGGAAGCTGCCAATAATTCCAGCCAAGCGGGCGAAATTTGAATATCCCGACCTAAGTTTCTTTTGCTATCATTTTGCACCTCGTGTTGTAATTTGATTAAAAATTTCAGATGTGTTGCAAGTTTAATCTTATTGATTCGCGTAGCTTGTACAATTTATTATTAAAGTTAAGCACAGATAATGGGCACTATAATAAAAGATCTGTACACTAAATATTTTATGAAAAGATCACACCCAGTCCTTTATACAAATAAAATATTATTTTTATTTTTATTTTTATTAGGACGTAAAACTTATATTTAAAAATGAATTAACGGTCAAAACACCTAGTACAAAATTTATTTAAAGGCGTTACTGCTAAGTGCATGAAATATTAAGATTTTTTCTAGCGCTATACGCGGACCCAATTTCAAATAAAACATAACTTTTAGCACACTAGAAATTCTTGACTCAATTCAAAGTTTACAAATAATATTGATAATTACAAAATGAAGTAGAGCGCGCGCCGCCACTGGGCTTGGCCGGGTATTCCAGGGAACGTAAATCTCCGCGCGGCTAATTAGAGGCCGCGGTCCCGGGGCGGGCCGGCAGGGGCGGCGCGTGCCGGGGCTGCGAAATAATTACAAAATAATATTGTGACAGCTGCTTCAAGATTACTCGCTCCTTACATCATCCACGAGCCGCCGTTTGCTTTAGGCAAATTGACGCTTTTGTTCCGCCGCCATTGCTTTAATTATATTTTCAATTCTAAAAATGATAAAAAACAGCTGTTGATACGCCGCAATTTTTGCACAACTATTTTTTCTTTTGAATAAGAATTGTATTCTTAATAACACACTTTAAGCGGGTAGCCAATTTGACTAAACTGATTCGCGTAAAATTGCGCGTGTGAAATCAAGTCTATACACTCATTGATTTTTTTTCTTCCCCAACTCCGAGTGAATTATGAGATTTTTGTTAATAAATTAAATGGTATCGTTACACCATAGCTTATATTATATTTATATTTTAAGCGGGTAACCAAATTGACTATACTGATGTGCGAAGCGGACAAAATTCGCGTAAAAAATTAGTCAAATAAATCGTTTCCTATAAAAAGTTGAACCACTTCATACACACCTTGCGGATTACTTGGCATCACAACAACACCACTCTGTCCTAAAAATTGTTCAACAATTGGAGGATTATCATTCTCTGACCACTCCACTTCTTCATTGTCACTTTGTTCAGAATCACTGGACAGTATTGGTAGAAGTAACGTTGACGAGTCTAAACAAACATTACGAGCTGTAAACCTAAAGATTAAAATGACCTTGTGCTGCTTTTAGAGTAAGCACATTCAAAAAGGTATTAATACGCGCCCCGTTTTTAGGTAGGGTACTAGTATCCGCCCCGCCTTTGGTGTGTAACAATGTAATTAGATGTACAAAAAAATTAATACAAATCAATCGTAAGCAGGCTTTCAAGCATTCGAACGATCACTGTAAAAAATATTTCATAGTGAATGCTGGCAAACTGAACTAAAAATTCGTTCATATAAAATTAGTGATAAATAGAAAAATTATTCGCCGGTGTATTCTCAAATTCATTTATTCCGACTGGGCATTATTACTTTGCATACTCGTTCACTAGATCGGCCTTTAAAAAACTGAATCCATTGAATTCATCGCCTCCTCTGGTAAAAAGCCTCCGTTGCGGGCTCGGGGCGTCGACATTTTTACAAACTTCGCCACCGCGGACGGGAGAGGTAGCGGAGTTCACCGAACCGCCATAACTCACCCCAGCACGCCGGGCTCCGTCCCTTATTCGAGTTACCACAAAATAAATTTACAGCCCCAAAGTCCAATGAAGATACGAGAACAGCGGGACATAACTCTCACTTGGAAAATACGAATCTCAAAGGGCACTCCGTCTGCGAGACGGCGGACAGTTTATTTCACCTGAAATTAAATTACAATCTCAAATTACTCGTTTAATCTATCAATTTTCACGGATTAAAAACCTGAAGCGTTTTTTTTTTATTAATATGTATTTTTTTCTGGCTGTGTGATTTTAAAAACTATTACTTAACGCGCGAATTTAGCATTTATGCATTTTCATGACAGAAATGATGGCAAATGGCAGTATTTGTGCTCTAAAGGTGCTTTAAATATACATAAAATAAATTAAGATGTTAAGTTTCACGTTTAATTTCATTTTTATATCATAATGAAATATATATTTATTTGTTACAATGTTAAAATGGTAGTGCTCACTTTTTGACACATTTTTACATTTTCATGTAAATAATTTATATTTTTATAAGTACATACTTTTATTGATGATCAACTTAAGAATCATGTGCTTGTATTTTATAAAACTTATCATATTAGATTATGATTTTTTATCAATAATTAAATGCACAATTATTTTAAACTGGTATCTTGCAACTTTTGTTTGGCTTTGAGAATTATTAAAAAACGGTAGCTCTATAATAAACGAAGACGAATTCAGCAAGTCTGCTTCTCGCTTAATTAATCAATTTGCATTTTTCTACTTCTTCCCCCGGTGTGTTCAACCCCCACAAGCCAGATTGAATTCAGACAAAGTGAACAATAATCCCCTTCCCCACCCCCAGGTGAGACAGCTGACAGAAGAGTTGATTGATGCACGGCGCATTCGGGCAAACACTTTTTAATAGTGTTTACTTCATATCTGCAATTTGTCAACTTGAATAAATATGGCTTCAGCTCACATTGTGGTTTATTTTCAAGATTGACGTCAATGTCGTGACGTCCAATTCTAATTGAATAAAAGGCTTACGTTTAAAGTACTCACCACCTCCATTTTAATAAATGACAGTGACAGATAACTGTTAACATAGATATCATTAAGAAATGTCATAAATAGCAGTATCAGTTTTTCATTTATAAAATAACCATAACAAAAATTATTCAAAAATATAGAAACAAATGTAAAATACAAATATATGTCTTTTTTATGGATTGAACGTCAATCAAGTGCGTTTAAGTTACCTTTACAGGCTTTTATTACTTACTAATATGATAAGGCATATTTTTTCACATATTGAAAATGATTTAAAGAAACTCTCAGAAAAATATCATCGTGACTTGTGTAGGATTTGAACATGTTTGACATTACTAAATATTGATTGGCCTGAGCTCATTGGTTCGTGTGTAGATTATGATTGTTAAAAATGCTCGATTAACAAAGGTGATTCGTAAGTACAAGGGTCAGTACACCGGCCATGTAAGCTTGTGGAGATTTAGCTATTTTTTTGTGCTATTTTTATTAGTAAAATACAAATGACAGAATCTGTTTTCAATAAACCATGACGACAACTTACAAACAAGAGTTCGTCGCAAACACAACAATATTAATTGTGAAGCGAGTTTCCAACAGCACTTAACCAACGGAGCGTGAAAAACATTCGCAAACTACAAATGTAGTAACGGCCTATTCCGCCATCGGAAAGGATGAAAAAAACACAATCTGGCCCCGCACTTTCCTCGTAGATCAAAACGTTTAATGCAGTCTTGCCTTTTATGGCCTCGCATTACGGGCCGCGACATAAATTGCTCCGATGACGTCACAGACGCCCGCCTCGAAGTTCTCGCGGTTTTGGCAGGGAGGAGCGACTACTCAGGCCGCCCGAGTTGTTGCAAAAGTATGCCAGAAACTAATAAAGAGGTTAATCTGAAAGTCCCTGGATGTGAACCGCCACGTCCCGGATATCCAAGTTCAAGCGCGTGCTGAGTCAAGTACAGCCGAGCCGAGTCAGTCACTCTGCCGTTACGAAAATTTACTTGAATAAAAATATAGATACAGTGTGTCCAAACAGAGTATCGGGTATTTGTTAGTTCAGTAAAATGAAAATTACTAGTAATCAAGTTTTTTATTTATTGTTGATTATAAGAATACAAAATGGGGAATTATTTCAAAAAGAAGATGTTATCCAAATGATGACAGATTTTTGATAACACGCCCTCGATATTGCTGCCATTTCTGACCTGATGTTTTGTTTCAATTCCGTTAGGTTCATCAGATTATTCTCATAAACCCTACTTTTAAGGTATCCCCATACGAAATAGTCAAGAGGGCTAAGGTCGGGGCTTCTGGGAGGCCAGTTGATGTTACCTCTACGTGAAATGACCTTATTAGGGAATAATTCGTTAACCGCTTCGATTGATTGATCAGATGTATGGCAAGTGTGGCGTCTTGTTGGAACTACGTTCTCGAGTTGAAACCTTGAAACTCCTGCAACTCTGGGCCCGAAAATTTTCGCAGCATATCGCAATAACGGTCACTAAAACAAATACCCGATACTCTTTTTGGACACCCTGAAAATTTTTGATATTTTTGATATATCACTGTGAATCTTCTCAACGATGATATATAATATATATATATATATATGATATATTTAATTTATATATTAATATTCATAAGCCTGTTTTACATAGCTTCTATCGCGTATTAGCGTAAGTACTGCATGCGATTTTGGTTTACTTACGTTATTATAGTACAACGTTGTGAGTACATCTGGTCTGCAAAAGATTTTAGATATTACTATTCCACTTTTTAAATTCAATTAAATTCAAAAAAGCCATTCCACAAATGATTAGGGCAATGTAAAAAATAGCAGTGGGTAAAATATTAGCATAAAACTCCCATTTGTGTTGCAATTGTACGTTTCTCGGTAGAAAATAGACTGCAACGGTATATTTTAGAAAATTCCATGTATCATCACCGCAGAAGGCGTTCCTCTTTCCAGCGCGGCGCCTGCTTGTAAACGGTTCAATTAGCGAGGAAAACTGCAGACAGGTAACACGCGAGAACAGGTAAGTTCCAAACACGCCAGCGGGAGCACATTACGACGTGTCTTATAACCACAGAAGAATAGTATATTGCGATTACACAATTCTAATAAAAATGAGTAACCTCAATGTATAGTAACACCTCAGGTGAAACATATAAATAAACTATGCTAAAAAAAAATTTATACAGACAGGTACAAAAGGATAAAAGATTTTAAATTATATATTATATAAAAGTTTACATATGGTGGTAGCTTAAATTTTTTATAAAATTGCTTGTAAACGTCCATTGGCCGTACATCTACGAGAAAAAAAATTAAATACACTAGCAATAATCGGAGAAATATTCAAACAAAAATTATCAAAAGCGAATGATAAATCATAGTAATGCTGTTTTTAAGCAAAACTGAACGCAATGAATGCAACATTTGCATTAACTGCTGCAGTTACTTATTCATCCCGGCAGTACTTCCGCGGGTCCGAAATGCCAACTAAATCACGCAACCCGGGGAAGCCCGTTATTCGCGGTGCCGTCCCCGTATTATGTTTTACTATCCGGCAAGCAGGATTAAGTAAGTTAGGCCTTGAGTGTAATAGCGGAGTAGCTGGAATCAGATTTATGGACGCAGTTTAACTTGAACCGTTTGTTAAACTTGCATTGCGAGCTTTCGCTGACCGTAGTCGCTTGTGAAGTTCAAATTCATAAAACTAAGAACCTATATATAATTAATGGAACTGGTATTTATTTTGTAATACTCCATTTTATAACAATAAAATAAAACCAAATGGTTTTGGAGACTACGTTTATTTTGCTTATAGCGAGAGCTCTTTCGCCGAACACGGCATCTTCAAGACTGATTCTATATAGAAAACACGAGTTTATACATAACAAAATCAACAAAATTACATGAGTCATAGATATTACAAATTTATGTGGAAAAAATTGCTTCTATTGGGTGCTGTGAAACCCCATTAAAATGACATTAACAGCAATAATTTTAATACTAAGTACTTAAATAAACTATTTTATGATGATTCCTGGCTGTCCTGGCCGCCACCTGAAAGCAATTAGTTTGGAAGCAGAATCACATTGTATTTTTAAAAATATTAAGAAGGGGAGAATTATGGTTGTTAAGTTGTTCATTGATCAAAGGGAATTCTAGATTTTGGTGCTTAATTATTTCTAATTGCTCCAAAATATTAAGTCTATAGCCTTTATTGGAAACATGAAGGAGACTTGGCTTATTATCAACATTTAACTTATGTTTACTGTCATTAAGATGTATTGCAAATTGTGAATCTAATTTATTATTTTTAAAAGAAGCCAGATGCTCTTTGTAAAAAAATCCATGCACCCCTGGTCACATAAATTAGCAGCATACTATAGCATGGTACACCGGCTAGTTAAATTACCGCTAGAATTAGAAGCATTCAATGAAGAATTAAAAATAATAAAATCAATTGCAGCAAGTAATGGTTACCCAAATAATATTATTGATAAAATCCTTATTAAAAAATCATATGCAAAAAACTCTATTCAGATATACCCTGTTAGCCGTAGCGATGAAGAGAAGCCGTTTAGATGCATTGAATATTTTGGTCAAATCTCACTTGATATTTGCAAACAATTACCAGAATTTAAAATGGCCTTTAAGAATAGAAGCAACTTAGGAATACTTTTAAAAAATAGTAAGGACAAAGTTGATGCCTTCCAAAAGAGTGGAGTCTACAAATTAACGTGTGATGACTGCAAAGCTATGTACATTGGTCAAACAGGTCGTAGTTTTGCAACAAGATACAAAGAGCATCTGGCTTCTTTTAAAAATAATAAATTAGATTCACAATTTGCAATACATCTTAATGACAGTAAACATAAGTTAAATGTTGATAATAAGCCAAGTCTCCTTCATGTTTCCAATAAAGGCTATAGACTTAATATTTTGGAGCAATTAGAAATAATTAAGCACCAAAATCTAGAATTCCCTTTGATCAATGAACAACTTAACAACCATAATTCTCCCCTTCTTAATATTTTTAAAAATACAATGTGATTCTGCTTCCAAACTAATTGCTTTCAGGTGGCGGCCAGGACAGCCAGGAATCATCATAAAATAGTTTATTTAAGTACTTAGTATTAAAATTATTGCTGTTAATGTCATTTTAATGGGGTTTCACAGCACCCAATAGAAGCAATTTTTTCCACATAAATTTGTAATATCTATGACTCATGTAATTTTGTTGATTTTGTTATGTATAAACTCGTGTTTTCTATATAGAATCAGTCTTGAAGATGCCGTGTTCGGCGAAAGAGCTCTCGCTATAAGCAAAATAAACGTAGTCTCCAAAACCATTTGGTTTTATTTTATTGTTACCTATATATAATATATTTTAAAAAATCAACTGGTCAATAAATATTTTCAATAACTTATCTGTTTTGTTTATTTATTTGATGCAACAATTTTGTTAAATAATACATTGTCTCAAAAATATAATACAATTATATTGTCTATTTTGATGCTAAGTTATAGTGATTTCTTTAAACGAATATATTTATATATAACGTTTCAATACTTTTAACATTTTTTTACGGAATAAGAGACTATGATTTATTATTAAAATTCAAATATTTTTGGTAGTGTATTGGAGCATGTAATATATCAGTATAACGGCATCAAAGTTGAATTTTATTCAGGGCAAATGAGTTTCCGGTGCCAGGTAATATCCGATAGAACCTTCATCTCGTGGATATTGCCTTCTCGCCTACAAAATGATATTCTTCTCTCCGAGATATTGGCAGAGGCGCCCAGAGCAACACAGTAGCGAGCAACATGTTGCAACATTATCACCTCACTTCGACAATCCCCATTAAGAACTGTTGGAGAATCCGGCCCGAGAAACTAGCAGCTGAAAGTACTGAAGAATTATATGGCCGTAGATCTTCTCGTGTTTGTGTGGATGTGGCACACGGAGTGTTACGTCTTTATCTGTTTGCTTGCGTATAATTATATTACAGTATAAGTAAAGAATCTTAGACTGAACACACATAATAATATATTATTGTACCGCTGAACCAAATAATAAAAGATCTTCTCGTGGTTGTGTGAATTTAGTACATGGCGTGTTTTATGTTTGATTGCCAGCAGTTATAATAAAGTCAAGGCAAAAAATCATAAATATAACATTATTCTTCATGCTGTATTGAGTTCTATTAAAAGTTTTAGTAATAGATTTTTTCAGTTTGCGTATGCTATTTTTTATTGATTAAATTACAAAGTATGCATATTTTATAATAAGATTAAATTAATTCTGTTGTAAGGTTGAAGATCTTAACATGATATTTGACATCATTATTATTTTTTTTTATATGACTTTCAATACAAAGGATCATAAACCCAACACATATAATGCCAAATTGCTTTCCAATTTTTATTTAAAACCGTTGAACTGTGGGGGTGTTAGTATAACTGTGTAGTTTTTATGTATCATATGACGTGCCATAACGGTATCTATTTTCATTCTTACAATTATATGAGTATAAATACATAAACTAGTTATAAAATTGCTGGCATTGACGTCTTATTTCATAAAATCTATCGTTATTTAAAATATCCGATTTTAAAGTACCGGCAGTAGATCTTCCTGTGTTTGTGTGGATTCAGTACATGGAGTGTTATATCTTTATCTGTTTGTCTGCTTGCCAAAAATTTGAAACTTATAAGGCTACCCCATTTTTCCCATTGGGCATATTGAATGAAAATTTATTTGTTTATTGCAAAAATATGTTTATAAAAAGGAATATTTTTACTATGAGAGATTTATCTTCTTGCTGCAAAAGTGGTATTCGGAAACCGATTTTTTTATTCTGTATAAATTCAGTTTTAATTTTAGATTTAACAGAAAAGGGCTGTCAATTGTAAGGTCGCCAAAACTCTCTACTAAGAGACACAAGGCAGTTAAGTTATATATTGAAATTTATTTGGTAAATTCAATTTAAAATATTAACTGTCAATATTGTATATTTTCTATTATAATTGAAAGTACTGTAAATTATATTATTATAGTACAATTTCCAGTGGCAAATTTACACAGGTACCGCCGTAAGTTAAGCACGTACTACAACAGTCCCCAGAAGCCTACCAAATCACAGTAATGCTCGAGCCCCACCCCCGGTTCCCTGAAGGCTTTCACGCGATGTTCTAAGGCTTTCTACATTGTTTGTTTACCAAATGAAAATGCCACGCGGTAAGTAAATGCAGTTTACAACAGTTATGGCGAAGTACCCACCTGCTGGCGAGACTTTTCATGGAGCTACCTGTATTTAGGGGTGATTTATTATATTTTTTTACGTGCATAAGGATTGCAGATTGCAGTGTAGCCTGTACAAAGTTTAGAATGCAAATTGGAATGTATTTTGGTTCTATTCCGCATTGAAAATTTATGAAATAAACATTTTCAAAAGTTATGCTACCTTTATACGTGTTCTGAAATACAAACTAAAGCTTTGGGTACAACCCACATACTAAATCTGTACTAGGAAGGCATGTTTGTAAGTCTTGGCAGCCGTTTTTAAAATATGATTTAGGTTCTTGTGGTATAGAGTAATTTGAAGTTTTCTGTCCTCAGACGATGCGTTCTCCGTGCTGGGACCATCTTCAGGTCTCTGACCAAAAATCAGAGGACAAAAAACTTCATCCAGCTCAACACTAAAATATTAAACAAAATCACATAATAAAAAAAATTACGAAATAAATAAAGCAAGACCATTTTGTGTTTTATGCACAAAAAATCGTTTCATTAATATTTTCTCAAGATTATCACAAATTCAAACAAATAGTGAATGTACGTAGAAACATAAAAAAGACGTAGCAGTGCCATTTTTATTTAAGCTACACTGCAAGTGCAGTCCATGACTATTTCCGAGCATGGTCTCAGTGTGACCAACATTAAAAAAAACATCAGGGGGTGATATCGCGAGACTGCACCGCCTCTGCGATTTTTTAGAGCCCGAACTCAGAAGTTTCCCCGGTACGAATGCGAGGTAATAACGGAAGATATAGCTGCTGGGAATACGAGGTTTTTTTTCGTTGCAATGTACACGCTGTTGTGATTTATATTATCAAATGCAGAGCTTGTGAGTGAAATTTAAATATATATTTATAATACCAAAATATAATCTGCTCCTTCCCAAAATCTAATAAATTTGTGGTCATTCTACTATAATGAATATTGGATATTAGCGCCTCACACACACACATAAATATATATGTAACATATATAAGACAAAAAATAAAAACACAAATTGATATCACTAAAAATGTAATCAATCGCTCGGCACATTTTTAATTACGATACGTCGCCATCCTTGGAACAAATTAGAGAGATTTTTGTGTGATATAAATGTTGTCCCAAAATTAACGGAAGATTTGTATTTGTCGCCATTTTTGCAGTAAAGTTTTGGGAACACTTAAAAAAATAACAATTTGACAGCTGACAGTTTGAGGTTAGTAAAAATGGAGCGTTACACGATAGAACAACGTGTCTTCATTATTGAACAATATTTCAAAAATAATGAAAGCTTGGCAGCTGCAGTTCGAAACTTTCATACAAAATATGGTCGGAATAGCATGGTCATTAGGCTTCAGCTCTTGTGTTAATTGATTTTTTTAAGCATGGAGACATACCATATTACACGGACCATATTTTGTATGAAATTTTCGAACTGCAGCTGCCAAGGTTTCATTATTTTTGAAATATTGTTCAATAATAAAGACACGTTGTTCTATCGTGTAACGCTCCATTTTGACTAACCTTAAACTGTCAGCTGTCAAATTGTTTTTTTAAGTGTTCCCAAAACTTTACTGCAAAACTGGCGACAAATTCAAATCTTGGCTTAATTTTGGGACATCCTATATAATTGAACTGTAGAAAATTGAATTCATTTCAAAACATGTTAAATAAAATCACATTCGCGAAAAAAATTTTTTTTTGTTTAAGAGTTAATTAAAATAGAGCGAAGACTATTTCCCGTTTAACTTCAGAGTTTCCGGTGCCTCTGCTTTTCAGGAGTGGAAACAATGCACTGTGCGGTGAGCTCGCTGTTTAGCAATCCACAATATTCCGAACTGTTGCGCCGGCTCATAGCGGTTGTCATACATTTATCTGCCGGACCGCGGGTTTCCGGCCACAGGGCACCTGTCCGACCCTCGCCCAGCTGCTGTGTCCGGGGGTTGTGACTCATAATGAGAATACTGTGTGGATTCCTGCTTATGTTCATGTAAAAGCTATTGTTCGTGTGAATGTGAAAATGACAACATATTCATAAACCACATGAAAATTGACTGTATATTTTAAATTAATCTGTGATGCCGACACAGTATTTGAATACAGTAATCGTATTTATTGTCTTAGATCTTATAATAAATCAGATCACTTTCTAGTCCGTTTTGCGAAAAATCGACTGCACCAATCAAAAAAATATAAATGCAAAGAGTTTGATACATCCCTTCTTCCGAATAAAATATATTTTTATTTCTTATAAATTTACTATTAATATGATAAATATGTGTTTTTTCGATTGAAGTATAGGAATTTGGAGATTCGTCATGTCCCTTTTCTAAGAGTCCTAAACATTCAAAAGTCTTTTTTTCAATTGGAATTAAAAGGTTAAATATAAACTCTGTGCGATATATTATTTAATAAATTTAAAAAAAAAAATATTTAACAAACTTTGGTTTTGAAAAGTCGTTATTTTATCAAATTTTTCAACATCTTCAAGATTTTATTTTACCCTGAAAGTGAACGTTAATTAAGTAATAAAAAATATATAAATATAATTTATAGTTTTTTCAATACTTTGTAAAAGAATCAATCAAATTTGTAGCAAAATAAAGTGACAATTAAATTAATTAAATGACACGATTTCGCCAGGTAATGGACTGCCTCTGGTGTCTTGGAAAAGGGACATGACGAATCTCCAAATCCCTACACTTCAATCGGAAAAACACATTTATCATATTAATAGTAAATTTATAAGAAATAAAAATATATTTTTTTTAAATTTGTATCAAACTTTTTGCATTTATATTTTTTTGATTGGTGCAGTCGGTTTTTCGTAAAACGGACTAGAAAATGATAAAAAAAAACTCGATTATGGGACCTAGACCCTTAATTGTTCACATTCTTAGTTATAATTGTAAAACAGTAATAAGTGGACTCAAAAACACAAGCAAAAATTAAAATATATACGATCCTAGAGCTTTATGATAATATTTCCATGTTATCATTTATTTGTAATTTGTCAACATTTTTAGACGTTTCACGACTGAAACTTTCAACTAGTGCTCGGAAGAAAAGAATACCAAAAATTGCAAAAAGGAATATTTAAAGCATCATGGTCTTTTTCACATCTTAAACACGGCTTTAAATTTATATAAAAGTTACTAAGAGACGCATTAAACGGAGTACCTCATGTTTCACTACAAAAGTTCTGATGAGAGGATCCGAGTTTTATGTTACCAGTGCATCTACCCGATCGCCTAACCGAGGACAAATTACCCGGCGCAGAGTGGCTCTAACTTACCTACCCTAAGCTGAGCACCCCCTTCCTTTACGGATTACACGAGAGCATCCCTGGAACTTGCACTAAAGTCCGAGCCTCTGTAATGGAGAACAACCGGCCGGAAGTGCCCACCTGCTCATAGTATCAATAAATTATTAATTATTTAATCCATGCCCGGAAAATTTATGACATACCTTCATATAATTTTGTTTATTTCTTAATAAAAGATGGCATTATTTAAAATTTTATATTGTGTATTCCGCATTTATATAGGTCGGTCCAATAAGTACTTAGCCTCACCGTATCTTAGTACCTAGTATCGCAAGAGAGATTTACTATCGTGTAGTACATTCTCGTAGACGGCTACTGTCAAAGATTTCACTGCACTTATTCGTGAGCGTATTCAATAAAACGTCATAAATGCAGTTAAAATTTCACTACCGATTGAGGTTTAAATTGTATGTATAATATTAAAAATTATTTGAAGAGACAGGGGTGGCCAACCCAAGTGATCTTGCGGGCTACTTTGGAAATACATCATAACTCCGCGGGCCACATATTAAACACTATAAACATTTTTTTGGAGTGAAAAATTAAAACATAATGAGTTATTATTATTGGGTTTACTCTTATTTTTATATATAAACATAAAAAATATGATGATACAAGACATTATTTCGACAGTTCATTTTTGAATATATGAATGCACATTTTGTTGGTAGAGTGGATTTCTATTTAATTAATTTACCAAAAACTAATTTGAAAACTTTATCTGGGCCGTGGCTTGTTTTAAATGTATGATTGTATTAATGCCTTATACTAGCCATTACAATTTTAATATGATAAAGAATGCATTTTTCGAAAAAGGTTCATCTTCTTTTCTAATCGAGGGATAATTTATATCTATTATATAATTAATGAAAATATTTGAATTGGGTACACTTTCCAGATACAAAGCTGTAACTGAATGAAAAGTTGGTGTTAATTTCATATCAATTAATTAATAAATCATACAATAAATATCAACTTAATAAATTTGAATTTATGCAATATTTTATACGATTATATACAATTATACATCTATTAATTAATTAAAAATACAGTTTGATTTGGCAAACTTGATTGCTAGAAAATTAAACGGTTTAAGCCGATTTCAAATCAATTAAAATGGCAAGATCCCCTCTTCATTTCCCATTCAAAAAACATAATAAAATTTCAATTAAGAAACACTTACTGGCGGAATCTAATTAATACTCCAGGAAGTCCTATTGACTCGGCCGCCATGACACCTCCAAGAGGGAGGCCGACCTACCCTTGGACTATTCATGCCTTACAATTACTTTTATTACAATTTGACAGATCTTTTTCTTGCTTATTAGATCCTTCAAATATACCTTAAAAAATAATATAAAGTACATATAAAATTGTATCTCAAAAACTACAATAACTTAATTATTTCAAATAATTAATCAAAACGATACCTGTAATTTTAAAAACAGTGTTTCAGTAAATATGAAATTAAACTTACGTATTTATTTATTAAATTAAAAAAGGTGCTACGATATCAAGAGGAGTATACACATTTTTATATTTTTTATCATTCTGTATATTTTTGTCAAACATTCGCTTTTATGTTTTTCCCTGACATAGTTAACGAACATTTTCATCGTTTACGATTCCTTTTACAGCAAGTGCATTTTACAGAAAATCTCTTTGTCGAAATTTCCACGGAAAATATAACTACACTCATTCTTACGACGCGTTTCCGGGACACAAGCTTCTCTTACCAACTTGTAAATAGTTATATAAGTTTATGCCCTCATTATTTTGTGCAATGCAATGCTAAGCAAATGTACTTAAATTAAATTATATTTGTCGTCTAATTCAAAGTATTTTATGGTCAGAAAGTTTTGTGGATTAAGTATCTATTTATTTAAGTTTAAAATAATGTTTCTGAATACACTTTGATAAAACATACTTTAACATTCAAAATAAATCAAATTATTTTTTTTAATAAAGTGTTTGAAACTGAAATAATACAGTCCACTAGTATTCCCGAACCTTTGGAGAACTTGTGAATTAATCCCGAAGAAGTAGAACAACTGAAGCGAAAATAATGTACTTAGGGGTCGTCGCCAACATTGTATATCAATTAACCATGTAAAAATACTTCGTGGTTGTATTCTAAAATATCTGCAATAAGACTATTTTTTAAAACACAAGAATCACGTTTTTAAGATCAATTAAAAAAATATTGATTAATAAGTTGATTGACAACTTTCATATATAAATCGACAACAATGTAGTGGAGAGAGTTAAAAGATTTAGGCGGTTGGTTGAATGAGAACTGGGATCCTGACCAAGAAATTAAAGTGAAGATTGAGAGAGCTCGCAGTAAATTTAATAATTTGAGGAAAGTACAATGGTCAAGAGATTTAACGCTGATATCTCGATGGAGATTCACCAAATGTTTTATCGTCTCAGTTTTATTTTATGACGTCGAAGCTTGGATACTCAAGACAGCTACTATGCAAAGAATTGAGGCGTTTAAAATGTAACTGTTTACCATGGGTTGACTGCGTCACAAATGAAAGAGTCTTGCACAGAATGCGCAAATAAAAGAAACTCTTGGCGTTGGACAAGGAAAAATCGAAGAAAAAAGGGGCATTGGAAGTAGGAAGGCTTGAGATCGGAAGTGCAGCCGGATGAGGTAGGCAACCAACTGGGGTAGGTCACCAACCTCTTATGAGGGTAAGCAACATAAGAAGAAGAAAAAATATTATTGCAGAATCCAGACTAGAACACGGAAAGCATCTGAAAGCAAACGCAGATTGTATTAGGCTCTCGTCAAAGTTAGGGGTGTAAAAATAGTCGCGGCGTTATCAGGAGCATCCCCGCTGGCTCGGGGCGGACAAAGGACGCCCTCGGCGGGGAGGCGTCCTGTGAAAACCGGGCGCCGAGACAAAGGCTTGACGGGGACATTTTTGCCGTTATTCTAATGCCGGCGGGTTTCGGTCTTTCGGGGGATCATTGTTGGACGTAATTAAAAATGCCACAAGAATGTAAAAAGCTTCCCCCGGCGAGGACGAATGGAGTCCATTTGTAAAAATTGACAATCATTTTTATTTTTAATGAAATCGTTTGAATTCATTTTTTTTTTTGGAGTATCTCATACCAAGTTTTGAGAGATTATATTTGATTAACAAATGGTTTTCAAGCTGTGATACATAAATATTTATTTTTAGATACATTTGCGTTGAATTTCATATTTCTACATTCCACAAAACTGTGTAACTTATAAAAGGGGTGGACCTAATTTTTCAATTTTACGTTTTATATAAAAAACCACTTTTAGTGTGCATGATAAATAATTGTGTCAGATTAATGATCTACGTTGTAATATATATTTTATGCCACTAAATTAACATGAAGTCTGTTAAACATAAATTTACATTGTACTATTAAATATGCTTTGTATCTTCGTTAGTTTTTAATTCATTAGCAAGCAAAAGAACTTCAACAGTGGGCCTGTGACAAAGGGAAGCGTATATGAGTCTTCTTTGACGTTAAAAAGATACCAGTTGCCAGTTACCAGTTATTGGAAGTAGGTTGCAAGTTACTACCTTTCCATATTGTTCTTTGGATACTTTCTTTGTCAGTTATCAAATAAAAGAAATATTAATTATGAAAAACTTGCAAACATTGAGAGTTTCATGAAAAGAAAACTTTTCTGAAAACTACTGTTCTCACTTTACAAAACAATTATTAATTCCATCAGCTGCATTTTGCAGAGTGATTTTTTATGTCTATTTTTTATATATATTTTTTTCAAAATATTATATAACCAAAGAATAATCGTATTGATTATTACAGTTTAAAATCATATCATCCTGGATTTAAACGCTAATGATAGGTACTGGCTTAAATCAATATTAACTAGTTAAGTTATGGTTATATTGACTGGTTTATTGGTTGATTGACCTGTTTCTCGGTGCCAATATCTCAGTAATTACTGGTCGATACAGATATTTGCATGGAATATGTTTTAAATGGCGTAAATTGTACAGTATCTGTTTTTTTTTTATTTTAAATTTAAAAATGTCAATGCAATAAAATAATAATACAATATATTAAATATTTTGTTCATTCAAAAATTACTTCTGTAATTTTACTTACATTATTTTTTTACTGCTGTAATAAGTAGAATAAAATTAATCATAGTTATAATATGATGCCCTCACAGTTTGAAGAGGCGCTTAAAAGGCGAAAGCTACAACAAACCAGTATAATGGACCTCTCCCACCTTTTTGACTATTCATATTTGTTATTTGGGATTACACACCATTCTTGTGAAAATAAATCATTTAATTTTACGCAAATGTTTAAATATGAATATTTAATTTAATACAGCGATGACTACTTAATTATAATAATAAAAGTACCTTTGTATTTTGTCTTCACTTTGAGTTTATTAAAATTATTTGCATTACTAGTTTCGACCCAATACACTGGGTCATCATCAGATGCTTAACTAAACTAGTCTTTTTTTTATTTATCTTTTTATTTATTAACTAATATTATTTTTTGTTTTTGGACATTTTTAGCTAGTTTAGTTAAGCATCTGATGATGACCCAGATTACTCAAAGTAAAGACAAAATACAAAGGTACTTTTATTATGATAATAATAAAGGATCTTCACGAATCAAATGCCTTGTCCCTCAACAAGATGACTACTTGAATTTAAAAATTATTTCAGAAATTTTAATTTTATTTTATAAAACATGAATATTAATTCCAACTTCCTAGAAAATACCATTTTTACACAAAATGAGAATGTTCCAGAGAAAATGCACTATTTTTTTTATAAATTCTTTTAATATCGGCGAAAAGCCTTTTTCAGTTTTCCGACATACTGCTGATGCCACGACCCCCGGAATATATTAAATAAATCATAAAATGGCGACCTCCGTTCTGATTCTCCGCTGCATATTCTTCTTATGGTTCTAGACTTTAATACTTCTGAGAAAAATTATCTCGACTCAAGAATGTGTAATTCTGAATAATGGATTTCATATTTTAGGCAAATGTCGACGACTCTCAGCATATTGGTTTAAAAAAATTTAATAAAATATTATTAGCCACCTTTTGATATATTTCAATAGAAAATGAAATCATCGCAGCATGCAAATCATGAAAACAAGAATCGATTGGCTTTTAAAAGCTTTCAATGTAAAATATTTCATTTTTTGAAAACATAAAATACTAAAAATCTTGTTATACATGAACAATTAAAACTACTTGATTTTATTTAATTTTATAAGAGTTTCTTGGTAAAATTTACATCACTTTAAGTAAATGTTAAGTTTGATGTTATCTTGTACAAGTACTTTTTTTCAGTATGCTCGAAGAAATATATTAGGATTGACAATACGGGTATTAACTATTACAAATAGTCATAAAAAATACTTAAAACTTTATCAAAACAATTTTTTTAATTTTATTGAGAGCTTATTATGTAAATACAAAAGTTAAATATTAACCTGCTTTTTAAGGAACCAAACTGGAGAACTCTTCGTTGAAAGCAATAAATCCGTCTACTAAGCAAATTTATTTTAAGAAATAATATGAACTATATAAAATATCGACAATATTTTTTAAAATCTCTATACAATACATTGGTTATGAATAGAAGAGCAATGATGTGTGCAGCTATTAGTACACACAGAAACAGGAGCGGTCAACGTGGTTCTTCATTACAATACTGCAAAGAAAGTGCAAAGTTCGTAGCCTCTCGCATGGCTGGAGACAATATGACAATGGTAGTAATGAGGCTCGCCAGGGGGGAGGCTACCCTGACAATACCACCTATTTACGGGGAAAGCCTTGCACAACCCCAGACAGAAAAAAACAAGCAGTCTGGAAAACACTGTCGCTCCCATGTGAGGGTTACTCACTGTGTTTTATGCCTTTTATGCCTATGCTTTTCAAAGATGAGAAAAGTAATATATATATATATATATATATATATATATGTAAAGAAAATATATTTTTTTTAGATTATGTGCCAGCGAGACTGTCGGTAAAACAGTGGACGGCCGATAAAAACCAGAGTCGAGCTGTCATAGATTGTGGGTAGTAAATAAAGAGAATTTGAGTTAATATGAAGTGAAGTGGACGATAGACTTTAACTGTCGTTTCTTTATTTTTGTAGGTAAGATCCACGGTTTCCAGTCTTGTATATATAGTCTATATTAACTGCCTTTGTTTATGAAATAAGAAATCCGGCAGCGAAAAACAATTTTAATTAGAGTTTTTTGTGTTTTCACCTGTACAAAGTAGGTATCAAAATAATGTTTTCTAAATATATTATTAAGCATAAACTTTTTTCTCTTTATTATTGACCTGAAATCCCATAACCTGTGATAAACTCGTTAAATAAACCTTTGGATAAGGGTGGCAAACTAAGTATATTCAATAAACTCATAAAACAAAATGAAACAAATGATAAACGCCCCATTTGTAAAATGCAATGAAGATACTTTAGCAAAACTTAACACAGTCGTTTTTGTAATAAAAACGTCAAGCTCCCTGGAAATAAATTTTAATATAATCGTTTAGAAGTTATAATGATTTACCAAAGAATCTATAAAAACGCTCGAGGCGGGAGACGCCGATAGTTCCCGGCCCGCGGAGTCCCGAGGCGCTTTATCAGAGTCTGAGCAAAGACACGTCAAGTGGGAAATTATTTGCATTCAATATCCGAATCAATCGAGGGAAAAGAAAGAAACAGAAGTACTTTTGCTACAAAGTTTGAGCTTTTCCATTACCTCGCGTATCTATTATATGATCGCAAGTACAGTAATGATTTTATGTTTCTGAACTATGATCAAAAGAAAGCATTGCTGTCGTATTGTATGTGAGTTGTTAACCTTAGGTATCATCTAACTATAAAAGATTAATAGGAGCATTATACAAAATGCTTCAAAAAGGTATAATAAAAACTTGAAACTGAGCACGCATGTAAAAATTGCGCTCATGTTTTATGACTTGCTTTGTTGTGTGCATTTTAATTATCGTGTTCAATAAGCTTAAAGAAGGTAATATACTAATAAAATAGCAACATTACAATAACGCCTGTTTAATAAATTATGCTACAATAACTGCACATTAATTTAAAGTAGGTTCTATAAAGACTACGCACTCGCCGCCACAATGCCCATTATACTTTAAATAACGCAGTTTATAACGCGCTCATAAAAGAACTGACAAGGAAAAATATATTCCGTACGCCTAAAATAAAAATATAAACTCGCGGAGCTCCGAACGAGGCGCGGCCCGCGTGTCTGCGCTGGCCGCGGAAATCACATTACAACTCCATTTCCTCCGTAATATTTCAAAAATACTAGGGACTCTCAGCATAACACCCATACTATGTTTAAATATAAGTCTATTCATAGTATTTGCGATACTAACAGAGTATAAGGCCAGCTACAAGCGCGTGAAAGGCATTCGTGTACAGATAGTTTTAAAGTGGATATCACGATACAAATTTTGTCCGTGATATTTCAAAAATACTTGGGACTCTTAGCATAACACCAAAACTTTGTTTAAATATCACTATATTGTATCACTATACTATATGTGATACAGAGTATAAGTATGCTGTAAATGTTTGAAAGGAATTCGCGTACATTGTTTTAAAGTGGAAAACACAATACAACTTTATTCCCCCATGAAAATTATAAAAATACTTGAGACTTTCAGCATAACACCAATACTGTGATCAAATATATTTATTTTCGTAGTATCTGTGATACTAACACAGCCATCACAGACGTTTACGTACAGGTTATTAAATATAACACAAATTTTATTGGAGATACAATAAAAAAAATGAAGAAATAGGGAGATTAGTTGTTATTGTATATTTACATAAATACTGAAATAAATCACTTAAGTTTGTAAAAATTGCGTTACATTTGCCGTTGAAAGCGACGAAAGGATATCTCGTGTCAAACGTCATTTAATCATAATTATTTAATAAGTATTCACAGTATGAATTGAACCTCCTGCGTGTATTCATTTCAGTTCCTGAAAAGCACTGAAATGAGTTACTCCCCCGTTAAGCAGAATTCATCCGTTCGTGTTGTACAACCATGAAGTAACACATAAATGTTTAACAATATCTACGTCACATTTCCTGGAGCGTGCTCGCTGTATTTATACTGAAAATTGCCGAGTAAAACCTTTCAACAGAATACAAGAAACATGAAATGTTGTATTTGTCTTTATAAATTTTTCAAAAATAATATGTTGAGCTGCATGAAGTTTTTGGTCTTCCGACGCTCTGGACCATCTTTAAGGATTATGACAACATAATTTCGTTTCTAGTTGACACTTATGTAAAAAGGTATTCTTCAGTTCGTCTCTTTTCGTCAGACACCGAATCAAAAGGCAAAGGCATGTACACGTAGATAGTTTATTTATTGAAAATATTTCAACAAAGCGGAATAGATTTAATTAATAATCTAAAACTGTATCAGAGTTTAGTGTTCAATGCATTTGCTTGCTATTCATAGAGAGAGCAATAAGTTAATAAGTTTTATTAAAACAATAAATTGTCATTGTAATGCGGATTCGCTTACTATTATACGCCAATGCTTCTCTTTACTTTTTGTGTACGTATGTTAAATTAGTTACTTCTTAATTGTATTTTTTTTTATTAAGAAAACAAAAATACTTTTGTACTATTATTTCACAAAATTAATTATGCAGGTAAGTTGGGTTTTATATAAGCATATATAAACGTTTTCCCCTTGTAATACAATAACCTCTTAAAGGTTGGTAAGATAGCGGGTCGTCGTGGCGGTGGCGATACTTTGCTACAGCCGGCAATTCAATTCAATAATGCACAATAATGTAAAAAAAAAGACACAAAATTCCGATAGTAAAAAAGAGTTATAAACAACGGATGAGCATGAAACACATCCCTGGCGTGCCGTTAAAAGTATTTGCATACAAATTTGAGGGGTGTGTGCGTGGGGTGGTTTACGCCCCTGCCAACCCTCAGGCGTGCAACCACGTGGCAACTAGTTGCGCGTCGCGTGACCACGTGGGCGGCCACGTGAGTGATCACCTGATCTTTAGGCACGCACCCTGCAATAACTCTATTAGGGGTAATTAAAAATGGTTAACAAGCTATCCGCACTTTCTCACAGCCATTTTTGGCAAATATCATTATGCTTTGTTAAATAATAAAATCAACATCAAGCATCTTGTTCAGAATAATTTATTAAATCAGATCTGCGTATGGTGCAGTATAATGACGTCACAATGTTGGTGTTTGCCATTTTTTAACGGGTCTAAACCTTGGAATTTTTTAGTTGTTACTTACATATTAAAACCTCGAGCATGTGACAAGTTTGTTACATAAAAAATAAGAAATGATTGCGACTGTGTACAGCTTATTATATTTATGATACTTGCTGCACTCAAGCATGCTCAATTGTCATTGAACTTTACTTTTCATAAAAAATAATTGGTTACATTTTTTGTTTCTTATCAAAAAACACTCTAACTGGAATCAAATTAAGACAAATAATTAAATATAATTTGCAGAATTCGGCTGACGTTTATTATTTTCTTTGCCGTGTCATGTTTTGATAAATATTCCAATGTTGTAGCTTCAGTACTAGAATCATTTTCAACACAAAAGTTTTATTTTTTAAAACTGATACCGACACGTTGAGACGTAAATCAAAATCAAAAACTACATAAAAAATAGGTAAAGGTTTAAATGTTCTTCATTCACAGGATCTCGTCTCGTGCCTTGAATATTAGCTTTGCGTATTGATATAAATATTTAGCTAGTCTAGTATTTAACGTATAATAATATCTAATGATTTGTAGTATCTATTTTTGTAACCATTTAGTAAAACACGAAACGCGTGCAAACACGCGTTTTGTTAATAATATATTGATACACTGGCGTGCTGATACTCGCACGCGTGGATAATAATTATAAAATTGTTTTATTAGTTTCCATAATTTATAAAATTACACGATCGGGATTGTTTTCAAATTATACAATAAATTTCAACAAAATACTCACACGCTTCGGCGATGCGTGTTTCGAGTTATCGGCTATTTACATAAATGTTACACATTAATATATATATTTATATAAATTTACTACGTCTTTCAATCAAATAGTTTGCGTCTTAATTTAAATGACTTTCCTAAATTTTGGACGTTTCTGCAATTTCCAGTTTAGGGTTTTATATGGATTATGGCACATGTTTAGGTGAGTGATTATTTTAGGCCTGACATTTACAGAACTCTAGTTTACTTGCATATGCATATTCTAGAATATTCTGTTTTACAGTCAGTAGTGGTTCTACCGCTGAAGCGTAGCGAAGGATGTATATACAACTCCATAAACCTGTTTCTACCTTGCGGGCGCCTCTCCTCCCGTTGTAAAAAATGATAAGGTATTCCGCGCCAAATGAATTGTAAAAAGAATATTAAACCAACTTCCGCAGTTGCAAAAGGAGTCAACTTTTTTACGATCAGCCCATGATCGGCTTTATTTATGAATTTATGTGCTTGTATAATAAAAAATCGGGATTTTGTTCGGGAACTCTTCCTTAATAATATGTAGTAGGATATCTTTTTTGGAATTTTGTTTTTTTTTTATTGTTTTTACTTGTTAAAAGTTTCACGAAAGTTTTGGAAAATATATGAACTGTTGATGTTTATTAAAATTATTGGAGTTAGAGTTTCATTACAGCTGTATACATATTTTTAGTAGTAAAGTTACTACGTATTATTTTTGTGAACTGATGTATATCAGAGCGCTTTAATAAGATTCGTGTTTTTTATTAATTTATTAAAAAAAAATTAAATAAGAATTATACACGATGAATTTAAATTTTACAGTAAAAATACCAAAACATGATATCAGGTAATATCTTGTTGAGGGACAAGGCATTTGATTGGTGAAGATCCATTATTGTAATGATAAAAAGTAACTAGTTTCGACCCTATACACCGGGTCATCATCAGATGCATGACTAAACTGATGATGACCCGGTGTATAGGCTCGAAACTAGTTAGCAAATAATTCTAATAAACTCAAAGCAAAGACAAAAATACGATGTTACTTGTTATCATTACACCAGGTAATATATTTTTTAAACTAGACCGTATTTACATACCATTCTAAAATTCTTAATACATGCTGTGGAGTTTTCTGTTACGGAGCAGGTGATCCGATAAATTAATATCCAGGTGATATTACACCGCTGGGATAAACCCACTGAGTATTCTGGTACACGTGTACTTATATTTTAATTTTTTTTTAAATTTAAGTAAATAACTCTTTGTGTAGAAAAAATCCGACCACTGCGCGCTTTGGAGGACACCATAAGTTACATAAGTAAAAGGTCTGGCTAGGGGTGCAGGGCACGAGGGAGAGGGGGAGGGTCAGCAGGCCAGGAGCCCCGTCCGCCCTGAATTATGGAGGGCGCAGGACCTCTTAGGATCTGATTAGGTGTGTGTACTTTAGCCCCACGTGGATACAAACCGAATTCTCCAACTGTGATTTCAAAATATGTAACGCCGGTTAAAATAAAAACTATGTTTCATCTCAAGATAGTTTTAGTTTCATTGGCGAAGAATTTTTCCAAAAGCTGTTAATAAAATTATTCATCTTTTATATATATATATAAATTTTATTTAATATTTATTTAACTCGTGAAACACTGTTTTGAAAATGACAGCTATCGTTTTTATCGTAAATTATTATCTTTAAAAATATGACCTATAATTATCTTTTAGTCAGATGAAATTTTGCGAGAGAGTACTGTGTCGAAAATTGCGATGTGTTTGCCCAATTTTATAACCATTAAGACGATTATATATATATATATATATATATATATATATATATATATATATATAAAATAAGTTAAATACATGAGTGATTTTTTCACATATAGATTTTTATTGGGGACCGGTTTCACCAACCTTTCACGTTGGCATTATCAAACGAACAGTCATTCATGATTTACAAGTATTATACTTATTTGAAATGGAATTCCACCAAGTATTTAGTCAAAAATATTGAATTTCTATTGTATATATATATATATATATATATATATATATATATATATATATATATATATATATATATATATATATATATATATACATGAATATATAGCTGTTGTCTCTGATAAAAAATAAACAATGATATTTAATCATTTACATAAAATAAAAACCTGTGAATACCCGAAACGTGTGTCTTTTTCATGATTTAAAAAAATGTTTTTTTTATTTAATGTGATAAATATTGTTATAATCATTGATATTGTTTATGATTAAAGAATTTATAAAATATAAGTAAAAATAGAAATCGACAACCTTAGCAAAGATAGAAATCAAATCAGTTACAAATCTGTCGTAACGACAACAATTTATATTCAATTTTAAAACTATCGATTGTTTCAGAATCGCTCGTAATTTTTATTTACATTTTTTAAATCGAATTTCTACTTGAATTAGTTCATCCGATAATACGATTCGTTTTATCAGAACCCCAGTAAAAATGATTTTCAAGCTAAGGCCGTACAGTTTCAAAGATTCAAACGAAAAAAACCCATAAAAAAAGTAAGCCAAATTTGGCACAGATCAACCCTTACCTCTAACCTTATTGGCCAAAAGACAACAGCTTATAGCGCATGAAAATAAAAGTACAAACTTTATTAAAAAAAAAGAAGATAGAAGATTCTCTAAAACAAAAAGAAGTCGAATCTCGAAGGCATTTGAAATTTCCAATCAGCGAAGTCATTTGATCCGAGGGAAGTCTTCGGGACCTCCTGGGAGGCTTTTATGATTTCCTCTCATAATCCATTCCAAGCAACCACCCCTATACCTGTCTCTATGCCGGCTAGGAGAAATTAAAATCTTTTTTTTTTCCGAGACTTATCTTCAGAAATTACTATGTATTCGAATTATCCTTGGATGTCTAAGAAAGGGTTTTGATTTTACTCTAATAAATAGAATAAATTCATACTTAAACCTCAATTTTAATGCGAATATTTCAACGACTAATTTATTCTTATTAATTCTTTTCTCAAGATTTTATTTGTTTTCTTTCTTTACAAGCTGGAATAAGTCGTTTTGATGAACATGACTTATTTACAATTTGATTAACATAAATGAGAAATTTATTATACTGTATGAAATCCACCATAAAAGAAGTATGCAATGGTAAATATCAAATCAAACTGTACCTAAAAGTCTATTTCTTAAGGATAGGGCTCTGATTATGTCTATAATCCATGGAAGAATCCCATCTGTAGAGGTCTCCCGAGCAAACACTGCGCGGGCCTGTGAAACCCTTTTAAAATTCCGCCGGTCAACCCATCTGGCTGGAAATTGAATCTTTTGGACAGAAATACACGCTGGGAATAATATCTTTTGTGATTGCACTGCCTCTGTTGATATATTGTATTCTATTTACACTGAATTTCGTACATCAATTCTTATATTACGCTATTTCTACTAACAATTTTTTCAGTTCATCTTGAAAATTGAGCCTGTGTGTGATGAAAAAAATATTCAACCCTTACGGAAAAGTATAAAAAAAGAAAAAAATATATTTTACAATTAAATAATTGTATCAATGGTATAAATCTAAGTTTTTTTTATTTCAATGCAATGATAACCAAACCAGTGGACGCGCAGGAATTCTATAAAGGAGGCCATAGATGGAGACAGCTCGGCGCCAAGTCTGACTTTCTATTGATATAGGAATAAAGCATAATCTAGGTTCTTGGTTTCCGAAAATAATGATGATAGATTAATTTTTTTTTATTTACTATTAGAAAAAAAAAACAACAAACGAATACTACTAAAATTTACTATTAAGTGTTTAAAGATATGTTTTTTTTTTATAAACGCACTGTTAAATTCTATTGCTTGATGTGTAGGGACCATTTAGAAGTGGTTTTTTTTACATATTCTTGGACTATTTTTATATGTTTTTAAAATTAGGAAAAAAATTTGTAAATTTTGTGTTTTATTTGATTTATTTAAAATTTACAAATTTTTTTTGTACTCAAATGAAAATTAATATTGAAGATACACGAAAATATGTTCCAAGTCGAAAAAAGCGAGCCGCGTGTACACTATTTAAAATTTGCAACAGATCGCCGCCGCGAGAGTCTGACGCCCCCGGGGTCTGCGCGGCGGGGCGGGGCGGGGGCTGGGGCCGGGGCTGGGGCAGGGGCGGGGGCGGGGGTGGGGGCAGGGGCGGGGGCGGGGGCGGGGGCGGGGGAAGGGGCGGGGGCGGGGGCAGGTGCCGGCCGGGCCCGCGCACGCGCCCCGAGCGCCCCGGAAAATCGAAATGCGTAAGGTGCGTATCTATCCCATGCCCACCTCCTTCTGCCTATGGGGACCCCTGGCAGCCTCCGTCTCAACAAGAAAACTTGTTTGCAATTTATTTTACATCAAATTTTTAAAATTGCATTTTTTGCGATATATTCACTGCCACGCTACTGCAAATATTTATAAATATTTTTAGCTGACATTCAAACACTCTTTTTTAAAATAAAATAAAAAAATAACAATGCACATCGGACTTAAAATTTTTATATCACTCTAGAGACTATACTTTTCAGAAAACTAATAAAGTATTGCGAATTTTTTTGTATAAAAAATATAACAATTACGATTCATTAAACATTTATGTATCAAGGTAATAAAATTTATGAGTATTTTAATAATGCAGGAATAACGATGTAGTAAATATTTTACAGCCAATTCGTGTAAATTTTAAAAAAATGCTTCGTTTTAAAAGCCGCATATTATATAATGTTGAATATAATATTTTCGGCTAGTAAATTTGTACGTACGTTAATAAGTACACAGGCTAAACGGCATAGGCTCGTGGAATAAACGCTCTACCTGTTGCATACTTATTCGACGCGTCACTAGTGGTTCTACGTAAATTTATACCAAAATTCTGAATAACCGCTGAAAAAACTATATTTTAAGATGGTTGAAAGCCGAGCAACATATGTTGAAGACTTCCATTCCAATTAACAAACTGCTCGTTTTATAAAATATTTGTTTTGACGCCAACAAAAAAAAAAATTAAATTAACACTATGTATTTTTTATATATATATATATATATATAGAATTTGTGTTAAACAAAGTAAATATAGCCACAAATGATATTGGCATTGATCAAACAAATTATGATGAATTAATTATTTAGTATTTCTTATATTATTAACATCTCCATTTAGATGGAGAAGAAATACACAAATACACGAATATGAAACAAACCTTGTTTACAGTAAAATAATTAAATCAATAATACTTCGTTAATTTTTTTTAAGAAAATAATTGCAAATCTTTGGTCGTTATTGAACTAACCTTCCTCTCTGAAATTCGGTATTATGAAGTACAAAATAAATATACCTAATGTACGTGTCTCTACGAAGCCTGAGCATTATTTATTTGAGCATTTACCGCACGCTTATATATGCATGTCAATAATTCGTAAACGTAACACGTGTACTTAAGCAATAAAACAAGTTATTTATAGCTTTCCAAGCCTGCCTCATTCAGCAAAGTTGGAGTACGTAATTAAACCTCGTCAGCATGCAAATCGCGAGAAAAAAACAAACATACCCTTAGATATGGCAGGGGCCACGTGAGGTGCGTAGTGGACGGCAGTTGTGCCACACGTGGGGAGACTCGTGACCCCAGAGGTCGCTGGCTCTCTCCCCCTACACCCCCATAACCACCCCACAGAGTTCATCGCAGCCAATTTATGTTAAGTACGGCCTTTAGCGTGAAATTAAGAGCTCCTAATTGTCTGTCGTAATTTATCGTGGTGAGACAGAAAAATTCTACTCAGGTGCATTCATTTAAATAAAAAGACTTCAAATCGATATTTACTGTCTAACAAGATTTTTTCTTGGCACATTTTTTTATTTCTAGTATACACATAAATAATAAATGAAAGCGACTTTTCATTTGCATATTATCAAAATAATGAAAAGAGGTGTACATTTTATTGGCATCGTGATGTTGATGAATTCTGAAAACTTTCCTCTTTTATTCGTTATATTATATAAAAAAATATCTTAATTCAGATTATCTGAGAAAGGAGTTTTTTTGAAAGGTCAGCGGTCGCAAGGAAAAGATTACGCAAGCAGATTTTATACCAAATAGATAAGACCACATTTTTATCTTGCCTATTCTAATACGTTTGATTTTTTTTTAGTAAAAATATTACAATTCCATGTTAGTTGAATATTTATCCTGCATTTTTGAACTGAATTTTTTTGTTTGTACAGAATTTAAAAATAAACTTTGATACGCATCTAGAACCTCATGGCCAATAAACCCTACACATTGCTACTTAATAAATCAGTTGCCTTGCGAGTAAAACATTTTTAAAAAAGTTTATTATTTTTAACAGTGAAATGTGATCAAGATATATTCAATGCCCGAGCCCCAAGATTTATGTTATAAAGGTTAAAATATTGGAACCTACCAAATTAATTATTTTAATACAAAAATGCGTATTTAATATCTGAGAGTGGTTAAGGGAGTTCTTTTACGAGCTATCCATGCTAAATGCTGCCCAACCGCCATCAAAAATGCATTCTCATTATCTAATTTGAAATGATGCCAACTTTAATATTGAGAAAATAATCACCAAAGATGGAAAATACGTTATTTAAAATGTTTATTTCAGTAAATGCAAGTTTTCTGAAATTTTATTAGCATGGTTAGAATTTCATTTACTTAAGTAAGTCCCATGCGAATATGGACACAAAATTATTCATGAAATATTATTTAACCAAAAGTATGCTATGCCAGTTTCGCATTGGATGCAATAATTCTACTTATACAAGTATATTGGAATTCTGAATAAAAATCGAATCATCTCGAGTAATCGAGTCTGGCACCGGCGACAAGGAAATTATTTTCTTAAATTAGAAGCTGACAATCGGAAATAAGAAATTATTAATTGGTCCGGGTAAAATGAAGCCTTGATAACAGATAATTAGATTTTTCTAGTTTATTCTCCATCAAGATATTTAATAAATATCTTATAAGTAATTTGAAGAAACGTATTTACTC
Organism: Atopsyche davidsoni; assembly: GCA_022113835.1. Lineage (NCBI taxonomy): Eukaryota > Metazoa > Arthropoda > Insecta > Trichoptera > Hydrobiosidae > Atopsyche > Atopsyche davidsoni. The sequence continues at coordinate 15,932,441 of JAILWY010000012.1, forward strand.
TCTATTTATATTTTTTACCATTATTAATATAGGTTTATTTATTCGTACCGTAGATGTATAGTCATTTTAAAACGTTTCGGGCCTTCGTAACTAGCACAAGTGCTTTCTGGTGGTAAGAATCAAAGTTAAATTTCAGTTTTCATGTTTTATAATTCTGCCAAAATTTAAAATTTCTACAGATTAACAGAAAAAAAAACATTTTAATAATACCTTTTCGTGATGCTAGGTTATTGTAGTATTTATTTTTTTAACAATAAATTTTCCGGAGACGTTTCATACCAGATACATTTGCAAATGTCTGTGTATTTCGTTTATGGAGTCTTTCTTTTAAAATGTCTTTATATGGTATGAAATGATAATCTGTTTTCAACGTTATTTTAATTATATTATGGATAAATGGTAATGGTATTTATAAAAATTATTGATTACTGTAAATTAACTCAAACTTCTCATATACAAAGTATAAACATCGCATTCAAAATTTATATTATTAAAGCTTGTTTACTTTAGTATAGCTTTCTAAAAGTAAAAGACAACTTAACGTCTATAAAAATAGAACCATAAAATAAATTTATAGACAATTGATAAAAAAAGTCATTCGCTTTTAACTATACAATCTTAACGTCGCTGTAGAATATTTTTCGAAGAACTTTCCTGGCCGAAAGTGATTCCACATTGAGGTTTTTCGGCAGAGTCCTTTCAGGGGGTGCCTGCAGCCCTGCCACTCCTGCCACTCCTGCCAGCTAACGGCCTCCCCTCACGAGGGGCTGTAGATAAACTGAAATGAAAAGTGACGACGTGGCCGGGCCAGCGCCGCTGAAAACTAGTGTGAAGTGATAAAAAGATATCGCTGTTTATTGCGAGGGGAATAGCCTTATCTGATATTTCCAGGTTTGTGGCGCTGCGATGTATTTTTAGACTCCGATCTACCTGCCAATAAAGTTTAACTTAAATTACCAAAGAAACTTGTTTTGTTATTTCTTTCGCGAAACTTACTACGACTGCAATACTTGTAAAAAAAATAAAACGAAAATGAGACAAATGCAATGGTTGTCACTTTTTAAACTCTTATAAATAATAGCAATAATGCGTCTTGAATATCAAATTCGTCATACATAGTATAATATATATAATAAAATCTTGTTGACGTATTCATTAAAAATTCGATAAAAATTGTTGGAATAGTATTTACAGTAATAAAATTTATGTGATAAAGTCCTCAATAGTTAACTTTATTTTGCAACACAGGTGAGATTAGTCATGAATATGTTAGTTTAAATCTTACGTTTGTCCATAGTTTTTCATGAATTTTTCTCGTCGTTCTAAGAGTGAATCGATTATCATAAAACACTTTATAGACTATAGACATATATGGGTGGAAAATGCTAATTTATTTGATATTAAAAAATATATATCACATTTTATATAATTTCAATACGACACAAGTTGTAGTTTTAACAATAATTAAATAACTGTGCTTTGCCAAGATTTGAACACGGGCTGAAAATTCTCACTTCTAGACCTCATCAGTAAATATTTCCATACTAATACTTTATTTTATTGGCATCCACTGCATACTTAATGTCCTTTTTACAGCTTTGAAAACAAATTACCTCAAAGTATTCTATCTTAATCGTTTTTAATCATCTAGGCAACATTCATTTTCTATTTACTTTAAAGCCTTTAATTACTTTCTCTAATCATTCCATAATCTTCGAATAGCCGTTATTTTACTCTCCCATTCCACCCTTCCACTGCTCAATAATATATCACGCTGCTGTTTTAGCTTAATTGTTTTAAATAATTTGGAAATTCTTTTAGCATTCCAAGCTGAATTCTTGAATTCTTACAGCTTAATATTTTAATTTTACGGAGTAAATATTTGTTTCAAAATCAATTATTTACTAAAAATAGCTTTTATTTTGGTTCAGTTATTTTTGATTCATCGTTACAACAACAGCATTGCTTATTGTGGGGCTTAAAAAATTATATAAATGTTTATTTTAGGTGATAAGAAGGGTTGTGAAGTACCACCTGCGTAAAATGATTCTAATAATATTTCGAGTTTACAAAATTAAGACAAACAGGATTAAAACAAGATATTATTTATTTTAAAACACAAATAATTATTTAATTTTTTTTTAATTAGATATTTAGTACATTTAAAAGCTTAATGGTTTTTATACATTTTGCGTATAGCGCTTTGCCATGCCTCGAATAGTAATCTCCTAGACGTTCGGCTTTTAATATTTGTAAATATATATATTTTTTTTTATTTAAGTAAAACAACAACTCGCTTAATGATATGGGTGAGAGTTTAAAAGAAAAATGGGGTAGCATTAACACAAGCAGGCCGGCGCTGCAGCAGGAGTGTAGCCAGTTAATTAAAATTTCTAAACTCGACGTACACCACTTCCAGCATTCTTGCGTTGATAATATCCGCCGACAAAATGGCCGACCCAGATGCTTATAATATTAGGTAATGTGCTCCCTTCTTGCTCAGTGCAAACAATATCACGCAATTTCAAATACGACAATCTGCGGGAGCGAAATTCACCGGAGCGCCGTGATTAGGCTCGCCGACCAGGTCGAGTGAAATGACACGGCGCCGAAGTGATTGGGCACAAAGTGATGTGGCTCGTTTTCCCTAATTGTTTTTATATTTATGAATTTTATTATTAATTATATCGTTGATGAGTTTGGTTGAAATAAAAAGTATAAAAAAAGAACTCGATTGCATTTGGGATTTGAGATAGAAATGAATCATATAAATTGCTTTTTGACTTTGTATTATTTCGTTTTTTATAATCTGAAAATGTCTCAAGCTTCAATAATACTATAAATAGTATTATTATTTATTTTTTAATCTATTGTTTTTTTATATAAACGAAATGAAATCTAATAATATATATTTTTTAATTGTTCTTGGCTGATCGACATTCAAAAAAGACACGTACTAAAAAAATACTCACTGTGACTCAAACATTCACGTAGATGAATCCATAAAGTTTCTTACCTGCAACAAGAAAGATAAATCTTATTAATACAAAACATATAAAACAGGTTTCAATATTACCTACAAGATTTATTTTTAATAACTAAATTTTCTAGCCGCTTTTTAAGTCATTACAATAGATTTTTTTTAAATATTAGTGGATTGTTAGAATATAAATTTCGATACATGATTTGTGATGAAAGGTTTTTAATATGTTTTTAATGATAAAAAATCATTTTAATAATCAAAATAGAAGTAGCAGTTTAAAAGCTTTATTATAAATACGATTTTGTAAATTATGTAGTATTTGACAATAAATAAAGTAAATAATCACCAATATTTACTTGTACATGAATTATTATATAATTTGCTTATTTTTGTCAAGAAAAAACTTATCGTAAAACCTTGTAATTCTGAGTAAGCAATATACTGAAATCTACCCCAAATCGTTTTTTTTAAGGCAAGTAACTTACCCCAAACTGTCCGAGTCCGTATTATTCGCGGCCTCAAGTCGAATTCACGTCTTAATCGAATTTTTGATAATACCTTTATCCGAGTCTATTTCTGGCCGTCCAGCGAAGGCGGGGCTGCAGAACAATCAAACATTTTTGCTCTATTTATAAGTCGGCTTTGCCAGGCGCTCTTCGGATTTACGTGATCGTTTTAACTTGTGAGCAAGAATTGGAGGAATCCGCCACGGACTGAGGGAGCGTAATCTTTAAGTAATGTAGCTTTGTAGTCCTCAAATACGTCGCTTTGCTACCAAATCGAAGATTTCCTCTAAGAGATTCTGCAATAAGTCGATCGTTCATAATTGATGGGCTTTGGATGAGCTTAACTTCTGGTGGACTTTAAACAGACATAAATATCAGTATGAACTTTCAGTATAAATATTTTATTATTTGGAGTTTTCTTTTATTAAAAATCAAATCAAAATGTTGACGGCCTTTGCAACTCAATATCTGCATAATCGGTTTGGGAACTTATAGACCTGTATTTACCGAACTATTTTACAATTTAAACGTTTCTATCAACAGTATTTTGTTTGGGAAATTTCGCCAATTCAACTTTGCCTCGGTTGCTATAATTACGCAAACCTCCATACTCATTTCGGTTCCATAATATGAGTGACTGCTCTACTAACAACAACACAGCCCTCGCATGTCCGTGCACTAGTGAGAGTATTTATATCCCAGACCTTGCCCGTGAAATTTCAGTAAATTGTGAAGCTTTATCATACACCATAATTGAATGATTTTCAGGTCATAAAATGAAAATAATGACATAATTTATTTATTCCATTACCAACACATACTTTTTCATATTTCAAACGTATTTTCATTACATCAAACTCGTCATAATAATTGACGTATTATTTTATAGTTTTTAATGGATCATACAAAAAAGAAACTATAGACACTAACCAGTACATATATCAATCTTTCAACGTATACTTTAAAATGCTTCGTAGATTTTGGTAGACCATGATAGAGAGCCATGATATAACAAAACCTTGAAACACCCAAAACCATGATTTTTCAATGTATGTCTTTGTATCCTTAATAGACATAGAAAGAATCCATAAATACACTAACTTTTATCTATTTTAAATTGCTGATAGTGTTTTATTAAATATTTCACTACTCTGGTATAATCAGATCTCGCAGATTTTGGTAACATTTAACAAACTACGTAAAAAATGAGTGATCTATAAGAAGCATATAGATCATCGGCATTGCACACAAAATTACATCATGGAAAATATTCTGTCGATTTATATAATAACTTTACTAATGTGATGACTGTACAACTAAGTGGATTAAAATAATACTTTTATATCAGTTTTGATATTTTTGTTTTAAGTACCTAAAATATTTATAACTTATAAGACTTCAAAGTACAGGTGTCAAAAACTCGATGGAAGAATTCTACGTTAAATCGTCAAATTAAATTAAAATAAATCTTTTAAGCCAATAACCCCGTTACCGTCACCACTACCTCTAAGTAGATTGCTCAGTGCTATAAGGGCGCCCGTACAACCCCCAGGGATGATAAAGCCTATATTATGCAATGCTCGGTTCTTGCTCGTTTATGTTCATGGTTAACTGTGAACACTTGCTTTAAAATGCTTTGGTGAACTATGAATTCTGTGACGTGTTCCAGGTATAATTATTTGTTTATGAAATGTTGTTCATAACGCCGTTGTTCTGAGTAATTAGTAAATAAACATTTAAACAAAGTTTTCTTGAATATTTTAACAGCCAGAAGTTCAAACCCCAAAATTCAGGAATGAGAGGAGAAATGCAGAAATCGTGATTTCGCGGTTCGTTATTAAACTACTTTACTAGCTGAATATTACAAAAAGATATTCAGATTATTATAGTCAACAGTCAATAGTAACAATTTATATCACAAGCAAAAAAAAAACAATTTTTCCGTTTTCATATGAAATGAAAACTCCATTTCCATGGCATTCAATATTATACACGGAAATAGTGGAAGCCCATTAACGTGTTTTGTAATTGTTTCCGAGCCAAGTATTAATTTTATTAAAACTACTCAAATGGCTAAAGATCTCAAGATCCTCGAGACTATTTTTATTTATAATTCTCCATATTTAAACAACAAATATAAATAGCTAAATGACTGGTTACGGTCATTTGTATTATAATTGGAAGAAGTAATTCTTCAATCGGAAGGAAACGAAAGCGCACACAAACAATTTTTTTTGTAATTACTAACAATTTGGTTGCTCAGATTTATCGTTTAAAATCTCAAGACATTCAATCTGTAGAATATAAAAAAATTGGACGCGTCTTCTTTCAATACAATAGACAAGGATAAAAACAAAAACACAAGCAAAAAATCTGACAGGTCATCAGAACTCAGGATGCGCAGAGGGAAACCTGGATTACTGAAATCCTCCCCCGGGGCTCGGACAAGGGCAGCAAAGGAAGGAAGGGCGGTGACGTTAAGTAGGAAGGAGTTGGCGGCTCCCCCTAAAAGGATTCCGACGTCCTGCGTCAGCTTAACCAATCACCGATCGCCAGCCCGCTGCCGTGCCTGCCATTTACTTTCAGAAATAAGTTTGCTGCAGTGTTTACAAAACAAGGTAATCAATATTCACACGTGTAACTATAAAAAAAACCATGAATTTTATTCAAAACACAGGTGGGAAAAAATACGAAGCTTTTTTAATCATAATATGAAGATACGTTATTTTATATCATCAGTTAATAGATATTACTAATATGATAAGGCACATTAGTTCATACATAGAAGATGATTAAAGAAACTCTCAGAAATATGTCATCGTGATTTGTGTGGGATTTGAACCCACAACCCTTGGCTTACATGGCCGGTGTACTAAATTTTGTACTAACGAATCACTTCCGTTTATCGAGAATTTTTAACAATCATACTCTACATATGAACCAATGTGCCCAGGCCACACATTACTAAATATTGATTGACCTGGGCACATTGGTTCATATGTAGAGTATGATTGTTAAAAATTCTCGATAAACGGAAGTGATTCGTTAGTATAAGGGTTAGTACACCGGGCATGAAAGCTAGGGGATGTGGATTCAAATCCCACACAAATCACGATGATATTTTTTTAAGAGTTTCTTTAATCATCTTCTATGTATGAACTAATGTGCATAATCATATTAGTAATAATATAATAAACCCGTAATGGGTAATAAATACGCATCTGATTGACGTCCAATCCAAAAATAGACATACGTAGTTAATAGATACATGATTATTTTCTATTCAAAACTTTTCTGTGTAAAGTGTCTTCGTGTTGGATAATTTTGAACACAGTGCAAGTGTTATTCCACAAAAAGGACAACCTTTAAGAAATGATAACGACTTTGACTGCGCTCAAACTTGGAGTAGTCTCTTCAAGTGCTAGCGCGTTATTAATAACAGAGCGACTATATACAGTGTGATGCTAAACTGCGTTGTCGCCCGGGCCTGCGAGTCAATGCACGGAGTATTTAACTTGCAGCGCAAGTTCGCCCGAGACTCGCGGCACTTCGAAGTCCAAGATGGCTCGTCGCAACTTGGAAGATGACGAACGGTGTCGGAACTTTGCAAAGTGTGTGCAAGGCATTTTCTCGCTGCTAGCTCTACACAAATACACGACAGGAGACGTAAACTTATTTCAAACACGTAACTATCCGCATCAACCAATTATTGATATTATACGAGTATATTTCATAAATCCGTATTGCTTTATAATGTATTAGATTTATTTTAATGTGCTCATTGTGAATAATGTGTTAGTTAGAGTCAAGCTACGCGTTGGCTAAACAATTATGAATAGATTTTTTTTTTTAACATGAGTTTTCTAACAGCCTTTTAGTCTTTAGATTATAACTTTTAAGTAATGTTTCTTTACTACCACGAGTAAAAATAATCATAATTTATGAGATACGTTCTAACACAATGTATTCTGGAGTTGAGATCACACTTAAGAATAGTCCTAAGTATTGTCACCTGCCACTGAATCCCATTCTAAGTATCTAGGAATCAACATCAAAGAAGTTCAGCGCTCCCCTTCTGGACGTCACTCGGTGTGGATATTGTTTGCTATTTCTGTTTTCTTTGTGCAGATTTGTTTATGCGTTGGGTTTCATACTGGTCCGATATAACGAGGCTTGAAGAAAATCTCTTATAACTAACGACCTCTCGTCCTAGCTCTTAGGCGGCCCTCTGTCAGTCCAAACCTCTTCTAGAGGTCGTTTCAATATGTGTTGTGATCAAAAGTATCCTAAAATGGACGATCGGACTTTTTGAAAATAGTCACATCATTTTAATATGCCAAATATAATTAATTAACATTATAGAAATAATAAACATTTTTTTGACGCTTCGACAAATTCATATTTTCAAATATCCATTATATAAGAGCAGTCGTTTTTTTTTCGTAACTTTCTGCAGCCTTTCAAGAACGTTACTGTCAAAAAATTGAACTGTCTTAACTTAGAGATATTTTAAATTGATTATAAATCCAATTGAAATGTGTGATGGAGTGACATTTCACAACTTGACACAACAAAAAGAATTTGATTTCAGTTTTACGAGCGACGGCCCGTTGAGAGTTGACAGATGCAATACGTGTTTATAAAACTCCTATGCCAAAGATTGATTTATCAAAAATACTGACGAAGCTAAAAGATTGTTATTTCTGTAAGGTCTGAAAAGTGCCTAAAATATATTTTTAAATTGCCTCTTTTTTAATTGACCCACTTTTAGCAATTCACGTGGCAGAAAAATTGATGCAGAGAAGAATTTTTTTACTCAAAATGTTAAACCGTATGTTAGTTTGAGGAGACTTAATGTTCAGTAATATTTTACACGGTAGAAACAACCCTTTTTCAACAGTTTCCATAATTAATATTTCATGGTACTAACATTAACAAAAATTGAATGCTCCGATATATCATTTTACGAGAAATATTTAGCATTTAACAATAGTCAGTTCCAAACCTTTTCGTTGTAATTTTTTTGATTCAGTGAAAATCAAAAAGTCTAGTTCGAGCGTGGGATCTGTGTTATTCTTGAGAACCTCAATTTTTATTGTAAGTTTCCCGAAAACTTTACAAAGCTCAGAAGCTGAATTTCAAAAAAGTTCTCACACGAAACTTACAATTCATTCATTCCTCCGCCGAGTTCGCAAGCGAAATATTTGCCTCGAGAACCGCGAGAAGTTCGTATCCGAAATGCCTAAAACAACAAGTGAAATAAAAAGTTTAATTAGCAAACGAAGAGCCGGCAAATCCACGCTTCACGCAACAGTTCATCAAACACAATGAATAAAAAATGAGAAGAACTTTTCGCAAAAAATTAACAAGACGGTAATTTTTTTACGTTCTTTTTTTTTAATTAGCAGATACACGCGCAACCATTAAAGGGATTCTAAAGAGAGCTCCAGTTTCTTGTATTTTAAATGAGTATCCGCGAGTATATTCACAAGGAATATAATTAACCATAGCAAAATACAAACGTGAAATTAAAAGAAAATTTAAATGGAATTGTGTTTTTATGCTTTTTGGATAAACGATAGCATTCAAGCTAAGATGACTTAAAAAAAATATTTTTTCTTAAATATATTCGACACTTGCCTTTGTTGTGTGTAGAAAAAATATGTTTACTCGAATGATTTCCCATTATTTTTAACCATGAGAATTTTTTATTGAATTAATAAATCCGCAAGCTTTTTTATACAAGAAAAGAACGCAAATTTAACATATCATATTTGGTGTATTCCAAGACTTCCCAAGAAATATATTATTTATTAAAATTATTCAACGCAGTTTTTAATAAATATCATTTTACTGTGAAATATGTGTATTTTAGTGCAATTCCCTCAACGTCTTAATGAAGCCGTAATGACAGTGTTTATGTTTTCTGAATATGCATTGAGTATCAAAGTTGACTACAAAGATGATTACTAGCATTAATTGAAAATAAATTGCCTTGTTGGCTTGCTGATTAGACTGCTGATCGAGAGACCCCCGGTTCAATCTCCGCCCTAGCTGTTCAATCCCAGACAGAAGTAATAAGCTTCACGCCTGTTTAGTCTAGTCAAAGACGATTCATATTATCAATTCACGAGTCAATACTATGCGTTAAACCAAAAAAAAATACCACTAGTCAAACTAAAAGAGAAGTCGATAATGAAGACAAAAAATACAAAAAAATACTATCTCTTTTTTATGTGCGTATTGAAACATTCACTAAGAAGTAATAGCTGTCAACCTTTAGGCACCATCTGAATTCCACCAACACTTTATCCGAACTCGGCGACGAGGTTTGCGGTGATCTCGAATATATTTGTACGAAAAAATAGTAGCGGAAATTTTTACATATTTTGACACTAAAAACACAGCAAAGTAAAATAAAAAAGCACGCACAAAGGAACGCAGCAATGGAGTCGCTCCTCCGAGCACATTAGTTCACCGAGTCAATGCGAGACTATCGGACCATCGGCCTGCTTTTTTCCTGTTTTCACTTATTTTTTTGGCCTTCTGGGGGTCTGACCCAGTTGGGTATCCTTGCTGTGGATCCTTCCCGTTATTTGCGTGAGAAGAGCATTGTAAAGCACGCAATGATGACCTATTTTTGTAAATGTGATACATTACTAAGGATACAAAACAAAATGAAAACCGTCGGTCTATCAAATAATCTCGAGTTGATAAATATGAAGAGTCAAATGGCTAGAGAATAACAGATATATGTTTTGTGTTTAGTTCTAAGCCTTCAATTCAATGTGTATCACACAGATTCTCAGGAAAATAATAGTAACTTGAGAATAGTCAATATAATATATTCAATTAAATCGAATTTGTATTGATACTTAAATAATGACGGGTTGATTACCAAACTCGCTTTGGCATAAAAAACCAAACTACGCAATGCTTTCATTCTTAAAAAATTCTTCAACTTATATTTTATAGAAAAAAAAAACAAATCAACGTGTAAATGGAGTACAGTTCTGAAAGTCCTATAAAAGTTCTCCGAGACGACTGCTTGCATAATACGGAAACAGTATCAAATATATGAAGAAATGCCGAACTGGATATGGATTGAATGAAGATACCATTTGGCTTATTGGGTCCGTTCTGGTTCTGTAGCGTCTCACTTAGTCAAGAACTTCCTCGGGTTTTTAACGTAACATAACCTTTATTTAAAAAAAAACACTTTTAGATACAGGTTTATTGATGATTTTCGGGTAATAGAAGAAACTTGACAAACCACAACTATTGTATTTATACCCGCATGCAAAAATATATATATATATGATCTTCATTAAGATTTCCTGAATTTAAAAGTCCATCTTGTCAATTTGCATCTCAATATATAATATAATTATATTCAATATTTTATTATGTATTGAATTCTCCATTAATGAACAAAAAAATATAGTTTTTAGAGAGTGGGAAAAGGTGTGATGTTACTTAAAAAATAACGTGTATTCAAATATGAAAAGATTAACCCGATAAGATGCTTTTCTCATTCAGAGAATGTGAGTCGAGGTTGCCTGCACATGAGAGTGAAACATCAAAAGTCTGCATGGGGTGGGAAGGGGTGGTGGATAATATTTTAACGTTGAAGTATAAGGGTGTGTACATCATCTATCTGCAGTAAACAATGTCTTAACCCTGCGCCACTAAATCCATCAGACGAACGGCCTTCCCAAGATGAAAGCGATTTTAGGGTTTGAAATGTGAGGCATCTTTGTATTTCAACAGGACCGCACTCAAAATTGACGTTAAAATGTCATTTTTTAAAAATGTTTGATTCATTATGAAAAGTACTGATTTATAAATATTAACTTGTTAAAATTGATGTTAAACAACATTACCTAACCTCTAGTAAAAATATTTGACTTAAATACTCAAAAATACCATTCAAAATTAGATGATTCATTTTTTTTGGATTAGTTACATTATTGAAATCAACAATTATAAAATAATCAATTTTATAATTTTGATAGTCAAATGTAATATCCATATATCGATACGTAAATATAAATGCATAAAAATTATATAGATTGTCATTCCAGTCCGACCCTGGGGCAGCGCTTACGAAAACGTCAAGTTCTACAGAGAATGTGATAAATTCCCTACACAAAATGGTTCCTTCTTTTAGATCTTACTTATAACAACAAGAAAGCAAAAAACAACTTTTTATCTGGTGATACACAAAAAAATAAATCGCCCGCCGCGTACAAAAAAATAAGCCCATGTCATATTATTTATTGCAAAACTGTTCTTCGATAGAGATAATCAATACATTTCTTCTTATCACTTTTCTAATAACCATCTCTGCTTCTCAAGTTCTGCGTTCGCCATCGTTCATCTGAATAAACTGGATCGCATCACGCACCTTGCTCATTTGGCAAGATACTTACAACATGTGTTTATATATATAGTATATAAATATATATATTTATATATATATATATATATATATATTGCAATAACAATATTTCATGACAAAACTGACCTTAGCTAAATAACGTAAATTTTAGATTTTCTTTTAGGATATGAATATATTTATAGGCAATGGTCTAACCGCATAGTATCACGTATTAAATAACATATTGATAAAGCGATTAAAGCTGTATCGGTATTAAATAACCGGTGGGTAGTTTCCGGAGTGGAATCTACGAAATGTTCGCTGGCGAGCCGCCGTACCGGATATTGAGGAAGCATCTCGATCTCAAGCGATTCCTTTTTCGCTTGCAACATGACTTATATATTTTCAGTAAGCTTAGACTCATTTGAGTCTTGCACAGAATGCGCAAAGAATGAGAACTCCTGACGATGGAAAAAAAGCGTAAGGTCTCGTATTTTTCGAACCAATAAATATAGCATATTACAGTTGATTGCCCAAGGCATATCAAAGGAATAATGGGCAATAGTTGTAGGTTGGAGATATGGCCGAATTAGTGATTTTCGATGTAATGGTCACCAACCTCCTGCGAGGAGAATCACCAGAAGAAGAAGAAATAAGCTTAGGTGTTATTTAGACTGTTTGTTTTTTTTTTTAAACTGAATCGAAATGAAATTTTAATAATTAGATTCATGTTTTAATCCAAAAAATATTTTTAAAATATCCTGAAGTAAGTATAAACTGTTCATCATAATGCGTACATGTGATGTGCAGTCAATTCAAATAAGAAATCATTGTTTTAGGCCAAAAATCTTTAATTTTCCGGCCAATCTGTTTTCAATGTAGTCTTGATAGTCTTTATACTAAATATATAATCTTCAACCACCTAAAGGGAATTCTCCTTGCTTACATAATGCAGTGTATCGTATTTGTTTCTCACATTTGCCACAAATTCATTTTTTTTGCTCTGCGCAGAATTATATTCTCTTTTTGCTTCTTAAGAGCAATTTAATCTGCTTCTTTTAAATTTCTCGTCTCTGATCTTCCAATACCCTCGTCTCCGGTATTCCTCTTTGGCTCATATTCTTCATCTCCTCTCCCGGCGCTCGGAGCTCGCGGCCGGCGTCCTCGCCAGTGGGCCGGGAAATTAATCGAATGACAGTTAATCGAAAATAATTCACTGAAGGGTAGCATCGATGGCGGATCACAGTACAACCTCCTGTCACTTTGATAAAAATTACTTTAATTACTTTTTTTTCAGCCTCATAACGTAATTATAAAAAAAAACGAAATTAAATTGGTATTTTTATAAATAAATTACACTGTATAACTATAGTAGAGTAGTGATTAAAACGTTTATTATTTTTTGATATTATTTAAAAAATATTTCATGTGATATAAACTAGTTTAATTTTACAATATTTACATGAGTATACAAATATATTTTGAGTAAAAAATTATTTTCCATATATATTTTAGTACGAAAAAAAGGTTACATTAGTATATCCATGCTTCAGATAAACTTTCGTTCGATGAATTATACTTCGACAAATTTGCTTTTCGATTAACTCCCATTGTAAGTTTTCATCGATCTCGTCGACAATGCTTCTTCTGCCCATTGTTCAAAAAATATACGAAATGCCTTTAATCGTTCCGCTTTATCATATTATCTATAGTACACACTTCCTGAGGGCGAATGTCGCTCAGAGTAATGGACCTCCATACACGGCCCGTGCCTCATAAACGGCAAATCATTTGGAGTAGATTTATTATCGGACGAGTCCATTGTGAACAAGAATACTGCTCTGTGTTTAACCAAATATTATACAGGCATTATATTTTTGTAATATTCTCACCAGTGTTGTAAACTGATTATCGGGGGCCAGAGTTATTTTTGAACTATATTTTATAGATATAATGCAAAGTTTATGAGGCGACCTATTTATTATCTGTCAAGTTCGTTATGGAGGACCTACTGCTCTGTATTTGATTTAAGCATTATAGAGATTTTTTTCAATACTTACCCGTGTATTGTATTATCGAGAGCAAGAGTTATATTTAAACTATTAATTACGATTTTTTCAAAATGTATAACAACAAGTAAGTTTATCATTTTTACATTAAAATACTAAAATAAGCTTAAGAAATTCAATATTTTTGACAGAGAGTACTTGGTGGAATTCCATTTTAATATTTCTGAGTAAAATACTTGAGTAATTTTCCACATGTTCGTTTATATTTGTGACCGGTTTCGCCAACCTTTCACGTTGGCATTATCAAACAGAGTGAGATTTTATATAATAATAGGCAATTAGGTAAACAATTGTTAGAGGGAGAGGTTGTTGGAAAGCGAGAGAATGATAATGCCAACGTGAAAGGTTGGCGAAACCGGTCACAAATAAAAATGAATATGTGGAAAATACCTCAAGTATTTTACTCAAAAATATTAAAATAAGCTTACTTAAAACTAGCTCACTGTTAAAATAAATATATTTATAATGCATTTAAATTTCATTATATATCAGAACATTAAATATAAATCCAATGTATTAACTAACGTCGCTGAGATTCTAGCTTATAACAGATATTGTAATTGATTTTTTTTAGGTTTAATTGAAACATTTAAAATTATTTTAAGCGCTTCAATGATTTTCATTTCTCTGCTAAAAAAATCTGGAACTTAAAAAAAAATCATTGGGTGAATGAGGAGGAAATAATGAAAAAACGACAAGACGATCGCATTTCCTGTGAACTCGTCGGCAGCGAATCACCGTAATTTTTAATAATTCCGTAGCAATCCCTGCCGTTGTCCCCGGGCTACGGTCTTCGGAGGAAGCCTCGCCCTGTCAACAACTACCGAGGGCGCATTTTCTCGTGCCGACGGAAATTTAATATCGCGATCGAAAAAATAATAAAACAAAAAAGCCGACCCGGCCGGGGGCAGCGGGTAGAATGACACGCGAATTTTTTTTTTTTTTCAGATTGATGCGGAAATGGCATCTCCTGGATTCCAATTTGCATAGCGATGCAATCGTTTTCTAAAAGTCGATACAAATCAAAAAATTTTTTTTTAAGTATCATAAAAATTATTATTTGATTATTTTTCTATTAACTGAAGCTGCATGGCTGAAAAATTAATTATTGATTATTAACATTCATTAATTAATTATTTCATATTCACGATAATTCATTGTATCGCCCACTTTAGAATAAAAGACAATTTTTACAGAAAAATATTAAATTTGGTTTTTGAGAGCTGGATGATTCAGTGGTTAAATCATTGTATATTGATAAAGAGGTTCCCAGTTTGATTCCCAGTGAATCCCAAAACTGATTTCATTGGACTTACGCATAATTCATTTTGGTAGATAACGATTTTTAATGACATTGCATGTGTCAATACAATTTTTCGTGGATATTTTAAGTAAAAAGATGTTTTATAAAAATTCGATAAAAAACAATTATAAATGACATTATGTATAATTTACAAAAATTTGCACAAACAAATAAAAATGATAATTCGAACGAGGCAGTAATAATAAATATGAATATCATCATGACGTTTCTTCCAATGGGAAAAGCAGCAAAATAGGAAATATAGATAATAAATTTTTCCAATTATCTTACTATTCATCTTATCGATAACTTTGCAGATATATTACTATTCTGGATCATTTTTCTTGTTGGGTATACAAATACAATTAATTCTTGTTTATGTCATATTTATCAGAGAGCTCATTTTCCCTCGGTTGAGTCTTCTTACTGCAGAAACTCTATTATGATTTACATGTTTTCTAAAAATGACGTTAAAATTTAGACCTTTCATGAATCTATGATATCAATATTTGAAATCGATTTCTTATTAATTGATTAGTACTTGTATGTTACAATTATAATTTATTTGATTATTTATAAACAATTAGCAACAAGATCTTTTTTTTTATTTTTAAGGCTGATGGAATTCATATTGACCAGGTTATCTAAAAATATGGTGTGTATAATATAAATAGTCTACTGTATAAGAGTAAAAAATCGCAATCGAAAATACGCAGAATATTTACTATTTAATTGTATGAATTTTTATTTTTTTATAACAAATTGAATTTTAATTATATTTTTTGTTAGAATATAATTCTAAGTATTCTTACGGACGATACAGTGAATTTTGAAGAAGCATGTATAAAATGTCCTAGTTTTTCGGTGGCATTAATTCTTCGTTTTGGAAGAAAACACAGTGGACCAACCTTCAATGACGCGGTTGCGTAAGGAAAATATAAATCAGGAAAGTATTAAGTATCCGCAGAATAATTTATTGCTACGTCATAAAAGTTTCACTTTCGCTACTATCTTTATGTATTTTTACTTTGTGAAAAGTTCTTTAATATGTTTTATTTCTCCATACATTTACTATAGGATTTTTTCGGCGCCTCTGTATATGACCGGTACAGTGAAACGCGGTTTCCTAAGTTTTATATAACTGATAAAAATTGTAAACCTAAAAAAAATAAATTAATCAACATTTTTGACAGAGACTACTTGGTGGAATTCCATTTTAATATTTTCAATAAAATACTTCAGTGATTTTTCCACACGTTAATTTTTATTAAAAATGCCAACGTAAAAGGTTGGCGAAATTGGTCACCAATAAAAATTAATATGTGAAAAAAACACTATATATATTTTATAAATATTTTAAAGTATTTTCTTTAAAATATTTACAACTAATTATAACTAGCCTTTCAGCGAAAATAGAAATGTTCTTAATTTTTTAGTTTTAGCAGGATAGAATGAATTGATTAACATATTTTTATATGTTATCCCAAGCGAAAATTTACAAATTTCTACGTATACATAAAAGAAAAAAATACAATGTCAAAAAAAAGTTTGATATCGGTAATTTTGGAAAAAAGAAATTATTTGTGTTAATTATTTTAAATTTTATCTAAAACCATTTTGCATACCAAGTGTAACTGTTTAAATACAACCAAAACCAAGGTTTTTTAAAAGTCATTCCGTAAGTTTTTAATATAAATCTGATAATTTTTTTTGGTATATCATTAATAATAACATTTTACATTTAGCGTGCACGTAAAAAACCCTTTTGAATAAGGTTGAGAATATTAATACAGCATTTGTCATAGATTCGATTTAAAATCATAAATATTATGAATACTAAAGGTTATATCGTTTAACTAGAAAACGTTCAATTTAATTAAATCTATCAACAAATTTGAATTTATATTAATAAGAAATGATCGATTGTATTGTTGATTCAAAAAATTTCGCTTATAAAAATATAAAAACTAAAAAAAATAATTAAATGAACTTAAACGGTTGCATATATTTTGTCATAAAAGGCAGTTGATACACCCATTTCGACAATGGGGTGTCAGCTGTATTGTAAGTAGGTCAGATTTCAGAATATATTCCTGAAGGCCTAACAAAACTCCGTCGAGAGAGCCTCTTTGCCCGATTCCCCCAATAAAAAGGAAGCATAAATCAGATTGAGCATATACAAGATAAACATATTTACTCAATAGCTGCATTTTCTTATGTTAAAAGGGAAAACAGAAGATGTGATGCTACTGAGATCGAAAGAGAGAGTAGTCGCCATTTAATATTTTAAAATAAATATATTATTTAAGTTTTTAATGCGTATATCATCATGTTAAAAAAGTAAGCATCAATAATTATTTTTAAAGACATGACATGGGACTAAGATTTGATTTACTGTTACAGGCGTGAGCCTAAATATATAAATCAGCAGATATCACAAAATTAGTCGAAGCTTCTTATTCAATATTCATTAATCCAATTGAATAACTAAAAAATATTCTTAGTATAAAAAACTTTTATTAATTAATTAGTGAGACCCAAAATCACTATTTTCTTAAGTATAAAGAAAAAACATGCACGTTTACTGTCAATCAGCATATTCTTGTACTGCATTATATAGTATGCGATATTAAAACATAAAACATTACTTTATCACGAGAAGTAAATCTTTTACAAACATAAGAAGATGGGTTAGGTATACAATGTGTTTTCAAATCCATTGAAAAACACGCCCTTGCATTCGAGAAACTAAAATATCCTTGTTTTTGTGTATAAAAGCCTATTTGTATAAAGGGAGGAACTTAAATACTTAGTGGTTACATTACTGCAGCAACCAGAGCTTTGAAAGTGCAAACCGACCGCGGAAAATAAACACCTTTTTTAGTTTTACCCGTACCTATGTAAATACTCAGTGTATTTTGTGCTAAAAATATTGTTTATATATCTTTTATAAATCGTCAAAATTTTTATTTGTTTAATAGCAGTAATATTATAGTATCTCAAGCAATCAGGGGTTATCTTAATTTGAAGTTGAAACTTGAAGTGTACTATAAAAACAACTTTTCATATTGCTCGTTGCCCTCTTCTGACCTCTAGATGCAGTCTGAGATATTTCCCTACAGGCAGGTCCCGTGAAGGCTAACGTCCTCTGAAAGCCCCTCGTGGAACCCATAACTACCCTGCACTTGAAATTCCCCGCACGTAGTACATATACCGCCCAGAATCAAATTGAAACGTCAGCACAACCAACAATATGTCCTGATCTCTTGTAACGTTTTCGTACATAACAGCAAAATGCTGAGTCGTTTTATTAGTATTGCGATGGATAGTTATCGGATATACACGTATTGTACCCTTCTACGGGATAGCCATTGATTTTCAGTTATTTTTCTATGGATTTTCAAGTTTAAAATTACGTCATACACAACGAAAGAACTATAATAATAATATTTGTATTGCAGTCCACAGTGAATGTTTTGATTACATAAACATTTTGTCATTTCAGAACATTTTTTATCATTCAATAAAACATACGTTTTTAAGCCAAGATTATTGAATATTTAATGATTTTATAATGCTTATAAAATAAAACAATAATTAATTGTGTATATGATATAAATTATTTGGAGCTATTAGTGTGTATGATTTAGCTTAGTGTTTTTTTAAAAGGCATATTAGAATCACAAAAAGATATTTTAAGCTTGGCAATATATCCAAAAGACTTATCAATTAAGATTTATGAATGGCGTGCAATGATAACAAAGTCTCCCCAAAATTTTCAACATCAAATAAAATTGTTTTTTTTTTCAGAAAAAAAGGAATACATCTATTTGCCTATTTAAAAATATCTTTGAATTGGGTCAGCTGTGTGGTTTGTTATTGAATAATAAAATACAAGCTGTAGGAAACCACCTATTGTTGGTGGTCAGAAGAGGCATGCGTTAAATTGTGTTCTCGGTAATAAATTCCGCACCAGGAGTCGGCCCTCCTTCAGGGGACAGTCTCCGTCAATATTTATGGAAAAGTCCCTCTAAAAGCTCCATGTAAATATTTTTGAGATTCCTTTTATCTACTTTACTAAAAGGGTTTGTGAAAATCATTTTTCGTAGCACTGGCGCAAGACAAGCAGCTGTTTATCGAAGATATAAAAAAATAACCCTTCTTGTAGCACAAACACACAATTAAATATATAGGTTTATATAATAGAATGTTTGTGTTGATTAAAATATTAACAAGATCATAGTGTCACATAGTGTGATTTTAGCGTTTTAAGATTATGATATTTTTGCACAGCGTGTTGTTATCAAATACACCCCACCTGTATTTTGAAAGTAGTCAGCCGTAATATTTGAAAACATCAGCCTGTTGGTTAGGCTATAAGTGAATCAAAACATTAAAAAAGACAACATTTTTAAAATGTCAATACAATTTGTGTTGAATCATTTGTCTCGGCCAGGGGTGGAGAACCCCGAGAATAATGGAAGACAGCGCTTTTCCTCCGATGACAAATATTACGAAAGAAAATATTTCCGCCGGCCGGGCCGCGCCCTCTTGCTCTCCCGTTAAAAATTGACAGCTCCCATAACAAATGTGTGTTATTCTCTGCGGCGGGTGATTACTTCGTGTTCCCTTCGTGTCGACGTCCCGAAAACTCTTGCAAATTTTATTTTAAGGCTTCCTTTATTTATGATTTATTGATGGACAGGCGTTATTTCTGCGAAATACCCTTCTCTACGAAGTTACACACTAAATATAATAATACGTACGACGCGAGAGAAAATAAACTTTACTTTTTTTTTTTTTCAGACACAAAGACTGATTTTTTTAAGTATGTTGAAATACTTCATATTATTGTGCACATGACAACATGGAGTGTTTCATGTACATTAACGTGGACTTTTTTCAAGCCTTTTTATTTCAAATATCGCTAAAAAATCACAAATCACAAATAATATTTACAACCCGAGAAATAAAAATGTATTTTTTTATGAAAGGCAGTATTTTTTTAACGTTACACTTAAGAATATAAATGAGTAAGTACTGCTAGAAAACATTTTCAAAACCAATGCTTTTAAATGCTACTTATAGACATTTTCGTTTTTGATTTGGAAATTATCAAGCTACACATTTAATATAATAATATTTATTTAAACGTATTTTTGTCTTGTATTTTGATAAAATTGCATTGATAAACTAAATATTATTTTAAACTATGATTATAAAAATTGTGATTCAAAGAATATCGGTTCCGAGTCATAAATATTAACTATCAAATTGCCGCTCAGTTATAAAACCACTGCAGATTAATATCACAATAAAAAATAATCCTATTATTAGTGCAAAAATATATTAAATTTTTACACTATAGTCTTGTATTTTTTAGCGAACAAAACAATGAGAAACATTTGAAGTTTTATATACGGAATAATACCAATTTTGATATGAGCCCGTTAAATTATTGAGTAATTGTATATTTTTAGTTGGATAGTAATAATATTTGAACTTTTATCTAGAGTTACAAAAGCTATAATTTAAATTGATATTTATTATGTTTAAACAAACCCTATTGGTTTATTAAGCGGTGTGTTTAACATGACTTAATATCTTAAAACAAAACGGCAGGTGTTGAAATGCCAAAATTATTACCGCGCCACGTAAAAACAAGCTAAGTTTCAAGTCTTTTAATGAAATATATTTTTAGCAGAAGATAACATCGCAGAATTAACATATTTACGCGCAGCAACTTTAACGTCCGCTTGGATCCAGTTAGATTTTAATTAAATTAAAAGAATTATCCGTCTGAATTACTCCCACTATTCTAGAGAAAGTTTGCTGGCAAATTTACAGAATTGTGTAATATAAGACGGAAAGTTTTGGCGGCTTGTAAAACAATGGAAACTCTAACCAAATATCCCGCTTTTCGGCGCGCGCCGGGAGGCTCTCGAGCCCTTCCACGCGGGGATAATGTCCAACAGTCACTTGTATCTGCCACAATTGCCTTCTGAGACTTCCTGCTTGCTATAATAATATACGTCTTTATAAAAATATAACTCGCTGTGTTGAGAATATACAGGTTGTTTAAGAACTTTCACTCCTCAACGCGGGTATGTGTGCTGAGCTTCCATAGAGGTCTAATGACCGATCGTCACTCGTATCTGCCACAATTGCCTTCTGAGACTTCCTGCTTGCTATAATAATATACGTCTTTATAAAAATATAGCTCGCTGTGTTGAGAATATACAGGTTGTTTAAGAACTTTCACTTCTCAACGCGGGTATGTGTGCTGAGCTTCCATAGAGGTCTAATGTCCGATCGTCACTCGTATCTGCCACAATTGCCTTCTGAGACTTCCTGCTTGCTATAATAATATACGTCTTTATAAAAATATAGCTCGCTGTGTTGAGAATATACAGGTTGTTTAAGAACTTTCACTTCTCAACGCGGGTATGTGTGCTGAGCTTCCATAGAGGTCTAATGTCCGATCGTCACTCGTATCTGCCACAATTGCCTTCTGAGACTTCCTGCTTGCTATAATAATATACGTCTTTATAAAAATATAGCTCGCTGTGTTGAGAATATACAGGTTGTTTAAGAACTTTCACTTCTCAACGCGGGTATGTGTGCTGAGCTTCCATAGAGGTCTAATGTCCGATCGTCACTCGTATCTGCCACAATTGCCTTCTGAGACTTCCTGCTTGCTATAATAATATACGTCTTTATAAAAATATAGCTCGCTGTGTTGAGAATATACAGGTTGTTTAAGAACTTTCACTTCTCAACGCGGGTATGTGTGCTGAGCTTCCATAGAGGTCTAATGTCCGATCGTCACTCGTATCTGCCACAATTGCCTTCTGAGACTTCCTGCTTGCTATAATAATATACGTCTTTATAAAAATATAACTCGTTATGTTGAAAATATACAGGTTGTTTAAGAACTTCCACTTTTTAACGCGGGTATATGTGCTGAACTTCCACAGAGGTCTAATGTCTGATCGTCACTTGTATCTTCTACAATTGCCTTTAGGTTTGGTAATAATATGTCTTTACCAAAATATAAATCGCTGTGTTGAAAATATTCTCAACCGGAATATACCGGTTTTTTTAAAAACTCTCACTTCTCTGAGTATAGAAGCATACAAAGTGCTTCAACGAGTGTCTAATATCCAATTGTTACATATAACACGTAGGTATATTTTATTAAAAAATTGCCTCATGGTATGCCTGTGTCGATCATATCTATTATAATTTACATATAAATTTATTATTTATATTAAAAAAAAAAAATTGATTAAAGAAATATTGGGACTTCCACAAAATCTAATGAATAAATATTTACGATTTTTTTATCGATTCATGTGTAAACCAATATAAATAATAGTTTTTAAAATTACTTTGAAAGTATAATTTCAAATTATGAAAGTTACAAACAATCGATCTTTAACATATTTCAACAAATATATCACATCCATCAAGTCCGCTCGTCAGAGTCGGAAGGTACGCACCATCCCGGAAGCTGCCAGCTGGGGTACGTGAGGATAGCTTTGTATAACATGCGGATAAGGGTAGCAGGCAGCAGCTCTTTCCACCTGCACAAGAGCACACATCCTGTACACAACCAACCCCGAGCAACCCTCTTTCAGCCTTGAGGGTTCTCGCTAAGCCTCCGCAGACGAGATATCCATGATTTTTATTGTACGGAAAAATGATCTTCGTAATGTAAATAGTATTTTTTGCATCGGTTTTTTACATTTTACACTTTAAACCTGAAAAAAAGTTTGGAAAAGTCCTGGTTTTTCTTAAATAAAAATAATATAATTTTCAAATCAGGCTTAGTCTCAAAATCAATTTCAGGATTCACTATCCTATACTTTTCTTCATTAATTACTAATATGATTTGTGTGGGATTTGAACCCACATCCCCTGGCTTACATGGCCGATGTACTAACCCTTGTACTAACGAATCACTTCCGTTTATCGAGAATTTTTAACAATCATACTCTTCATATGAATCAATGTGCCTAATCATATTAGTAATAATATAATAAACCCGTAATGGGTAATAAATACGCATCTGATTGACCAATCCATAAATAGATATTTCTTCATTAACACATAAATTAACTCAACTTCCAAAAGGGATTCTGGTTTTTTTCGTTGTTTACTATTGTTAGAAGCATGTTTTTAGCACAGACTAATCAATTTGATGATGTCTTTGAATAGAAAAAAAATTCACTGTGAGTGTAGTCTCCAGTTTCAACTTTGTCTCTTAAACCGATTGCTTTATTTATACTCTCAGTTTAAAGTCCAAATGATTTACGGCAAACAATGTTTTATTGTTAGTGTAGATTACACATCATCAATAAATAATATGAAAAATTTTAAGTATGCACCAATGATTATCATTAATGTTTGGTCTGACTAGTCCGTGCAGATTCAGGTTCTGGTAACGTACTTCAATTTTAACACCCAAAATAAATAAATCTACTTAAAAACTTCCGAACCTAATAAGCTAGTACATCCGAATAATATTTATGCGATGTACCCTCGTGGCCCCTTCGGGAATAGCACAGTTCCTGTGTTCTAGAAACAAAACCTATTATCCAAATTTCCACGATGCCTTCAGTATTCCGATAGCTTTAACGGCAAATAAACTATTTTCATAACAGTGAAAATTTATGCTCACGGTCTTATCTCGCGCCGAATGGGTTCAAAAATCCAAGGCGCAAAAAAAACATTCCCATAAATGTCGTTGCGGTGAAAACACAAATAATAACGCCGGGACATAAAGCAGCAAAGCCATAAAAACAATCCTAAAAATAGAAGGACCAAACTAGGTCTTGTTTACAATATCTTAAAAGTTGGCCAGCACATACCTGGATTAATCACTGTGTCTCGCGGGGTGCTCGCGCTCCCATCGCCGGTGCTGACCGGTCGTCTCCCTCCCTCCCGCACCCCGTCGCCCCCGTCAGCTGAGACAGCAGCCTCCCTGCTCCGTCCCTCCCCCTTCACTACCCTCACACTAGAAGTTCGCTCGCATTCAGCAGTCAATAGAAAGATTTCTCGTCTTGCCTTTTGTTCATTTTTCGCAATTAGTTTTCGAAAGCAGAGCAGCCACGGTTATTGGAAATACTATACAAAAGTCTAGTGGGTTTAATTTATTTTATTCACAATTTTTTTTATATTTATTATTATTAAGGCTCGCAGAAGCGCACGAACGAAGCGATATTTGAAACAACCATCGATTTAATTACAATTATTTTAGCAAACCTACGGAATCGATTCGCGTTTCTAGAAGATTCGAAGCACATTTACTATTTAACTTTAGGCACTTTGAGACACCACAAACCAAGTTGGAATTATTAAATCTATATCCCTATATATAAGTATTTATTAAAAGTTTTTTTTATTAATAATGTTTTTTTTTGTTCGTAAGCCACTTGTTTTAACTTGATAATAACAGATTACTTCTGGTTAGTCCTGCTAAAAAACAAAATATTCACATTAAATAATATTAAAGTAGTAACTAAGTCAAGAAACAGAAATACGAGTCTATTATTTTATATTGATCCCAAAATATTTTTTTATAGATCATTCAACGATTATTTATATATGATATATTGCACTATTTTTAATATCCCCTAGAATGATTAATCTATCATAAAATCATATAAGCTATCATATTGCTTAATTTAATCATCTGGCTTAGAAATATCTAAAATAGACCATTTTCCCTTTTTATCTAACCATATCCCCTTAAAAATAGAAACATGTAACCAAATAGAATGATATTAATAATTTCAATTAAATCGCATAAATTATCAGCAATCTCGTTGAAAAAAGTGGATACTTCATTTGTGAAAGATTTTGAAGAATTTCAAGGAATCTCATCTCGTATTAAGTTGTAGTGGTTTTTTATTTATTTTTATTTACAGCGTAGTCAGGGTGTATTGGATAATATCGACCATCAATCATAGATCAAGTAACGATTCTTGACGTATCCCTATTATTTTCTTCAGGTTTATTAATGGAGGCTTCTAAATGTATGAAGAAAAATTATATCTCACACCCACTTTATATCGCAACAACGACGATGATTTTTCATTTTAGCCTGAAAGTTAAGTTACTTTTGAGCAAACCGTTCTCACATTGTAAGCTTTGAAATAGTGATTTAGCTATTTTACCCGGTAGATATTTTCAAAATACCTCAAAAACAGCAACATTATACAAAAAAACTTAATAAAAGTAAATTATTTAATTGTTCTCAGTAAACTGATGCACGTAGATACGTCGATATTAAATTGCTAATTTTACTACTTATGTTATTAGTGTTGTCAATTTAAGCAGGTGTCTACAAACTTGCGTAGATGCGTTTGGCAGATATTTGTCTCTGTAATTCATGTTTTGTTTTTGCTCATACAAATTACGATCTCTGAATAATAATTTATAAAAGAATAATTTATAAATAAATTAATGATTCTTGATCATCCGTTTCCGAACAAAGCCACGATCTTTGAAATGTCTTATACCCGTCTAGATACACTTAATGTTAAATTTTAAAATTAATGGATTGAAGTTGTTGTTAATGGCTGTTGATTATGTAAATTAAAATACTAGTTTCATGTATACATAAAAATTTATGTTATTATAACTAAATAATAAAATAAGTTAGTTTAGAATAATCGTATGAAGCAGCCATTAGCAGAGTTAATAAAGATGAAGTCCCGAGGCATTGTTAATACAGATCATCCCGTACTTGACCCGCCGGGCGGTATCTGCCCTCCACTTTGTTTTGGGGGAGCATTACCATAACGAGTTGGAAATAAGGCCAGCGCCTTATCAGATAGAGGGAGAGTTTCCGCCGCGGCGTTAATTTATTTTGTTTTTTTAATAGCGGGAGATCGCTATCCTGTCCATCCCTTGACTCGGGAATCCGCACGCCTAAAAGATTATCAATAGAGTCACTTGCAGATTTCTCCCTGGACTTACTCTTTGACACACTATCTTTATCATATTAACAATTCCCGTATATGGGACGGTGAGCCACTGCTTCGCATAATATTACATTATTGTCTACCGTAAAAGTTTTAAATATTTATTGTAAAAATAAACTCTAGTCTAGTCGCCGACTGGCGACTAGACTACATATTATTTGGAATATGGAGGGAATATGTATTTTGAGTTATTTATATGCGCCTTCGTTCTCGGAAGTTTGGAACAAGGCAACATTCTGTACGGACTTGAAGGATTGGGCAGAATATTCTGCTTTTTCACTATTCACTTTGTTCAAACCAATATTTCCTCCTTTTCATACAAAATAAGCAAAGGGGAAGTACCATATAGGGTTGTGTTACAAACTCATCATGCTATTTTATTCATCCATCTCTATAAAATCGATTTTATTTTAATGGAGACAAACTGTTGAAAATCACACGAATAAGAAATTTTACAGTCAAAATTCATAGAATGATGATCATATCGGTAAGCATATTTATAAGCGATAAATAGCAATTACTTGTATAGCTTCTATTGTATTGTCTCTAAAACTTTTCTTGTAAATATACTGATCTCCAAAAACTTAAAATAGATTGAGTTTTTACCGGTAGTTTAAATTTTTCTTATAACTACAATTTGGATGTTTAAAAAAGAAATTTCCCAAATATACAAAAACTGAAAAATTCACTCTTAATAATACCTTCCAAAAAGCTTTAAAAGAGGTGATGAAATGCCTTCAGCAAATAATTTTTATACGGTTTTATACATAATATTAATTGCGTACTTAAAATTTGTTGGAAAACCTAAAAAAGCCTATAGATTATTTAGTAAGCTGTCAAACAAGCTGACGACGCAATGACTTGTCGCTGGTCTATAGTTTTGATTTACGACTAAGCAGGGGTGCCAAAATTTTTGGGTCTTTAGGCTGTCTACTTGATTAATGTTGACGGGAATATTAAAAAAAATTATAATTTGTTTTAGTTGTACATAAATTAAACGAAATTCAAACCTTTTAAGTGTTTGAAATTATGGAATTTGGAAGATTAATCTTATTTTAATAGAAAAACGCGCGTCAACTCGATGATAAAAATCGTTTTATTCATTTTTATACTTCACATACAACCAATGTAATATACCAAATATTCACAAAAGTAACTAATTTTGAGACATCTTTTTATAAAAGTACTTGTACTGATATAAAAATAATTGGCACCATGCTATATTTAGTCTAAAGAAAAAAAAATTGTACTTATAAAATGAAGCTTATTTAAACAATTAGCAATGATTACTATCAACTGTTCTTATCTGCATTTTCGTGGATACAGTGTTTTTGTGTTAACAATATATTTTTTAATGATAGATTTAAAGCTATGGCTATCAAGACTAAAAAAATATATTTAGCATAAACCAAGTACATAGGTTTAGTTTATAGTTGTGAAGTGTTACAAAATACAATCGATTTTCATTCTTACGAGTCAAGGATGACCGCGGACGGACGGTCGATCGCAGCCGACGTTTTTGTCAACCCTGATTTATGGGACATTCGTGAGAAGCTGCGACAATATTTGTTGTGCTGGAGGATTTATTGCAGCAGCCCGAGGCAATTGCTTAATTATCTATTCTTCGAGTTCCTCGCGGCCGTTTCGGTGTCGGAGATCCGCTGAAAAGATTCGGAGGCTCTTTTGAAATTGCGTCACGCAGCGGGGGTGTGTTGTGTGGAAAGTCGTAAGTCGAAAATAAACTGCGGACGCCCGGGACGACGGGAACTTCCTGACGAATTAATTCAGAATGGAAATGTGTATTACACAGATGACGAAACTTCTTTCCTTTGATACTCACTTGTATTGTTACACGTTAAATAGAGCAGCGTTGCTTATTTGAGTTGCGTGTTTAGGGTTATTCATAAAAATGCTAATTACAAAAAAAATCAGCTGTAATCTGAAACCAAGTAAAACCAAAACCATTTACTGCTACAAAGTATAAAAGCAAAAAGAATTTATCTCTTTCTCAACCTGAAAATGTGCTACAATACAAAAAATAATTGGTGTGCCAAAAAAATTTATAATTTGTTTTAGTTGTACATAAATTAAATCAAATTCAAGTGTTTGAAATTATGGAATTTTAAAGATTAATCGCGCGTCAACTCGATGATAAAAATCGTTTCATTAATTTTTATACTTCACATACGACCAATGTAATAAACCAAATATTCACAAAAGTAACTTATTTTTAGACGTCTTGTTATAAAAGTACTTGTACTGATTACTGATATAACAAATTTCTTTCAATAAATTGATTTTTACCATTTACCAAAAAAATTGGCACCATGCTATATTTAATCTGAAGAAATGAAAAATTGTACTTATAAAATGAAGTTTATTTAAACAATTAGCAATGATTACTATCAACTGTTCTAATCTGCATCGAACTAGGATAGATATTTTCAATATTTTTACAATATTCAAACTAGGATAGATATTTTCAGTCCATGCTATTTCTTAGCATCGGTTTATTTTCAATATATGCACTGGCAATCAAGATAAAAAAAATTGATTGCCGCAAACCCATAAGAAGATATCATTCTCTAGATTCAGCTATCTCACAATTCGAGTGTGAATATTCCAGGTGTGGAGTCCGCCTATGGTGGGGCTATCAAGTTATGGTTGTGTTTCAGCAGCGATAATTATAAATGAAGTTGTTTCCTGGAAATGATTCTCCCGGGAGCGGATCACTTTACATTATTCATGAGCTGAGTATTGAATTAAAGCAAACGGGAAGTGAAGAACCATTCGCCTTTAAAAAATGAAAATTTATGAAAACTCCCCGAGCCTGCCGAGTCGATCAAAGATTACATCGAGTCGCTGCGCTATATAGATACCGATCCCATTATTTAAGTTTCATTTTTAATAATGACTTGTGACTCCCTAAAACTTTGCTGATACTTGTAATACATAAATATACTGGAAGCCTGTGAGTATTCCCACAGCATATTTTTGAATAAATATAATGTATTTTTTAGGAAATCTATACACACATGAAAGGATAATAAAAATAATACGATTTCAACCCTCACCTTAAAGCGAATCTTATGATTAAGTTTTTTTATCTAATAAAACTACTATTGTAATCATTATATATAGGTGTGGAACCAAAGTGTCTAGATTTTGCTAGATACGAATTTTTAATGGAAAACAAATTGTATGCACAATAACCCGAAAGAATAAATAAAGCGAATTTATTAAATATTTAAAAGCAGTCATTGATAATCATGAAAGATGACATTTACTGATAAATCATT
Source organism: Atopsyche davidsoni (assembly GCA_022113835.1). NCBI lineage: Eukaryota > Metazoa > Arthropoda > Insecta > Trichoptera > Hydrobiosidae > Atopsyche > Atopsyche davidsoni. The sequence goes on from JAILWY010000012.1 coordinate 15,961,972, forward strand.
AGTAGATTATGAAATTGTATCCATTAGGCAATATTTGAAAACGATCTTAGAGTATTGTAATGAATTTAGAAAATTCGAAATACATCACTAAGTCGTAAAAACCCTGAACTTCTGGTAAGAAATAATTTAGAACTTTCATTAATAAATACCAAAACCTACAGTGCCATCTGCTAATATAGGCATTTTTTGAAAATAAAATAAAGTATTTTTTTTTATATGAACTATTTACAACTGGATTTAACCAGCGATTTTTATTTTATAGCATCAAAGTAAATATTTATTTTATTTTCTCACTGGTCGCTCTTAATATTCAATTATATTTAGTATTTAAATGTAGTCACAAAAAAACGCATTATAAAAAATAATACTCAATCAACTTAATACCAATTGATTAAAAAAAATAGGTCCATGTGAGATAGCAATGATTATACTATTGATATTTTGTATTAATTACAATTTCAAGATTTGTGATACAGTCACAAATGAATTTAATGTTCACTCGTCCTATTCGCTTCGTTTTTTTATATTACAACTCTTAATATTAAATATGTGGAATCATCGGTCGTGATACTCATAAAGCACAGACTAAGATATCGTAAATTGAACAACGGCTACTGTTTCGATAAATATCATGCGCGAAACTATAACTCGTTCGAGATGAATAAATTTACATCAGATAAGGCTTAGCGGGGCTCTCGAAATTACAAAGTATATCTTTTGGATCCAAAAATGATACACTGCCTTAAATTTATTTTAATGCACCATCGAAGCCTTGTTTTATTTTTATTATTAAAATAGTACCATCACATTTTTACTCAAAATAATAATCGTAGTATTTACAGTTCGTAAAAATGAAGTCAAGACAACGCAAAACAAAAAAAGACAAGACAAATTCAAGCACAGATAATTTATACGTCGAGTCAATAGATTGAAATATATCTGGTATTTGTTTTTTTTTTAAACAGGTATTACTTTTTATGAAAGCGAATTAAATATTAATTTCCTTAAATATTCGAGGCAAGATTTTTTATTTAAGATCAAGACAAATCTCGGAAAACATTACCTTAAAGATAAAACAGCGAGTCAATTCGGAGAACGTATCTATTATTTGTAATATTTTATTTATAACGTTAAATATTTTACGATGTAAAATAACATGCAAATATAAAAACAGACCCAAGAAATTGTGAAACAATTTTTTTTTTTAAATAGGCTAAGAATGATTTTTATAAGAAATACGATAATGTAAATAAGTTGATATTAAGATGTTAGAAAATATTTCGTTATAAAAAACTAAAAACGTTCAGATTCGTAATCAATAAACTATAATTAAGTTATATAATAAGCAGTATTTTTGCATCGATTGCAATAAAACAATTGGTTAAAAATTGTTGCAATCACAGCGGGTATACTTATTTTTACCTCGTTAGTGTTTTGCTTTCTAGGTTGCAATTAGTTCTTAAATACTACAAAAAGTATTCTTGCTATTAGCTAAGTGCAATTATGGTACACCAAATCTACTTAGTGATATAAAAAATATAACAAAAAAAATACCACCAACACTTATATCTTCGTACATCAAAATAAATTAAAAATTTAAAAAAATATCCCAATATTGAAAAAAATAAGTGGCTTGTATTAAACTTTTAAATAAATATTATGTAACTACTTTATTAAGTGTCCAATAATATCGGAGCTGGGTTATTTATTTTATTGATTGATTATTTCAATTGAATTTATGTAGATCCACGTGGATATTAAAAGAAATACTAATTGCAGTTGCATAAGAATACCGATATAAGACGTCGAGTCCTGAAAACCAGGCACGAAGAAGGCTACTGAATAATTGAATAACCACTCATCGTTCTACGTCAAATATGAAATTGATCGTCCATGAATAATAAATTCTAGACATATTAATTATAAAATAAAATATATATATAAAACTACACAGTTTTTATTTTTTGATTCAAACTTTACATAAAAACCACTAAGGCAATTTTTGTATTTAATAAATTTGACTTTTTAACCAGGAATAACTGATATTTTATGGCAAAAGTAGATAACTCTAAATAAATAATTTTCAATGTGTTTTTAATATTTAAAACCATATAAATTTATAAAATACTTTACACGTTACTCAAAAAATTAAGCAAATTCAAATAATATTAGCAAAAATACTATGAGGTTTTTATTTTATTCCGAAATCGACACGATATTATTTCTAATGACTGGTTTACAAAATAGGATAAGAAATGTGTTCGTTTTAGCATTTGATAAAATTATATTTTATAATTTATTTATCATATATTTACCCCTTTTTTTCGTCAAATCAAGAAGCAGATGAGATCCTTTCACTTTTTAATATCTTCCACAAATCACTATACACTAAAAACGAATGTTACATGTTATGTACAAAAAAAATGTTGCATGCAACGCCTTCGGAGCGATGTTCCACGCGGTCTGTTTTTTCTAGAAAAAAAATTACTGTCGTACTTGCAACACGAGGTTGAAGATCGAAAAAAATATTATCAGCGTATTGAATTTTCAGATTTTTTATTCGTCAAAAGGTTACCGAATAATATTGCGTACAAGAACCGCGCCGGTCTTTTCACCTGAGGATTCACTCCGTGCCGTGCGCAGGGACGCGGGGAGGACTCGCGGGCGCATAAACAGTAATGCCCCAAAAAAACTCTACGTATTGATGACACTAATATATAATCGTTACAATCGAAAACGTAAAAAAAATTTGTACAAGTAAGTTGGATTTGAGTTTTTTTAATGTTTTTTTTTTTTTTTTTGGGATTCGGGTACGGTTGCGAGCACAGTGTTTACAGCTGTCCGCGTGCGGTGACGGAGATGGAGGTTGTGGTTTCGGGTGGCGCGGCACTGTACCCCGGGTGGTTTGTTTGTGTCGCGGCGCGTGCAGGCGGCGCGGGCTGCAGGCTGGCTGGCCTCGCTCGCAGAGACCTCAGCTCAGACTGGCCGGGCCGCGCCGTACGCAGATTTCCGCGGAGGGAGCCGAGCGCGCCCGAGGCCCGGCGGAGACGCCCGAGCGGCTCCGAGAGGCGCGGTGCGTGCCGTGCGTGCCGCGCGTGCCACGAGACACGGGGATGCTGCCCCTGATACTAATTCATTAACAGTAATGCAATAGCCTCGGCACATCTGCAACTTGAGCGCAAAAAGCGAGCAAAGAAAAAATGTTAAAATATCAGAAGTTGGACAAATCTTTGTATACGTGAAAAATAACATATTTTTGAATAGTATACTTGAGTGATTTTCCACATTTTTATTTTTATTAGTGACCGGTTTCGCCAACCTTTCACGTTGGCATTATCAAACAGAGTGAGATTTTCTATAATAATAAACAATTAGGTAAACAATTGTTAGAGGGAGAGATTGTTGAAAAGAGAGAGAATGATTGTCAGGTGGTAAGGGCTAATGTGATTTTAAGTATTTTATTCAAAAATATTAAAATGGAATTCCACCAAGTACTCTTTGTCAAAAATATTGAATTTCTTAACATATTTTTGAGTGATTTTCCACATGTTTTTATTTGTGACCGGTTTCGCCAACCTTTCACCTTCAAACTTTTCGTTTTGTTAAAATTTGCAATTGTGTAGAATCCTCCACTTGTCAGGTGCATTAAAATCACATAAGCCCTTTCCACCTGACAATTATTCTCTCTCTTTCCAACAACCTCTCCCACTAACAATTGTTTACCTAATTGCTTATTATTACTAATATTTCAATATAATTCATATATAGGTTTACATGACCATGATACACCGGTCGTGTAAACCAGGAGATGTGGGTTCAAATCCCACACAAATCACGATGATATTTCTCTGAGAGTTTCTTTAAATCATCTTATATATATGAACTAATGTGCTTAATCATATTAGTAATAATATAATAAACCCGTAATAGTTAATAAATACGCATCTGATTGACCAATCCATAAAATAGATATACATAATTGCTTATTATTATATAAAATCTCACTCTATTTGATAATGCCGACGTGAAAAGTTGGCGCAACCGGTCACAAATAAAAACGAACACGTGGAAAATCTCTCAAGTATTTTACTCAAAAATATTAAAATGGATTTCCACCAAGTACTCTCTTTCAAAAATATTGAATTTCTGAAAAAGAACACTCAAAATATTTTTTTAATAAAAAGCTGTTTTTTTTTGGGTGTTTACCATAATTGTTAATTCGACATTTTAGCTTAAGTATTGAAGATGTAAGCTCTTCTATTGTTTCTGTAGCTTGCTACAGAAGGAGTATCAGATCTAAACGCCAGAAGGAAAGGATCTTTGTAAGGAAAGAATTATATAATAATGCTATTGGGCAGCAGCAATACGCAGATTTTTCCTTCCCCTGCAGACCCACTACACTATTTTCCCCTTAAAAAACCATGAAGACTGGCTCAGCATGAGTATATGCTCAGTGAAATGGTTGCCAACCTCGTCTGGGGATAGGCACTTGATGAAGAATGAAGATTGAAGATTGTAGCTTGGTTTCTTGGTTTTATTTGACCATCGTGACTTTATACCAGGTGTACTCCTAATTAATTTCCGGTTTTTTTCGATAGATGGTGTTCTGTATTTTGCTTTGCTGTTGGTAGCACTTATATGTCATTTTGTTAAGTAGTTATCGAGTGTCTAAACGGCGTTGAAGTTTTCCTAAAAAATTATTTTAGAAAGTTTTTATTGCGTGTCAAAGATGTCTGCATTCGTACCGAATTTTGAACATATGCGCCATGCATTGCTTTTCATGGAAAAAAGTGTCCGAGAGCCACCGTGCGCTTGTGGAAGTTTATGGCAATCATGCTTTAACACTTCGAACATGTGAAACGTGGTTTCGACAATTCAGAAATGGAGATTTCGACCTGAACGACGTCGCATGCTCCGGAAAGCGAAAATCGTTTGATGACGTCGAATTGCAAGCGTATTGGATGAAGACGATACGCAAACGCAACGACAGCTTGCAGAAGCGCTGGGAGTTCAACAGCAAGCAATCTCCAAACGTCTGCGAGCCATGGGGAAAATTCAGAAGTGCGGAAAGGGGGTGTCGCATGAACTGACCGAGAGACAAATGGAAAATCGAAAAGTGACATGTGAAATGCTGCTTCAACGATACAAAAGAAAGTCTTTTCTGCATCGTATTGTTCCTGGCGATGAAAAATGGATTTTTTTAGAGAACCCTAACCGCAAAAAATCGTGGGTGAGTCCAGGTGAAGCATCGACATCGACGGCACGGCCAAATCGTTTCAGTCGGAAGGCCATGCTGTGTGTGTGGTGGGACCACACCGGTGTTATCTACTTTGAACTGCTGAAACCTGGTGAAACTGCGAACGCCGTTCGCTACGAACAACAAATCAAAGATTTGAGCCGAGCAATTGCGGAAAACCGACCAGAATATAAAGAAAGACAGAAGCAGGTGATTTTGCTCCATGACAATGCACCATCGCATAAGTCGAAACACGTTCGCGACACGCTGGAACAACTCCAGTGGGAAATGTTTGATCATGCGGCTTACTCACCAGACTTGGCCCCATCGGACTACTACCTCTTTGCTTCGCTGGGCCACGCACTTTCTGAGCAGCGCTTCGATTCTTATGAAAATTTTCGAAATTGGCTCACCGAGTGGTTCACCACCAAAGACAGTCAATTCTATTGGCGTGGTATCCACAAATTACCGGAAAAGTGGAAAAAATATATAGAAAACGATGGAAAATATTTTGAATAAAATATCTTTAACACTTCTCTTGCAATATTGTGTTTTATTTACAAAAAAACCGGAAATTAATTACAAGTACACCTGGTAAGTAAGATATGAATATTTTCAAACTTTTTTTACTTGATAACGAAAACATCTTGTTAATCGAAATCCTGCAAAAATGTGTATTTGTTTAAACAGTTTATCTCTATGCTATCAAATAACAGTGCACTTAAGATTTATTTCTCGTATAATATTAAAAATAAATTTCATGCCAACGAGGGGCAGCTCTCTGCTTTGGGAGGCCCGGTCAAGCGGCCATTTCCGAGGTCTTTAGGGTCGTTTTAGGACCCCCGGGGGCGGCGGAGGACAGTCGGAAGTAATCTGAAGCCTCCCTGGACCTCCCCCGCCCTTACTCTTCATTTTTACACTCGCCCTTGGGAGGAAGCAAAAAAACAAACCTGACAAAATCTGCGATAAATATTTATGATTTATTTTGGTGATATCTGCAACAAATATAAATGATTTGAAACAGTCTGGTTTTATTTTTAATACTTAATATTTATCAAAGTATAATTAAATTAAATATCATTTATCATATTAAGTTCTTGCGTCAGCCGTCAAAATAATTTTGTGAAGAGATATATAATTACAAAGATTTCTCCTATAGTAAGATCGTAATCTCTTAGGCTTTCAGGGGCTTTTTTTTTGTGAAATACTGTTGTTTACATAATAAATAAAATATATTTAATACATCATCTACTACAATTACTAAAATATACGAAAAACTGTCAAACTCTCTGGTAGAACTCTCAAAATTGTAAAAAATATATTATAAAAAATTATTGCATGTATTTTATATTACTGTCATAAATTTTCGTCTATTGTTTATAGCAAACTTTTTAAAAAGACAGTTATTTCTTAATGGTTTTCCAAAAATAGATTTGCTTTTAAATATAGTTTAATCCATATTAAATGCCATTCAGTGTATTGGGATTAAGATTAATCTTTAAAATCTCCATATTCATAATTGATATTTATACCGCGGCCGGTCGGTAATTTATACGGGCGCGAGATCTGTCTAACGTACTCCCCCATTAATCCGGGCTTCATTAATTCATCTTAGCCGCGTCGTACATACGTACGGGGCGCTTTACAACCTAAACTAATCTCACCCCCGCTGGCACCCCCGCACAATCAGCTCATTACTCGGTGTCGCTGCCTAAGTGCAGTGCACCTCGTCTGGACCTCTGCTGCCTGCGAAGTAGACTTGAAATCACAAAAGATGATTGACTCAATATTTTTTTTATAATTTTGAAAATGGCAAACTATTTCAATGTTAAATATATAAATGTTTATTATTGATTTCTGTGAAGACCGTCTCACAGGAAGTACGATTTTGCCTTTACAGGTTTGATTGATTGATAATGATTAAGTACATTTTTTCAAATATTGAAAATTGATTAAAGAAACTCTTAAGCTCATATGGCCTTAATTATACAATATTTAATTGGGATAATAAGTACGTTGTTTCATTTATAGGACATGATTGTTAAAAATTCTTGCTTTGTACAAGTGATTCGTTGGTATAATTGGTAATGCACCGGCCATGTAAGCTTGGGGATGTGGATTCAAATCCCACACAAATCACGATGATATTTTTTAAAGAGTTTCTTTAATCAATTTTCGATATTTTAAAAAATGTACTTAATCATTATCTATATAAATGTTTTTAAATATGCACTAAGGCTATTCCAAGCTAGAAACCACCAAAACTCTCCCTATTGGTTAGAACCTTTTTATTTATGATTTTTTTATCTTTACGCAGAAATGTTTATTTTATCTGGGCTTGTTTGTTTTCCCCCAGAGAGTTGTTTTAAAATATAAATTTTAAATTTCGATAAAGTATTTTTTGTAAAAACATTCCAAATCGAGTATTCAATTATCCGAATCACGAAAATTGCCTGAAAATTACACGATCCCCGTAAACTACAGTCGACAGTCGATGGTCACTAACCTAATTTTTTAAAATTATTTTCATTATTTTTGCTGGTTTATTGTTCAATCTTGGTTGGACTTATTTTTTTGTTCAATCTAATCTTCTTTTGTGTCTCGAAGTCTACTTTTAACTTTTTCAGTTGAAGGAGTGAAATACCTGGTCCTTCACCAGACCGCGGAGGACAGTAATCTCTGACTTGCCACTGGAATCGATCCTTTTTATAGAGCGGACTATTTGTTCAAGAAGGCTTTGTTTTTCAATCCTAATTAATGGCTATGCCCAGTGTTTTACCGGAGTAACATAATGTAATTGAAATAAATGACACATTGAATTTCAATCCTGTGATAAATAACTCACATAAATTTTGGACGGATTAATGACGCGTTTGTCATACCGTGGGGCTTCGTCTGTTTGTGTGCCTGGCTTATTATATTTTTCGTTGTGTCACATTCTTATCTAAACAATTACAATTTAAGGGTCAAGAGTTTTTACTAAAAAAAATTACAATGACACAAACGGAAACATCGATACGTCAAAAATATAAGAAAATACCTTCCGCTCCAGGTATCCCTCAGGCTAAAGCCTTTACTCAGTAATTAGACCCCTCAATGGATACGATCTGGCCGCGTGCGTGCGTCCAATTTTTTATTTGGCAACCCAAAATAACGATCGACGCTATCCTCCCCAAGGGGAGTACAGTATACGGCCTTAAATCAGGACACGAGGGGGCAGAGGGTGGTGGCAACAATGCAATCAGCGTAAGCTTCGTTCAGGACACCTGGACTTCACCACCCACGATGAAGCCCATGAGATTTCTGCTAGAGCCACGTACGACAGAACTTAAAAAACTATTAAAAAATCTTATACATAAACCAATTGTAATAATAACATTTACACTTATAGAAGACAGCAATATTAATCACGAATCCGATCATATTTACAAAGAATACAACGAATTATTTATAATAAGTAAAAATTCTAACAAAATGTTAAACCCTTAAGAGAATAAAAGTTTTACGGTTTTAAATATGTGTATTAATATCGGCAAACTTATAAAAAATATTTTTTAAGATAATTAAAGATTATGACGCTGCACTTGCTGTACAGTATATATCTATTTTGTGATTATTTAAGAGCATACTGGCAGCTAATGCTTAACAAAGACATCACAAACGAAAAGTTCGCCGATTCAGTCAGCCGAATGAAATCTATTATTACTTGTTTTAGTCAAAAAGAAAAGATAAAACAAATTCAGTTTGCTCAGAAGTGTTTTCCTCAGGTGGTGCTTTCTAGACTGGGCGGCCTGGTCCGCTCTGGGGATGATTTAACAGCCCCCTGACATATAGGCACACCCCTGCCTCCCTGTTCCGTAGAGACGCGGGCGGAATCTACAACCTACGATTGATTTATTATTCTTGTTTTCATTAAGCACGTGATTTTATTTAATATAAAATTTTCATTATTTCAAAACAAAAATATCTTCTTTTCATCAACAAAAAAAAACCGGTTAAATTATATCCAAACGAAACATAAATTTATATTAAACAAATCTTTATTATAATTTTACAATATTTTGGCACCTATAAAGCCGAAATATATGTTGGCAAACTTTTTTTAATTTCAATTTAAATATAATTTTATAAATAATTTTAAATACCACGTATACATCGATTTTATATCTACATAAATATTCATTTATCTTTGCTGCGATTATTCTAAAAAAATCAAACATTCCTCTCATGTTTTGTATATAATACAAAGTACATCAATTTAACAAAACACCATTGATATTAATTTCACAAAGATATTTAGAAATCAAACTATAATATTAGTTTATACTACATTTTTTCTTTGTGCTAAAAATATACTGCTTTCTGAATTATTTTTCTCTGAAAAGCTGAAGATCATGTTTTACACAGATAGATCCCTTGATAATAATTTTATAGCAAAATCTACGCTCGCCTTTATCAGCCTTTTTTTGTGATTACTCAGGCACGTATATTTTTAAGTATTTAAGTTATAATATGAAAACTAAAATAACGGCTCAGAAAGTGTACGATGCTTAAGTGTGGTCGCTATCTCTACACTTCGGTTCAAAGTTTAATCCGACGTGTTGTCCGCCGAGTGGAGTGTCATAAAAAGCAGAGGCACGCGGCCCCGGCTTTACGAGACCATCGCGTGAACTGTCACCTGAACCTCCTTGTTTTATGACAATTAGGATAAGACGATCGTGTAGGCGACCGCCTCCATTTTATCCTAGAAAAACCCTCAAAACTATCTCAACCGCCCCTTGCGTTAAATATATATTCTGTGTAAATTTTTATTAGTGTATGTCCACTGGCAACTTTGTATGCAATGCGGTTGATTACTTTGGTCTATGGTTTACATAAAAAAGAAACATTGCAAAGAAATGTAGAAGTGATTTGTTCAAGTGTACATGATTTAAGTATTTAAAACCAAACTCAATAATGAAAAAACCTGCGCGCAGGATCAGGGGATAGCCACACACCTGTACCTTGTCAACATCAGGTGTAAAAAGATGCCTACGTTCGTCAACTACATTTGATAAAACGTAGTTAAATTTAATGTACAGTAACACCTCGATATAACAGACCACTATTAACCGGACAAATAAAACTTGATTCCTTTTTAGTAGGATATCCGAAAACAAGCGCGTCGATATTAAACAGCAACGTCACTTCACGGCGAGTGTCCGAAGACAATTAAATAATATTTTGTTTGTGTTTTGTATGGTTTATTTATATCTAAATACATACAGAGTATTTTCAAAAAAAAGTTTTTTTATAAAACGGACTTTCGGCTTTAACGGACACCCCCCCCCCCCTCCTCAATTGGTCCGTTATATCGAGGTTTAACTATATTGTCACAGTATACATTCTAGTCACAGCTGCGATATTAACGTATTAACTAAGTTCTAAAAATAAACAAAATATTTCCTTTTTTTACTGTGGGGTATGCCCACAGTCCATAGACTGAAAAAATCCTATCACATAACTTGGCATTGAGTTATTTTAATATCATATTGCTAAAGAATATAAATTGCTTATTTGGCGTGAAAAAAATCAGTCGCGTTTGTAAAAATATTTTCAATTCCACCGATAGGTGGCAGCAGCATCGCCAATGGCGGATTACTGAAGTCGTGTTTGCGACATTTTCGGACTGAAGGCTCAATGGAAAATGCAAATGTGTAGCGGCAATACAGTATGATCAATAGACGCCCAAAAGACCCAATGGATATTCATTGTAAAAATATCAACATGTCACAAAAAATATCACTCTTCAGCATTGACAATTTGCAAGCACTAATTGCACATAAATTAACAATTTTTATGAATACATTTTTTTTTACTTGTATGTTTATAATAAACGATTTCTTTCTTCGGTTGTATCGGTAGTCAATGACAAAAATCGTTCGCACAAGAACGAGTTGCAGAACAAATGTAACACCTGCCTATTTGTTATTTTTTTCTCTCCTAACTGCTTTTAATTCGTGTGTTTATTTCCAGGGTGTTTGTGTCCACAAAACTTTGACTTATCTGTTTTTAGTTTTTTTAAATAAAATTTGTTAAAAAGTTAGTTTGGAGTGAAAATGTTTTATCAGTTTGTGAATAATGTTAATACAAAAAAATGCAAATTTATATTTGTCTTCGTATGAGTTTGCATAGCGATTCAACTGCGATTTCAAGGAGTCCGTGGAACAAAATATACTTATTAGAAAGTGAAAAAGCACAAGACCTGCTATAATTTAGCATTTTAGCATTTTTAGAGAATTTTAAATTATTGCTATTAAAATGTGACGCGCTAATACATGTTCCATACAAATTTCGTGTGCGAAGAATTGGTTGATTTATACAATCCTGCCATACGCCATAGCGGTTTTGAAATTATCATTTTATTGAATATTGTAAGTGATAAATGCCATAAATCAGATAAAATAAAATGTCCGATCAATAGTGTTTGCTTTATCTACCGTTTTTTTTTAATTCAAAGTACTATTAAATAAAATTAATCTCACTCTTTATTAGTTGAAGATCAGGTTGAAAAAATAAAATTAAATATGTACTCCAAAATATGAAATACTACAAATACAATAACTTAACAAAATTTAAATCACCGCTTAAAATTGTACTTATTAGTAACACAAGAAGGTACAAGTTGTTTTTTTTTACAAAACAATATAATAAAAAAAAACACTTAAAAGTTATTGACCTGAATTATTTCTTAACAATAAATCATTATAAATTAAATATTTCTGCATATTTTCTTTTAGACGTGAACATGTTTTAAGTTGGTCGACGAATAGAATAATCATTAAAATTTAATAATTTAGTGTCAGTACGTTGCGAAGCGTATAATATGAGTCGACTTTGATGATACATACAAAATTGTTTATAATTGAATGACTGCCTCGTACATCTGTATTTACATACAAAATACAATGAAACTTGCATTTGGACTATTCACTGTGATTATTTAAATTGCATTACGTCCAACTGTGACATTGGATTTCGTTTTTATTTGCTTAAATTTTATTCACACACGATTTATACAAAAAAATACTTTTATGATCCTTCATTCTTTTGTGATTTTAATGCGGTCTGTTTTGAAGGGAGTTCAATATTCTATGAAGTGCTTGCATAAGTATTTTTTGTAAATGTTTGCCAAAAAAAATTATGCAAATGTGTTATTCATAGAGGACATTAAAACGCGGTAGCTCTGACGCATGACTGGACTAATGCGCGTTTAACTTATCATTTAAATTTTTTTACCTCTTATCAATTTATAAAAATTATATATTTAATAATATTAAAAAACGACTCTTTGATAGCGAATCTGAATCGATGTATATTTATACTTATGCATATAATTTCTCAAACAGAAATCATAATACGTTGAAATTACATAAATAGTTAACGATGCTTATATTTTAAAATTTTATAATAACTAGTTTTGCCAAACGTTTTTAATGGCTGCTAGCCTTACTAAATGCTTCAAAAAAATACTAACATTACAACAACATATACATTATTATTTATCAAAACTTCTATGGTAATATTTATTTTAAATTGGTCGATCAATATCAAATTGATAAAAAAAATGCCGTTGGTTAAAATAAGCGCATGAATAAAAATTAAATTCTATTTTAATTGAAATAATTTATCTTCGCGATCGGTTCAAGATAAACCTCAGCATTTCAAGTCCTAAAGAGTATTTTTTTCAGGAACAGTAAAACATATTTAAATCTGATAAACTTTGAGAAACGTCTATTATTTCCAGGTTTCTCATTAGAGTCTTATCTGGCCGCGGAGCCGCGCCGATAAGGGCAGGTAGTCCGCCATTTTCAGTAAATTTCATTTACGTTATCGGCGAGTCAATTAACACCGCGCATACCTGGGGCTCCTCGTGATAGGCAGGCAAGTAACGAATTAACCGAAAATAAAACCATTTCAAGTAAAAATTTACACACATAACTTATATGACTTCTTTGGGCACGCTATTTATATTCAGTTATCCGAAAAAATATCGCAATTGTAAAATATAAGGTTTTTGTATCAATATTTCATAAATATGCCACTTACAACGCAAACAAGTAAACAACGACACACTATGATTTTTTCATAAATATATAATAGTATAAAATGTCTGAGTTATCAAGTTTTAGAGATTTTAAAAAAGCAGTGTTTTGTGCTTTGGATTTGCGTGATATTAAATAAAGGGTTTCAAAATAAAAGAGGTGATTATCATCTGAAAAATGCTTGTGTAAGTACTAAGGCGTGTAGTGCATTTATCAAATAAGTTAAACCAAAATTAATTATAATTATCAGATCCGATTATATGACCAAGTGTAAAAAAAATTAAAGAGTTGTTTCCTGAAGACTGACTACTGAAACGATTTGCTACTCAAGAAAACCTGCATTTACATCTTAAGTCACAATACTAGTAATTTCGATCATAGTTCTTTATATATTGTGATTTTAATATGATATATAGTATAATAATGTAGTGAAAACACACGCGCGCGACCTAGATTGACTGACATACCCTTCTCAATACAAAACACTCCCTCAAAGTTCCGACCCCTTTAAGGCTTTTAATCAGATTGCAGGGCGGTGAGTTGTGAATGTCAGCGAAGATACCATCGCGGGGTGGGCCCTCCAAGGGAGAAATTCATAAAAAAAACGCAAACCAACAACTGTATTTGCACAAATTTCAGCTGAAGATTATACAATTTTTTTATCTTTACTCATGAGCAAGAGACATCTGAGCTCGAAAAATTTGAACGCAGAGTTTCTTATCATGCTGCTCTATGAGAATATAAAGAGAGCTCTTGTATACTACACATTTTGAAGTTCAACGAAAGCATATCAATAATAATGTGGTAACCGTCACCTCAAAATAGAAAAGCTGAAATGAAGACTAAAAGCGTCCATTAGCTTGATATAAAATATTAAATACAAATATGTACTGTATAGTTTAATAAAAAATAATATATTTAGATACACAATAATAGTAGTATAATTAATCAAGTCATTGTTTATAAAAATTAGATAACATAGCACCTTGAATAACTTAAGGTAAACATTAGGACTATTTGCACCTTGGATCACCAGGACCCTGTGGAATTGGATGATGAGGAGAAGCACCTCGTCCAAAAGTCGTCGATGGTGTGGTACACGTGCTTGGTGACGCCGGACAGTCCGTGGGCTTCGTCAGGGTAACTCTGCATTAAAAAAAAAATTCATATGCCGTTCAAATATCCACTTAAGAAATATATTTTCATACAGTTCTTTTGTGCTCTTACCATCTGCTCAAAGGATATGTCAGCCTCCTGCAGGGAGCGCGCAAGAGCCATGGCGTTCTGGTAGTGCACGTTGTCGTCTGCGTTGCCGTGCATCAGCAGGAATCGCCTTCCTCGCAGCAGCTCAGCTCGGAAGTTGACGTCACCAAGAGCATACCCCAGCGCGTTATCTTCCAGAGACGGCATCCCCATGTACCTTTCTGTGTATATCGAATCTGCAAGGAGTTGTTACGAGGACATTGAGCATCACCGAGAGATCTTCAAAGCTATACAATGTAGTGCGCAACAAGTGAGCAAAAAGATTCACACCGGAATCAAATAATTTCGCCATGGAGAAACATGCGTTTTTTGCATATAAACAAGCGATTTGAGTTCATATTGCGCTTTCATGGGGGAGGCGCGCTTCATCCCCTGCACGGGGCGGATTTCAAGCAAACGGAGCGGGAAACGACTGATAAAATGATAACGGATATCGCGTCGATACCGATAACGGCGCCAACACCACGTGGCCGAATAACGCTTCGTTATTGCCGCTTGTAACGGAATCCCGCCGATCCCGGAGCGCTAATGAAACGCTCCGTCCGCAAATGGATCCCGACACGACAGCAGTATCCCTCAATTAGTCTTTGAATTTCCGTTGAAATGATGCTGACTAAATCGAATTACTGCACAAATTTTACACTGTGGTTTTATATACTGGCAATTTGCATGCAACGGCTTTTCGTGCAAAATGGAGCCAAGGTTGACTCACATGTGAGTGAATTGATGAGTGGCGTGCGATGAGTTTTGATGTAGAGTTAGCAATCAATACATCCCTTTACAAATTTAAATATAACATAGTACAAGGCAGTGGCTGATTATTCGATAATGATATGAAACTACAGCAATTTGTTAAACTGTTTAAAATTATGAACATATTTTAATTTTAAATATAATAACATCATTTAAATTACGTATTTTGAAAGATAAAATAACATTATGGAGGTGGGATTGGTTTCACTGGCCTTACTCACGCCACTGGAGAAAATATACCTGACTAGCATTACCAAATAAAGTAATTTGATTACGATAATGTTAAGTGACAGTATTGTTACATACTCTGTATAAATTATGCAATTACGACTTGCAAAGCATGGTAATTTGCACCAATAAGAGTCTTAATGGTTAAACCGTGGACTCTTGATCGAAAAGTCTATGCTCATTCTCTGTTTAGACAGTTGATTCCCAAAGGTTGATTAGGCTGACGCTTTTTTCAGATTAACTATATATTGAGGTTGCTTGTGTCAATACAAGTTGTTTTATTTATTTGTTCATTTGTATATATGCTTACCATAGTAAAGCCATGATGTAACAGGAGCAACTGACACGCCACACTTGAAGACGTGAGATTCGTCCTTGGTGAGTGCCATGGCTGTGGCGTACCCGCCGTAGCTCCAGCCCCATAGGCCCACTTTGGTTTTGTCTATCCAGGAATACTTGTCAGTGAGGTATCTATTACAGAACAGAGTATTAGTAAAATGCAAAACTTATACATATTTATACATTTTAATGGTTCATTTTAGAATGAAAATATTTTAGCGAAACCACACACACCTATCAAAAACCTAAGATTTTTTCTTTTAAATAAAATTGAGTTTTTATTTCAAAAAATATATTTTAGATGTATTAAAATTGATAAAGAGAGTAGGTTACAAACATTATGGTTTGAGAGTACTTTTGCCTTTGATGGGTTTCTTAAGGTTGTCTGTATTGTTCAACTAACCTGGTAACATTAATGACATCTTCTATTTCCACTGTGCCCATGTTGTTGTTGATGGTAAAAAGCATGTCTTTTCCTTTCAGGCCAGACCCACGGCCTTCGAGGAAGCAATAAATGACGCTGCGGTTGGTAGACATATACGTTTGATATGCTTTAAAGAAAAAAATACTCAATTAGCTTTTAATAATCATCACAAAGTTTTTAAAACTACCAATGATCGTCTCCATTTGAACAGAAATTAAAAAAACCTAAATTTCAATTTAAAATAAACAAGTAAAGCTAATACATATAAAATATGTCTAAACTTACATAGTCCAAAGGTGTCCAGCACCCTTGCGGAGTTGGGTCCAGTGTAAATGTTGACCACCATGGGATATGAGCCTTCAGGGTCGTTCAGGTCTAGCTGGGGTGGAATGAACAGCTTCACTGCAGCCTCGAAGCCTCCAGGAACAGGAACACGAAGGTTTTTCTGTTGCGGCTGCCAGTATTCCCTGATAGATGATCTCAATTCTCCGTTGTCTTGCCAGGATATTATTAAATTATTCTCCTGAAAAAGACCATTAAATTGTTTTATTAAAATTTACAACAGGCTTCATTAGATGTGCTCACTGTTTATATTGAAATCTCTGTTTAACTACCACCAGAAAATAGACACTAAGGTAAGATTTAACAAGTTGATGGAAACATGTGCTGTATTTGAGGAGTTGAGAAGATGAGAAATATTCACCTTTCCACCATAGAGGAGGACTTCGACTGGACTGTCCGGAGACTGGCAGGAGAGGGCGATGTACTTGCCACCAGGAGACACGCTGGCTCCAGCGTAACGACACGACACCGGAGCATCACACGACAGGCACGAGTCTTTCACGCCGCCCACGTGCACGTTTCGTCTCCAAGGTTCACCCTCCGAAGTGCTCAAGTAATAACTGTAAAATTAAAGGATTAATATAAAGCATTTTTAAGCAAAGATCTGGTATCTGGAAAATGGTTCTGCGCAGTTGGTAAATGTTCCCACACAAGGTTCTCCTCCTGGTTCCAGCCCGCGATGGAGGTGACTGTCCTCGCGCCGGAGCTGACTGCCTGCGGAGCCTCCGCCCTGCCACGGGAGTGCTGCACCACGTGGAACCACTCGTTTCCTCCGTTGGGTCCTTGCGCCACAGGCTCCACGTCCAGCCACGGCCCGCCGCGTTTGGAGGAGAAGAGGGGCGTGGTGACGTCCACCCACCCAGCAGGCTCGGATCGAGTCAACTCCTGAAAACATAAATAAGTTCACTCAAGGGTCTAGGTCCCATAAACAAGTTTTTTTTTTATCATTTTCTAGTCCGTTTTGCGAAAAATCGACTGCACTAATCAAAAATATTTAAATGCAAAAAGTTTGATACATCCCTTCTTCCGAACACAATATATTTTTATTTCTTATAAATTTACTATTATGATAAATATGTGTTTTTCCGATTGAAGTGTAGGAATTTGGAGATTCGTCCGGTACATTTTCCAAGAATCCTAAACATTTAAAAGTCATTTTTTCAATTGGAATTGAAGGATTAAATATAAACCATGTGCGTCTTATAAATTTAAAAATTAAAAAAAAAAAATCATTAACAAACTTTGGTTTTGAAAAGTCGTCATTTTATCCAATTTTTCAATATCTTCAAGATTTTATTTTACCCTAAAAATGGACGTAAATTAAATAATAAAAATTGGTAAATATAATTTATAGTTTTCTCAATACTCTGTAAAAAAAATCAAGTGGCAATTAAATTAATTAAATGACACGATTTCGCCAGGTAATGGACTGCCTCTGGTGTCCGGTTGGACACCAGAGGCAATTAAAAGGCTAGAAGCAACTGCCTTAAAGCCTCATACTAAAACAACTCAAATTTATTATTTTACAGTGGGAGCTGTTTTGCTGAAAAAAGACGTCGTTTGGCAGTTCAAACACAAAAACGCTCTTTATCAAAATTATTTTCAGTATCCCTAGCAGTTTGGCTAAATATAAGTGATTTGGACTGTTTGAAATACGACAGCAAAAATATGCATTATTTATTTGAAAAACGCGAGAGCAAACACCCTTAACATAACTGAAATATTCCAGCTCAAATTAATATCCGTGTGATTATGCAATCATCTGTCATTTCATAAGCCGATAGTGAATTTGAATAATGAATTACGTAATGTTTTATCTCATACAAAATATATCAACAATGGGAAAATTCCAAAATGAGAAACCATTACGTCATAATTTAGGCCGATCAATCATTGATTGTATTGTTTGAAACAAATGTAATTGATGAAAAGTAATATTTAATATAATTTAAGATTAAAAGCGATGTGTATTATTGTTAACTCAAGGCCAGCACGGTTCAATGCCGATAAGGTTTCTGCATGGACCTTCCAAAAATTTCGTGAAAATCCATGACCTAAATTATTTATTGCAAAAGTAAGCGACATATTCCCTCGATTTTCACACACTTCTTGATGCAACTTTTACAGCTTTTAAAACTACATACAATATTTTTCACCATAATAAAGTTAAATTATGTAAAATGTAATTTAAGTATGATTCTACGCAGTTTATTTCAAGATCTAAGATTTTGTCACAAAACTTGTTTTAAGTTATCGCTTTTCCTTATAACATGTAGAAAATAACAAGTCTGTCTTTGTTAACTGTTTGTTGCTTTTACTCCAAAAACGGTTTAGTAAAAAATTTGCACAAATACATCAATAAAAATTTCTCGGCTTGGCATTACCTTGGTGCAGCCGCTCTTGTCCATGTCGCAGATGACCAGGACGCTCTTGTTCTGTCTCCTGTTCAACCACATGGCCACTACCTCATCACCAGAGGCCCAAGTCACCGTTCCCAGAATGTGATCACTTCCGACGTCTTCCACCGGAGCTTTCAAGGTTACCCAGGGGGCATTGGCCTCCTTCAGGTTGATGACGCGAAGGGCCACTACAGGGTTGGTTCTCCCAGCCTTAAAAAATCAATTTATATTTTATTTGTTTTATAATAGATCTTCAAACATTAAATAACGTTTTTTTTTATAAATACTAATAAATTTCATATTTATGGACATTTCTTAAAACATTAAAAGTTTATCGCTTTCCGTGTGGTTTTCTTAGCCTCACCTTTGGATATCTCAAGTCCCAGATGTTAGGGTACTGGTTTTGGATGCTTCCTGGAGTGCCATACGAGAAATACATGGCGATGTCAACTTCGGTGTCGTTGAAAGACGCAATGGCCATATGCGAGCCGTCGGTTGAGAACCACAGGGCGGATCCAGATCCAAACACCTCCTCTGCAACATAACGAACGCTTTATTGTTTTAAGAAAATCCACTATAAATCAATATCATGTGCTGGATAAACATATTACTTGGACAATATCCGAAAAATCTCCGAAGCAGCTTAACACCCAAGAAACAAAATCATCTAAAAACAAAGGTTGCTAAAAAAAGGCTTTAGAAATCAAAATTCTTCGCCATCTAAAATATTGTCCCATCTTATTGAACAATTACGGTTTTAAAATAATTTTATATATTTTTTAAAACTTTTTGGTTTCGTTTTGTAAATATGGGGTATTATTATATATATTAAAGTGATACAACGTAGGTGAGTTAAATTTAGTAAGGTGAGGTTATTTGAAAAATAGAGTACAACGATTCTTCAATGGCTATATTGTGATGACCACCCGTCATATAACTCGGGGCACTCGTCGAACAAGCCCCAAAAGAGGGGATGACATGCAAATTTTCAGAGTTCGAAAATTCAACAAACTCCACAAAAAATCCTTTGACGATGGCGGCGAGGCACCGAACCTTTGATCTTTGCGATTAAAAGTCGTTTCCGCCCCTTCCGGATTACAGGAGGCTGCGGTGGACCAGTTGTGGTCGCCACCCCACCTGCCGCCTCCATCATCACATCAGGCAATTAAGCACACCTGGTGATTGCTGGGAATTTTCAACTGCGTTTTTTTAGACATTATTTGCTTTTAAATAAATTGAAACAGGCGTGAACCTTTAAATATAAGTTTGGTATTTATCTATCAAGGCGGAAATCGAACTCAAAGTGACGGTCTTACCACTGCGCTAACAATTCAATTCAATTTCATTAGGAGATGTAGGAAGTGAGATTCAATCTTGATGAGGAGTTTAACTAAAGTACTATTAGAGTAGCAGGCCTAAAAAGAAAAATAATAGCATGCTTTACCGTTTACATAAAAATTATAAAAAAAACTTAGTAGACAAATATTTTGTATTTTCATTAATTGAACAAGGAGAAAAAAAAAATTATGTTATAGAATAATCTTAATCCGAACCTGAGACTTAATGGTCGCTAAGAGTATTGACCCTTAATTGTAACAAGGTTTTAAAAAATATCGTATTAAAATTCGGATGCAAGTTCGTGACCCCATAATTGTCAATCATGAATTCGAAACGCAGACCACGAGGCGACGGTGGTGCAATGCTTATAACCTGAACAGCTTGCACGCCACTGGTTTACTACCATATTTCGCACATCACACACAGAGCTTTATAAAGGTAGTCCCAAAATTAACGCAAGATTTGAATTTGTCGCCATTTTTGCAGTAAAGTTTTGGGAACACTTTAAAAAAAAAACAATTTGACAGTTGACAGTTTAAGGTTAGTAAAAATGGAGCGTTATACGATAGAACAACGTGTCTTTATTATTGAACAATATTTCTAAAATAATGAAAGCTTGGCAGCCGCAGTTCGAAAATTTCATACAAAATATGGTCGGAATAGTATTTTAACTTCGTCAACTGTGAAGAGATTAATTGAAGAATTCAGGGAGACTGGATTCGTTGGAGACGCTAAACACACTGGTCGTCCAAAAACAAGTCGTTCAAATGTCAATATCGAAGCAGTGCGTAAGAGTGTCGGTGACAATCCAGGAACCTCAATTCGGCGTCGTGGACAAGAATTGCAAATTTCAAGAAGCTCTCTACAGCGTATACTAACTAAAGATCTGTATCTCCATGCTTACAAAATTCAATTAAAACAAGAACTGAAGCCTAATGACCATACACAGACGAAGTTAAAAAACTATTCCGACCATATTTTGTATGAAATTTCCGAACTGCAGCTGCCAAGCTTTCATTATTTTTAAAATATTGTTCAATAATGAAGACACGTTGTCCTACCGTGTAACGCTCCATTTTTACTAACCTTAAACTGTCACCTGTCAAGTTATTATTTTTTTAAGTGTTCCCAAAACTTGACTGCAAAAATGGCGACAAATTCAAATCTTGCGTTAATTTTGGGACACCTATATAAATTACGCCACAAGCAAACCCGTCGCCTTGGCCCGGTTGCGAAGCGGAGGCCGGGCAGGCTCACGCATATCGATCAGCCGCTATCTCCTGGAGCTCACTGCAGTCCTTCACGCGACACGGGGACAGGTTCAGGTCCGCACCTACCTGCCTGACTTACGATAGACCACACACTGCGCCCGCGATGGGGCCTGAAGATATCAAACCACTTTGCGAAATCCCTGAATCGCAAAGTGCGATCTGTCCCGTCCGTTTTTTAGAGCTTTTTTCGACCCCAGTAACAACAAAGTTGTTTGTACGAGTAGATTAAGTATATGAGTTTATCTAGGGTTAGTATCGGTGACGTGGCGTCCGTGCAAGCCACGCAGTACTGAATTCCGTAATAAATATATAATCTGAATATATTTTAAGTATTATCAGTAATGCATTATTTTAAAAATATTTTTACTTTATCCATCTCTTTGTCATTTTGTAAAAATAATTCTCGGAACTGCATTCCACCGTATGAAAGGGTAAAACTTTTTTATCTAGCACCTCAGTTTTTTTCCTCAGACAAGGCTTTTGATTCGTGAAGTTCCATCCACTAAACTGAGTTTAGTTATGCATCTGATGATGACCCAGTGTATTGGGTCGAAACTAGTAATGCAAATAATTTTAATAAACTCAAAGTGAAGACAAAATACAAAGGTAACTTTTATACTATAAGTAAAGTAATCTCACATATTTGAAGATAATTATATTAGGTGTTTTTTTGGTATCTAGAATTCCAGATGTTCTTATACAGTACGTATATTATTTTTTTCACATAATAACACCAGATTAGCCAAATTCAATAATTGACTTATTAAAAAAATCTGTAAAAGATATCTCATTACGACTCATACATCATAGTGTCGAGTCACTTTGACAGCGCAAAGGATCAATACGCAATCATGCATAAAACATTGGCAAGCAGGAAAATACACTTTTAATTCTTGCCAGAAACAAAAAAATATACAGTTATGAATGAGTCGTGAATCATACCTTCGTAAACCCAGTCAGGGACACCGTTGTAGATCACTCCAGGCACTCCGTCTGCTGTGAGCTGCAGCTCCTTGGGACTCTTCAGAGCGTCGTCTACGTAGTAGACATTGTTCTCGAAGACGTAAGCCACGGAGTGGTTCTTTCCTCCAAATCCGCAGTACTGAAGGCGTTGATGGCCGTTTAAAAGAATTGTTTCACTGGAAAAAAGTATCACCAGTAATAAATAAAAATATTTTTTTATATATTGAACCACAATAAGGTTGGAATATGTTAAAAATATTACTTGGATAATCTTAAGAGATACAATCCTTCAGTTAAGTTATACGACGAATGTAAAAAAATATTTTATTTGTTTATTAATATTTGAAACTCGTGCATTACTTATTTTAGACATTTTTAAGTACAAATGAATTAATAAGGCATGCAGTGCATTATCGTATAGGCGCCACAGATAAAGATGCTTCTATTATACGAGATGCGATCACATACCATGACCTATGCAACTAATTCTAAGTTGAGATCTAAAGGTCCAACACGGCTATAATCGACAATTATCTAATTATTATTTACTCGTGTTATATCATTACAGATTGTCGAATTTCAGCAGTTATACCAACATGATAATATTTATATAATATGTATTAACTTGACCTCTTATCTGGTCGCTTTTATAAGTCTGTACTCCCTGCAATCTGGTACGCACTGTCTCAGTTCTATTTACACTAGCTTGTCATTTACAGTATCATTAAAATTGTTTAAATAACGTTATGTACATTGTCATAGGTTGGTAACGGTATATTTTAATAAAATCTTCAAAAAGTCTAATTAAAACCACTAGCCTTCTAGTGATTTTCAGTTGCCAGCACAAAAAGGCTAAATAGTTAAAAATTTAAAAAAAATCGAAGTAGTAGTCGAAGTGTATCTTTAGGTTTAGTTGCCGTGAAACACTGTAGAATAATATTGTTTTAATCTCTAGGGTGCATTATTAGAAGCTGTGTTGGCATGCACAGGGCACGTCTTATCATCAAATCATTTGATAACATAAATTCATATTCAAATATGAATCTCATTACCCAGCTTATAATTCATAAATCAAACAAGATAAAATGAAGTAAACAAAAGAAAATTAATATTGACTAAGATCTTTAATTTAAGCTTAGATATATCCAAGATTTATCTGAAACATAAGTTTTCAGAGATCTTGAGCATATGAGATAACCAGAAATACTTAATCATTATATCAATATTATCTAAAAAAATTACCTAAATAAAAGTCCATTGTTCAAATAAAAATACACGAGGAAAAAATTAGCGTAAATGGCTACATATTTTTTTGCTATTTGAGAATCTCTTATGTCTAGACAAAACTGGTTAGGTCTAATGCACTTGCAATGTCATATTAAATACACATATTATTATTTGCAAAATCAGTCAATCGTGGAGTCACGTACTATTAACAAACGATAACCACTTTTTTGAAAATATTATTGCGCACATACTTTAATATATTTATCGTCTAAAACGACTAATATTTGAGTTTTTATTCATCAGCAAAAACACGTCTGCAGCACGTTACTGTTAGTCAACAAGTTTTTTTAAAATAAAAATTGAAAGTATCGAGCAATGTGAAGTATAGACTAACACGAAAAACTTTGTGCGAACACGGAATATAACGATTGTAGAGTTCAACACTTTCCGACAAATGCATCAAGTTAACTTTACGCTCTCTATTATTTGCACATTTATGCACTCAACTCATGCAGTTTAAGTTTGTGATGTATGCACCCAGATATCGCTGTGCCAAGTCCAACTTATTGCAAGCATAAAGATTCTAAAGTGCTCAACCTTGTTTGTATTAATTTATTCAATTTTTATATAACACTAGAAAAATGCAGGAGTAAATATCTGTCTCCTCAAAAAAAAACGAACAAGAAAAGACTACGACCAGTGAAATTCAGCGCACCTTTGCGAGTGATAGTATATACGAGATAAAATATGTGATTAAACGTGTTTTAGGATGCACAAGTGTTTATAGCAGATTTATAGATTTTTTTTTATTTTTCGTAGAGCATACTAAACTCGTACATGTTTATGAACTTTAATATTTGGTAAGAGTTATATAAACGCTTTAACAGCATAAATACTCGGCGTCGTATTGAGTAACATACATAATAGTGGAAAAGAACTTACTTTTTCTCCAGGTCGTGCAGCGCATATCGAGCCTGGGTCGAGTAGCGGAAACCCTACAAAAACACAAACGTAAGTTATGGCTTACGTATTACTTAAGACCAAACTATTTCCAGCCTTAACAAATAATGTATAACTCTAAGGACTATGCGGTAACTTGTTATATAATATCCATATTTAAGTATAAAATTTCATCAACATCCATGTATAAAAAGTTCGTCTTGTCTGGCGTACCATCGCTATGATATTATAATTTTTTTATTTGTGGTATAATATTTATTAAAATATAATACTCACAGGTGATTTTTTGAGCATAGTATATAAAACTAAAGATAGCAGTTTTTTAACAGGACATGTATGTAATAACTTTTTGAAATTCAATATTTTTGACAGAGAGTACTTGGTGGAATTCCATTTTAATATTTTTGAGTAAAATACTTTGTTTTGTATTAAAATACTCTGTTTGATAATGCCAACGTGAAAGGTTGGCGAAACCGGTCACAAATAAAAACGAACATGTGGAAAATCACTCAAGTATTTTACTCAAAAATATTATATACTATGGAAATATTATTACTAGCTTTAAAACAGTGTTTTTTTTTATTATTTGGAACCACAGAATAATATAAAGAAATTAACAGTTAACATTGCAGTGTGGTGTTGAGAGATGGTCCAGAGAAGAAATTACTGAAATTAAATTATTTGAGAAATTTGCAGTGGCGTACTTCCCTTATTATTACCACAAAAAAAAATGTACATACCGCAAGTGGGTCCGATCTGGCAAGGATGAACCGTTTATCCGGGGAAACCGCAACATTGGTGGTGTTTAAATAATTCTTAAATAAAATTAAAATATTAATTCGTATTTAATTTATAAAAATAATATTCACAGGATTATTTTCATCGGAAATTATTTTTCCTTACCAAGACTTCTTTGGAAATAAATAATTTTGCTTTGATTGCTTTGACATCGAAGATAAATATTCCTTCTGTATTTTTTATGGAGTAAGTAAACTCCGATTCTGTAAAAAAACAAAAATAATAAAGTATTCAGCGAAAATACTAAAAATAATTATTTACATTACAATAAAAGATTTCAATTCAAGCAAACATTTACTTGTTATATTGCAGAAATATTTATAAGCGGAGATTTTTTTTATAAAAGTTAAAAATCTACAAAACTCTTTTCGACATTTCGCTTAATATTTTTTTCAGATTAACTTAATTATTTTTTAGTTGCAGCCACTTTTACTATTGACTACTTTACAAATTTTTAATCGTACAAAATGAAAAGTTAAGAATATCTGAATATTGATAATCATGTGTAAAACCTCTTTAATGGTAAAATTTCCATGAAAATAATGAACTCTTATAAAAATATGTTCATTGCATAAAACATTTCGATTCGAAAATATAACAACATCTTGCGAAAAGACTTTTCTTAAATATTTTCACACGTAATTAAGGTAACGTTTCTCACAGTAGTTAAAAGATAGTGTAACGAGTTCTTAGTTAATATTTCTATAAGAATACAGTTATTCATAATTATATTTAACTCGATCAAATAATACAAATAATTAATAAAATTATACTCTGAGTTACTTTTATGCCTACGATTTATTTTTAATTATAGTAATCATCAACTCTAAATCGCATCTCTATTCATACTTAATTTAATAATTATACATATCAATAAAAAAAACCTAATCTATCGTAGAGATATTTATATTTCCTTTGCCATTTTTATAATTCATTTTTACAAAAAATGTAGAACCGTGAGATTTACTTTTTAAAAGTTACTTTGATAAAAGAAAATAAAATGTAGAAATACGAAGTAAATTTTTTTGAAGAATAAACGAAGTCAAGCTTTAAAAATATAAACAGAGAATATTTAGTGACAAAAAAAATTGTATTTTTATTTTATATGAATAGCCAATTGACTAGGAGATAAAATGAAATTGGTTAGTTATATTTGCTTTTTTATATTTATGAAAACTATGCTCCCAAAAAATAACCAACTTAAATAAATACCTATTAGCAAATGATTTACTCATTTCATAATAATGACAAATGATATGAATTAAATTAAACGTCAGGAATATCCCAAGCTCTAATATAAATATATATTTGTATAAACTATAGAGCTTAATATGGTTTATCGCGATCATTATCAATGAAGTTTTTTGTAACCTGATATCCATGTTCCGTTGAAGTTCTGCTGGGCGAATTTATTTCCAGCCATCAGCTCCTCCAAGGAGAAGTACTTCTTGTCTCTGACGCTGTCGTTGACCGGCAATGCCAGGCCAGCAGCTGCTGCCGCCAGGAGCACCAGCGTGCAGCATGATCTCTGGAAGGCAAGAAGATACATCAAACTGGAAAGAGACTAGTTCGTACAAACTTTTGATCAATATATTAAATTCTTGAGCCTTTGGTATAGCATATAAATATACGAGTCGTATATGTTTTCAACAGCTGAAGCTTATACTAAAAATTTGCGTAGTTAAACGTGGGAACAAAATGAATCTGATATATTTCTATTGAATACAACGGTGTGTGTAATTTATATGATAAATTAAAAGTTACGTATCACAATATATTTCAATAAATTGTAAATTACGAATAGTGGTTCACCTTGATAAAAACCTGAATAATCAATGAATTTGATAGTAAGTCGGTAAGTGTAATTAGATATGACGTAAACAATTATTTTGTTTTTTGATTTTCAAAATTGTTTATAATACACACACACACACACACACGCATATATATATATATATATATATATATATATATATATATATATATATACTGTGGCTCAGAAACAGGACGACGACAGCTGCCAAAGAGAATGTGTATTAACTCAAGTGACTTTCTCCAGAGGTGACGCGTAAATAAAAACATAAAATAAAGTATGCTCTATTGATTATCTTATATAGTTTTTTTAAACAACTATCAAATTAAAATCGTAATCGTATCTCTACAACGATTACTCATTCTTTATTGCATTACTTTTAAGTAAGTGTTCTCTTCTATCGATATTATAGAGATACACATCTCTCTACTTTGCGAGATTTACTTTTTGAATATTTTCGGTAATATTTTCGTGCGGCCTTAAATTTAGACAACGACGAATTATTAAGAGTAAACGTCGCAATTTACTGGGCATTTTCAAATCATAATTTCTAATTTTCATTGTTCCCAGTTCATTGCCGAGGCGGGGTCGCGCGCCCGTCTCGGCGAATTTCCCGTCGAAAAACGCATCGCAAATCACTCATCAGCCGAGTAGAGCTGGGCGCAATCGAGCAATCGAATAATCGAATCCGCTCAATCGAAACAAGCGATCGAACCAATAATTATTAAATAACTAAATTATGGAGTAACAAGCTTGTATGCAAAAATCACTGAAATCTCGCTGGAGATTCACCAAAAGTTATGTTGTATCAGTTCTCCTTTATGGAGTCGAAGCTTGAACACTAAATACAGCTACTATGCAAATAATTGAGGCGACAGAAATGTGGCTGTATAGGAGAATCCTTATCGCAAAGAAAGGGAACTCTTGACGTTCGTAAAGAAGCGAAAGGTCTCATATTTTGGGCCACGTTTTTCGTAACAATAAATAAAGCATCCTCCAGCTGATTGTCCAAGGAAAAATCGAAGGAAAAAGGGGCGTTGGAAGAAGCAAGTTGGAAGACTGGCCCAGGATAGGGATATGTTCGAGAAAATGGTCACCAACCTCCTATGAAGAAAATCCAAAAACGATATGAATGAGACTTCGAAATAGCGACATTGTTTATTGTATTCAAATTGAATGCTTAAGGAGAAGTTAATTAAAATCGATTCTTTTGGATTATGAATACATGAGATTGAATCAATTGTGCTCGTCACTACTCAGAAGCCGGGAGGTGTGGCCACTTAACCTTGTCCTAGCTTAAAATAGTAAAAGAAACGCGTTTAGCTCCATCCATGTTTAATTAGGCAATGGTGCGACGCGACGCCGCGTCTGCTTGACTCACACCCAAATTTATTTTGAATTATTCAGGAAAATCGCCTAAGCCAGAGACACAACTTGCAACCGATTTGCAATTAACCAACAATGGGTGTTTTTTGTGGCTTTGCACGCAAAAGAGGACGCTATTAGCTAGCTACTATTCTTGACTAACAGCAACAGAAAACAGGTAAAATAATTTCATACAGAAACATTATTTTAATAATTTTCACTAAAGCGCTCTACACACAATCAGCAAATTGTTTTTAATATTTACTCCCCGTGATAAAAATACACAAGTATATATAATCTAAGAACAAGAGGTAGGAAGTGTTCAAAAGAAGTCCGGTTTAAGGCATTTACGGCATGCTATGTACACAAAGATAACTTCGGCAAACAATTTTTTTCTCGTAAGGTATCGTTTCACTATGAAAATGAAAGTATATTAAAATTTCATTTGACAATTGTCGTACTTATTTAAAGTATCTTTCATTGATTAATTTCAATGAAAATTAATACATGAATTTTAAAAAAATACGTTTCTTATCAATGATATGGTATTTTAGGATATACACCGCATTTTTACTTGTGTGGACAAGTAACGCACACATCACTAGTTACTCAGTGCTATAATAATAGTACATGCGACGAAACAGTCATACGATTTTATTCCTCGGTGTGAACAGTTTTTTTTCTACATGTAGTTCAGAAATCATCTTGTACATGATGTATTATAATCTAGTAAATCGCGACATTATCAAATGAGCTTAGTATTACAATATAACAGGTGTCTCAAAGTTCATTACTGATTTATCACAAATGGACTTATTATTTTATCAGTTATTTCATATACTATTTCTTGATAAAATTTTGATCAAGTCAATCAATTTCAACATCAAACTTTCACGATACCACTTGTTTGACTTAAAAATAAAATAAAAACAGTTTCGGACAAACCGCACGATAATACAGGACTGCTGAGTTGTAAAAACCCACAGACGGTTTGAAAATTAATATACACATGTCAGTATTTAGAAAAACAACTTGTACTTTAAATTGAATCACTGTGGCGTATTTGTTAAATTCCCGTCTCGGGGAACTCCGGCGTCATCGCTGGAGGTGAGTCAGGCTCTTATCTAGCGAGAGCAGCTCAAGGCGTTTATAAAAGTAGCATTTGAGTAGTACTTCTATAAAAAAAGACTATGCACTTATATTTATGAACATGCAAAAGTAGTATGAAACCATGTATTAAAAAAAAATAACGTTATTTGGTATAAATCGCAACACTTTTTGGGAGAATAATACGATCAATATATCTGTATGAATACACACACACACACACATACACACTCATACATATGTTTGTTTAAATCATTTAAAAATATTTTGATTGCTCCAGACGTGTTTAAACATAATGTAAATCATAATTTGAAGAAACTATTGCAATATGAACGTTGGAATTTGTTTCACACGATAGTTATTATAAACAATTTGGCAACAAGTTGTGAATAAACGAATGTCTATTTCCCAAGGCAGGTAAAATACTAACGTGAAGGTGAGATTTTATTATCATTGCAATAAACAGCTATTCATATCTTTTAAAAAGTAACATTAAACATAATAATCTTGATATCGATAGTTCAATGCTCCGTTCCTGAGAGACCAATCGACGAAGACAATAGCAGCAACCTTCAGAATACACTTTCTTCAATCGACATTTAATATAAATATGTAGTATATACGAAAGAATTATATTTTTTAATGTCTGTATGTGATATGAGATATTTAAAATATATTGATAGTGTATCTGTAAGAGGAAAATATATTTATAAACTGAAATTCTTTTTATAGGTCAATAAATTGAGGACGAACATTATTTTTCAAATGGTTTAAAGAAATATTTCTTAACACCTAAAATTATAGTTGCCTCTGGGGAATCTTAAATGTTGCAATTTAATATTGACATAAAATTTCAAAACAACACTTAAAAGATCATAAGACAAGATGAATTTGCATTCGTAAATATTGTGGGAAGATTTAATTTCTATCCTCAGATTTGATTGCTAGTGTCACTTTTTACAAAACTATTTCACAATGATATGCCCCGTCAAACAATTTTTAAAAACATACCGCGTGTGGATTTTAATAAAATAATAGAAACCAAAAAAATATAAAATGGCAACAATCAACGTCTCAACCGTGTGTATTCAAAGCATTGTGTACTTAAATGAAAGTCAAATCACGACATACAGATTAAAAACAAAACAACATACATATTTCTTGTAACAATTTCTACCTACTATGAGAATAATAAAAACTTAGATGTTTAATTTAAATGACAAATTTGGCCGGCCTCGGTGTTAGGAAAGACTTTACATTAAAAAATACAATCATGCATTTTTGTAACAATTTCTACGTACTAAAAACTTCAGTGTTTAATAAAAATGTAAAAATTACAATGCACTGGCTTTAACAACATTTTTTACGTTTTTGTGATTTTAATAACACAATAATTGCACTTTAATATATACACAAACACGAAATAGTAAATTGGCATACCATTAGCATGTTGTATGGACGCGCACTCCGTCTCTCGCGAGCGGCGCAGGTGGACTGCTCGGCGCGAGTGAAAACTTGAACGATCAGTATTGGCGCAGTTATGGCGAATCGTTAAATCATTATGACACTTAACACAGATAAATACAGCGCATTAAAAAAAAATAATAATAATAATCGGTGTTTGACACAACGAAATCGATTTGATGTGCGACACTCGACGCCTAAAGCCGAAGCAGCCTGCTCGCACTGAAAAAACTACACGAGCGTTAAGTTAGCAACAGAAGGTCTTTTCAATAACCCAACACTCTATTTAGTTTATTTTTTTTAGTTACATAAAATATAATGCGATGATCATTGACATTGAACGAATAATCAGATCACAAACGTGAAACTATTGTTTGAATTTATTTACGTAACAAGACGATTGCCCGCTTTCTAATTTACTCAACTGTGCCATGCTCTTGATAATTGTCATAAATAACAACAATGTCAATAAAACAGTAGACGAAATGTGCAATTTAAAAATTAAAAAAAACTCGTTATAAACAATAACAAATTTCGCTGAAATACCTTCTTCCACGTTGAAACAACAATCGGTTTGAGGATAAAGGCCACCTAATAATTTGTTTTTGATGGTGTGAAGAATGGATGTTTTTTTTCTTCTATATTTATAATTATAACAGATGTGTGCCCGTGCGTTACAAAAACTATACATAGAAACCTAATTTTATAGCAAAAAGATGTTTCAAAATAATGTTTTACCTTTATTTATTTTTTGGCCCTATCTCTTTATTAGCTCTAGACACGAACAAGCTATTTTCTCATTTATTTACTTACCCAAGAGAAATTTTACTGGAGGTGCTAAAGTATTTTTATTGGAAGCTAAATAATTGGTTTGTATCGTAGGTTTTAGTTTCGTTTTTGAGTAAGATGAACGATGAGAAAGAATCAATCGCAATATCCGGCACCGAATTTGCCAAGTAAGAAGATAACATTTATCAAAATCTTGGATTTCGGCAGCTGAAGCTCACGCCATGGAAACTTTTTTATTTCACTTAAAAGAAACTTGGAAAAGATCTGGTGAACACAGACTGGAGTGGCCGAAGCGCGTCCAACTGGAAAACCGCAATTCAAGGACAGGATTAGACTTTCGTGAAGGTCAACCCTCAGCTGCAGAAAATTATTGTTGTGTAGGAAATAACCAGATGTTATGAAAATCAAGTGGAAGCATGTTATTCATTAAATGTTAGGGATGATGTCCCAGGCTTAACTTGGACTAGTGACGTCGTCTCCTGAGACCTATATCAACCAGAAAACGGTGTTGCCCGGCCTTGATCCCGGTGTTAGGAAATTATATGAATAATGCAATACTATTTACCGAGATAACTACTAAGAACACTTAATTAAAATATGAAAATAGATAAGCTATTTATAAAACCTTTTACGTTGGCTACCCCTGTGAGTTAGTAATTATTTCAAATAATTCTCAATATCTATTTCGGTAATTACTCTAGTGTTATTGTGACAAAAACCCCGCACGATACCAAAAAATTAATTATAATTTAATTTCCTAATTTTTTAAGTACTCTATCTTATCGTCTGGAATTATCCACCAATATTAACATGTCAATATATTTCGAGTAGGAAGATAATTTTTCTTTTGTTTGATTTTAATCTAGAAGTGTGTACGAAGATAATCCCTATTTATGACAATAGAAGATTACATTGATGATTTTTTTTTATGTTCATTGTATTGGTATTAAATATATATTAACTATAAATTGAATGGGAGTAATTTAAAAACGATGAAATTCTTGTCTCTCTAGTGTTGTTTTTGGGTGTCTTTCTTTTGTATGGACACAAACGTCATCTATTGCCTAATAGTGAAAGCGTTATACAATACTTTGCCGCTCGCTGTTTTATCGACAAAAAACAGTGACGTGTATTGCAATAGTAAGTATGTCAACACACCGCTAGAGCGGGATTGCAGCCCGTAATTTATTCCTTGACATATTTGTCATGTTGGAGTTTTAAGTCTCATAAAAATGCTACTTACGTGGTGATACGAAGTGTACAGACAATTAGTGCCCTATGTCTTCTGAAATAAACAAGTATTTAAGAACGTGAGGTTGTTGCCTTTTTAATAAATATGGCACCAAATAGAAGAAGTGATGGGCTTCTGGCTCGTGTAAATTTTCCACTGTATACTTTACAAATGTTAACAAGTCGACATGTACTGGTCGCTGGTGGTGGAGGATCTTCCAAGACTGGAGTCGCTAATGGATTCGTAAGTAGCTATTCAGATTGAATAATTTGCACGTCTTTTCAATGCTAGCAATATGGCTCACGCTCTAAATTATTTGCAGGAAATATTCGAACTGTCTCATGATAGTGAAAGGTTCATTGCTGAAGAGATCATCAGGCATGAAACCGGACCCAGCGTTGTCATGAACTGTTCAGCAGTCAATATGAAACGTCACATGTACCTTGTAGCTGGCCAGGAGAGCCATTGTCAATTATACAATGTTAACCTCAAATTAGTAAATGCATCAGAACTCCGGAGGGGCAGCATCAAGTCAGAAAGTGCTAATAACTATTTGCGGAAACGTAGAAACACACTTAGTAAAGAGAAAGAAGAGGATAATAACAAGAAAGATAGCAACAGCAACCATTTCTCGGAGAAGCGGATAAACTTTGAAATTAGAGCTGCAGATAGTATACAAACTGATTTTGGGTAAATATACTATTGATTATATAAAATAGTTTATTTTATAAGTTGTTTCACCTAGTTTTGTGATACTAATACCTAATTACTCAAATAATTCACAATACTTTAACTAAGCAATGTCCATAATCTTTATTTTTACGTCAAAAAAACCACTTTGCCTTTAATTTTGTCAAGATTTTTATAAATTATCATGAACCGTGTTAATACAAATCAACAACATGGTTTTCACAAATGTAATAGAAAAATAACTTATTCTTTAGTTACTTTTTGATAAGCAATTATTACATCGTAAGTTTATGGTGACCCATAAAAAATATTATTTTAGTGTTAATAAAACTCAACTGTGATTTAAATGCACATTTAAATTTAATCTGTATGCGGTAAACTCAAATTTCATTGGGTTGTTATTTATTTTAAAACCCAATGTATAATTTAAACAAATTTTATTAATCTTTATAAATTGTCAGTCCATTGTCTTGATATAAGCATACTCATTGCTTTGCACAATAAAAACTCATTGATATTATTTTATCGATAGCATCATCTAACCGTGAGCTTCTGACCTTCTGACATTTGAATTTAGTATTTAGACATTTTATCAGCATTCACGTTGCGAATTTTCTACACACATATTATTCTTGCTTTGGATAACATAAATAAATTGTGTTTTTTATATTATTGATAAAATATCTTACATGAAAAATATTCCTATAATATTAATAAAATGTCATCCGGCATCTTACATGTTAAAATCATAATTTATTATC
The DNA here is from genome assembly GCA_022113835.1 of Atopsyche davidsoni. Classification (NCBI taxonomy): domain Eukaryota; kingdom Metazoa; phylum Arthropoda; class Insecta; order Trichoptera; family Hydrobiosidae; genus Atopsyche; species Atopsyche davidsoni. Next base: position 15,996,817 of record JAILWY010000012.1, read on the forward strand.
ATATTGAATGAATTATTTACAAAGTACTAACTGTCCTTTATTTTTTAATCTATAATAATTACAAAATATCAGTTTGTTTGTGACTAATGTGTGTATTTTTTATATAGTAACGATGCAGTCCAGAGGGTAGTACGGATAAGTCACAATGGAAAACTCATGGCCACAGGAGGCACCGATGGCTACATTCGAGTATGGCAATTTCCACACATGAAGCGAAAATATGAAATTGCTGGGCATTCGAAAGAGGTGAGATATAAAATATTTATTATCACCGAAGCATAGTTCCTTAGATACAATATGTTAAATATTTTAAACTGATGATTTTTCAACTGCCTCATAGTTTAGTGGTTTCTGACTGTTAAATCAAGTGAAGCAATAATTTTTTTTAAAAATAATAATAAATTGTATCTAGGTTTCTAAATCTGTGATATTTAATTTCTCTGAATGTACCCAGCCATTTACAGCATCAGTTGTTTCTGAATACTTCGAATCAGTTTTACTAGTCCACAGTAACGTAGTTTACAAAATCCTCATTCAAATTATCTGAGATTATGTCTCACGCTCGTAGAGTTAAAACATAGAAAACATAGAAAAATGAAGATGCTGTTGTGCTGATCAGCAATCAACAAAACCAGTTATGTTATGCTATTCAAGTAAAGCAATCATCATATTTCTAAGAATTTTTTTAATTAATCAGCTTTTCAGAAACCGGGCATGACTGAGTTGATTTGGACGTGCGCATTCATGCCTTATCGGCATTCGCCTGATAACATTGATACTGCAGAGTATTTATTTATTTATCAATTTGTAGGAGCGATGAGCTTCTCAGAACAAAAGATTTATCCTATAAATCTTTTATGTCAATATATTAGCAGAGTTCTTACAATGTTAAAACCTTAAACAACTGATTTATCGGCATTATAAGCAGAGCTTTGTCGCAAATACTTAAAATTATTTTTAAACTAGCTAAAATGGGAGCATATTAATCTCGTTAAGATTTTAGCACTTCAATATTCATATGATGAATGATAAAAAGCGAGACAACATAAATACCCCATGTTTAATAAACCATATTTAAAAATATATGCACTCGAATGTCACTCAAGCTGATGCAAATAGATACTTTATTGGCACTTTATCATTAAATTACAAGTTATAGTTTTAAATTAACATAAATGACATACTTTCATAAATAAATATTTTATTAAAATTGACAATATTAATTTGTATGTTTTTGCAGTAACATTTTTTATAAAAACATAACTCTTGAATATGACTTGTCAGTAAAATAACTATTAAAATTGATTACAATAGAAAAAAAAAGTTCAATGTGAAAAATCCCACAAAAGATTTTTTGACTGAAAATAATTTAGTTGAATATAATTACGCATGTTGCACCGTTGACGCCATTCCTATTTACACTGCATGCTGGTTAGCAGGCTATCATTAGGAACTCCTCTATTTTTTGGGTGATCGTCATGTACATAGCACTCCCTGCCACTCAGGTCATACGCTAATTACGAATGCTTCGTTATAAATGTTGTTGCATTAGTGAAACTGAAGCAGCGTAAGTAATACTTTCACATAGTTGTGAAAGTGACTGTGGTCACACATCGGTAGACAGCGATCTGCATCGTATTAATCACTATTGCAATAGTCCATATGTATCTAAATTGCAAATAATTGTTCCGTATGGATGAACTATCTTCAAACTCTATTAGGTGTCACTTGCATCAACTTTATATTTGGTTTTCATTATTGGTGGAGTGACTACATTTATTCAAGATTATATATATATATATATATATATATATATATATATATATATATATATATAATATATATATATATATTATATATATATATATATATATAATCTTGTGTGACATACACACACACATACACATATTCTTCACGGCAAATATAGTTCGAAACTCTTCATCTTCAACACTATATGCAGGTTTTTACGAAGAAAAAAAATGGGAAGTTGGATAATGGAAATTGGTCGAATGCCTGTAGTGAAATGTACTTTATCACAGTTTTGCTAGCGTAACAGAATTTTTGTGATTTTATTTTCCTTAAGCGTTTCCTAAAATTATCAACTAGGACACTACATAAAATAATTTTTGTTTGCTACATTTATATAGACTATAGAGGAACAAATGGCAATGAAATTTAACCTAATTGATTATGATTTTTAGTTGGACGATATGGACTTCAGCCCGTCTGATAAGCTGTTGGTGAGCATTGCGAAAGACGGCTTCGCGGTTATTTGGTCCATGAGCACTGGGAAGCAGATTGTGAAACTCACTTGCCAGCCACCAAATGGAACTAAATATCTCTACAAGCGATCCAGGTACCCAGCTTTATCACCTTATTGCGTGACTTTAGTTAGGTGACACAACCGGCGTTGGTATTTGCGTCTAATTAGCTCGAATCCATTTAGGGTATGTAAGCTGCTTAGTTGTTTCAACCTTAGACATTACATAAATCATAACTGCGATTGTAGTGTGCACGCATGCTAAACCGATTACTTTTAAACAGTCGATGGAAATATCACCAAGGTTTTTTAAAAATATTTTTTTATGTAGTATGATTCTAAAAAATGTGATCTTCAAATAATTTTTTGTTCATTTTGGCCTTCTCAGTTACAATTGAAAATATAGTATATGAAAATCTTGATTAAAAAATCATTATTATAAAATCCTAGATAGTCCTAAAAATTAAATCTTTGGTCACCCTTCTAGTTATTTTACATATTGTGAAAATATATATTGTCAGAGACTATGTGAGACACGATACACAAAGGTGCTATAAATTGACAGATATTCTACGATAAACAGGTATATGAATGTAAAGTTATTGATATAGATTTTATACAATTTGCACATTAAATGCCTGTAAACGGATATAATTCAATGTATAAAATACATTACTTGTTTTCTTTTTAATACAAACCAAAGTTGATCCAGTATTATAACTATTTAATTTATACAAATGAAAATTATCATTGTTGAATAATAATATTAAAGTCGCTGCAATAACAAGAAGTCAAATGGCGATAACTTTAACAGCGTGTTTTGTATAGCTAAGAAATATGCATGCTTATCAGTGATATAAATACGGCCGTTTAGTTTTATTTACCGCAAGGAAATACTTCCAAACCAATTGCCTAAAGTGCCTGTATTGCTGTCTTAATTGTTGATCTGAATTTTGGATGCCATTGAATGAGAAGTAATTTTTTGTTTGTAGCATTACATGTTATATTTTTGCATTTAATAAATGCACACTTTGTTTTATTTTAAATTGTTACTGATATTTTACCTGATTACAGTGTTGTTAATTTATTTAATGATCACTAAAAATGACACTAGGAGAACTAATTAAAACATTGTAAACTTCTTTGTGACCATATGTTATTTAGTAGTGATAGAAAATTGTAAAGATAGCCAGAATAGCAAATAAATGTAAATGATATACAAGCTACAGATTTATATTACTTTTCAATATTACTTTCATGAAAAAATGTATTTTGTTAATATCAAAGTCAATGAATTTGTATTTTCGATCTTGGGAATCGGGTTGATACGTAATTTTCTTCCGTCGAAGTTCTGAAAAAAGTGGACTGCAAACCGAAGAAAACAAAATTTTCTTTAAAATATGTAACTAACTACACTTGAGTAAACATTCTATTTTAAACATTTAGGCAACAATAGTTTTGTTTTCATTATGAAGTTAATATTTGTTCAGTTATTTAAAATCATGGTGAACCTAAGAGGTATTACATTGGGGTTCCACTTCTGATAATGGAAAAATAGTTTTTTTTTTTTTTACATAAAGTTTGTTTTTTTATTTGTATACCTAAATTGAAAATGTTTGATGCTTAAAGTGATTATACTCAAAAAAATCATATACAGATCGTAAATTTAATGTTGCAGATAATTTTTAATTTACATATATTCACTTGAACCATATTAATTTAGTTGTGGAAAATTCTGGAAACAATTACTGACCAACAATTTTTATTATTTTTGTAGTGAATTAGTTTTTAAATTATGCATTTCAGGTTTGGTCCTGTCGAAGAGGATAAAGATGCTTGCCGCTTGTTCACACTTGCCAATCCCTTAGGGAGAACTGGGAAGCAGAAAGGCCTTATTCAGAGCTGGAATCCGACTGATGGGAAGCTCCTGAAGAGTATCACGGTGGACGAGAGCCTATCGGCACTTGCTGTACGAGATGACGGTAGATTTATTGCTGTAGGCACTATGTTTAGTGGATCCGTGTCCATATACATTGCGTTTAGTCTTCAGGTAATTTAACATACTTATTTATTACTTGAAAATCTTTTGATGCTATTCGAGTTATTTACTATGGCTCTGTTTACTAGTTTTTGACTAATATTGAAATTTAATCATTAAATGGTTATACAATTTTCCAGAGGGTACTGAACGTCCACGGAGCCCACTCCATGTTCATCACGGGTCTGGAGTTCCTTCCTGTGAGCGGAGACGGTCCGGCAATCACAAGCCGATCAGAAGCAGCCGTCGTTTCTATCTCGGTTGACAATCGAGTTTGCATCCACAGTTTACCGCACAGAAGTAAGTTTTTGCACATATAATAGCATTATATAATAAGGTTTCTGTCATGTAGATTTTGGGATTTATATAAAAAAGTAATGATTGTACTAATGACCTTTGTGTTTCACAAGTTTCATATATTATCGTAAACAAAATAGTAATTTTATTTAAATAAAATTCTTCTTTCAGAAGTAACTCTAATCTCTATTGCCAATCTAAATGGGATTATTATAATTCTACTGTAGTGTTAATATAAATCAGTGGATTTTATATTAATGAGATTTTCTTGTTATTTATACCAGTTTTATTTGATATTATTTAATGCAATAGAATCATCACCCCACTAAGGGTTTCGGATCGATCCAGTCACAGGGTCTATAAGACTTAGGAAAGGAATAAAATATATCAAATGAATTTCTCAGAATAAAAATAAACTTAGCAACTGGCCAGATATCTGGGAAAGAATAATTACCCAAACAAATTAATCGACCTGACGTTTCCAAGAAATAATTGATTTATTTTCATTTAAAAAATTATCCAAAACCTGGTCAGATTAACTTAATAGATTATGTAAATATATTTCTTAAGGATACATAAAAAATTTATGAGCTTAAAAGTTACAGTTGCTAAATTAAAATTAGCATATTTATCATATTCATTGTAATATTTATATTGTAGTGTATAGTTAATAATTAAAACTTTTAAAAGTAGTATTTAATTTAGATATTATATAAATAAATAATTCCTTACTTTTGAACATTCACTATAGAATAATTTAAAATTGCATAACTTGTTTTAATTTAGTATGAATATGCTATCTTATAGTATATCATAAAGATTTATGCTAAAAATAAAACCAGTATCCTCAAGGCTGGGTGAGTAACCTGACTCTTCTTTCATGCCTCACGGATAGTTTCTGCCAATGAGATAGATACAGCCATCATCTTTTTATTATCAACTCATTTTGTTGGTGATCTCCCAATAGGTCTCGTTCCCAGAGCTCTTCCAGTTGCAATTATTTTTTGCGAACTCTCGTCATCGCCTATTTTATAAGACGAAAAACTAGAATATTCTTTCGAAGCATATCAGTAGCCTCGTTTTCACTCACTACTCTTGCATGCATTAATTCAATGAGCATTCCAAGAGAACTTTCCTTTTTATATGAAGACACTGGAATGAATAGAACTAGTTCTATTTCATTCTCTAGAAGGCATTTATTGGTTATCTCAAACTCGTTGATGTCTAATTAAAACTACATCTATAGATGTCTTCAATAATCAATATGTTAAAAATTAGAAAAAAAATCTTTGCTTGCACACATTGTTTTTTTTGATTTGCTAAAATATTTTTTCTTTTGTTTCAGAAACCCTGCCTGCCTGGGTAGCCATTCTAGTAATTATATTTGTTTTGTTTAGTACATTTACATTATGTTCTTACCTTGGTATATGACAAATCGAACTTGACATTTGTTGTAAAAAACACAATAGTTCTAATTTATGCCAATAAAAGCACTCTACAACAGCTCTACATACATTGAAAATAATATAAAATATCTAAAATTGATAAACTCTAAAGTTCTTCACTTGTTTAATGAATTTTTGACAAATATGTTGTAACATTTTAAATTTAAATGTGCTTTTTTTATGGATTATAAGGGCTTAAATAGAAAAATATATATTCTGGTTACCCTAGCCAATGAATGTAATAAATGTAGTTCATTTGAGGAGCAAATCAATAATTATTTGCAAATCGTGTGAACTTAAATTCCTTAGTATAAATTTTATGATATTTTTTGTGAGTGTACCTCGTGATTAATTTTTGTATTAATTCTTAATTTGCTTGTATAAATAATTTCATGTTTACATTTTTTTTTATTACATAGCATATAAGACGGATGCTTTCACAGCACAAATCCTATATAAGATGTATATGTACCGAGGTTTGTCTTTATTATTTTTGCATGTGGTTTTAAACATGAAATTAAAGTTTTATGTTTCAGATACGTACAGAAAAATCAAATAAAATTTAATTTGAAATAACTCATTGCGAATTCGATTTGTAAATATTTAAGAGGAAAGGTTTACAATGGTATGGTTTTGTGCATATTTTATTTATTCAAAAAAATCTTATTCGAACTATACTTATGCAAAATTATAAAATGTACTGTCATAAAATGATGAATTGCTATTTATATTTAGTACATATTTATTCAAAGGTTAGTTTCTACACTAAGAAAAAAAAACTTAATTGAATGAGAAAATGTTATAATGTTGAAAGAATACTTTGTTATACAATGTTTTTTATTGTAATTTAAAGTAATAAAACTGCCTCAAAAAATGTACTAATAACATGTCAAACCTGTTACTATTATTGTGTGTCTTATCCATACAATATAAATATAAATGTACATATTGCCTTAATTCAATAAATTTTGTAATTCTGTAATAATGTATACTCGTCAAATAGATTAAATGAATACTCTGTAATATTATCATGCTGTATTGAATCGACGGCCTACTTATAGAACAGACTCATCGTTTGATTCTCTTAATCGATGTTACACCTAAATTTTATCTTACCAAAATTGTGCAAGACTTGGTGACTCTTTACAACTTAACTTTCATTATTTTCTCTGGTTCTTCCGTGAAGGCTTCTCCCTGTTATCCCCTCTAACCTTCATCACTGACGACTTGAGACAGACAAATCAAGCTGTCCTCTAACCAGGTTCTCTCAGATTCATCAGACAGTTTATTTTCACTCTGTAATTTTTATAATATACTGTCGTAAATGGAAAAAACTAATTGATTTTTTTTCCATCAGTGTCAACCTTATAGTAATCTAATGCTGATGATGACATGTCTAAAGGATTTAATTTTTTGTTGTTTTGATGATGATTGCTTCTGTGATCTTTAGTTAATCACCTCACCTTGAACGCTTGACGAAACACTCACAACCTAAGCACTCGGAGTGCTTTCATTGTTCTTCCAGAATGCATCTCTTACAATAATACACGACATGGCACCTTTTGAAACCTTACTATGGTGCTGAGAAAAATCTTGTTTTTATTTTTCATGTAGCTATGTTTTTTCCATAATCTTCATTAGTAAAACTTTTAGAACATTTTCGGACACAGATAAACAAGGGAAAATGCACGAAGACTTTATATTTCTTTTTGAAACTGTTACCATTTGCTTTTCTTGTGCTATTATTAAAAACTTTAAAAATAGTTAAGTAGATATAATAAGAAAATTTGTTATTTTTCTTGTAAAGACAAGTTTACTATATTCAACATTCAACCTATGTCTTAGATGCCCACAAGGTGAATTTAAAATATTAATTGAGATTTATGCATGTAATTTTTAGTTATTGAATCAATTTTCAGACTAAAATCAGTCGTCTGTTGTGTGGTTTGCTTACTTTTTTATAAACACTCTAGATTACAATATAGAAACTTGTTGGTCCACTGATATATCTTTTACTTAATCAGATTATTTATAGACCAGCCACAGTCTTAAACAGGTTTTTAGAACATTTTCAAGAACTTACTGAATACAAAAAACATAGATCAACAGAAATATCCGTCTATCGAACAGTAGGTAAAGGAACTTTTATTGTAAAACTATTGTGTCCACATATGTGTGTATCACAAAAGCATTTATTTCAATTGCGTTTAAATCTGATTTTTACTTCATTTAGCGGCTAGTTAGGTTTGGCTCCACCCATTCCATATTGTAATAATATTTTTCGTGTATGTTTTTACAATAATTTATAATGGTGATTGCTCATACCCTCGTTCATAAGGTCCTTGCAGGTTTTTCTCGGTATTTGTTATTTATTATGTTTGAAGCGTATCTCGTTTCTGGCTATTCATGATGTCTCTTATTGCCAGATGTATGTTGTGATAAGAAATATATAAATTGTAAATAAAATAATTATGATCAGTAATAAAGCATGATCAATAAAACATGGCTATTTCTTTTAATCCTTAGCCCATAACAAACCAACAAGTTAATAAAAAGTAGGTAGCTTAGGGAGACAGATTAAGAGCTTAGCTGCCGCAAAAATATCTAACCGATGGCAAGCCAACTGTGAGACTTGACAATTGGTTCTTTGAGGCAAATGGATTCCAGGAGCTTGAAGGACTCAAAATGTGTTAAAATGATTCTTATACCCAATTGTAATGCTCACACTATATACGGTCATGGAACTGAAAGAAGGCTGCAACCTCGTCAATCAACCCGAATCGTCAATTATACTCAGTGAATTTTGGTGGCAACCCACAAGTACCAATTTTTAATGACAAATAAGTACTACCAGTAGCAAGACAACCAAATATTTTATAGTAAAAAAAACGAAAGGTTAGTAAAATAGTAATGTTAATATAAATAAATGTTTTAAATCGGCAGTTCACCGAATATTGCTAACCACTAAATTAGCTCGAAATTACATCATGAGATTAGCGTGTTGCTCAGATCTGAAGAGCATTGAATTCATTTTAGAGGACGAAAAGTCCGTTAGACCACCGGTGAATCATCTTGCTGATTTATGCAGTTAAGCACTTTAAAAATGTCGCTTCTCAGCGACCCTGAACCCGGACCAAATGTCTGAGCGTTTATAACATTTAAAAAAAAAATTATTCTTCACAAACCCATTATTTGAAATGCAATATTTAAATATAATTTAAAACATTTGTTAAAAAAAAAATTGTATGATGTGTGTTTTTATGATTGGTAGATTTGTTACGTGTGAAAATCTTATTGTGTGTAAAGTAATCAATATACGGGAGTTTATTTAAAACTAAATAAACGAATCGATGTCAAACCATTTACAGGCGCTAATTTATATATCCTGTTTTAGCCGGTCCTTTTCATTTTAAATATTTTCAAACGTCTTCACTCCCACTCGTTTGTAATTTTGCCACTAGTATTGCAACCAAAGCTGCAGTGGATTCAGCCAATCAGAACGCAGCACAGTTTAATAGCGACCAATCAGGGCCTGGCTAGTCTGTTATTGTTGCGTTTGAAGAAACTTCATGCAGAAGCGTTATTTTTATTTACGTCACGGCAAATGTTTTAAGCGTTATAAAACGGAGATCGCTTGTATTTCTGCCAGTATCTTTGTGCTATTTTGTGTGTACGTTTGGATATATAGCTGTTGTCTAAAGTGCATCTTTGGTGAGTGTTTTGGAATTGTATATATAAATGTCCTTTCTGCACATCTGTCGACCCTTTGTTTGGTCTCTGCTTGTTGGAGCCTGTTGATTTGTTTGTATCTTTCACCGCGATCATGGCTTTGGGTTTACGCGTGTTTTCGTATTTATATTTAAAAATAATATATTTTATAATAATATATCAAGCTTATAGGGTGATTAAGCCTCTTGGAATATGTTTTATCTCCGCAATTCAACAAATGCATCAAAAAAATATTGTACAAAATGTCACGTAGATGGGCATGCCATCGTTTATCATCAGATTTTGTTTTCGTCGATATTTTAGTGATTATTGTATTAATTTAATCTAAAGAAAGTGTTTCCGTAGAAATAATCGGTTTTGTTTATTCAGATCCGAATAATATCTTCATTGTTTTGTTGTTTTTAGTCACTTTTATAAATCAGCTGTTTGTTTTTGCCATTGTTTCCGAGAACTATGGCGCGATGTACAAAACCACAAGAAGTCGCTTTCTAAAATTAATAAGAATAAAACAATAACCATTGTCATCACATATTTGTTATTAATAAAGATAATATAAGTATTAAGAATATCTATTCTTGTGGTTTTACGCATCCATTATTTCCTAATTAAAATTTTGCCTTTATTTTTCAAAATGTCACGATTTTTTTTTTATTTTGTAAAATTACTATCTATTAAGTTATTTAAATTCTTACAAAGATTAAATCCTTAAAATTTTACACTGTGAATACGTGTTAAATTGGAGAAACAGATATCATATTCATCATCATGTTTCACTTTGTTGTTTTAATACAATAAATATTTGGAACCACATTTGAGAAACATTAACAAATAAAATTAAGATTAAATGACGTCGTATTATGTTTTTTTTTATTTATAATTTTACATTCCTACAGAAAATAAATATCTAGCTTACATAATTAAATTGGTTTCTCTTAACTTAATTTTTTCACATATACTAAACTCCCAACCCTTGCATATATAATTATGCATTTAAGCCATAAAAACTTTAATTCTCTATATATTATTAAAAAAATGATTTTATCTTAAAAGCACGGGCACATATTAAGTATATTAATTTACTATAATATGTACCCGTATTTCGAACCCCCTTGCCCCAATGACATCCAAATGGATAGATCATTTTTATTGGTAGCTGGTGAACTTGGCACTGAAGCTTTGTAGGACAAGTCGATGCGGACTCCATGCTTTCTGTCCAGATATGGCACGGGCCGCAACACCAGAACCGGTGTGTACTCGAAGCGTGAATCTGTGTCGCCATCAGCACCAGCTGCCTGTACACGAGGACACTCCGACTATGCTCCCGGACAGTACAAAAATTAATGTTTATTACCACGACTATTTTGGATTACTCAAGTTTTTTTAAGGTTGATATGCGCTTAGAATTTACAAACATTAACCAGAATTCTATATATCGAATCGGCTTTGGGTTGATCGAAATATAAAAACGTTTTTTGAGACAACCTATTAATTATATGCAAAATTGTTACGACTATGATATAAATTTTGTTTCAATGATAATTTATGTTAAAAAAAAAGGATTTACATGGTCTGTTTTTTTAATGAATGACTATCCATCCTATGCAAAATTATATTTAAAGCAGGGTGTGACGAAACCACCTTATCAATAATCCATGGTTTACATAAACCTAGAATAGAAAATGGCTACAAAACAGTTGGATTTATTTAAAATTTTGCCATTATATGTGCGATAATATTATTTAAAAATATTTGTGTCAATAAATTTTAGCTGATAAAAGTTTCATGTATATTTTTAACCGTGAGATTTAAATTAAATAGCATGGTTATCCTATAAATCGTGTTTACCCCCAAAAAATTTAAATAATCATCCCCGTTTTTTTTTTTACCCTTATGTTATTGTTATTGAGTTAGTAACCAGGCATTGCCTAACCGAGCGGATGATTGTCCCTCACCTGGCCTTTAAACAATAGTTTTTTTTTGTTGTATTATTTACAATCATTAAATATTCAGTTGTCATCAATGTAACAAATCATACCAGCACACGGCAGTTCCGACCGTCCGATCGTAAAGACCACACTGAAGTAAGTGAATTTTTATCCTCGTGTTACTTTTTTATATTATTGTGCACATTCTGTCGTCCTGGCTTTCCAGAGGGTCTGGTTGTACTTATCAGTATTCCTCAGCCACGGCGGCCTCTTCCTGTCGTGTCCTCGCCGACTTTATATTTCGTCCTCGATCATGACAATAAATTTACAGGAGTAGGAATACTCAGAACCAAATAAGATTTAACTTAACGCTTCGTTTTTTTATGTGAAATCATTGGGGGGCTTTGCAGGTATTCATTGTAAAAACGAGAAAATAACCAATTGACTTACTGTTCTTTTTATTTAAAATAGTTACTATCAAGTAATTTTTAGTAGTATTTTATCAATATAAAAATAACTACAATATATATATTTTAACACACGCGATGCATGCCGCTAGTGTTACTCATCTACATAAGTTTGCAAGTTCACCGTGGATTTTTTTTTTTTTTTTCATCAAATAAGAGTATATATCTTGCTCAAACCGGATTCGAAAAAAGACGCGCGGCAGGCCGACACCTCCTGTATTTTCATCATCACACGAATCGGCTTATAAAAATTCATCGGAATTTTGTAACCTCTCCCATGAGGTGCGGGTGTAAAAGTAAAATATTCACGCTATTTTGCATCAGGCCGCGGCGCAATGAGCTCAAATTATGATTGAAAAATATCGAATCGTGTTTTAGTGCAGATCGGGCCGTAAAACTTCCTGACGGCCGAGAAGATGGCAGGCTCACCGCAAGATGTACCCACTCGAGATCATCTCTGTCGTGAGGCGCACGTACCCGTACGAATGATTGGGCTCTGTTTTAACATTTTGAGGGATGCGAAGTATTGTTTTGAAAAAGCTGTATTTTTGTATTATCGTCATATTATAACCATATTTGACTTTTTTGATTGCGATTATTGGGTGAATAAACCGACTGAAAGGAAATGAACTCGACTGTATCTTATTTGCTCAAAGATGATCTCGGTATCTGCTCGAAACAACGGGAACGGAAGGGCGAATCAGGGAGACGCCTTCACATTCGAAAAATAATAATTTAGGATATCTATTTACCACTAAGCAGATTTACAGAATTCACTGTTAAAAAAATTATTGTTTGTACTTATGGCTCAAGTTTCAATACTGAAGTTATTCTGATTTTTAATGTGCCTTTTTTCACGTTCAATAAAAAATATATAATCATCCACTCTGCAGCTGCATATTGGATGATTATATACATAAGTGTTGTAAATTATGGCGTGTTTTTGGGTTACGTAAATATTTAATTCCTTAATGAGAACATAGATTCCGCGTTAATAGCCACTAGACTACAGGCTCCATTAACCTGGCAGATCCTTTCTCCGGTGGCACAGTACCCTGGCCAAACTACACTGCATCAGAAGACCGCGGCACACTACGCCCGTGCCCATGTGTTCAAGGCAAGTCACCGAATAACCCAAAAACTTGTCAATACAAAAGTACATAATTTTTATACGCCAGGTAAGATTGTAAGATATCCCTGTCCGATGTCTTATCGGGTTAGTGGAAGTGGCATCACTTTAGGGGTGTCGTCCCGGTAAAAAATCCAATGTTTACCGTGCGTATTGGTGTGCATATATACATTAATAAGATAATAGCTGTTATTTTCGGTCTGAATTGCTTGACAGGTGTGTGTATCTTTGTTGGATCACGGAATTGTAAAAAACTATTTTTATTTATTTTATGTTAAAATTTCAGTGAATTTGTTGATATTCAAGAAATACCGGAATGTATGATTTAGGTGAGCTCTAGTTTTCACGTAAACACTAAAAATTCATGAACGTGTTTAGTGTTGTCAAGATAAGTATTAGTGACGGTTTTTTGGGAGAGTCTGGGTAGGGATGTTTATTATGGGAGAACGGCTGTCTACATTGTGAAGAATCTTTGTATTTGGAGCCACGTTTCCACATATGGATGATGGAAAAATAATCAATCTTTTTAAAATACTAGTGTAGATGAAATTTCTTGGTTTTTTATATATACTGTTTTAAATTCGAATAAATCGTCGCAAATAATCTCGCGCCTTATAAAGGGTAAGGTCTCGTCAAGCAGGTCATTAAGAATTCCATTTTAATCCGCGGCAGAAGTTCTCCAATAAAACTTCATAATTTCCTCGCGACTTTCTTCTCACGCCGCTCTCCGCCTCAAATTACAGGCTAGACGAAAATGCGTCCGTCTCACCAAATTATTCTCACGACAGCCTGTCTCTGTTTTTGTTTATTATTATCGTGCCCGACGCGCATGGTGCGTCATTTTGATAGGTTTTTTTTTTATTCTACGAAATGCAGCTTCTGGAGGACGCATCCGAAACAAAGCAAAAGTGCATCGTTTTTTTTTCTTTTACGATGCATTGTGCAGTGGAAGAAATCCTTAACATGTAATTTCACTCCGACTTCACGATTTTTATATATTTTAGATTTATAGAATAAACCTATATTTTTGAAAACATCGATATTTTTAAAAAGTTGTCTTATCGACGAAGTCAAATTAAAACTAAAAATATACATTAAGTAGTTAGCACGCATATTTTCCGACCATAGAGTCTCAGGTCCGAATTCAACTAAAGTAATAAGTTTTATTGTTTAAAATTATAAATGAATCCAAAGTTTTAACAAGTTCCCGAGACGCATCAAGTCTGACACGATGGTCTCAATTGCCTATAATTGCTTTCTACTGCTTGCCTACCTGCTTTTTACCGTGCACCATCCTATTTTTACAGAGTAGTGTAGTTTTGGATTCCCTGTTCTCAGATTATCTGAGCTTGAATGTTTCCGGCTCTTGAAATTGCAATAAAGTTATTTAGTTTCTTCTTGGAAGAAGTAGGAAGTAGAATTTGTCGTGCGTGGAAAAAAGAGAACAAAGCAACTTTCCACTAACTTGTGATTACCGAGTCCCTTTCTCTATAAACAAAATAACTATTGGCGGCTAGTGGGTTTCGAATCAGAGCATGCAATTCTTTGCGTTGAATGCTAGATATATCGAAAAAATAGTCAGCGGTATAAAAAATAAAATTAGCTATTCATTATCAATTAATTAGAGTTTTTAAAATAATAACATACGTAGATGTATTATACAAACTCTTAAATACTTAAATATTTTTTGTTTGTTTTCCTTTCTTAAATTTGCTTTACCTTTTATGTTAACTATTAGTGAATGACTCCAGGAACGTCCCGTGTAAGTACGTTCATTCCACTCGAATCGAATCACGGCCGCGCCCGCATTAATTAACAAACTACCAGACGACGCCGTACGCAACGAAACATCTCCGCAAGTTGTTTATTCAGCGAAAGTGTCTCGTCTCTAATTGGTTTCTTTGTCTGGCGGGTCCTCTCGCAATCTCCAGCGGCGGGCTGGCAATCATCGCCTTCATTACCCGTCATCCAGCAGGGGCTCGGGGGACGCGTCTCCGCCGGAAGGAGAAGGCAGACAGAGACAAAGGAGGGCTCCCTTTATGGGACTTCAACTGCCTCGCGCTGAAATGCCTGCCCCTCGTGATTCGCTATCAATCGCGGGCGAGGCTCCGGCTTTAGACTTACAAATTATATAATTACTGCTACTGAAAACAATTCTTAATCACATAATGATGCATAGATAATCTCGCATACACAATGAAGAGATAGGTCAGTTTTGCTTATGAAAAAATTTGGTCTATCGATCAAGGGGATTTTAGAATCTCTACCATATGTAAAGCATCAATACAGTACTTGCGTAGTATTACGTGACACTGGTTAGGTCGAGTCTGATGATCGAGAAGATGGAGTCGAGGAGTTCCCGAATGTTGTAGATGCATCGGAAGCCTTTTGGGGGGGGGGGGGGGGTGTTCGAACGGGGCGAATATAATTGTTGAAATAAATACTCTGTAAAAAAGTAATGAATATAACTAGTGCAAATAAATACTCTTTTAATTATGTGGACCCAGAATCGTAACAGTAGTTTTTAATGTTTTTCAGTACAAATTGTTACAAAGCTCGGTTCAAAGTTCAAACTTCTTCGTGTTCGCAAGTGATTCAGCCGGCTACCTAGTTACACGGAAACCTGCCAGCTCGCGACGGCGATATGCAAAGGCGATGGCACGAGTCCAGGGCGGCGGGGCAGGACGCGGACGATGACCAGCGCGCCCCTCCGCCCCGCCGCCCCGCCGCCCCCGCCGTGGCAGGCTCCGGCCGGCCACTCGGGGCCCTTCGGGGCGGCTCGGGCGCGCTCGGCCCGCGCTCTCGATAATCGAGCGCTCTCGGAAATCTTCCCGGGTGCTGCACTCTCCGGCAGGTTCGCTGTCCGTGCCGCGTGCGGAGCACAGTGCCATCTAATTAGCCCGATTGCTACTGGCGTGAGTTAAAACCGAATTTCGCTTATACTTCTAGTTATGTACCTAGCCCCCCTGCATATTTTGCCTCTAAGATAGGACGTACTTTATTTTACATGTAAAATAAAGTATCATATTATTGTGATTTTGAGTGTCGCAGTCGATGATTCCGTGAATAGGTTTGATTTTGTTGTTGGTCCTTCGGTAACACGTTTGACCTAAATGAGTATCGACAATAAAAACGTACAAATCCAATTTCTAAGATTAAGTAGATTGAGTTTTCATTTGTGAAAAACAGTTCATATTATAATTGTATGTCATATTTCGTTTGTCCACTGTTTGTTCTTATATACTCCCCGGCGTATTGCTGTTTGCGATAAACTTCTAACGGCATTTGCATGTGTCGATACATTATTTGGTACACAAAAGGGTAGTTACAGTTTTCCAGTGTAAATGGTCAATGTTGTGTGTGGAATTGTGGATATCGATTGTTTCATTCCCGCGAGCATCCGATTATTGAGTGTAATGCTTTTGTTTGATGACCTTGTTGCATGAAACCTGACATCGGCAAACACCGATGCTTTGTAAAGTTTCTTTTTGTTTTTGTCTGCTTCTTATCATATTTATCTGAATGATAACTATGATCACATTTGTGGTTTTACATTGAAGCACAATAAAATAGCTCTAATATCATTTTTGTCATTATTTAATAATATTTTGTTGCAACTTTTAATGATTTCCCTATTTTATAAACTTTCTGAGACAAGATCTTTCAAGAGTGGTTAAGATATTTTTTTTATATTTTGCTCGGGAATTTATAATATAAATCTTCAACATTTCCCAAAGATGGATTTAATATGCAATGCTAATACATCATCCGCGCCACTTCAGGTTTAATATCGGAGCTATTTTTCTCTTGGCTCGAAGCGTTATTTTTCGTTAGTCCTTTCCCGAACAATTCTGCTAGGACGCCGCACTCAGCCGGGTTTCACTTACGGGTGGCGCAGCGCGGTTATTTATCGCTCCACAGTACTGCAGATAAGAGCTCTTTCCAATGCCACTGCTAGCACAAATAGTGTCTTCTTCAAACCAGCAAAGCTCGATCATTTACTCTTCGAAGAGTGAACTATCGAGTGAGGGTATAATAGGACTGTGACACACTATGTCTGCTTTTCGCTTTGCGGGGTCTGAGCGGTTAGAGGCTATTGCGGTCGTATCATGCTGGTTGCGTCTCCAGCATTTGCCTTATCGTGCACAACAGTCACACAGCAAACCTTTATCTGATAAGATTTTTATAAAAATAACCTCTTTGATCATTTAAACAATTTTTTTTTTAATTTAATTATTATTAGATATTCTGTGGTGTAATTTCTCTGTTTGATAAATAAATTAATAGTGTAGCTTACAATGCGTCCCGTCGCGTAATGAAACTGAGAAACATTTATGAACAAAACTCCAGCAAGTTATTATTAATACCCAAGTCATTGTCAGTATAATTTACGTCCATTATATCAATGAGCTATTTTAAAAAATTGTATTTCGCCTTAGATTAAGATTTAAGATGGAAGATAAAAATCAGTAAAGTTGTGAAGTTTTCAGTATAAGTTTTTAATTTATTTATGAACCACAAACTCATCATCATCCTTTTCTGCTCATTGCAGGTGACCTTCAGCGACTACCAGCTCAACTAGCCACCAGAACAAACTTCGCTAGAAACCGATAGAATCTCGAGTCTTCGCCATGGCTGATACCAACGACAAAGGTGAGTGCCGTCCGCGCCGATCTGCAGCCATTCTTCTGAACCGCCTTCGTGTTGGGTCGATACGGTGTCGTAATAACCGCAGCACATCGAGTGGCTCTATTCTGTTATGCGGCAGACTTTATAGTTGTTGGATCCAACGGCTCAATGATCACGCATCTTCTTCATCCACATCCACAATTTATGATTGTCAAGTAGCAAAATTTGCTTTTGAATAAAAAAAAAAAAAACGGACGCCTGAGAGTAAAGTTGTTGAATTTTATTTTATTTTTAAAATTTATGTACTTCTTTTCATTTTATCCAGATTGGATAGCAAAATTGGAAATTCGTCTTCTGAAATGTAATAAAATGTATTTTCAGGGTGACTGCTTCCATCGCGTCTCTATACAAAAATGTAATGAAGTTTTGAAATCATCTGTGCGTTTATTTATAACCCATGATTTTATGATTGGAATATCGCAATCTTTAATCATATACATATTTTTTGATAACTTATACCCACATTCGAACGACAACGAAATAAATTTTGACTAAAAATATTTTTTTTAATTGTACGTTATTTTAATTAGAATATGTAAATATTAACAGGATGATGTCTGTAGATAATTATAATTCCATTAGAAGTATATTTTTACCATTAAATTAGTTCACAAAGAATTTCCAAAGCCCATTATTTTTCTGCGTAGAAACAGTGTGATAAAAACCACCCTTTAGACGCGAGGTTACATCTAATTAGGCGAAGATGTTCTTTATTTGTGAGGGAATTCGTACGGGAGTTCTTTGGCCTTGATTACACAATCGACTTTTTCTAAATCAACGAGGCCTTCCTCGCCTAGTGGTGTATAACTTAAACTTTACAAGTAACCTCTTGGATCATCATATCAAACGCAACATGATTCAGCTACAAAAAAACAACAAAGAGTCCTCCCACGAATGCGGCCCGGGCGGGCCTTGCGCCGCCGAGCACTCGTCGCTGCACTGGGGACGCTTGCGTGCTTGCCGCCCCGCGCCGCCCCGCTTCGCCCCGCTCCGCCCCGCTCCGCCCCGCTCCGCCCCGCTTCGCCCCGCGCTGCCCGTCAAACCTGACCGCGTGGGCCTCCTCGCAGTTAGTCGGGCGGGCGCAGATGGCCCGGGTTTTGTTTATTTTGTAAGATTTCTTTAAGCTGACAAAGTACAAGCGGTGCGACAGTATAAAAAACCTGTTTTAAGGTCTGATAAAATAAAAAAAAAATAGATTTTTCATTGTTTAGCGTACCGTTTGAAAAAATATTTTATGGTTGTTTGTAACATTTCGTTTTTAAAAAATATCAAAAGCCGAATTCGAAACCTCACCCATCTACATTTATCAGATATCGCTTCAGACTGTCGCATTTAGCAGGCGGTTTTTTCACTTGGACCCAACCATGTTATCATCATTCCAAATTAGCCCCGCTAGCTGGAGTCGCTCGCTACGTCGTACGTCAAATACTGTTGCTTTTTTGTCACCACTTGTCTTTCTCTTATTAAGTACCAGCCGACACTTCTTGCTGTGACGTTCTTGTATATCGTATTCTTGTACCCTCGTACCGGAAACTTCGGAGTTTGCGCTTAGAGGAGCGTCTTGTGGACTCGAGTGCGCGCCCGACGAAGGCAAGGGCCATTCAACATTCGAGGAGGTCTCACTATACCGACGGCGTGTATTCTTATGTAACTCGGCAGTCTGTCACGCAATCGTAACTTTTGTGTATCCGAGTGTGAAATGTGCTCGGGGGATCATTAGATTCGTTCGAAAAGCTAGAGAGATGATTTAACGCTTTATTAAGAGTAACCTTGGTCGCGCTATAAAGCTTAATTTTAGATCTCGATTAGTTTAATCGGCAATTACGATTTCATTCACGGTTATTATGATATCTATGTTATATACGTATACCTGATAGTTTTGCTTAATAACTTTACATCATATATTTTAATTAATATAAATAATTACTCAATCTTCTGCAGCAAGATTTCGAATAAAGCACACGAGGGTTCTAATAATGTTAGAACACATAAAAAACAAGAAGTTGCATCATTCGCTTAAAACAGTTTTGTGTTGTAGATAATGTGAAACATACTATATGATGTTTGTATTTACTTAACTAATAAGTACATGAAGGAGGGTAGTGCAATCGTAAAACGGAAGGGTTGAAGGGACGCCTCTGAATTCGTTGGTTTTTGAATTGGATTAGCACTAAAACATTTATGGAGAGCCTTCGTCCAATAGTAAAGAGAATATTTAATTGATAAACCCCTCAAGATCAAAGATGTGCTTTGAAAAGCACATATTTTTTTAACCATTATCACATTTTGAAAATAAATTGTCGAAATATCTTAATTAATATCCCTTTCCGAGTGTCGATATATTTTTTAACGTTGGCTTTGTCTGCAGAGTAGATTAACACCCTTTACTAAAAGCATAAAGGTATTCGAGCATACATTTAGTTTTATCGTCAAACTGCTGTGTAATAGACGAGCATGTCTCCGCCCGTGGCCCCTCCCCTGCCGTCTTCGTCGTGGCCCGCCTCGTGTGTCGCTCGCTCCAGATAGCACCGACGGGTTCTTTTATTCGCATCTTCTGTGTATATTGAACAGAAACTGCTTTACCGAGAATCGAGTGCTTAAAAATATTCACTAAAGTATGAGGTAGTAGTTTTTTTAGCCACCACCGGTGGCTTTGTACTTTTCATGGATCGCACATAACTGATATATACTGTATAAATTGTTTGTTCTAATAATACCTTTTATAGTCGAATATTAAATAGAACTTTGTATCATATAAAATATCAGTCAGTAATTGTTTGTCCTTAAATATTATCTCAATATAGTAAAACCTAGATATAACGGACTAATGGGGGGGGGGGGGGGGGGCTAATTAAAGCTGAAAGTCCGTTATATAAAAATGGGTTTCAAATAAATAAATTTTTAAAAAAATATATACAAAATTCTATTTAATTCGGCCAGCATGGCAAACACTAGTGTGCTGCCTCGAAACCTCCACGTTATTATATCAGAGAATCCCCTTATTTACTATATCTCCGGCTAGGTGCAGTCTACGAGCAGGACGGCATTATGTCTCAAATTCTAGTGCTAGACGTATGACGTGATTATCTAGGCCGCTAAAAATTGTTTACATTTCGGCGACACTTGAATTTAAGCATGTATAATATTAACAGGGTGTTTTTAATTTTTTTACATTTGACCGGATTTTTTGTCCGTCAGATCGAGGTTTTACTGTACGATGTTAGAATCTTTATCTGCATATATTTTTACTATCCACTTTAATATCGTATCTGCAGTAGCTCGGCTAACGTCATGTATTCGATAGTTCTTTGAACGAATGCACTCGGTAGCCCAGACAATCTCCTTTGCAATCCGCCGATAATGCACGCTTATTGAGCGGAACGCCCGCCGCGCCCGCCAGACCCTGCACCGTGCTGACTGAGAACGGACTTCCTAGGCTACGTATTGTGGGTAGAAAATAATAAATATACTAAATTATTTCAATAAAAATAAAAAATTGAAGACGGCGTAACGTGGAGACATCGAAACTAACGTATACTGAGATACGAATGAATAATTATAACGCAATGAATATATTCAATTGAATAGTATGAATATTCATCCGAATCTCAAGTAAATCTACGGCTCAAACACCCTAATAATTCATAACTTAAATGGCGCCTTGTAAAATTGTAATTTAGTAGATCATTTCGTTCTGTAAGGGTGACTCGGTTTATACCCAAGACTAGTCACTGTACCAAGAGATATGTAATCTTCTTGGTTAGATAAATTATAAAATATAATGATAATTATCAGTATAAAAATCAGTCCAATATTACAAAAAGACCATTTCATAGAAGCGAATCCTTACACACGTTTATTTCGACCAATAAATAAATAAGGATAGGTATAATACAAGTAAAACTATAGCGGAGCTCAATAGGATTTATTCACTTAGCAGGAGTCTGAATCGTTTTTCGTTTCCTTTTCCTTCCGTGTATAGGACTTTTGTCCGAGAAGTTCGTAGTGTATATACAATTTGTTGGTCAGAGTTGTGTTTATGGAATCGATATTATTTAGATGCGTTTCATTCATCCTTACGCAGATTCGAACCCGAAGCCACGTGTCCAGTACAAGTACAACAAACGAAATTATATATTCAACGCGCTACTGCCAGACAGTGCATCTCGATTGCAGACAGTATTGATGGGCTCACGACCCGGTGAGTAATATCGGCTTAGAATGAGTGATTGCTCCAATCGCGCGGGTCGGCGGTCCGGCCCGGCGGCGCGTGACGCGCGGACAAAGGAATCATCGACTGCAGCAATATGTTTCCGTCCTAATCAAAAAGGACACAATGGCGGTTGTTGTTGACCAAACATTTATTCTGATTCTCGAAGAAATTGAAGAAACTCGTTATTCTAATAAATTAACCTGCTCGGGAGATTAAATTTTTTATAAAAAAATATTATAACATTATATTTGAGATTTATCAAAGAATCATTACGGTTTGAATGTGTTTTTTACACGAGTAAGTTAAAATAAATACTGAAGTTATTACGCACCTCGCTGTGCGTCACTGATCCTTAGAGGTTCCGTTATTACCCAGAGTCTTCACCCTACAAAATGTCCCAATAAAAAAAATAGTTTCTTGTATTTTTTTTGTTGTTGTTTGGGAATACAGCGGAAATAGCCCTTAAAACATAATTTGATCCACAATATTAATTTACACCCGAATGAATTCGAAGTTTCGGATTAGCGTTTCCGTGCTACCTATTCAAAATTCTTAATGAAGCCCGGGCTCCATAATGAATCGGAATCCGCCATAACAATACCTATTATATTACTAGCGTCTACAAAGAGCAATTTGGGCTCAGGTTAGTTATCTTTCCAGGCAGGCCAGATTTCGCTGGTATACATACCGAGCCGGCAGACAAAGGAATTCATCCTAGCCGCGCGGGCCGGGCCGCACTCGAGGCGCTTTTCTTTGTCCTGAGCGAGTTGCCACGATGACTCAAGGACCACAATTAACCGCGATCCAAATCCTGCGCTCCGTGTTGGGGAATTCCGGAGAAACGCGAATAGAGTATTCAAAACACTGCAGTTACATCAAATTTGGAAAGTAGAATCCTATGACTCGATAAAAAAAATAACCATGATTGACCATGTTGAATTTCGCACATTTTCCCTTAGTGTACCAGAGTAAACCCTGGAATTTAGCAGTTGCAACATTGGATTATGCGTAGATATGACATGAGATCTGGAACTTCTGTCTTCAAAATCCAATCATTAAATGCGATAATTTGTAGCTTGAGGTGCAATACATTCAGATTACTTTTAATCGCAAGTACTAAATTTATAATAGGTTTTGTTTAAATTTTATTATAATCAGTAGTGTTTAATTTAATCGGAGATTACATTTATTATTCTGGAAATAAACCACATAATAATAATAAATTCTGGTGGCGAGGTAAATACTGAGGAATCCTTAAAGATCGAACACTCATACCTGTCATTATCTGAATGTATAGTAGAAAAAGTGAACAGTGTATTTGTTATGTGTCGGGGAAGTAAGAAGAAGCGGTTGGTTACTGGTTAAGACATTTTTATTGTTCACTTCGTATATTGTAATAATTACAGTGTTAACCCTTTGCACTCGAGAGGTGCGGATTCCGCACCACACGATGTAATGCCGCAACTCGAGAGGTGCGGATTCCGCACCAATTTGCTTGGTGCGGAAATTCGATGTGCGGTGATAACTATTTATGGTTTTTTATCTGGTGATTTCTTGTTTATGTTTATGTGATCTTGTTCTTTAAAGTTCGTTACTAAGCACTGCCCATATAATTTTACAAAGATCATGTTATCCCCCTTTCAAACTACGCTAGAATTTCTTATCCAAGATTAGTGCGGCACCATAAAGCGAACTGCGTTTTTGGTCTCAGTTCGACTTTGACAGCCATGGCAAAATGACTAGATGTGTACCTAATCAACCCATATATTTTTTGCTTGTACTTCTTATCGTAATCATTCATTTGAGGGTCCTTATTTGCTTAAACTTATATTGCACTGAAGAATAGACTTTTTTCTCCCTCACAATATCAATAACCTTTCCATTCACTTATCGTACCATTATTTTGTTTGCTTTATAATCTACTATAATAATAGCCATTGTGTGTTTATTTGTATGTTTGTATGTATGTTTCATTTTTCCGTTCTGTATAGAATATCTTAAAAGATACAACGCTGATTTTTTGCACATAAGTTAAGTAAATTTTTCCGCAGCTATGTGCCGAATTTCAAGACGATAGGATAATATTTTCATTCATAAACTTTAAAATATGCTTTAGCTAAACTTTAATTATATAATTCACTTCTTCGCCGCGAGATGTCGTTCACCGCGAGAATTTAGACGCATCGTTCATCAAATTCGTCATTTTGTGACGGGCTACATTACTAGTATTATGATAATGTGTATCTCACTAAACAGCTGAGAGGAGAACAGCCGCTTAATCACTTCCGGTATATGAAAACCTTAGTTCGGCAATTGACTGGAGATTTTCGTCAGACACGTGCTAGAGTTTCACTTCAACCTGCGATTCCGAAAATCCGCCTTAGTGGAAGGCTGCATAACATTATAACAGAAGTTAGGAAGGATTACAAAGTCTGTTCTCAAAAAAATAAACCCGGCAAAAGACATCAAACGACATACTTTTGTGATACTTGTCCCGAAAAGCCGGGCATGCATCTCGGCAATTGTTACATGAAATATCATACAAAGCAAAATTACAAAGACTTATGTTTACGAACCTATCTTCGTAAAGATGTAAATATACATTAAATATTAAAATTAAAAAAATTATGTGTCAATTTGTGTGTGTGAACATTTTAAGTTAGAGGTAAAAAATTCACCGAAAGTGATACGAAACGCTTCGAGTTGCTGATTAGTCCGCGCGGAAACGGTCTCGAGCGCAAAGGGTTAAGTTATTTATTCAAGACTGGGGAGACTACATCTCCGTTCGTGGTCCGAAGAGATCTACGCTAAGCGAGCAATCTCGGAGCTCTGCCGTACTCAGGTAGAAGACTTCCAGCGTCGGGTCTTTTACAATAACATATAAACATTTGGGCGGACAGAGTCATAAACAAATGTTATGGTTTACTTGAATAATAAAAGTATCGCACAGGATACGAGAACAATGGCAGCTCGTCCTTGGTGCTGTAATCTTTAGGTTGAGAGTCCGTGGCATCACATCTGTGGCTACTATCTCACGCGACTTCTACTGTTAGGTTATTAAGTTTGTGCGGGGCCATAACATATTCAGGCTGCGAAAATGCGTTGTGTTTTATCAAAGATTAGTTTGAATTTAAGCAAGATAACATTTACTGTCACTGCTCATAATATTTTAATTTGCAAACCAGAAGTGAACCATGTATGACCGCATGCTGTTACTAAAAGCATGCCGTATAGAATTCTGATTAACAGTTCAAAATGATATTCGTTCGTATGTGGAGCAAGAGAATGCGCATTATCGGAGTCCAGTGACGGTCACTGCCACTAAGGCGAGTCCCCATATCTGCTTTATAAATAGCTCATCCAATTAGAAGGGAAGTAACGCTGCGAACTCCGGTACAGTGTCCAGTGTCAATGTCTTGCCATTCAACGGCATCGACTGCAGTGCCACCAGCTTCCTGCTCACAATCAGAAATAAAAGTTATTTGTGTATGTTTAGAATAGATTTTGGGACTATAGAAAATATCAACTTTATGAAAGGAATTTTTTTTGTTGTGAAAGTAACTATTAGATTAACTTACAAATTTTAATCGGTGTGTAACAATACGCCGGCTAGTATTATGCGGACAAGCACTGCATCAAAATTTTATTATATCCCAGCAGTTGATGCCGCCATCAGTTTCAACAATAAAACTGTTGGATATTGTTTTTTTTATCGTTGACTTCTTTGCTTTTACGGGTATTAATAAGCCTGTCGGTGCGACTGCTTGACATTTTGCTAATATTTCAAAAGGCAAATCACTTCTTCTAGTAAGAGACTCACTGTTATCATATTATTATCTCCACATTACAAATAATGTTTTTTAATAAATGAGAAACCTATTGTGATAAAATATGAGTAATATGAAAATAACACATAAGTTTTCTTTGTATCTTTTTGTTATTAGTCATTGTACATAAAGGTACTAGAGCTAGGCTTAAAGTCGACAGATTTATAACGACAGCTCTCCTGACAGGCGGTGACACATTCTACTCACCTTTATTAATTTTTCACATATTTTTAAATGAATGACACTTAATTAGGAATCTTTTATATTTAAATTGTATGATCTCTGAGGAATTATTATATTTGAATCTAATTAAAATATCAAATCGTGTTTAAAGCAAATTTTTCGATATTGTATATTAATATTTCAAAATTAATTTTTACAATAGTATTTTTCTCTTTTTAAATATTAGACGCTGCGAGTGAAAAACGTGATTGTACAGCGATTGGTGATGCACAAAATCGTTTCACGATATCGTGATGTATTACAAAAGACGGATGTCGATTACTGTAAATTTGGTTTATTTCTAACGGTTATACGACCCAAAATTTAACGTTTACAAGTTATATTCGATATAATCGCAAAATGCGGCTGCTTTTTCTCGTTTGTTCGTCTCCATCAAAGTTTAATACCGATCGTTAAATGGCACTAGTCGTACAAACTTTTTTTAAAACAACACAATTTTATAATCTAATTAACGTAATTATATTCTCGTGTTTGTCCGTTAATATGAGTACATGGTGTATACACCATATATATATATATATATATATATATATATATATATATATATATATATCTGTAAGAATTTCCCAAGTATGGCACGAGAAGGATGCAAGTGTAATCTGCCTCGTATCATTTGCATTCTAATTAATATGAACTTAAGACCTGTAAGGATATTACCATTTGTAAATAACCCTTATGTGTGTTCGAGGTTGAATGTAAAGTCATTCGTTTTCATGGTTAACTTGTTAAAATGAATTTACTCGTAATAAATTTAATTTACTAGTGTTATTTATTTTTTAATATTTAAATAAAAATAAAGAATAATAAGTTGTATCACATATCTATGTCAGACTATAATACACAGGCCAATGCGAGCATGTGCTTCTAGCAGTGACTGCAGATACACTAACTCAAGCAGTGTTTAACGACGACAGGACATTGTAAGGATTTACCAGAAAAGTATGAGGTTTTCAGAATATATAAAAGGATGTGTTTTTGTATATTTCTCATATTTATTCATTTTATCCCCTTAACAATACTAATGGTGCGATAGTGTTGATTTGTATTCACCGGTAATACTGGAGACATATTCGCTCTGCCTGTTTGTTACATGCACAATGTTTTAACCTTGTTTGGCACTTATATACAATATTTTTATGAAAACCTCTTAAAACATTTTAAAAACCGATTCCGCCTATCAATATCGATATTTTATTACCGTACTTATTTTTTCTGTCGTGTACTTAATCGTTTATTTTATCAAACATTTGAAGTGTAATATACACGTGTATAATACACGTATATACGAAATATCAAACAATATGGGTACTTGACTAATAAAAATATACTAGGTAGAAGCGAAATTGGATATCCAGTTGGATAATAACATCTGGAAACGTCACACGATTTTTAAAATATCCTATCTCTTGGGAAATCGCATATTGGAAGCTTTAACCAATATCGTCTCCAGCATCTATAAAGAATATCCTAATGCTAAATTTTCAACTTTATTTTCCTTAGTATCTCATAAAGCTTTAAGGATTTTTGGCGATTAAATTTTAAGGTATAATAGGAAACAACCAAACTATAATGGTATTGTATATTAGAAGCACCTCGTTTTTTTAGTGTTGAGCATAGCTTGTTGTCAACTATTGGGACTTGGGTTCGTATCTGGATATAGAAAAAAAATCAATGCTGTAAAAATTATAATTTATTTCCATGTTCAAAGTGAACTTTGAACCTTCAGAAAAAACCTTATAGAAAACATTTCCTTAGTGCGGATTTTCCATGATTTAAAATAAATTAAGTTATCAGGATCAATATATTTCACTGTCGTGCGTCTTTATATATTTAGGTTAAGTTGTCTTGACGTCCCGAGTTTATCCTGACTAGAACACGAAAGACAGCGTATCAAACATCTCCATTAATTAAGTTTTTTTTCGTCAAATTCGCATTACGCTAAATATTTTTGTTTGCGATTTTGGCAAATTAATATTCCCCCGTGACTAATGAATGTGTCAGAGTTAATCCATCGGAATCGTTGCGGCCCTCGTTAGCGCATATTTTACTTTGTTTGATTAATGATGTGACGCTTTACTGGCTAATTCATAAAGGAAACACAACGACTGCTTTTCAATGTACACACTGGTGGTTTATTTTTGTCATAAGTACAATTAATTATCACCCTGTATATCGACCGTTAATGTATTGAGACTTTGATGTATGTACAATAACGTGGTCATACGTGCATATTCCGGCAATATTAGATTTATGAAATCGATCAATCATTTTTAAATTTTATCAGCATTAACTACGTACTGTAAGTTTTGGCTTCAATTTATATTTAAAATGTGAAGTTATCGATTATTACCCCACATCAGAGGTCCCCAACCTTTTTGCACCCAAGAAAGAGCACATTCTAGAATGCCGGTCGGGCGGCGGGCACCATTTATTTTTTTAAGGTTATTTTTTTATAGTGGGACATAGTCAATCTACTATAATAATAGCCATTGTGTGTATGTATGTATGTTTCGTTTTTCCGTTCTGTATAGAATATCTTAAAAGATACAACGCTGATTTTTTGCACATAAGTTAAGTAAATTTTTCCGCACCTATGTGCCGAATTTCAAGACGATAGGATAATATTTTCATTCATAAACTTTAAAATATGCTTTAGCGAATTTCAATATGTACGAATTATATGATTCAGTTCTTCGCCGCGAGATGTCGTTCACCGCGAGAATTTAGACGCATCGTTCATCAAATACGTCATTTTATGACGGGCTACATTGCTAGTAATACATATAATGCACAAAAATATTTGATTCCAATAATATAATTATAAAATATAAAAATTATTATTTATATTTTTATATAAAATAAATATTAAGTAGTAAATAATAGCATAAAAATTCTAGTAATTGGGTTGAGTTAGGGCAAATATGCAACAAATAATTGTTTAGAATAGCAACATTAAAATTTACATCTATAACTAAAAATTGCAAACAACAGGTTAGAATACGAAAAATATCAATTAGGGTCCGGACTAAGTTTATTAAGATTTTGATGCACCAACAATATTTAATTTAATTTTTAATGTTTTTGTTAGCTGCTTTTTAAAAATCAGAATTGCCCAAATTCGACCCAATTACCAAAATTCATTATAAAAAAAGAGAAATATCAAAGTCAATGTGATCGTTGGCATTGCATTTCATTGACCATTGCTTCGTAATTAGGAACGTATGATGATTTTCCTGCTCGTAAGCAATCATCAAGATCTGTAAGCCGAGATCTGTATTTTGATTTTATAATTTTCACTGTTGAAAACAATGGTTCACACAAGTATGTAGAACTAAAAAACGATTTGATTTTGAATGCTTCTCTTTTCAAGAATAGACTTTTGTTAATGTGTACTATTATATATTCCAGAAGTCCTCATCTGATGAATTGAATTTAAAAATAATTATTTTGAAAATTATAACGATATAATTATTTTCGCTTATATTTCGCTGTTTAGT
The DNA here is from genome assembly GCA_022113835.1 of Atopsyche davidsoni. Taxonomy (NCBI): domain Eukaryota; kingdom Metazoa; phylum Arthropoda; class Insecta; order Trichoptera; family Hydrobiosidae; genus Atopsyche; species Atopsyche davidsoni. Next base: position 16,026,576 of record JAILWY010000012.1, read on the forward strand.
TATCGTCTTATCCCAAAAATATCAAGTAGACTTTCGTATCGCTTTCACCTCACTTTTACCAACCCGAAAATATCAGAGGCACTTTCACATCGCTTTCACCTGACTTTTACTACCGTAAAAATATCAGATACTCTTTCACATAGCTTTCACCTCACTTTTATCAACGCAAAAATATCCGCGGCACTTTCGCATCGCTTTCACCTCACTTTTACCAACGCACAAATATCAGAGGCACTTTCACATCGCTTTCACCTGACTTTTACTACCGTAAAAATATCAGATACTCTTTCACATAGCTTTCACCTCACTTTTATCAACGCAAAAATATCCGCGGCACTTTCGCATCGCTTTCACCTCACTTTTACCAACGCACAAATATCAGAGGCACTTTCACCTCACTTTTATCAACGCAAAAATATCAGCGACACATTCATATCGCTTTCACTTGACTTTTACTACCGTAAAAATATCATATAGACTTTCACATAGCTTTCACCTCACTTTTATCAACGCAAAAATATCAGCGGCACTTTCACATAGCTTTCACCTCACTTTTATCAACGCAAAAATATCAGCGGCACATTCACATCGCTTTCACCTCACTTTTACCAACGCAAAAATATCAGAGGCACTTTCACATCGCTTTCACCTCACTTTTATCAACGCAAAAATATCAGCGGCACTTTCACATAGCTTTCACCTCACTTTTATCAACGCAAAAATATCAGCGGCACTTTCACATAGCTTTCACCTCACTTTTATCAACGCAAAAATATCAGCGGCACATTCACATCGCTTTCACCTCACTTTTACCAACGCAAAAATATCAGAGGCACTTTCACATCGCTTTCACCTCATTTTTATCAACGCAAAAATATCAGACACTTTCACATCGCTTTCACCGTACTTCTTTAATTTTAATATTATATTATATAGTATTAATTTTATTCATAACATTTTATTGTTAACTTAAATATTTTTTTATCGTGGTGGCACAACGGTGGGCACACGTAAAACGGTTGGTGGGCGCCACGGTGCACGCGGGCATAGAGTTTGGGACCACTTCCCTACATTCTAGAGAATTGAAATTTTAAATTCGTTTGTGACTAAAAATGGTCAATAGATGTATCTCATAGTGTTGAAATGGTGGCTTTAAAACAAATAAATTTGGTTCTTATTTAGGCGGCGTTAATATTCTCCACTATCTTTATTAATATAAATAATTGTAATTCTATGTAAGGATATATTTATTTTTGTTTTCTTTACAGACGTCGCGACACAACTTGCAACATACTTGCAGTTGACTAATAACGTCCTACTTTGCGTTGCTTACTTAGACAAAACCATAAATAAAACACATAATAAAGGATGCTATTGGCTGATTGCTAATCGGTTGCAAGTTGTGTCACTACGTATATAGAGGCCTTAAGGCTTTTTTTAATGAGCGTAAACTAAGGACGTTGTATATATATATATATATATACACATATACACAATTTTTAATAAACTTATGACGACGAGTTCAATGTTTTCGTAACACTAATACCTCCCATTTATTTTTCATTCCTATGCTTGCTTTACGCGCCTTTCAAACTATATTATATTAATTAATCAGTTATTTATTGCAGGTGGTTTAATGATAATACGGGTCCCACAAAACGACGTTTGACCTGTGGGTCATATAATTTATATGCCGACCGCTGGTCTAATAGGACGCTGCGATAATTTATTATAATTACCCAGGTAGCCTAATTCGTGTTTTTAAGTCCCTGTTTAAATTCTGTACGAACCATACTACAAAACCTTAATATTTATTAACAATTCGTGGGTTAGTGCGGTGTTTCCTTTCCGAGCTCATTGTTTCTTCAAATTTCACAAGAGCTCCACTTCTTACGGCAGGCGAAGCTTAAAACTTGTTACTTAATATTAATATGTTTGTAAATTAATTTTATCATACTCGACTCGCAATTGCCAGCCCCCTTCTCTTTCCGTCATCCGTTTCACTCCCAGACTAAGCACAAACTAAATTAAGGTGTTATTACACTTTCATTAGTTGTATTATCGTAAGACCACTAGTGCATAACCCAGTTGATTAGACTATAACCACAAAAGAGCTAAATTAATTTGATTTGCATAAATATTGATAGGTACTCAATATTTTTTTACATCAGTAATTTAAATTTGTTTGTAACTAGAAATGCATTGAAGTGAGAAAATCCGCAGTACATTCAAAATCAGAGGAGTTCTTATTTCATAAATTTAATATTAATTAAAATTTTAATTCGTTTTCAGTATCCGATTATCAGTAAGAGTACTAGAATCTAATAAAATTCTTTTTTTGTTAAATTATAACATTAAACCGACTGCAAAAATAGTCTGCATATAATTTTTTTCCACGTTCTTCATTAAGTGATTTTTTTTCTTTGTAATCAAGTGCTGTTCTGTTTCTGGTTATTAAATGTTCTTCCAGATTCTTATCACCCCCCTAGCTATGTAACCATCGAAAACGATAACTAATAAAGAATTTTCAAACAGTATATCATCTTAAAATATATTGTGAAAGTAGCGATTGCCTAATGTTTACTTATTAATATGTGATGGAAACTATCACTCGTCACACAAAGCATTATATATCAACCTCAAAATTACAACAAAAAAACTCTATACCGGGTAGTTTTCATTTGATTTTGCAACCTAAGTGAATTTGGCGCTTTTTACCCATTGTTAGAGCAACAAAGTTTATACGTACGCTCCATACTTGCAAGTAACTACAAATTGTTTACTCCCGCCCTTCGCGGCTAATCGCTTGAAATTTGAGGCATTTCAGTCTGAGCTAGTGAAGGGAATTTCTCGTTAGACCCTTATGAAGGGACCTCCGGAATTTTACTACCCCATTAGCCGAAATATGGTAACCGAAATTATCATTATTATCTCCGCACTGCACATTTTACACTGAGAACAGCCGCGGCGTAATTTAGTTTGGAATATTTTAACACCACTCGCCTGAAAACTAGACGATTTTTTTAAATATTTCACCGAGTGGCCGGCAGCCCGAAAGTGCTGGAGTATTTACTATGAAGAATACTCCAAGTTATATACACAACGCTTTTACAAACTTGCTTACTATTCTTTCAATTTCCTAATTGTTGTAACGTATTTTTCAAGCAAACAGTGTTATACTTGAATATAAAATAAATCTAAGGAATCACATCAATTATTCGCTGTATATGAAAATCATCACAAACGAACGTATTGTTTACCCATCTGGGATAAATATATGATGAAAAAATATTACTATTTTATCACAATTTTTTTTTTAAATTTCTTCGCAATTCAAAGTTTTACGTATAGTTTAGGTTTGCGAAGGTGTATAAACAGTGACGCATAAGATCAAATCTCAAAAACGTAATAAGCCAACAGCAGCAGTAGCTTCTAATTGCTTACGTGCCCATTTATTTCTTGTATTCCCCAACTCTTAGAGTAGGGTGATTAGAAGATTTCTCGTCAATTTGAAACTGAGTTTCTCTTTCTTGCTAGTGGGATTTATTTCATGCTTTCAAAAACGGTTCTAACAAACCCAGGGATACACTTCTTAACTAGGCATGAAAAATAGGCTTTTCAGAGAAGAACCCGTCATTGCATTAGGGAAGAAGTATAATACTCTTAAGCTAAGCCAGGATTATAGAAGGAACGTATAATGTTATTGTTATTTTATCTCGAGAGATAGCGGTTTGTATGCGCAATGAAGTTAAACGAGTACACACCCATAATAACTAAACATTTCCATTATATAGCCGTAAACCAAACAATTTATCACATAATGTAGGCCAGGGGCTCCCAAGTCTATTTTCTAAAGACAATTTTCGAAAAATAATTATTTACCGAACTGTTTCATTTGCCACCTTTCTCGAGTATACGAGGGCGGTCCGATAAATACAAAATTTTGGAAAAGTGGCGATTTATTTCTCAAAATAGTCTGTCTCCTTTTAGCTCGATACACTTGACCCAGCGATGCTCCGACTTCTTTAACCCATCTGAAAAATACGTTTTCTCGAGGTCTGCAAAGTAGGCCTCCGTGGCGGCGATGACCTCCTCATTCGACTTGATGATTTCGCTGCGCGATTTCCCTTCCAAAAACAAGAATCGAATCACCGACGCAATCATCATTATATAAATTATGATGAAAAATGGACACAAAAAATCGCACATTTATATGTCTAACCTTAAATGAACAATATCGTGCATTTTTGTTTTTAATTGAGTAATTATAATTATTACAATATTGTGATTTTCTTTTCATTCTCTTATGTGATTGCACTATTCATTATTTACGCCACTTTTTAATGACCGAAAAAAATCATATTTTATAGTATTGAATTGATTCCTAAGTTAGCATTTTGGAGGAGCCGAGAAACTTTTTTTAGTTACTTTGAAAAGATTCCCGTAGATCTTCGCAAAGGGACCAACTACCACAATCAACTTACAACAATCCTAGTGAAAATGCGTGCTGGATTTTTAAGATAATGAATTATCTTATTTTTTGTTAGAATTGTTTTGCGGCGCGCGAATCCCAGTTGGTGATCGCTGATGTAGGGGTCGGTAGGCCCTACACTTCTCGCTTTCCCTATTTACATACTCCCTCTGTACTTACCTTATCTCACATCTGCCGGGGCCTCTCTCCCTCCCCCCGCCAGCATCGCACCTCATTATATCTGGAGGAACCATTCATCTCCGTGAACCATTCATTGCGCAAACCCGGCCTTAGCGGCGCAACCGTACACCTACAGCAGTGTGCCGCTGAATGAAAACACTTCAATTTCGGTTTGTGAGCTAAATGGTGGTATTCTGCATGTCTATTCAGTGCTTCGCATCGACACCGAAATATACTCAAATATTTAAATATTCTATTAACACGTTCTCGTTGCTTTTTCACTACACTCCGCTCCGCGCGAAGCGAGTTTCGTGGGTGTACCTCGTGTATATTAACCATCGAATGATCTCGACTTAATTGCTGAAAATCATTTTATATGTTCATTATTAAAGTGGGATCCAATTAAACAGCACTACGATAAGTACTTTAATCTCTGATTACCGAGCGACACGCGACCGTGTTGTTTCCGCCCAAAGCTGGCGTCGCACGGAATGACCGCAGCGGGCCGCGACTCGGCGCCCGCCCGGCTGCCTCGGAGGGTGCAGCCCCATTAGCTCCCGCCGCTAAACGCACGCAAATTTATACTCTCGCTCTGGAAAATTAAAACGTTCATGTTTGAAAATTTCAAATGAATTCTAGCAAAACTGCGTGGCATTAGTTGGGGATACTTTAAATTGCGTAACATTAAAAATAACACTACACGGTATAATCCTGTTTTTTTTTTTTTTTTTTTTTAATGTTCGATTGAGCTCGCTGTATATATCCTTAATTTATTTCTTAGTGTTTTTGTAATTTTTTATTGTGTGTGTGCTCTTAATTGTCCTATTTTTTTGCGATCTTATCTGTGATTGTATGCATACCTGTATTTTAAAAATCTATGCAAAAAACCGATATCCATTATTATATTCGAGCGCTATTACGATTAATAATCAACAAAATCGTCACGCACCCGTGCCTTAAATTTGCATATTCTTTTTAAAAAAATGTATAAAAAGCGGATGTCTCGAGTTTTAGACAATGAACCCCGTGCATTAGGTTACCATTTCGAATTCGACTCACTTTCGGAGCAGCGTAAATATGGAAATATTACATTTTTTGTACTGGAATAAATAATTTATTCTGGAGACGCGTAAGGGACAGCTTTGGATGTCGTTTTTGTGCCGACGCAGCCGCAGGACGGGCGCGGGGGCACGCGCAGACCAAAAAACATCAAATTAGATAAGGAGCTTTCTAGCACATCTCCGTCAAAGGCCCATATTTTTTTCATTTATCTTTCGGTACAGTGTACACGGGTACATCATTATCATATCTCATAATAATCAAATGCGAGGACGTCGTCTCCCACCGTGAGGTAGAAAATATACAGAGGCAGGACTGGGGGGCTTTTTTGAACCGGGTAGTTTACAAACGCGACTCCGAGCCGACTCCCTAATGGTGACTTGTTCCACCGGCAACATTAAGACTAATTTCCCTTTAAAAGCTTATTCCAGCTTTTTTGTATAGTTGAAGTTGCTAATTCAACAACAGCACCGAATTATTATGTTGCAAACAAATATTCCAACCAAATCATGTCTAACTTTTATACAGGTTTTAAAAAATAAATAATTTTTAAAAAAAATTAAAATTGTTTAAATTTGATATATAATAATATTTTTTGCTTATATTTTATGCTTGCTTAGACGGTAAAAAGTTACATGTTTTTTTTTATTCAACATTTCAGTATACGTTTTCGGTAGCACGTAGCACCTTTCTTCAAAATATAAATGTACGATAAAAATTTTATGATTTATTTTCAAAATTTACACTATATTTATAAAAAATAAAGTTCAACTTACCCAATAGACTTCTACCGTCTTCTTAAAATTTTTAGCTATTTTTTCTAATATCTATACAGAAAGAAAAACAAGTCTTACAATATATTTATACACTTTTTATTTTGATTTATGATCTTGACTTGTAATTGGTGTATTATTTTTGAAAATGAAAGTATTCAGGGTAGATTCAGCAATACTTAGTAAGAAAATAAATAATCAAAATTTGTTTCACGCTTGATAGACACACCGCCATTGTGTTGTCATATCCAATAAGAAAGCAGGTAACGGACAGGAGTTCTTCTGCTCTTAAATTTAGCAGGTACAAACGAGAGAGTTTTCTCTCTCTCCCCAGACCTTGTCCTTGTATTTGATGAGCAGACAATGTCTCATTCGTCAGCGGGGATTTGCATGACATTGTTAATGTAAGCACGATCCGTATTCCGCAATGCCGCCAGGGGTGCGGGCATCAAAGGATGCAGTCATCGTCAACATTATCGAGTAATCATTGGAGGTGCCAAACCGCAAATTCAGGAGAGCCATCAAAATACCGACTTATTAGTATATAATAATAAATATTTTTTTAAGTCTTTTTTATTTGTCTTTAAATATGAAGACAAATAACTCTTAAATACTCTGCTTCTTAAAATTAGTTTATATTTTTTATCAAAACATTACATTACCATATGAAAAAATACATGTCAATGAGCATTTTTTTTGCCGTTTATAATCAATCTCACATGTGCAATTGAGTTGTATACTTTTTAAACAATAAGGTTCCTTGAAAATAAAAATCTCAACTCAGGTTTACATATGGAATAAGTCAGATTCATTTTTGTTTTATTTAAAAACCTTTTTTTTAAGCGTGAAATTAGCCACAACAGAAGTACAGCGTAAAAGAAACGAATGGAGGCAGACTGTCTGGCAAGCGTTGCGGTGCCGCGAGCTCCCGGCGGTCGGCACCCTCGACGATGCATTGTTCTTGGCTCAAGAACTGGAAAATAAAAGGATCACACCAAGTGTACAGATATTCAAAAGCATATGCATCCATCTTATTTCAAATCGATAACTTCTCATCTTATCAATCAACCACCAGCGTTAAGCTTTCTTCAGAAATGATTTTGCATTT